>CM075937.1:7548608-8209873 GCA_038030265.1 Corythucha ciliata | reverse complement strand
CTGATTTAGAATTATTACGTTTTTAAAACGGAGAGAAAGGGCAATAATAGGTCAGGGTTGGTTGTACGCATAAACTCATATCTGGAGCTTCTTAGATTGTATAGTGGTGAAGTTTAGAATATGAATACAAAAATTCATAAAATGTATCTACCTACGATATTTCGAAATTCTGTTTTTTAAGTCGTTCATTAAAACGATATAGCGCCATTTCCATATTATGTGCTCCTTGCACTCTTTCCCGTCTCTCTCACGATCAAAATTATCATCCACCATCTATGTATTATGCGCTTTGAATATCGCATCTAAATGGAGATCAGATGAAAAGAGAAAAATCCTATCCCAAACACGATTATACACATACAGATTTTCGAAGGTCGCTCCATCCAAGCCTCATAACGGGAATTTGTAACTAACTGAAGAGGCCGAGGGCGCGCTCGTGGAAGCAATTGCCTTGCCTGAAGGCGTGCATAAAAACGGATACTTTTGGGGACTTTTTTTGTGCGTTTTTGCTTCTATCTCGGGAGAAAAAAAAAATAATCCAGAACTAAGCAGGCCATTCGAAAGCTGACAAACAGTAGAAGTTTTTAATAATTTTTGACACTTCCTACGAGGGCCATAAAAGAATTGACAGCTAGCTGAAAGACTAGGAGTTTTCTGGAAATCTAAGAAGTTGGCTGTTCAGCAGCAATTTAAGCACTTACATATTGATCGATTTAGAGATGAAAATATTCAATCCTACAGAGAATTAAGTGCTCTTTCCAATGGCTTCTTTTAAATTTCAATGAGACCATTTTTTCATCAGATATAGACGATTTACTAAGGAAAGCCGTGGGTACATTAAAAATTAGGAAAACCCCGATTATCTCCAAAACCATAAGTAATCGGACCATGGTGCATAGGGTCATTTTGGTTCCAAATGTGACCAAGAATCACCCATTTCATTTATGCCAGACTTTTCCGTTACACCCTGTATAAAAGATTGTCAACTGACGGAGATAATATCCAGTTTGAACGCCAAACGATCGAATTATTTGGTTGAATTCCAAGTTTCGTGGTAGAATTAGAGGCTAAATTCATAGTTCCGATCAGTACTTTTTGGCAACACTCATCCTATTTTGATCGTTCAGAGGATTTGTGCACGCAAAAACGCTTATTTGGCAAACAATTGATTGGTTATACGAATGGTAATTAAATGGTGTATTGATACGGTAATTTTCACTGTTTTGAACCTCCAAAAAACTCAATTTCACTGCATCACACTTTATAATTTCGCTGCTTTAGGACTCATAAAAGTAATTTTCATTGATTTTGGCATCTCGTAAAGCTCCTTTAAAAGTCATTTTCGTTTTCCCTTGGGCCCCCTAATTATGAAAATTTCTGGGTTTTCTCCTCTCTTATACATATACTGGACAGCAATGACTTGATTTTCTATAGGGTTGACCGTTGTCTGGGCTGCCGCGTTATTGTCAAGGATGAGAGTGTCTCGTTTGAGGGAGTGACTCGGGGGGGCGAGATTTGTCTTGAACGCAGCACCCTCCCCCCGCCACCATTTAAGAGGACGAATAGAAAAATCTAAATGCAATAACTGATGAATTCCAATAATGCAAAGTAGAATTTAACGTCTTCTTTTATTGCAAAATAAAGTTGTTGAAGAGGATTAGCCCACTCCGCCTTTTACTGAACAAAACAAAAAAAAAGTTTCTTTTGGATATTAACTGCAAAAAAACAAAAACAAAAATCCTCAAATCCTATTATTTGAAAAGGTGCCCATTTAAATCGTACGATTCATTCAATAGTAAATATTACCCGAATTTCTTACGGTTTTAATGATATTAAAAAAGAAACATTACAGTACCATGAAAGGGTTTTAGAAGGGACTTTCTATCTAAGGATAAAGTTTTTCAGGGATGGGCTGTTTTTCCTTTTTAAACGACCTTTCCCCTCTCTTCACCGCCAATCAAATGTCCCTCCCACCTTGTATCTAATTCTTGTTTCATGAAAGTTACAATCCATCCCTTCAACTAAATAAAAACTGAAGAGACAGAAAGAATCACCTTATAAAGTTCCTTGGAAAGTTTTTTTTTTTTTTTTCTAGCCCCGGCTTGTAGTTTTTGTCTCTCAATGGCCCCCACCCTCCCCCCTACCAGTATACCTTCAACAAACCTCCGTCGTTATTCGCCTTTTCTTTTCTCTTAGCTAAGTTTGATTAAATTAATTAAAGACGCCGAGTTGGGTCTTTTTCAAAAGTTTTTCTCACGCGGTGCAAAAAAAAAAAAGAAAGAAAAAAAGCTCTGAAGGTTTAAAAATCTTACCTTTTTCATGAACGATACGACGTTGGAGGGGAGCATGGCGCTTTACGAGTGTGCTTCGTTCGCCCAGGATCAACATTTGTGAGGTCCAATAGACTCGTGCTGAAAAAAAAAAAAATAAAGGATTGAAGTAGTGAGCAGCCGAAAAAAAAAAAAAAAATGACTGAAATGTTAATTTATGTGGAAAATAATTGTGTCGAGCTAGAGATATTACGATGGGGCTTTAATTAGAGTTTCCCGGTGTTGTAATAGGAAAGTTGGAAGCACGTGTGTGTATGGGATTGAGCGAATTTTCCGCGTAGCGAGCCTTATCGAGGTATTTCAGTCCTTTAAATTAATTTCGGGTTATGGTTACGTTAAACAATGTAAAATGCCGTTGGCGAAACAGAAAACCGACCACGAAGGGGGTCAAAATCTGGGAAACTGGTTGCGTAAAAACCCCGAAAAACGGTTAGACCTTTAAATGAGTTTACTTAAGGATTGTGAGAGCTCACTTTAAGTAAATAAAAGGACGAATAGAAGTGGATTAATGGCACAACTATTCACAAGGGTTAAAAAGGTTTTCTAAAAAGGGAATATAAACAAAGGTGATGAGAACTTGAGAAGGGCAACACGCTCTCCATGCCACCCTCTACCCGCCCACGCAAGTAACACTCGCACACCATAGACAGAAAGGCAGTCTCGTCTATTCTCATCAGTCACTCCCCCGCCCCCACACCCTGATCACACTCATCATTGAATTGTTGAGGCGGCAGTCTTAAAAGTTTTCCTCGCTTCCTGAATCCTCTGGGTTCCATCGGTTTTTTGGACTTTGAAACTGGATAAATTATATCTGACAGTTGACCATCTTTCACATAACGCCCGACGGCTAAGCTTGGGCGGGTACGAGAATGGGCAAAAGTGAGAGTGAGGCCCCCTGAAAATATTTTAAGGTTTTAATTCACTATTAAAAATTGAGAAAAAGCGTAAACGCGATTATTTACCACTAAAATTGATTATAAACAGCGTTCATTTATCGTTATCGTATAGGGAAAACGACAATGTCCTATTCTGGAGGTTAATTCACAGCTGGAATTGAGAAAAGTAATACACGGTTTCTATAGGCGGCAAATTTGTAGCTAAAACTGAGAAAACACGCCATTCTCCAGGTTCTAATGGTTGAGAATCGATAAATCGTGCTAGTTGGGCTGTTCTTGGGGAACCTTAGTGAAAAACAAAGGTCAGAAAAATCACTTATTCGCGGCTAAAATTGAGAAAAACGCTCATAAGCCAACATTGAGATGAAAACGCTAAGTTTCCCCGGCCAAAAATGGGGAATAATAATGCTCATTTGCGGTTCATCGACCTTCTTCAAGGATCTTACACGGTTAAAATGTCAAAAAATCGCAATTGTGTGCTGTTCTTGGGGCTAGTTCGCGGCTAAAATTGAGAAAAAGTGATCTAGCGGCTAAAAAACTTATAGAAATAGCGCTTATTCGAGCTATAACACAAATTTCGGGGCGTCGAAAAAACGCGGACTCGCGGCTCACGGCCCCGGCTTTTAAATTACGGAAAAGTGCTAAATTCGCCGCTTTGAGTATTTCAAAAACGAAATTTCGCGGATCTTGCACGGCAGAAAACCCAAATTTGCCGGGTTGAATCCAAAACACGTCAATTACACCCACGTTTTTTTTTTTTTTTTCTTAACGTGAATACGTTTTGGGGGGACGAGGGTCTCACAGCGCATGCGCCGCCTAGTGTGAGTGGTGCTGGTTAGAGGTATTGGGGTTGGAATGAGGGATATCACTAAGATCCCAACCAGAAGCGTACTGAGATAAGGCGAGGGGGGCGGACCACCCCGGGGCCCACGGAGAACAATGACGATTTTTAGGTTCTATTTATTCATGGATTCATGGAAAAGGTTTGGAAGGTTGAACCGCGATTTGGCTCCTTTCTACGAATTTCAATCTCTCCTAACGTTGCAATAAGTTATATCAGCATAAAGAGTGTGGGCTGATACTCGATTGAACCCTCGAAAGCGCTTGCTTACTGGTGGCTCAAAATTTTAGGAAATTCGCGCCTTCTTGAGAAACATTTGCGGCTAGAAATTACACCGTCTCCTGTTTCGTTAGGTCCTTAAGCGCACTAATGTGCTGATCGTCAATGTGCAACTTGCTGACGTGGCAAAAACTTTGGAAAAAAACGTTACTATTCGTGGCTAAAACTGCGAGAAAGCGCTGATTCGTGGTCTAAAATTCAAAAAAATCACAATAATTAACGAGGCCAAAACTGAGAAAACTCTAATTTTCAGCTTAAATTTGAGAAAAAGTGCTAATTCGCTGCTGAAAATAAGGAAAAAGGTTAAAAAAGAAAACGTCAATTCTTGGCTAAAATTGAGAAAATTTGCGAATTCACGGGCTAGAATCTCTACTGCGCCGCTAAAATTGAGAAAAAGCGTTAGTCTGCGGCTAAACTTGAGGACCAATCACCAATTCACGGCCAAACACTCTTCTACGAGCCTTCTGGAGACAATTTTGTGGCTAAAATTGAGAAAAACAGGGGCGTACCTAGAAATCCTACCGGCGGGGGGGGGGCGATTCCGGCAGTTCACAGCCTACTAAGGACCAACGGGGGACGGTGTTTGTAATGAATGGTCTTCGTATTGCTGGAATTTCACAAAAACTTGGCTAAAAAAACGGCCTCCCGAAGGGGCAGATCCACCCCGCCCTCTACCAGGTATGCCACTGGGGCGAATTCATGGCTATAATTGTTGATTCAAGGCTAAAACTGTGAAGAAGCGCTAATAAAAAAAAAATGAGCGCTAAAAGTAATACAAAATTGCTCGTGCGGTGCTAAAACGTACAAAAATGCTAATTTGCGGCTTTAAAAAATCAAAATTGAGAGAAAGGCTAACTTTTCAGTCTAAATTGTTTTAAAAAGCCAATTCGCTAATAAAAAAGAAAAACCCGCCAATTTGCACCTAAAAATGCGGGAAACACCAATTCGTGGTTAAAATTGAGAAAATTCGCTAATTCACGGATTAGAAACGCTGCTAAAATTAAGAAAAAGGGCTAATTCATGGGAAAAATAGAGGAAAACCACTAATTCACGGCCAAAATTGTGAATAATTCCAATTTGCATCCGAAGTTGAAAATACGTCCATTCGCTAAATTCGTGGCATAAATTAGGAAAAAGCGCCCCCCCCCTTGGCTAATTTTTCCCGATAATGTTCCGATGTGGTCCCTCCAGCCCAAAGACGAGTCTAGAACAAATCCCAAGACGTGGGCCGCACTACCGTCAGCGGCACAGTTGCCCGAGCGAAATTTCAGACTTTGCGTTTTGCTGTCATTGAGAGAGAGAGAGAGAGAGACCGTTGGCATTACACCATTGCCGCACCGCTTGTCTATGAGAATCTTCGTCCTCGAACGAGGGAAATACGACTGATATATGTCGTCGGCATAAAGGACACACCCAAGAGAGGCGTTAATGAAGATGAGAAACAACAGGGGCCCGAGGATCGATCCTTGGGATACACCAAGGGTCACTATTCACCGGCCTGACAACTGCTCCCGAAAGAAAACTGCCTGCGACCTTTCTGAAAGAAATTATTTGAGCAGGACTAATGCGTGGTGCTGCTTATTAGCATTTTTATTTATTTTAGCCGTGCTAACTAGCGATTTTTCTCAATATTTGCGGCGAATTAGTGGTATTTGAAACATGTTTGCTCTTTTTTGTCAGTTCTTTTTTGTTTTGTTTTTTCCTCCACATTTAGCTATTTGGAAGCGATTTTTCTCAGTTTTAGCCCCGGAATGCCTTCAGTTGCCACGAACTGGTGTACATTCGAATACAGTCAAAAATCCGTTTAGCCGACACTTAATCCACGAATAAGTGATTTTCCTAAATTTTAGCCTCGAAGATTTTAGCTGCAATTAAGTAGCGTTTTTATCCCGTGAATTGGCTATTTTTCTCCATTTTTTATTAGCCACGAATTGGCTTTTTTCCGAATGTTTGCTGCAAAACAGATATTTTTCTACTTTTCAGCAGGGAGTTGGCTGTTCTTTCAACCTTGAACTGCAAGTTTTTTTTTTTTTTTTTTTTTTTTTTTTTTTAATTTTAGCCGCGCCGCTATTAGTAATTTCTCTCAATATTAGCCACTAACTAGCTTTTATGCCCCACATTATCACGTTTCCCCCCACTTTTAGCCATGAATTAGTTCTTTATTTCAGTTTTAGCCCTTAATTTTCCTTCGGATGCCACGTATTGGTGTTTTTCAGTTACAGCCTAAAATTGGAATTTTTTTTTTAATTTCAGCCGCGAAGTGGCGTTTTTCTCAACTTTGCCGCAAATTAGCGATTTTTCATCATTGTTAGAAGCGAATGAGCACTTTTTCTCACTGTTAGCAGAAAATAAGCGTTTAACTTAATTTTAGCCGCGCTAATTAGTAATTTTTCTCAATACTGGCCACAAATTAGCGGATTTTTCAACATTTTTGCCCCGCATTGTCAATTTTTACATTTAGCTGTGGATTAGCACTTTTTCTCAGTTTTATGCTTAAATTTGCCTTCCAAAATATGCCACTGGTTTTCGCTTTTTAAAAACGTTCGTTCCCTAAATCAGCGATTTTCTCAGTTTAGTCGCGAGTTTTGAGGCTTTTTCCAATTTTTTCAATTTTAGCCGCGAATTAATGAGCGATTTTTATCAGTTTTGGCCTTAAATTATGAGTTCAGCCGCTGTAGTTAGCGCTTTTTTTAATTTATTTGCAAATTAGCGACTTGTATTCAATTTTACCCATGAATTAGCAACTGTATTAATTTTCTTAGCAGCAAGAATTCTTAGTCAGCAATTCGCGTATTTCGATAATTCATAGGACGGAATGGGCAATTTCTTGCAATTGCAGTTGCTAATTTACCATTTTTCGCCTCAAATTAGCGATGAATTAGGACTTTATGCATTTTTTGTTCCGATCTTTCCTTTCGGAGAAGCCACGGGTTACCATTTCCTAATTTTTTTTTTATGCAGAACAACGTTTATCAAAACTTTAGTTGCAAATTAGCGTTATTCTCAATTTTAGGGGCTAGAATTAGCGGTTTTTGTTTTTTCAATTTCATTCACGAACTAACGATTTTGCTGAATTTTAGCGGAGAATTAATAAGAAATTCTTATCGAATTTGTCCGTGAATGTGCATTTATTCGAATTTTAGCCGCTATGCTAAAAATGCTTAATGTTTATTTCATTCGAAATCTGTGATTTTCCTCCATTTTAACTGTTTTTTAAGTAGCGATTTTTGCCCATTTTAACATGTAATTAGCGTTGCTATTAATTTAAGAAACTTACCTATTAGCAATTTTCCCGAATTTTAGCCATGAATTAGTGTTTTTGCCCAATATTGCTGCAAATTAGCAACACTTATCGTTTCAAGAGCGAATGGACGATTTTTCGCTGTTTCAGTTGCGAAGTTATATTTTCTATCAAATTCAGCTACAAATTAGCAGCTTTTTTATTTTAGCCGGGATTTTCCACATTTATGGCATCAATTAAGCCATTGTACTTTTTTGCGCGTGCAAAAAAGCAAAAACAGAAGAACGTATCAATTTCAGCCGCGTGCTTTGCCAAATAACAGTACATTATTTGGATTGTTCTTCTTTCGTTTTAGCGTTTTTATTTTCGTTTTCCTACATTTTGTCTGTGAATCAGCGTTTTTTTTCAATTTTAGCTGCGATTAGGCAACTTTTTCAATTTCAGGTGCGCGAATTAGAGTTTTTTTTTACATTTTTATCCGTATATTAACGTTTTTTCTCGACTTTATTCGCGAATTAGCGCTTTAGTGCTTTCAACGCGAATTAATGAGCGATAATTCTTATCAATTTAAGCCGTATATTAGGATTGCCCTTTGTTGCCAATTTAGCTGCGAATTAGCAACATTTATCCTTTTGTGAGCAATTGGGCGATTTTTCGCTATTTCAGTTGCGAATTCGTCATCCTTCTTCAATTTAGATTTTTCTTTTCAATTTTAGCCGCGTTTTTTTTTCACTTTTTGAGCATTGAATTAGCGCTTTTTTCGCTTTTTTGCGCTTGGAAAAGGCTAAAAACCGGAAAACGTTTCAACTTTAGCCGCAGGCTCGGCCAAAAAACAGCACATTGGCACATTTATGTCCGATAATAAACGTTTTTTTATAATTTTTTAAACGAATCAACGATTAGTCTCAATTTTACCATCGAATTAACGAGTGCTCCTTAGGAATTTTGACTGTTTTTTAAATATTAACTTTTTCTGCTTTTGCCGTAAATTGACGTTTTCCCTCATCTAAGCTAATTATTAGCAATTTTCTCAAATTTCTGCCATAAATTAGCATTTTTCCCAAATATAGCTGTGAATTAGTAACATTTCAGTCAAATATTGGAATGTCATTTTAGCCGCTCATTATTTTTTTCAACCTACACGTTATTTTTTCTCAATTTTAGCAGTAATGCAGCGTTTTCATTCCTTGAATTAGCGATTTTTCCCAATTTTTCACCAAGAATTGGTGTTTTCTTCAATTGTTGCTACAAATTATGGATTTTTTACTTTTTTTATCATCGAATTATCACTTTCCCAACTTTGAGCTAAAAATTAGTGTTTTTCTTAAATTTTATCCGCCCGATTTGTTGATTTCTCTCAAAAATTGGATGTGATAAATAGCGTTTTTTTTTGGTTTTGTTTTTTTACATTTTTTTAGCCATGGACTAGCGTTTTTTCACAGATTTAGGCCCGTGGACTTCTTTAGAATCGACTGATTTTCGTTTCACTAAATTTTAGCGGCGAATTAATCGTTTTTCTATAAATTTTAGCAACGTATGAGCGTTATTCTCAATTTTAGCCGTGAATTTTTGGTTTTATTCATTTGTAACCGCGAATTAACGTTTTTTCCATACTCTATCATCGAATTAGCGATTGTTCCCAACTTCGCTCACGAATTAACGTGCTATGAATTAGCGCTGTTTCACAGTTTTAGGCCTAGAAGCCCAAAACTCTTACCTTCAGGGGTTTTATCAGCTTTTGCCGTGAATAAACGATTGTTTTGCGTTTTTCTCAATTTTGGCTGCAAATTTGTGATTTACTGCCTTTGTCATCACGTTGATTTGAAAAATCGTGTTAGCTAAGAATTAGAGTGCCATTTTTCTCAATGTTAGGCCAGATTTAGCGTTTTTGTTTTTTGTTTTCACTTTCATAGCCTTGAACTATCGCTTTTCCTAGTCTATTTTGTGCTTGCTAAAACCGGGTCCCCGTGTCAATTTCAGCCACGTGCTTCTCGGGTCGCCCGAGGCACTTCTCCTTCTCTGTGCCATTTCCACGCACCCTTGAAGGTCTAACAGAGAAGGACCGTTTCCGTTTTATCGAACTGGGTACAGGAAACTTCAAAAGCACCGTAAAAGCGTGTTTCTATACAAAGTCTAGTCACGACCAAATAGAACGCTTTTGTAGACGTTCACCTTGAAACTGAAAACTTTCGACTCAAAGCTTGAATCTTTCAAGTTCAGGAAAGCGCACGCTGTATAGAGAAAAGGACGCACATCCGGTGGTTGGATTAGGTGTGCCCTAAAGGGATTTCTCATCTCTTGCGAGGGAGAGAGAGTGAGTCTCGAGAGAATGACTCAGTTATTTACTCAAAGATGGGACTCCTTTATAATCTCAAATTTGAAGCATAATTCCTCGCTTCCCCTCCCCCTTCACACACCCAACTGTAAAATTGTTCAACGCTAGTACACCTTCTAACGTGAATTAAAGCGAAAGTTATAAAGCGTCCGCGGTTTCGCGTCTTAAAAGCGAAAACGAGTCTTTTCGCAATCTCAACCTTACCACACACAGCTAGTGAGATTACACGAAGCGCATCCACAGGCAATAAGAAAGTTTAATCAAAAAAGGAGTGAAACACGCTCAACCTTTACATAGTTAGCGCTCAATAAAACCACCGGGGGGGGGGGGCTCATGTGGCAGAGAGGGGAGTTTTGGATCTAATTATTACAAACCTAGAGGCTCTATCGACTACAAAGGATTTTAAGGCTACCAAGTTTTCCGGTCTCGGAGGATACTTTTCATTCCCGCAATTTGTCTAATAAACTTTTCAAGCGTTGCCCCTCTATTTTGCTTTTTTCGAATTTGATCAAAAGATAAATTTTGACTTGTATATGGTTTTATTCTGCGCATATAACCTGAGCGTTTTATGAAAAGTTCCTACGCCGGTATAGCGAGGAAATCATATAACTTTCTATTCATTTTCGTCGAGAAACCGAAAAAGCGGAGGCGCTTTTGTTGAAACGTGTTATTTTCACGTTTTGTATAATTTTATAGCGATGATATTATGTTGCGCTCTACACCCCCCCCCCCTTTCTCTGAATTCCCTTCATTTTTCACTTTATTCCCTCGCTTGTTAAATTATTTTGCTTATAATACCGTGAATGGTGAAACGTCACAAGCCTTTCCTCTTTGTAAAGGAATGTTAAAATGTGGGAAACAGGCGTAGCCAGATATGAAATAATACCGCTGGCTTTCAAACAATGGGAAACGAGTCAATCGGGTCCTTGAGAACGTATTATATATATCAAACTCGTTGAAATTTCGCGAAAGCAGTCGAACACGAATGCGATTCATCCCCTTTTTTTCCCCACTGGCAACGGTTTCAGTTTTTAGAAACAATCCCATTGTTAAGACCCGTATGACATCCTCACCCCCTCCTTTATCCTTACCTTTTTTCCACTCGTTAGAAAAAGGTAAGGGAAAAGGGTTTACTCCTCCCTTTCCATTCCCCATACCCTCAAACACCTACAGCCCTATACGGCTCGTGCTTGACAAAGCAGGCGGAATTAGGATTAGATTTGACCCTTCGATAAACTATACATATACCCCACCAGCGTCCACACCTTTCTCTCCAATCCCATTTTTTCCTTTTCTCCAATCCTTCGTAAAAGATTGAAGCGAGCTGGTGGGTGTGTGTGTGTGTGTGTGTTTTGTGGATGGTGTGGGTGTGTGTGTGGTGGTGGCGGAAATCCGGCTTGAAAAATCTCGTTATAGCTCCTTCACGTGAAGGAGAGAGAGAAAAAAAGAGGGAAATTGAGTAGAAAGGATTGAAATTGATATCGTGTGTGATTTTCTCGTTTAAGTTGGTTACATTTTTATGTAAATGCGGTGACTCCTTCAGTGTCAAGTGCTAAAAGATTCTCTGATTTTTTGCCGTCATAGTGAAACCCTTGTACCGACTTCAAAACGCGGCTAGCGAGTAATGGGACACGCAGTCCAAAGCATTAGCGCGACTAGATAGGGGAGTTGGCTGGCACTCAACCACGCGATAGAGGAGCGAGAGCCAAACGGATTTCAGAGGAAGAGGTATAGTGACAGCGGTTCGAGATGAAATAACTGCTTAGGAGAAGCGAGCAGGAAAATGCACCGAGACTGCTCAATGTTGAGAGGGTAAGAGGGAGCGAACGGTTTCATACAAAACCGCACAGGTAATGAGGAGGGGGGGACCAATGAAAACGGACCAGAGAAGTATAGTATGGGCACCTCATCGTAGGGGTCATCGGAGGCCACGGTACCTTTTCATCAGACCGGTTTGCCCAGCCCAGTTGGTCAGCCCTCTATCTTTGGGTCCTTCAGAGGAAAAAGTTGACGAGGCACTCGAATATGCTGTTCTTAGGGCAAATACGTAGAAAAAAAACAAACAAAAACAGTAAAAGCGCTAATTTTTTTCGCAGAAACTGCGAAAAAATGTTCATTCGTGGTTCATCGATGCAACTTTTAGAACAAAATAGAGAAAAAATCGCTGATCTGCGGTGTATAGAGACCACTTTTAGGCTAAAATGTAGACAAAAACGCTAATGTAACACCTCAAAATATAAATACATAAAGTTCCCTCCAAACTCCCCCTTGATATGTTAAAAAATAATAATAAATTATTATTCTTTTGTTCTCGCTTGAAGAAATATTTTCTTTTCAAGAAGCACTAAAACTTTGGCGCGGTCGGTATAACTATGGCCACGGACGCACTGACCGTTGACGTGCGTTTTAAAAAGGCCGGGGGAGAGGTGAGCTTCCATTCCTTCATGGAGAAGAATGGCAACTGGTTGAGCGTACCGCCAGTTTTTCACGATCGCCACCACTCTCGATCAGTTAACCACAACTCGATGGAGATTTCACACAACGAACGCTGGAAGTCTCCCATGACACGAGACGTTTTCGACTATTATACCTCTCTGTCGTCACAAAACTTTGCTCAGGATGCTTCAGCCTCTTCTTTCTGTTCCTTCTTCCAGCAAATCGTCGAATCCCAGCGAGAGAGTAACATTCAGCACATGAAAGCCTTTTTGGATTCAACTTCTAAATCTCTCGGTGCGCTTACACGTCTCGTCGCTCGAAATTGGAAATCGCTAAGTTCGACGGGAAAAAGCAGGATCCATCCACCTGAATGAATGTCTACGAAAAAGCCTGTGAGGCAAATCACTGGTGTACAGACGAGCAGAAGATATTCAATCTGGTTACCCATTTCGATCAGGGTAGTATGGCTGAAATGTCCTCACTAGAAAGACATCATGACTACGATTGGCGTGAATGGTAGGAGTCCTTCATGAAGGATTTTGGTCAAAACTCTTTGGAACTGGCTATAAAAGCGAATCAGTAGCACTACAGGGGAGGACATCTCATGGAGTTTTTCTACGAAAAGCGGAGGCTGCTTTCTCTAGCTTACGGTGAACTTCCAGATCGGGCATTCATACTTTTAGTCATGCTTGGCCTGCCCCAAACATTTCAAACTCATCTTTCTCATCAGGAATTCAATTCAAGGGATGATCATTAGGCCCTCAACTTCCGAGTACGCTTCTCCGTGCGTAATGGTGCCGAAGGAAAATGGCAGTTGGGCGTATATGCCAGGATTATCGGGAAATCAATGAGCAAACCGAATTAGATCATTTTCCTTTTCCTATTATAGACGACATTATTTGCAATTTCGGTGGTTGTCACTATTTTTCAAAACTAAAAAATTCACTTCCATTCGGTCATTTTGAGTTCAACCGGCTTCCCTTCGGCCGGAAGAATTCCCCATCGAAATTTCAGCGAGCCATGACTCACGTTCTAGGTGGCCTTACTCAACTATCCACTGATACGCGTGTACATCGATGACATCCTAATCGGAGGCCACTCCTATGTGGCTATGTGGTGTCGATACCACGTACTTACATAATGTTTAAATTTTCATATTTGCCGAGTCAACAATCATAGTTAGTGAAATTAATGAAAAGCTAAACAAAAAGAAGACGCCTAAGGACGTTGAGGATCCCTCGACGAAACGTCGCCGACAACGAAAACGCCGGCAGGATCGGTCAAAAAAATTAAAAACCAGATATCACTGCTGCCTCCAAAATACAAAATCATTAAAATAATAATAATAATATTCTTTGGTTCTCGCTTGAATAAATATTTTCTTTTCAAGAAGCACTACACTAACGTGCTGTTCTTTGGCCAAGCTGTGACTTTCGCATTCTTGCAAGCACAATTTACAGCCGAAATTGAAAAAAAAACGCAAAACAATCGTTAATTCACGGCAAAAACTGTGAAAAACGGCTACCTTGTTAAATAACTGCTAACATTAATAAATATCTTTAATTCATTACTGAAGTTGGGAAAAAGCGCTAATCCGCTGATAAAGTATGGAAAAAACCTTAATTCACGATTACAAAATGAATAAAACCAATAATTATTCTCAGCTAAAATTGAGAAAAACGGTGAATACGTTGCTAAAATTGATATAAAAACGATTATCAGCCGCTAAAATTTAGTGAAACGAACATCGGTCGCTTCTGAAGACGTCCACGGGCCTAAATCTTTGAAAAAGCGCATGCCCATGGCTAAAAAGTGAAGAAAAAAACAAAAAAAAAACGCTATTTATCACATCCAATATTGAGAGAAATCCATAACCCGGGCGAAAAAAATTAAGAGAAACGCTAATTTTCAGCTCAAAGTGAGGAAAGTAATAATTCGATGATAAAAAAAAGTAAAAAAGGCATAATTTGGAGCAACAATTGAAGAAAACCCCAATTCTTGGCGAAAAATTGGGAAAAATCGCTAATTCAAAGAATAAAAACGCCTCATTACTGCTCAAATCGAGAAAAAGTGCTAACTTAACGGCTAAAATTGAGGAAATTCATTTATCCGTGGCTACTAGGCCTAAATCTGTGAAAAAGCGCTAGTCTATAGCTAACAGTGGGATAAATGTTCAAAGAACCGCCAATTCACGGCCAATATTTACAAAAATCAATAAATAGCGCGGATGAAAATAATAAAAACACGATTTTTCAAATCAACGTGATGACAAAGGCAGTAAATCACAAATTAGCAGCCAAAATTGAGAAAAACGCAAAACAATCGTTTATTCACGGCAAAAACTGGTAAAACCCGCTTGTTAAATGACTGCTAAAATTGAGGAAAATCGTTAATTCATGGATGATGTTGGGGAAAAGCGCTAATTCGCTGATAAAGTATGGAAAAAACGTTAGTTTGCAATTGCAAATGAATAAAACCAATAGTTCACGGCTAAAATTGAGATTGATGCTCATACGTTGCCGCTAAAATTTAGGAAAACGAAAATCAGTCGATTCTAAACCGTCCACGGGCCTAAATCTGTGAAAAAGCAAAAAAAAAAACGCTACTCATCACATCCAATATTGAGAGAAATCAATAACCCGGGTGAATAAAATTAATGAAAACGCTAATTTTCCACTCAATGTGAGGAATGTGCTAATTTGACGACAAAAAGGTAAAAAATCCCTAATTTGGAGCAACAATTGAGGAAAACACCAATTCTTGGCGAAATTTGAGAAAAATCGCTAATTCAAGGAATAAAAACGCCTAATTACTGCTGAAATTGGAGAAAATGCTAATTTCACGGCTAAAATTGAGGAAATACATTTATTCGCGGATAAAGTGTGCTTGCAAGCGCAAAAAGGGTTAAAAAAGCGGTGATTCAACACTATAAAAGTCAAAGAAATCGCGTGTAAAAAACCGATAATCCGGGGCTGGAGAAAAATGGCTAATTCGCAGCTGAAATTGCGAAGAAAAAAAGTCCATTCGTTCAAAAATGGATAGATGTTGCTGATTCGCGGCTATACATTTGCGAAAAACGCTAATTCAAAGCCAAAGCCGAAAAAAAATTGCTAATTAAAAAACAGCCAAAATTCCAAAGAATCAATCATAAATTATGAAAAACGTCACTTCTCGGGTAGAAATGTGTTAATGTGCTGTCCTATGGCAATGACTGTGGCAGAAATTGAGACGTTTTCCACTTTTTGGCCATTTCCAAGCGAAAAAAAGAAAAAAAGGTGGTTATTCAATGCTTAAAAAGTGAAAAAAAAATAAAAAAATAAAAAAAATAAAAATAAAAAAAATAAATAAATAGAAAGGTAAATAGAAACCGCTAGAGCGAAAAATCGCCCATTCGCTACTCATAAAATGATAAAATGTTGCTAATACGCAGCTACATTTGCGAAAAACGCTAATTCACAGTTAGCATTTGGAAAAAAATTGACAACAATGAGCTATTTCACGGCAAGATCTGAGAGACATTTCTGATTAAACAACGCATAAAATTGAAGGGAATCACCGATTCACGAATAAAATTAACAATAAGCGCTAAAAAGCGGCTTAAATTCGAAAAAATTCCGAATCACGCCCAAAATTGATAAAAATAACTTGCTGATTCTTGGGTAAAATTCAGAAAAATCGTTAATTCGTGTGTGGAATCGGGGAAATTCTAGAAAAAACGTTGAGTGAGGGATACAAATGAAAAAAACCCGCTAATTCGTGCTCCTAAGATTGATAAAAACGCTAATTCGCAAGTGAAATTTCGAAAATTAGGAAATTGAAAACCGTTACTTTGTGGAGGGTGGGATGGAGGGAGGGATTGGGGTCAAAAAATGAGGAAAAAGCGCTAATCCATTGCTGAATCAGGGCTAAAAATTAGGGAAAATGGCCAATTCGCAGCTGCAATTGTAAAAAATCGCCCAATCGAACCTACATTGTCGAAAAACGCTTAATTCTTGGCGTAAATTGAAAAAAATAAAATTGTCAATTCGAAGAAGATATGGGTAAATACGCTAATTTGCGAATAAAGTCGAGAAAAAACGTTAATTCTCGGACAGGAATGAGGAACAAAATCGCTAATTCATGGCTCATATTGAGAAAAATGCTAATTCGCTGCTAAAATTTAGAAAAATGCTGATGTAGGGAACTAAATTTAGGAAAACGAAAATCTGTGTCATTTGGAAGGCAACTATGGGCATAAAACTGAGAAAATCGCTAACCCACAGCTATTTTTTTTTTTTTTTTTTTTTTTTTTTTTTGTGATGATGTGGGGCAAAACTGTTAAAAAACCGCCAATTTGTGCCCAGTATCGAGAAAAATCACTAATTAGCTCGGCTAAAATAAAGAAAAACGCAAATTGAGAATAATTGCTAATTCTAAATCTAAAATTAACCATTTTGCAGTCATATGCAATGCTAATTTGCGGCCAATATTTTTGAAAACCACTGATTAGCGCGTAAAAAAGAGTGTTAATTCTGCAAATCCCTAATTTTCAGCAAAACAGAGGTAAATGCCAATTCGTGGCTACCATTGAGTAAAATCCAAACTAATTTGGCTGTAATTGAAAATATACCAATGCGTGACATATTTTTTTTTTTTTTTTTTTTTTTTTTTCAGATCCAAATGTAATTTCGCGGCTAAAACTGTAGAAAAGCTCTTCCGTAGCTCAAAGTGAAAAAAAAATAAAAAAAATAAAAAAAAAAAAAATAAAAAAAATAAATAAATAGAAAGGTAAATAGAAACCGCTAGAGCGAAAAATCGCCCATTCGCTACTCATAAAATGATAAAATGTTGCTAATACGCAGCTACATTTGCGAAAAACGCTAATTCACAGTTAGCATTTGGAAAAAATTGACAACAATGAGCTATTTCACGGCAAGATCTGAGAGACATTTCTGATTAAACAACGCATAAAATTGAAGGGAATCACCGATTCACGAATAAAATTAACAATAAGCGCTAAAAAGCGGCTTAAATTCGAAAAAATTCCGATTCACGCCCAAAATTGATAAAAATAACTTGCTAATTCTTGGGTAAAATTCAGAAAAATCGTTAATTAGTGTGTGAAATCGGGGAAATTCTAGAAAAAACGTTAAGTGAGGGATACAAATGAAAAAAACCCGCTAATTCGTGCACCTAAGATTGATAAAAACGCTAATTCGCAAGTGAAATTTCGAAAATTAGGAAATTGAAAACCGTTACTTTGTGGAGGGTGGGATGGAGGGAGGGATTGGGGTCAAAAAATGAGGAAAAAGCGCTAATCCATTGCTGAATCAGGGCTAAAAATGAGGGAAAATGGCCAATTCGCAACTGCAATTGTAAAAAATCGCCCAATCGAACCTATATTGTCGAAAAACGCTTAATTCTTGGCGTAAATTGAAAAAAATAAAATTGTCAATTCGAAGAAGATATTGGGTAAATACGCTAATTTGCGAATAAAGTCGAGAAAAAACGTTAATTCTCGGACAGGAATGAGGAACAAAATCGCTAATTCACGGCTCAAATTGAGAAAAATGCTAATTCGCTGCTAAAATTTAGAAAAATGCTGATGTAGGGAACTAAATTTAGGAAAACGAAAATCTGTGTCATTTGGAAGGCAACTATGGGCATAAAACTGAGAAAATCGCTAACCCACAGCTATTTTTTTTTTTTTTTTTTTTTTTTTTTGTGATGATGTGGGGCAAAACTGTTAAAAAACCGCCAATTTGTGCCCAGTATCGAGAAAAATCACTAATTAGCTCGGCTAAAATAAAGAAAAACGCCAATTGAGAATAATTGCTAATTCTAAATCTAAAATTAACCATTTTGCAGTCATATGCAGTGCTAATTTGCGGCCAATATTTTTGAAAACCACTGATTAGCGCGTAAAAAAGAGTGTTAATTCTGCAAATCCCTAATTTTCAGCAAAACAGAGGTAAATGCCAATTCGTGGCTACCATTGAGTAAAATCCAAACTAATTTGGCTGTAATTGAAAATATACCAATGCGTGACATATTTTTTTTTTTTTTTTTTTTTTTTTTTTCAGATCCAAATGTAATTTCGCGGCTAAAACTGTAGAAAAGCTCTTCCGTAGCTCAAAGTGAAAAAAAAATTGATGATGCGGGGCAAACACATTTTTAAAAACCGCTGGTTTGCGGCTAATATTGAGGATATCAATAATTATTGCGGCTAAAATTAATTAAATACTAATTTGCAGCTAAAATTGAGAAAAATCGCTTATTTGGAGCGAAAATTCGGTAAACAGGGGAAATAATAGTCTAAATCACGAGATAAAATCACTACTTTGCTAATAAAACTCAGAGAAAGTGCTAATTCACGGCTAATATTGCAATTTTCGGTTGTAAATGAAAATACGCTGATTCGCGGCTTGTGAAGTCAACTTTGTGGCTAAAATTGAGCAAAATCCCAAATTCATGGCAATAGGTGAGAAAAAAATCCGCTAGTTGAAGGCTTAAATATTGAGAAAAACATCAATTTGCAGCTTAAAAAGAATGGGATCGATTAGAGCAATTTCGGGGAAAATTTGAGTGATTCGTCACTGTTTTTTCTGACGGCGGTTTTTTCTATTTTTCCCACACCTTATCCGCGAACTACCACTTAATCTCAATTGAAGCCCCGAATTACCTTTAATCTCAATTTTAGCTATAAATTATCACTATGTGGCAGACACAATCGAGCTGTTAACGCGAAACTAAATATGAAATTTATTTATTTATTTTTTTTTAAATCACTTATGGCATTGTCGAACCCATTTGGAAATATCACGTTGCATACCAAGCCACACGAAACGGTCAGAGATGAGACGAGAAGTGGATCGTTTTCCAGGGGGGCGATATTGCGTGAAAATGTTTGAAGATTGTGCACTGCAATGATTCAGGAACGTAGGGGTGAATACGGTCCGTCGAGGTGTCACAAATGAGCTTGACGTTCTCGATTTTGAGGTGTCGCAGCTGAAGACTGTGAGAGGAGGGTTCATTGAACAGTTTTTGTAGCTGAGCGTCGGTTGCTTGGGCGGCGGCCGATATCAGAGGGAGACATTTCTCGTTTGATGATTCGCGAAAGAGCATCAGCAGGACTATTCTCTAGGCCTTTCACGAATTGAATATCAGTCGAGAACTGGCTGATGTAGGAAAGGTGTCGCAATTGTCTGGGTGACAAATTTGTCCGAATATATCGTGAATGCGTGGACGAGAGGTCGATGGTCCGTGAAGATGGTAAAGACGCGGCCTTCTAACATGAACGAGAAATGGCGAATTGTGGCATATACGGCGAGAAGTTTGCGGTCGTAAGTCGAGTACTTCTGCTCAGCAGGGGAGAGCTTACGTTGAAAAGAATGCGAGAGGCCGGAAGTTGCCATCTTGAAGTTGGTGAAGAGCTCCGCCGAGGGCCACGCTGGAGGCATCGGTCATGATTGACAGAGGAAGGGCAGGATCGGGGAATGCTAGTGTGATGTCCCACTGTAGGATGGATTTGCACTATTCGAATGCTGAAGACATCTCAGTTGTCCACGAAACAGGTGTGGGATCGGACTTTTTTGACTGAAGGTGTAGGGGGGCTTGGATGCTTGCCATGCGAGGTTGGAAACGGTGGTAAAAATTGAGCATCCCGAGGAAACGTTTCAATTCGTTCACAGTTTTGGGCTTTGGATGTGACGAGATGGCAGAAATTTTGTCGGGAAGAGGAGAAATTCCAGTTGACGAAATGAGCAACCAAGGAAATCAACTTGAGGCTTTGCGAAACAGCACTTACCGACGTTAATGGTTAGACCATACTCTTTGAGTCGAGTAAAGAGCTTCTCGAGGTGCGAGAGATGATTATTCATGTCTTTGGAAAATTCAAAAATGTCGTCGATATAGACCAAAACGAAAGGAAGGTCTCGTGTGATGTTGTCCATCAACCGTTGGAAAGTCTGGCTTGCGTTTCGAGTCCCGAATGGCATTTTCAAAAATTCGAATATGCCGAAGGGGGTGGTTACGGCTGTTTTGGGTACGTCATCGGGATGGACTGTTACCTGAAGGTAAGCTTTTTCGAGGTCGATGGTGAGAAAATTTTGCAGCTGTGGACAGTCGAAACGCAATCTTGAATGTTAGGGATTGGGTAGCGATCGGTGACGGTTTGGGCATTGAGGCGGCGGTAGTCACCGCAGGGACGCCATTCACCGGACTTCTTTTTCACGAGGTTGAAAGGGCTGGACCATGGACTTTTTGAGGGGCGACAGATTCCTGCTTGAAGCATAAAAGCGAATTCGTCCTTGGCGGCTTTCAGTTTATCAGGAGGAAGACGACGTGGTCGCGCAAAACAAGGGGGTCCAGTCCAGATGTCGTCCAGATTGTCGTAATATGATGGAAAATCGAGTGAGTCTTGTCTAAAACTGACGACTGGTTGGGTACGTGAATTTGATATTTCGCTATTAGATTGGATATTGCTGCTGGGATGTCAGCACGTAAGGCTGAAACTGAGGGGGGGGGGGTTGCCATGAACCAAGAAGCCTGAAGTAGTCAGTGATGTGTGGGAATCAACGATGCGTTGATGTTTGATGTCGACGAGAAGTCCGAATTTAGAAAGAAAGTCGGCTCCAAGAATAGGACGGGTGACATCAGCAATGGTAAAGACGAAAGTGAAATTCCGACGGAGGCCGAAATTGAGATGCATGACTCGCTGGCCGTATGTTCTGATGGGGGAGTTATTCGCTGCGTATAAAAATAGAGATGACACGAGAGGACGGTCAGAAATGCGAGGGGGAATGACTGACAGTTCAGAGCCAGTGTCGACGAGAAAATTAAAATTTGAGTTTGAATCTTTGACGAGAAGACGGCTTTGTTGTTGCTCACTCCCAATCGCCGTTAATTGAGACTGGCGATGGAGTTTTCCGATTGCTTTTGAGTGTAAGAACAAGGTGAGACGCATTTCTTAGCTTTTCCTGAGATCTTAGCGTGATACCAACAAAGTGGGTTAGTGGAATGATGAGCAGCGGCGGATAACGAGCTACGGCTGCGAGAACGGGATCGGGAGCGAGTCAACCGGGCGACCTGTTCGGTGAGTTTTCGAACTTGTGCCTCGAGGGAAGAAATTGTGTCAGCACCTGAAAACGTTGGCGATGTTGCTGCAATGTAAGGAATGTGGACGGACTGAATTTTGTCAGCCATTTCAGCCAACGTTTCCAATGAGTTAGTCTCGCTCAAGTGTAAGATTTGCTGAGTTTGTGTGGGCAGACGTTTGAGCCATAGGCCTTTTATGTTATTAGGAGGGAAATCAGTGCCAGCCAGGTGCTGAATTTCACGAAGTAATTGCGAGGGCGTACCTAACTCTATCGGGCCAAGTAATTTATTTAATTTGCTTTCGTCGGACTGGCCGAAGCGTTTGAGAATAAGACCTGGTAGCCTGGGTATAGGTAAGTTGTTCATTTATATTAGGAGTTATCGGAATTCACTGCGCGATTTATACCACTGTTCTGAACAAATATGAATGGGGTTGGCTCTTTGAACTCTCTTCCGCGTTCAAAACATCCGAGAAGGACAAAGTGATGGTGTTCTGTGCGGGGTCTTTGAGTGCCATGGGAACTATTTCCACTCTTGCAGCAGTGCGCGACAGAACGACCGCGCGCTTATTTACCCAAAACAAACCTCTTCCCTTTTGACTCTTTCTGTTTTTTATCATCATTGTGTCAATAAAAATCGCTTCACTCTCATTCCCCCCCCCCCGTTCCCCGCGCAGACACCCGTTAGGAACAAAATAAATATATTATTTGTTCGGAGAAAACAAAATAGTCATCTCTTTTAATGGAGCGCTTTCCCACGCCTATTATAAGGTCATCGCCATTTCGATGTTCATTAATCACGGTGGCGTTGTTCATCTCCAGCCACTCCTTCCACACCAGTCACACGAATTTTTACTCCAAAAACTGATAACACTGTGCCAAAAACCACGTAAAATATTTCTCGTTGAAGGCAGGGAATAGAAGTTTTATCGTGCCGCCGTGTGAGTGCCGAGAGAGAAAAGGTGTCCAACATAAGGGCCGCGCCCCTTATGTTGGACGGTAAAATTAATGATTACTTCAACCCACAATTTCTTTTTCTTTCTTTCTTTCTTCCTTTTGTCGAGAAGAACAATGTTTCGAGGAGTCCTCCCCCCTTTCCACCACCTTTCTTTTTCGTTTCGAACTCTTTAACATTCCAAATTAGCTTCCCATGAAAACTTGATTATCCTCCAAAAAAAAGTTTAAACTTAATTTTTATTCCCTTCTTTACCATCACTCGCTTTTTGGTAACATTTTTTAATTAATTTAAAATTTATGAAAGCGTGAAAGTTTTAAACTGTTCGAAAAGTCTTAACTTAACAAATAATTTATCCCTTTCCTGAGACCCTGAAGCTGTTGAAAATTAGCTGCGTTTCATTCCCTAAAGACGATTCCTAAAGTGTGAGTTCCTCAACTATTATTGTTGAGTGATATTTTTAGGAATGATGCCATGATTTTTGTCAGTTTCTTACAGCAATTCTATACTCAGAAATGGTGATGGTTTCGCGTTGTTTCCTGTTCTGAGGTGGAAAACCCTGTGAAAAGAAAGTGGCTTAGCCGCTCACGTTCCATAATTTCCTTCGTTTATGTAATAAAACTCTTATTAGAGGAAAAGTGCCTTTTTCCCAACGCCGCATCCTTGTGAGCACTTTGTTACGCTTTAATAACTCAATCCACCTCTTGGGGAAAATCTTAACGATTTTCACTGCGATGGGTGGTTAATTAAAAAAAAATGTAATTACGCCACTTATAGATCCAATAATTTATTTCCCTTTGTCATCCTCCCAACCCCCCTCCACCACCAAATCTGTGGTGACTCGGTTACCATAACTACCGACATGTCTTTTATATGGAAAAAAAAAAAAAAAAATTAGAGTGCTCCACACGCACTCCCCCCCCCCGTCACCCTTCACAGACACTTTTTTTCTGCTGTGTGCGGTACCAACCCGCCTATACACTCGCCTCCGGCCCCGAGATAGCTATATCGACCCAGCCTGTTGCTCCAGGCCTCGCGGGCCGCATTTACCTCCTCCCTGCCAACCTACTCAACCCTTACCACCACCTTGCCATCTGACGCGTTTTGAAGGGAAATGTGGTTCCCAAAAATAAAGCTGGCTGTGTATGGAGAGAATTTCATTTGTCGGACGAAGGCTGTAATTAGCAGTAATTAGAAAATACTGTTTTCCCGTGTTTTTGTTTTTGGTCTGTGGAATTATATTACTACGCTCCTTAACCCTTGATTTATGAAATTAAGCCTGAAAACTGTAATTTTCAGAGTCAGAGTTTATTTATAACTTCGTGGCGACAATAATAACATGCTAGGACCCATCTATAAAATGTGTGACACAGAAAACGGGTGAATATAGACCTCAAGAAAAAAAAACAAAAAAAAACGAGTGATGCTCCCTTCCCTGTGCCGTTTATTGACAGATTTTCTATTAAACGGGGTGTAGTTCATATTTTTGCCTTTCAACATCGGGCTAATATTGAAGCCTCCACTCCCCCTCCCACCCACCTTATACGTCAAAAAATGACGTGGGTCCGATATACAACGAGATATTTAGGCCTGATATGATGAAATTGTTCACCTCAGACTCTTGTCGTCCTTTCTCATTGACTTCACGAGCGAGAGAATCAATACTACACTAAAATTTCCATTTGTGAGAGCCAAACTTTCGATTTTTCGTTTAATGATCAGACTTCAAAAGTTCCCCAGTGTTTCTACATTTCAGACTCAAATGAACGATCATTTCTACATTCTACCGTGAACTAGCCCTTTTTGAACATCGTTCTTTTTTCTTCTTTCGTTCGTAATTAAGGGAGTAATTAGCTAATAATTCAATTTTAATCTAGTTTCGTTGTGTTTTGTTTTGTTGTCTATTATTATTATTTATTTCTATTTATTGTTGTTTTATTCGTTATTAGGCCCCACGGGCTATTAGAGACGTGGTGGTAACAAAGGGGCGCGTATGTCTAACAATGCTGGGGGGACGGGTCCCACCAAAAAATCAACTGACCCAAATAATTCTATGCCAATTGTAGAAACTAAATTAATGAATTTCGCAGATGTTTTTTTCCACTCCCTCCGTCTCTCTTAGTTCTGGGAAAAGACCTTTAAGCCGTGTACACACGGATACTTTTCTGTCCTGTCTTCTATTGTAGCTGCTGTTTTAAGTAGTTAAAAACATTAAAAGTGAAGTTTTAGGTTTGTTTGGTTGAATGATAGTTCAAGATATTGAATTATTTCTTTTTTATTATCCCCATTTTGAAGCCCATGGAGGGGCATAGTATGAAATTATTCGCACATATTTGAAGCATTTTTATTACCCCCTCTCTTAAACCCTCTGCTGAAGTGAAACAAAAAACCAAAATGCTTCGTTTGAACCAAGTTCAAACGCTGAAATATATTGCCATATGGGCAGACAAGTACTCGCGCAAGAAATGTCCGACTTTTTCCCAGATTTGTTTCAAGACCTTTTTTTCTGGCAGCATTCTATCTTCTAGAGGTTTGGGGAACTGAACAGATGATACCTCGACCCCCGTCCTTCCTCGTCTTCTTTTCTCTTCTTAATTCTGCATTTATTAAATTACCTAATGAATTAAAATGTGGCCATTAATGTGCGTGGGGACATTAGATTTTTTAAAAGGGTCAAACAGTAAAAAAGTTCGTCGTGTGCCTCCCACACAGAACATTGGGCAAAAAATGAAGGCCCAGATTGGCAAGGACGACTCTTGAGTCTGGCTACTATGCAGGGTACAGGGGCACCTTCCCTGCTCGGTTTCGGTTCATGGCGCAAGCCAGCATCCCCAGCTCTGAAAGACCCACCTCCGCACGTCGTGCCTCTCGGGCGCGGGTGGCTGGCCACCAGTTACGGCTAACGAGCCGAGCTGAGTGATGGGACCGACTCTGGTGGGGAGTCGGGGCCAAAGATGGGGTACAGGCCAGGTAAGGGCCGGCAACGGCCTAGCTACTGACCATATCTTAAGGAGATCCGCAGCAGGGTACAGGGCTGTGTTTGATGTCATGATGGGCAAATCCTGCGCCATCTGATGGCCACAAGGTTAAGGGTCTGGACTTCCGGACTCTCAACTTGATCAGTCGTTGAAAGAGTCTTCATTGTTCAGTAATTAAGTATATTGAACTTGACTCAATAAACTCTACACGCAAAGAAGCTGATGTTCCAGTTCCGTCAAGTCGAATTTTATCATGTTATGCGGAATGAGCACGAGGAGTCCGAACTCGTGACTCGAAGACTGAATCTCTCCTTCATGCCCTCCAAGATTCCTATGATAAATGGTACGAATACTGTGATTCAAAGAAATCTTCAACAATCTCAGTCTGAGGATCCGGTCGAGGATCCGCTGAGTAATGCGAGGAGCAAGGCTCCTTGGTTTCAATAGATTGTGAGTTCAACAATACCTATAGTTTCTTCAAACATTGTTTTAAACCCTCGATTTGAGTTTCTTTTGACGATTTATGAAAAATAATGCTTCCCCGGCTCTTTTTCCTGTTTGTCACATTCAATTCAAGGCTTTGGAATGTACGCGCCTCTCGAAAACGCTAAAGAACGCTTGCTGCGACGATAGATGACACTCTATACTCCTCCATGATCAGGATTTGTGCTCGATATTATCCTAACTCCGATGTAAAAGTGCTTAAGAATCCCCTTCCCCCCCAGACGGCACAGGCGTAGCAAGGGGCGTGCGGTGTGTGCGGTCCGCACCGGGCATCACTACCCTGGGGGCATCAAACCCGCTGTTATGTTATGTGATCACCGCTACCTAGGAATAGGAAACAAGAACGTGAATTTGTAAGAGAACGTTTTTAGCGAAGACATCGGCCGCGACATTACGGCACGCCTTGCGCCTTCCTAGGAAACCCAAGCAGTAAGCAGGCTAAGCTCCCCACCGATCCAACACGCAACATCCGTTGATGGGTGGGGCCACTGGCGGACCTACACGTATCGGGGCCCGGGGCGGAAACCTTCAAGAGGCCCCTAAAAGTCTCTAATTATACATACCTAATATAAACCTCTATTGGTAACCGCTAAGGCCTTTTCCTAACTGTAGCTAAGGCCTTTTCCTTGTTTTAGGCAAATCACCGCTATTTCCCCAACCTATCCGCCAAACAGAGCTTATGCCAAGTTTAATCGACGAATTTCTCCATTTTAGCCGCGAATGAGTGCTTTTTGTCAACTTTACCAGCAAATTAGCGCTTTTCGCCGCAATTTAGCGCAAATTAGCCGTGGATTAGTGTGGTATTCCCACCCCTCCCCACCTTATAGACATAAACACGCGCTTTTTCTCAACTTGAGCAGCAAAGTAGCTTTTTTATCCTGTGAATCAGCGATGTTTCTTAACTTTTTCTCGAGTTGGCGTTTTTCACAATTTTCACAAATTAGCGATTTTTTTTAGAAGGAACCAGAGAATTAGCACTTTACTCGGTTTGAACTGAAAATTAGCATTTACTCAATATTAGCCGCAAAATAGCGGGTTTTTCTAAATGTTTACGACAAATTAGCATTTTCTTGTTCACCATAACCATACGCTACGGATCAGCGTTTTTTTCTCAGTTTTAGCCGCAATTTGCCGGTTTTTCACCCATGGCCATAAATTGGCGCTTTTTCTCAATTTTAGCCACAAATTTGACCGAGGAAGCCGCGAATTTTCTCTATTTTAGCCGTGAATTAGTGATTCTCCTATATTTCAGCCGCGAATTAGCGCTTTTTCGTAATTTTAGCAGCGTAGTAACGTTTCTAACCCGTCTCTTCATTTTAACCACGAATTGGCGTTTTCCGATATTTTAAGTGCAAATTGGCAATTTTTCCATTTTTGGCAGCGTATTAGCACTTTTTTCAATTCAGGCTTAAAATTAACCTTTCTCTTAATTTTAGTCAGAATAATTACTGATTTTCTCAATATTAGCTGCAAATTAGCGGGTTCTTCTCCATTTTACCACCGCATCAGCATTTTTAAATTTTAACTATGGATTAGCACTTCTTCTCAGTTCTAGCCGTGATTTTTTTTTTTTTCTTATAGCCATGAATTTGCCGTTTTTCTCAATTTCAGTCACAAAGTTGCCCTCAGAAGCCGAGATGGCGGAATTAGAAATTCTTGAACACTTTATCCGAAATTTTTTCCCTCAATTTTAGCCGCCAATTAGCGCTTTTTTCACTTTTAGCTGCGTAGAAGCGTTTTTATCCAGTGAATTCGCGAATTTTCTCAACTTTAGCCACGAGTTGGCGTTTTCCTCAATTTTTAGCCGGGAATAGCACTTTTTCACTATTTGAGCTGAAAACTAGAGTTTTTATTTTATTTATGCCGGGCTAATTAGTGAATGTTTTCAATATTAGCTGCGTTTTTTTGTTTTTTTTTGTTTTTTTCACATTTCAGTCCCACATTGGCATTTTTTTTGCTTTAATTTTTGCTATGGATTAGCGTTTATTGTTTAGTTTTGGCCTCGAACTTTTAGTGATTTTCCCCAATTTTGGCCACGGGTTAGCGCTTTTCCTCAATTTTATCCACGAATTATCGTTTTCCTCATTTTCAGCCACAGATTTCATTTTTAGTAGCAAATTAGCACTTTTTCTCAGTTTGAGTTAAAAATTAGTGTTTTTCTTAATGCTAGCCGCCCTAATTAATATATTTTTTCAATTTTAGCCGTGTTTTTTTTAGATTTTAGGCCCGCATAAGCAATTTTTTTTTTCTACTTTCTGATTTGGCTTAGCGCTGGTTCTCAGTTTGAGCCTAGAATCTTTCAGATGCTACACGGATTTGCGTTTTCTCAATTTCAGCCGGGAATTGGTGATATTCTTCATTTTCGTATCCGCGAAATGGCGTTTTCCTCAACTTTATCCGCGAATTAGTGATTTTCTCCGTATCAGCGTTAAATTTCAGTCACAAAGTTGCCCTCAGAAGCCGAGATGGCGGAATTAGAAATTCTTGAACACTTTATCCGAAATTTTTTCACTCAATTTTAGCCGCCAATTAGCGCTTTTTTCACTTTTAGCTGCGTAGAAGCGTTTTTATCCAGTGAATTCGCGAATTTTCTCATCTTTAGCCACGAGTTGGCGTTTTTCTCAATTTTTAGCCGGGAATAGCACTTTTTCACTATTTGAGCTGAAAACTAGAGTTTTTATTTTATTTATGCCGGGCTAATTAGTGAATGTTTTCAATATTAGCTGCGTTTTTTTGTTTTTTTTTGTTTTTTTCACATTTCAGTCCCACATTGGCATTTTTTTTGCTTTAATTTTTGCTATGGATTAGCGTTTATTGTTTAGTTTTGGCCTCGAACTTTTAGTGATTTTCCCCAATTTTGGCCACGGGTTAGCGCTTTTCCTCAATTTTATCCACGAATTATCGTTTTCCTCATTTTCAGCCACAGATTTCATTTTTAGTAGCAAATTAGCACTTTTTCTCAGTTTGAGTTAAAAATTAGTGTTTTTCTTAATGCTAGCCGCCCTAATTAATATATTTTTTCAATTTTAGCCGTGTTTTTTTTTAGATTTTAGGCCCGCTTAAGCAATTTTTTTTTCTACTTTCTGATTTGGCTTAGCGCTGGTTCTCAGTTTGAGCCTAGAATCTTTCAGAAGCTACACGGATTTGCGTTTTCTCAATTTCAGCCGGGAATTGGTGATATTCTTCATTTTCGTATCCGCGAAATGGCGTTTTTCCTCAACTTTATCCGCGAATTAGTGATTTTTCTCCGTATCAGCTGTTAAATAGCGTTTTCTGATAGTTTTGCAGCGAATTAGCAAATCTTTTCGCCATTTCAGTTGTGAATTTGCCATTTTGGCCCAATTTGAATCCGAATTAGCGTTGTTTTTGTCGATATCAGCCGCGATGTTTTGTTTTTTTTACTTGTACAACCTTGAATTACTAGCGTGTATTCTCAATTGCAGCCGCGGGCTTGGCCCAAAAACAACACTTTTGCATTGATTTCTACATTTTATCCGCGGAATAGCCCTCATACACTGTAAATCGACGACTTTTTTCTCAATCTCTGTCTGGAATTTGCATCGTGAGACCACGAATCAGCGCTTTTTCGCAGTTATAGTCACGAATATTAGCGCATTTTCATAAGTTTTTGCCGCGTCAGCCAGTTCTAAATTGCCTATCAGTATATTAGTGCGCTTGTGAGGACCTAACGAAACTGGGGACGGTCTGTTTTCTCTATTTTATTCATGAATTTTTCTCAAGAAGGCGCAAATTTCTGTATTTCAGCCACCAGAATAGCACTCTCGGGGCTCAATAGAATAGTCAGCACACACTCTTTGCTGATATCACTTGTAACGTTATATTCTCCAGGTCGGATATAGACTGAAATTCGTAGAAAGGAGTCAAATCGCTGTCCAACATTTTCACGTGAATGAACCTAGAAATCCTCATTTTTCCTTATTTAAGCTGTTCGGGGGCCCCGCCTGTCAGGGGGCCCGGCGCGATCCGCCCCCCGCCCCTTACCACGGTACGCTACTGGGTGGGGCTAACTCACTGAGAACTGAGAAGGAAGGGGTTTCACTCATAGTTCCGCGCTAATTTATGCTCGCATCACTGTGTGCTTGGTGATCCTCTTTTGTTCGTGTTTCGGAATAGCGAGTGGATAATGATCTATCGAGGTTGGAATGCCTTGAACTGTCGGTATAATTATGCTATTGAAAGAAAACGTGATATTTTTCGTTTTGGTTTTAAAAGACGAATGAACGTTAGGGGTATTTATGGTCAAAAGTTTAACCCGAATTTAATCCTCAGGGGGGGGGGCATCAAAAAGAGACCCGCACCGGGCATCACTTGCCCTTGCTACGCCCCTGCCAGACGGAAAGGTCTCAAAACTTAAGCTCAGCTGCCACTTGCCAGCCAAAAAACGTATTCACACTAAACTCCGTTTTTTGTTGTTTTTTTTTATTTTTTTTTATGCCCTGTCCTTTGTTCACAGGGCTAATGTAGACGCGGTATTTCTAAGCTGTGTTTCCGTGATAGGGAGAAAGGAGAGATTTTTCCATAATTTCTCCGTTTTTTCTTGGTTTTTTCATAGAAACATATGGTTTTTATACTTTTTGGCATCACGACAAACGAACATTCCTAAAAATCTTAAAAATTTCGTGACAGGACAGAAAAGTCTCCGTGTGTACTGGGCTTTAGACTCAGACGAGCCTTTTTCATACACTAAAGCAATTATAAAAGATAAAGCGGAACTTCAAGCAGAAAGGGAACAACAGCGATCAGAGTTCAAAAAACGGGTTGTTTTGAATCGGTTTGATAGCAATGATTCGGGTCCTTATTCTGTATTTGTTGAAGGAGAGGGGAAAAACTTAGGAAACGCACACCCTATGTTGTTTGGTAAATGGTTATTCCAAGATCCTAAGATAGACCATAATTGTATAACGGGCATCTATGTTACTGGAATCAACAGGATAAAAATAAATACCTCCACTGGTGAAATAGCAAACTATCTAACGGAATGTGATATTTTGAAAAAAACAAAATCTAATTGTTTATATCCCGATTTTTTACTTGTTAAAAAAGGGGTTATTCGAAACGTGGATGCTAGCTTGAGTGAAAAAGAGATATTGGAAAATATAAAATCCCCAATCCCCCCTATTGCTGTAGAAAGACTCCGTACATTTGAAACGGTTAAGGATAAAGTTAAAGTGCGTGCGGTGGTCAATTCCCCCGGACCGTCTTCTTTCTCGGCATCGTCTTCGCAGCATCGACTCTCTCGCTTTAGTACCTAGTGTAAGTTTGTTTTTCTTTTCTTTCCATTGTTATAGTTTTAAGCTCAAGAAATAAGACTCTAATCTAAATAATCGTCGAAAAATAGTAAGCTATATAAAATATTCACTCTTAAAAATCCTTTCATTCAAATTTCATTTTAAAACTAAAGACTAAATAATAAAAAATGGCAACTAATAGGCAAATTCGTAGAGAAGATTATGATCATTTACCGTTGTATGACGGAAACCCCACGGAACTTGTATATTTTGTTTCGGCAGTAACAAACATTCTTAACGCAGTATGTGCCAATGACAACGCTGAAAGAGCGCAAAACCACGCTCTTCTCTTAAGTAAAGTTAAATCTAAATTAACGGGATCTGCGCAATCCTTAATCCTTACCCGGGAAGTAAATTCTGTACCCGCGTTACTCCAACTTCTAAAATCAAATTTTGCAGATGGAAGAACACTCGAATCTCTAAAATCCGAAATTTATCAAGCTAAACCTTTTCCTAAAGAAACTCCGGCAGAATACCTAAACCGTCTGGAAGGTATAAGACATCTAATTTTTGCTAAATTAGGAATAGATGGAATAGAAGGAGATATTTTTAATTCAATTATGGAAGCTACTGAAAAAGAAATTATCCATCATTTGTACGCCACCCTACCTTGGCAACTGACCAATCATATAATGACATTCAATCCCGAAAATTTGATAGAATTCAGAAATGTCTTGAACACAAAATGTATTTTTATTACCGAACATTTGAATCGAAAATTTCCCTCAAATGATAATTTTAACAATAAAAGTTTAGTAACAACGGTAAATACAACAATACTAACCCACAATTTAATCAACGAAACTTTGCCCCTCAAGCTTTTCAACAACAAAGGCAATTCCAAAATCCCCAAAATTTTCATTTTCAAAGACCCCCAGCTTTTCAACAACAACAAAGACAATTTCAAAATCCCCAAGCTTTCCAGCAGCAGAGACAACTCCAGTCCTTTCCCCAAAATTATCAAAATCCACAACAAAGAAATTATGTAGGCAGTGGCCAAAACACTGTATCGATGAGAACGCAAAATAGCAACCCCAATCGAAGAAATTACCCTCAAGCACATGAATTTAATTATTTAAGCAATCCAGCCAATCAAAATCAATACTTTTCTCAAGAATATCAAGATTTTGCCTCCTCGTCAGGTCAACCACCTAGGGAAAGTTATCAAGATTTTTCAAATTCTCAAAGTTATCAATTTGACCCGATTCCTCCAAATCAAGGCAACCCCTTCGAAGAACATAAATTAAATGATAACACAACTGACGATAGATTCCCATTGCCCAACATCGAAGACCTATTAGGAAAGATCGGAAGAGGACGTACTTTAGCGCTCTAGATTTAACGTCCGGATTCCATCAGATCGAAATGTCCGAAGAATCAATTTCAAAAACAGCTTTCAGCACCAAAGAAGGTCATTATGAGTTTCTTCGAATGCCATTTGGGTTAAAAAATGCCCCGCCCACTTTTCAGCGTGCAATGAATTTAATTTTTTCTAACATCCCCAACACCTTAGTGTATATGGACGATATTATAGTATTTTCAGATAATCTGGAGGAACACCTAAAACATTTAAAAACCACCTTTGAACTATTAAAGAAACATAATTTAAAAATAAAGTTGGACAAAACCGAATTTTGTACAAAATAACTCTTGTATTTAGGCCATGTCATATCTGAAAAGGGAATATCCCCAAATCCAGAAAAATTGACCGCCGTAAGGAATTTCCCTATTCCACGATCGCAAAAGCAAATTAAACAATTTCTAGGTTTAACAGGGTACTACAGGAAGATGATAAAAAATTATGCAAAAATTGCTAAACCAATCACCAATTTCTTGAAAAAAGAAAGTGATCCCGATTACCAAAACCCCGACTATATTCGAGCCGTTGACGAACTAAAGAATGTATTACAAAATAGCCCCATCTTACAGTTCCCTGACTTCAGTAAAGAATTCATGTTAACAACTGATGCTTCAAACTACGCGATTGGCGCTGTCTTATCCCAAAATTTCGACAATAAAGATGTTCCCATTGCTTTCGCTTCACGAACTCTTAATAAACATGAAGAACAGCTTAGCACTATTGAAAAGGAATTATTGGCAATTGTATGGTCCTGTAAACACTTCCGACCTTACCTGTACGGTCAACATTTCACCATAAATACCGACCATGAACCCTTGCAGTATCTAGCGAACATGAAGGATCCCCACGGTAAAATTCTTAGATGGAAATGCCAGCTATCGGATTATAATTTTACAATCAAACACATAAAAGGAAAAAATAACGACGTAGCTGATGCCCTTTCCCGAAACCCCCCTCATGAAATTAATGCGATGGAAAATGAAGTAAACCCTGATGAAGTAATTGACAACTTTTTAAATTCTACTAATTCCCCCGACCTATCAAATATAGATGAGTTAGAAACATTTCTTAACAACAATGATAATGACGACAACAACAGCTAAGTAACCATCCACTCTCAATTAAGTTCTACTGGCAATATAGTTTTGATCGATGACACAACGAAATGCGTTAATTTAGAAAAACACCAAATTCTTATCCAAAGAGGAAACCCCGAAATACATAAAACCCTCAGCCTCTTTGATTCAACGAAAAAAAGATTTATTTGGAATGTCTCTTGGCCATACGCTGATGACCTCGAAAAACACTGCTTAGAATTCTTAGACCCCAATAGAACATACGGAGTTTTCTGCTCTGATCAACAAACTATAGAAAACGAAATTCTTGATCAAATATTCTTAAAACTTCAATCCATAATCGAGAATAAAATCCCTTAGGTAAAAATAAAACGATACAAGAAACTAAATATCAATGTAGAAGAAAAAGAAGATCGAATAGAACTAATTACCAATCAACACTGCGGAAAAACCTGTCACAGAGGAATCAATGATGTGTACCTCAATCTGAAGAAAAAGTATTATTGGCCTGGAATGCTAACAGAAATAACTAAATTCATAAATAACTGCAGCACCTGTAAACAAGTCAAATATGACAGGAAACCCCCCAAACCAGAATTCAAATTAACCCCTACTCCAGATAAGCCATTCGAAAAATTGCAAATGGATATTCTTTTTTATAACAACGCTCTCTTATTAACCCTGATTGATTGCTTCTCAAAAAAATTATTTGCATATAAACTCAACAACAAAAATGCAGTTGAAATAGTTAATAAATTGAAGGTATATTTCGGTACTTTCCCGGCGCCCCTAGAAATTCAAGCAGACAATGGAGCCGAATTTGTAAATAACACTGTTAAAAATTTTCTCGAATACGATAACACTAACCTCTATCTAACAACACCTAATTATCATAACTCAAACGGATTAATTAACAGAGCACACTCCACTCTTATAGAAATGATGAATATTATAAGAACCGAAAACAAAGACATATCCATGACAAATTTAATACACCTAGCCCTCAACGCATATAATAATACCCCTAACTCCACTCTAAAACTCGCCCCTAACGAAATAACGTTTGGCATAACTAACCCCACCGAACCTAATACACAAAATTTATAATGGAACAGAAAACTAACGAATTCCATAAAGAAAGACATCTTATTAACAAAGCGTGAAAAAATTAGCTTCCAACATCCGGGGCAGCCACTTATCTCAAAAAGAGATGATTGACAGCATCGGAAAAGTTTTGCTTAACATGGTCCAAGAAAATAAAGATATCGATGATGTGTCCCGCGGTGATTATTCCAGGGGTCAAAATGAGGAAGAAATGGACTACTAATATGGATGGTTTAAATAATCTTAAGCTATTGCAGTGGAACGCATGTTCTCTCAAACCAAAACTAGGACTACTAAAAAAATGCTTGGAAAACCGCGATATTGACGTCATAGCTATTTCAGAGACAAAGCTTCGCCCTTCCCAGCGTTGTCATCTCCCAAACTTTTCTGTTCTACGTATGGACAGACTCGATGGGAATGAAGGTGTCGCCATTTTAATAAAAAATTCGGTGACGTATAGACAGCTTCATATAGACAATCCAATACCAAATATTATGGTTGTTGGTGTACAAATACCGAGAAGAAATTTAGCCCCCCTGTCCATTGTTTCAATTTACAGTAATCCTATCCACAATATTCCATACAGCGCCTGGAACCAATTGATTATAAATATTCCAAAACCATTCATTCTGTCTGGTGATTTCAATGTCCATCATACTTCATTTGGTTCTGACTGGACCGACAACAAAGGCAGAGCCCTTTTAGACGCTCTCGAAGAACACAATCTCGTTTACGTTAACGATGGAACTGCCACTCTTTTCCGAGGCCAGCGTCAGACTAGAAAATCTGTTGTAGACATCACTATTGCAACCCCTGATATAGCATTTGAAGCAATATGGGAGGTAATGGGTGACCCAATGGGTTCCGACCATTACCCTATTAACATAACGATAGGTAATTCACCCTCTTCCTCTCCGGTGACTTCTGCGAGGAAGTGGAATGTTAAAAAGGCTAATTGGCCTCTTTTCTCACAACTCATGGATAAGTAATACTTCTGAAATGGACTCTAATACGGTAACGTACGAAATGTTTGAAAAATGTTTGAATAATGCCTGGTGGAGCAGCTATCCCTACCCATGCGAAGGTCTCCAAAAATTCGAAAAAGCTAACTAAACATTGGTGGACGTCGGAGTGTGACAAAGCAGTACGAGAAAAGAAAGCGGCCCTCGCCACATACAAACACTCACCATCCTTACCAAATTTCGTTTTGTACAAACGCAAGACAGCGGAGGTACAAAAAACAATATTGCAAGCAAAACGTTCCTCCTGGAGAACGTATTGCTCTTCTTTAAATAGTCAAACACCTGTAAAAGAAATATGGTCAATGCTGAAACGTTTTTTGAGGACGAGGGGTCACATATGACCCCACCACTTTTTTTCAAATAATATAGATGCTAGTTTCAAGAACCGCCGGCTCGCGACCTGTATCGATTGCTAGGAGTAAGGTTCAACTTTGTAACCTCCCTTGACGCGTGAAATTAGCGGTGAAACGGGGTTTTCAGTGGCGGTTTGTGTGCGAATTGGGCGTTTTTTTCGTTTTTACCCTTTTTTAGTCAACAAATTGATAAAATGACATCAACTAAAAAGTAAGTTATTGTATTTTATCCATACTACCACTAAATAAATACTGCATAAAAAAATAATGCATGAGTAATCAGTAACTTTATATATTCGATGGGGTCGCCAATGACCCCATCGGCTTCAAGTTTCCTTTTTCTCCTATTCTTGTACTAAGCAGAATGCCTCAAATTCTTTCTTTTTGTGTGTGTTTTTACACGCTTATTTCATTTGTTCACTGGGAGGTAGTTTTTCTCGTATTGCTTTGAACGGAAAAAATGACTTTTTCACAGAGTTACAGAAAAATTACTACATATCGACAATGACCGCGAAGAAATCGTTCGGCTACTGGCGGTTGACGACAGCGACGACGAAGACCATCTGCCATCTCTCGATGACGAAGATTTGGCTCTGCTAGAAAAGGACTTAGATGATGAAAATATAGAAGAGGTGGTCATCGAAGAAATAAAATTGACAAATCTCGACCCATCAGACGTCCAATCAGGTACATTATAATTATCCCACTGTAATTGTCAGCCAAACTTGAACATTCGTTTGATTGTTCCAGTAAATCTGGGAAATGAAGAGGAGGAAATTAAAGAAGTACCGACTTTCAAATGGCGTAAGTTGTACAAAGCAACCGATTTCGACGACTCTCGAAAGGTGGATTATTCGAAGTGTTTACTTGATTTCGAAGAAGATGAATCGGCAGTAAAGGTTTTTGAAAAGGTCTCGAATTTTGAAGATCTGTTGAGCTTGGTGAAACGGGAGAGTGAGTTGTATGCGCAACAGAATGGTCGAAATTTTACGGTGGACATCTCCGAGCTAAAATCGTTTATCGGGATCAACTATATAATGAGCTACCATATCTTGCCGAAACTTAGGGACTATTGGTCTACGGAGCCTGACCTTGGAGTTCCTTATGTTGCAAACGTCATGACGCGTGACCGTTTTCAAGAGATTAGGTCAAATTTACATTTCTCGGATAACACGAAACAGCCTGACAGAAAAGATGATGACTACGACAGGGAGTTCAAAGTAAGAAGTTTGATAAACCATTTCAATTCGGCGTTTCAAACGGCGTTCTCTCCATCTCATCATCAATCAATCGACGAACATATGGTAAAGTTCACGGGACACATCATGAAACAGTACGTGAAAGGAAAGCCAATACAGTGGGGTTTCAAAATGTGGTGTCGTTGCTGCTCCAAAACCGGATATCTGTACGAAACAGACATTTACGTCGGAAAAAAGAATCAAAACTCATCAGACAATCTGGGGGAAGCGGTCATTTTACAGCTAACCGAGGGGTTCGAGAAAACTGGCTGTGAATTTTTTTTTGATAATTTTTTCAATTCCCCTTCTCTTCAATACAAACTTATGAAAAAAAACATTAGAGCTTGTGGTACTGTCCGGCAAAACAGAAAACAAATGCCCAAATTTGAAGAGAAAAATAAATTGTCCCGGGGTGAATCAGTTTCTTACTCTAGCCATGGTGTAACTGTATTGAAATGGCGAGACAATCGGGACGTGTTTCTGTGCTCAAATTTTTTATCCCCTGACTCTAAAATAGGCGTGAAGCGCAGGCAGGTGGGATCTGCAGAAAAAATGACCGTTTCATGCCCAACATTAGTCCAGCAATACAATAATTTTATGGGAGGCGTAGATTTGATGGATCAAAAAAAAGTGACTTACGAAGTTGACAGGAAGTCAAAAATTAAATTTTATCTACGAATATTTTTTGACCTCCTCGACATCGCGGTGAACAACAGCCTCATCGTTTACAATAATTATGGGGAAAGTGAAGGTGACAACTTCGTCCCAATGACTCCCCTAGAATTCAGAAGATCAGTGGCGAAAGGCTTGATTGGGAACTTCACTAGTCGGAAGGCTCCGGCTCCTTCCATCGCAAGGCGCAGCGAGAAAAGGCGAAGGCTTGAGTCGCTGGAAAATGCACGAGGGGCTCACCGCTTAGTGAAATCAGACAAGAGAGACAGATGCGCACATTGTCCGAGAAAGTTGGATAGAAAAACATATAATTTCTGTGAGACATGTAACATTTATTTGTGTTTTACGTCGGATCGCAACTGCTTCAGCCAATATCATCAATCAAAAAATGTATGTATGTAAATTTCTCTTAAGCCTTTCTCGCTATCGTTGTTCATAATTTCGGTCCATTTTTTTCCTGGCTTTAATAAATTTAAGCTTCCATTTCTCGTAAGAAATTGTATTATTCAATCTTCCTATAGTCACTCCAAAAAATTCCACTTGGGGACGATGGGGTCAATCATGACCCCACCCAAAAATGTGGTAAATTTAACAAATTTTGCGCGTTAAAACTCAAAAAATAGTATTTCATGGACCTCTTAGCAGGAAATAGCAAAAAACAAGTGAATTTTTTCTTTATCTTCAACTTCGGCCTCAAGGGGTTAAGAATATGTGGTCTAATCCTAATCCCCACGTTCTTCAAGGAGAAGGGACAGATGATTTTATCAATAATTTATTCCCTCAAGGTCCAGTTCCAAATAGTCATTTTGAAGCGCCAGCAGATAATTCTCCTATCACAGAACTTTTTTTCAATTAGGGAATTGAGCAATGCTCTGAAAACGGCGAATAACTCTGCGCCAGGAATGGATCAAGTCCATTACTCCATGCTCGATAACCTACCTTCTTCTTCTAAATTGACCCTCTTAAATATATTCAACAGAATTTGGACTAAAAAACTAGACTTCCCTCACTCGTGGAAAAAGGGTCGTATTATTCTAATATTAAAACCTAATAAAGATCCAGGCCACGCCACATCTTACCGACCCATTGCCCTAACATCATGGGTACTGAAAACCTATGAACGAATGATTAAGAACAGGCTGCAGTGGTGGCTGGAAAGCAATGGTAAGCTGCCAGAATCTCAATTCGGATTTCGGAAAAGTAAGTCAGTCCATCACGCCCAAACCAAGCTAATTTTTGATATATACAACGCATTCTCAGACCATAATACATAGGGAGTGTATTGTGGCAACTCTAGAGCACTTTGGTGTGGAGACGAGGCTGATTCAATGGATAGACTACTCGCTGAGTCATAGGTGGGTGGTCGCTAAGGTGGGCGGCGATAGGGTGGAAAAACGAGCCAGTAGGGGGGTGCCCCAGGGCTCAAGTCTCTCGCCTCTTCTCTGGATACTTGTGGTAGATAGTCTTATAAGGAAATTAGAGGAAAAGGGCTATTATGCGCAATTTTTTGCGGATGACGGAGCCATACCCTACTAGCACAATTAGGTCGGTACGACGTCACCAAATGCAACCCGACGTCGGATGGCGACGTCGAAACGACGGCGCTACGACTCTCTGACGACCAAAATGGGGGTAGTTTATTTGGTTGTAACGACGTCGCGAGCCGACCTTTCGTCGTGAGTGGTTATAGTAAACAACCAATTGTGTACTACAAAAACAGTCAGCAAAGTATCCAAAACCTGACTAACCTCTATTTTAGGTTATGGAACTTAGTCGGTAGGAGTAGATACTGCCGACTTTTTTAAACATGTGTACAGAGTTCTGCTAAAAAACTATACATATTCTTCTCAGTGGTAGGATTTTGGTGTGAATAACATAACTAAATGTCTACACGAATGGGCTCGCATTCGACATTAATGGTGACGATATATTTCCACGTAAATAAACCCTATTAAAATGTATTTATGAACCAGGAAATACTCCGAGGGAGCAGAAATGGCTTACCAAGAAAAATCTATGGTGAAATTTAATGTTCTACCCCCTTAAAAACGAGCTCCCTTGAGAAATATGACCAAAAAGTTGAAATTTCGCGGTAATTACGCAATTGACGAAATTTTTAACTTTGTATATAATTAGATTAGACAACGTTTCTCGTCATATTAGAGCGTTCTTTTGCTCAGGAGACAAGGAACTACAAACGAATTTCTCATCCTGCACGTTACAAAAGTGAATATTATTTTTTTTAATGGTCCGTGCTAGTATGAAATTTGCCTTGGAAACCAGAACATGGCGTCATACAGATTTGTTGACCTACGCTATACATAAAGTGACCATTGCTACTATTAAGCGTGCATCCCTGTACATAAAATGTCACGAAGTCGTATGAAGTAAACTTATCCGTAATTCAATGGACTTGAAGTGGAACCTTGCACACAGTATTGTATAAGTTATAACCTTTGGTATGAATATCAGACATAAAACTGTACTGCACATGACTGCTAGTCATAAGAGGTCGTTTCAACGACCAAAAGTTATTGTCAAGTCGTTCACGCGACTTTCTCGGACGATTCATGATATTCGAGCGAGGCTGAGGTTAATTTGAGGTATCATGTTGACGGGTTGGGCTGACCTAGTTTTCCTGTGCCTTCTCGCCGGTCAGCTCTTTCTTCAAGTTTGTGCTAGTTGCTGTTCTTTGTGGTTTATAGATAAATCTAACAATGAAATCCTTAAAAGTAGTGCTGCGGCCGTCGAGCTGCCAGAATCACTTTTTTCCGTTCTCTCCGGACTAGTGAATTCCACTTGGGAATCGCATTGGTTTGAGAATTTTGATCCAGTATTTCCTATTAAATGTGTTTTTACCCTCCTATAGTAAGTAGACGATATTGCCTGTATCACTTCATATCAATTAACACAAATATAACTTGATACGCGAAAAAGAAATTGATAGAAACAAATTACTACCTAAGTTGAATGTATAGTAAGACGACGTTGGCGGGACGTCACCAAAATATTGTACAGAGTAACAACGTCGTTGTTTCGTCGGGCAGATATGCTACAGATTTACGACCTCTGTACGCCGTCGCGAAAATGTAGTAAGGCCCTAAGACCTCCATACGACGTCGTGAATCATCGCTTTAACTATAGGTTAAAATAGCGACGTCGCGACGACGACGTAATTGACGTTTAGCTAGATTATTACGCATTTGCGACATCGTTCAATTACAGTGAAGAAAGCGACGTCGCTGAGATGTCGTCCTGACGTCGCTGTGCGACTTGAAGCCTAAGTCATTTAATATAGCCTACTCCCGACGTCGGATCGTTTATGAAATAAGTCGCTGGCCACAAATCTGTACCTAATCTATACTTATGTGCTAGTAGGGTAGTGGTTAGGGGGAAATACTTATCCACACTGTGTTCTCTCATGAGGGGGGCGGTGGGGATAGTCGAGGCATGGTGTAGGCCTAGGGGTCTCACAATAAACCCTAGTAAGATGAAAATGGTGTTGTTCACTCACAAGAGAAAAAGGGAGGGATGGCAATCAATCCACTTTCGGGGAGAGGCCATCGCTCTCTCAAAACAGGTTAAATACTTGGGAGTCATATTGGATGAGAAGTTAAGGTGGAAGGAACACGTAGACAGCGTCTATAAGAAAGCTGTGGTGGCCTTTCACCAATGTAGACAAATCGTGGGGAAGACCTGGGGCCTGAAACCACGGGTCATGAAGTGGATATACACAGGAATCATCCGACCGCGCATCCTGCACGGGGCGGTCGCATGGTGGAGGGGGATAGAGAAGGGCTGGGGGGCGGATAGGCTCGCAAAAATACAAAGGCTTGCTTGCCTGGCGATTTTGGGGCCATTCCGGACAACCCCTACGAGGGCCATGGAAAGATTACTAGGCCTGAAGCCCTTGGACATTGAAGTCAGGGGTCGGGCACTTGAAGTTGCCTACAGGTTGAGATGCCAGGGAGGCCTAAAGCGGGCCAGGCTGGGCCAATGGGACTGGGAAGGGGAACTAAACAGAGTATCCCCGTCCTCGGCACTTAGGCCGGATTACGTGGTTAAAAGGAATGACTTCTCGACCAAAATCCAGCAGAGAGTCATTATGAGAGAGGAAGGTTGGGAATCCCGGCAAGGGGAGCTGGTGTGTTATACGGACGGCTCCAAGAAGGGTCAGGAAGGGCCGACCGGAGCTGGAATTTTCGTGCCGGAGCTGGGGGTGGAAATAAGTATCCCGCTAGGGGGACACACCACAGTTTTCCAGGCCGAGGTGGTAGCGATCGATGCCTGTATTCGGGAGCTACTGAAGCGGAAAGTGACAGGTAGGGCGATCGGTATCTACTCTGATAGCAGGGCGGCGCTGGGGGCGATCACCAAACCCGTTGTGGACTCAGCGGCCGTGGCGAGTTGCAGAGTAGGGATACGGGACCTCCAGGGTGAAGGGAACTCCCTAACGTTGGGATGGATCCCGGGTCATAGAGGATGGCAGGGAAATGAAAAAGCAGACGAGCTGGCCAAGCGTGGCGCGGACCAGCCGGTAATAGGACCTGAACCATCGGTGGGCATTGCCCGCAGGGTGGTCTTGAGGGAGATAAGGGCCTGGGCCAGTGACCAAGCTCTGAGGAGATGGCGGACTGAACCCGGGTGCCGGCAAGCAAAACTGGGAATCAATGAGGAAGACCAGGAAGCTTCGGCATGGTTGCTGGGACTAACACGGGTTAAGCTTAGGCGGATAGTAGGGATATATACAGGGCATTACGCCTTTAATAGGCATTTGTCAATCATGGGGGCAGTAGGGGAGCCCGACTGCGAAAGGTGTGGGGAGGCTGAAGAAACCGCGGAGCACGTCGTATGCGAGTGTGACGGCTACGCGGTGGCCAGATAAACCATTTTGGTGACGATAGGATACCCTTACCCAGCTTCTCAAAGGAGAATGGGACCCGTTTCCTGAGTTTTCTGGAAAGGATAAATAGGTTTGAGGAGCCGTACTAGGCTCTCCCGAGTCCGGGCCCCAAGTGGGTATGGTGTATGGGCCGAAAGGCTTTTGGCACCTTCGGAGTCGGGAGACCGTCCGAGCCCTCAAAAAAAAAAAAAAAGCCGGGAAGGACTAGACAAAACTTCAAATTCGAACTACATAGTTGCAAATATCTTGGACAAGCTAGGCGAAATTGAGTTATCCTGTGGTATTAGGATATATTTCGGATGGGTAAAGGGCCACTGTGGTATAAATGGGAATGAAATCGTAGATTCCTTGGCTAAAGCAGCAGCATCTAATGGAAGTGAAGTAAATGTTAATCTACCAATATCAGATGCAAAATGCTACCACAAATCACGTTTCCGGGAAGAATGGCAGAACTCGTTGCTGGTGGTGACATCAGGAGCATTTTATTTCAAGATCAATCCTTCCATTAGGCAGTTCCCATGGTTTACAGATATGAACCTAACCAAAGCTGAGTGTTCAGTCATTACTCGTTTACGCACCAACCATGGTCTGTGTGGTGCTTACCTACATAGGATCGGACAGAGGGAGCATCCCAATTGCGTTGTTTGCGGCGATGAAGAGGACTTATGCCACCTAGTAATGTTGTGCAATAAATATTCAAGCCAAAGAAATAAATTATTCATGAACCTCTCAAAAGTAATTCCGCAACCGGTAAATTATGAATCTCTGATTGACAGTTCCACCCTCACAGTTTATAAAAAAATTCTAGACTTCCTCAAATAATGTGGCATGAGAATTTAACCAGCTGCATGATATGGTGCTGTGTGACGTTGTAGAAGTATTGAGCTAAATAATAATTTATCTGCTTAATTAAGCGCCTTGTCTCACCGCGTACCTACTTGCCTCATAACAACAGATTTTGACCGGGTTGTTGAATCGAGAAACCTCGAGTTGGCGCTTTTCCTCGATTGAAGCAAGCAAAATGAGTGTTTTTATTCTCTATTTCACCCGCCGTGAGAGCGCTTTTTCTTAATCTCTAGCCACTCTTATAAAAGTCCCATGTACGACCGCATTCAATTTCAATTTTAGCCGCGAATAATCAACGCATTTTCTCACTTCTAGAGCCATGAATTGGCGCTTTTTCTCATCTATTGGCCAGATTAACCAAATGCGCTCTGGTGGCGGCCCCGCCGGAGTAGGAAGAGCGGTAGACTTTCCATGGGCTCTTATGAGAAAAAACAGTTTTTGTTCTTTTTAATGAGTTTTTAGGATTTTTAAAGTTAATTTCTTTGTAATATTAGTTGGTATTACCACTGACTATTAACTGAGGAATAATTGAGATAAAATGAAAGAACTCGCGGTGAGAAAATGATGGCGTTTTCCATTTACCGGGAATTTCGCACTGCCAGAGAGATTTTTCCTTCCGTCCTTGATGAAGGATGAAAAAATCCCCCTACCCTATGCAAAATATTGTGCAAATGAAAAACGCAATAAGTTTTCAACTATCTTGGCGAATTTCCTGTTAAAAAGGGTTGTTCAGCCCCTAAAACAGACTGTCCTTAACCAAATATGTAATTTTCCCCAACAAGGGGTGCACTTATTCCACAAACAAAGCTGGGATAAGTCTGGTTGCTATGGGCCTTTTTGTAAACAGTAGTGCGAAGTTATCCTAGGGATTGCTAATCCATGAGAAATCCGGTGATTGATAAACCCACCCTAAATGGTGTAAATAATCATCACAGTTGGGGGGGGGGTCTAATTTTCTTCCTGGAGGCACAGGAAGGTAATTAAAGGAGTTAATAATAAAAGGTTTTCTGAATGAAATTTTTACTAGAGTCACATTTGAGACTTTTTGAGACTCAAATGCCTTGTTTGAATTAAACAAGTTGGAACAGCCGGACTGGTTAACTGGCTAACTGGTTGAGTTTACCCGATTCGGCAAAAAAAAAAGCGAATTTCACCCCAGAAACTGAATGTGTTTACATAAAAAGGGGCAATATATTCCACGAAGAACTTCAGTCGGTGTAGCTTTCTAAAGAATAAAAGCTATCAATTCTTGAATTAGCGATTTGTCTCCGTTTTAGCCGTGAATTAGCGATTTATGTCCATTTCAGCGATTTTCCTTGCAAAGAATTTGTGTTTTTTCTGATTTGAGCCGCTAATGAGCTATATTGAGAAAAACGCGAATTCACGGAGAGGCTTTAATTAGAAATGAGAAAATGATGGAAATAATGAACAGATTCTGGGGGGGGGGGAGAGAGAGAATTGATAATTCTCTGCTGAAATTGGGTAACAGGGTGATTCTTGTCCCAATTGTTTCGAAAGAAAGCGCTAATTTGTGGTAATAATTAAGAAAAACAGCTAATCCACGGCTAATACGGAGAGAAATATCAAAATAATGAATAGAAAGAAAGAAAAATGATAATTCACTGCTAAAATTAAGTAAAACTGTGATTCGCGCTTAAAATGTTCCAAGAAAATGCGCTTATGAGAGGCTATAATTATTGAGAATTAAGAAAAATGGCTAATTTGCGGCTGAATTAAGAAAAAACGTTAATTATCTGCTAAAATGAGTAAAACACGCTAATTATATTCTAAAATGAGAAAAAAACTCAAACTTACAGCTAGAATTTCAAAAAAAAAAATCTATATAGTTAGCGAATAAATTGAAAAAAAAAAAAAAACCCTTACTCGTCGTTTCTGGAGGCAATTTTGAGAAAACATTCACTGCTAAAATAAGGTTATTTGCATCCGAAATCAATAAAAAGCGCTAATTCGCAGCTACCATTGAGAGAAATCGCCGCTAACTCGTGCTTGCTGGGGGCAAGTTCGTCTAAAATCGTGAGAAGCCGCTAATTCAAGGCACAAATTCGTCGGATATTAAAGTGAAAAATCTCTAATTCGCGGCAATAATTTGGACTTATGAAAAAACGCCAATTCGCTGTTGATAGAGGCCATTTTATCTGAAAATTACACACAAAAAGTTCAGGAATTAAAGGGAGAAAAATTGCTATATCACTGCTAAACAGAGAAAAACGGTAATTCGTGACCTTAATTGTGTAAAAGCGCTGCTAATTTTCCAGTTTCTGTGGAACAAACTTAAATCGAAAAAATGTGGTAATTCATGGCTAAAAGTGAAAAAAAACGGCTTATTTGGGACTTTAACTAAGAAAATTGTAATTTATCTCTCTTAAAAACTATTTACACGTAAAATTAAGAGCAAAACACTAATTCGTGGATGTATTAGAGAACACGCGTTAATTCTGTGCTATGAAACGCCAAATTGCGCCTGAAATTCAAAATAAGAGCCAATCAGTGGAGGTGGCTTGTAGCGAAAAATCAACTCATTTTGCCCAGAATCGGGCATTTATCACAACACCAGTCATTTGAGCACTAAATCATCAATTATTTGCACAAAATTAGCCATTTTTCGGTAACTCAGGCATTTTTTGAAATTGAAATCAGCCATTTTTTGAACAAATACGCGGTTTTTTGTACAAAGTCATTTTCAACAAAGCATTTTCCTCAAAATCACGTATTTCCTCCATAAATCTGCAATTTTTCTCAACATCTGCGGATTTTTGCGCATGCAAAATCCACCATTCAGTCAGTCATTTTTAAAAAATCAGGCATTGCTCTCAAAATTAGCCATTTTCTGCAAAAAAGTCATTTTTTGCATAGAATCAGCCATTTTTAGTTCAACATCTGCCCCCCCCCCCCGCCACGTCAGCAGTTTTTCTGAAAACCTGTGACTATTTATTTAATGTCAGGTTTTTATCTAACAATCACTTTTTTATGTCAAAATAAACAATTTTCCAGTAAATCATTTGTTTTTCTCAAAATTAGCCATTTTTTTTTTTATTAAATGAGCCAAAAATATCACGAAAAACGCGAATTTATGACACAATTTGAGAAAACGCGTAATCACTGATTCGCGGCAAAAATTGTAATAACGTGCTAATTCAAGTCTAAAATAAGAATAAAAACGCAAATTTGCGGCTGAATTTAAGATAAAGCGCTAATGCTCGGCTAAGAAACTAAGAAAATATGATTGTCTGAGATTCGTGTAATTGAAAAATAAAATCGAGAAAAATCGAGGTGTCCGGAGCCTGCTTTTTCGCGGCTAAAAGTCAGAAGAAAAAAAAACGCTAAGAAAAATGCTACTTCACGGATAAAATTGTGGGAAATCGCTCTTTAGCAACTAAAATCACGTATTCACGGCTAACGTGACGAATAAATTGTAAAATAAATAAATGAAAGCTCCTAGATGCTAGATGTATGGAAACGACAATTTTCAGCTTCTGAAGGCAAGTCCGTGGCTCATACTGCGAAAAAACGCTAATTTATAACTAATAGCAAGCGAAACAAATCACTAATCCGGAGCTAAAATTAAGAAAAGTTGCTAATTCATGGGTGGAATTGAGAAAAATCGCTGATTAGCGGATGAAATAAAGAAAAGTACGAATTCACTTCAAAATTCAGATAAATCGCTATAATTGACGGCTTAAAGGGTGAAAAATCACAAAAATTGCTAGCGGCTAAAGTGGAGAAAATCGCGGATTAAGTAGCGAAAACGTCAATTCGCGGCTTGTGATCGTAACTTCGTACCAGAAAGTGAAAAAAATCGCTAATTCGCGGCAAAATTTCAGAAAAAGCGTTAGGTAGTTTGCGGAGAAAATTGGAGGAACTCTTAATTCGTTGATGAAACGCAGAAAAATCCCTAATTAGCAGCTAGAATGATGAAAAACGCTAATTTGCGGCTGAAGTCAGGAAAAATGGATGTTTATGGCGTTAAATTGAAAACAGTTGTGTCCTCCGGAAACTGCGAATAGGCGTTTTATGGATTTGTGCCGTAAATTTGTGTTTTAATCACGAACTGACAAAATTTTCTCAATTCTATCTTAAGCGTGTTTTCGGCAATCAGAGCATCGTCTTAATTTTAGCCACAAATTGTTATTGGAATTAAAAATAACCGAGAATAATAAGCACTATTTCCCCGCTTTTATCCTCAAATTAGCTTTGTTTCTCAATTCCGGCAGCGAATTAACGCATTTTGTCAAGTACAGCCACGAATTAGTGTTTTTAGCTGTAAATGAGAGCTTTTTCTTATTTTTAGGCGCGAATTAGAGCTTTATCTTAATTTTAGCCTCAAGTTTACGTTCTTATATTTCAATTTTAGGTGGGAATTAGTACTTTATCTCTATTTTAGCTGTGAATTAACGATTTTTCTTAATCGTAGCAGTGAATCAACGCTTTTTCTCAAATAATAGCCAGGGATAATTAACGTGTTTCCCTTAATTTTAGCCGCAAATGAGGACTTTATTCTAAATTATAGGCACGAACTAGCGCTTTTGCAAGGTTGAATGGGGAATTTATCGTGTTTTTTTGTTTTTCCTAGCCAAGAATCCCGCGTACTTTTAATTTTAGTCGTGAATCAACATTTTTCCCAATTTTAGCCGTGAATCAGTGACATTTCCTATTTCTATCCGCGAATTAGCAATTTTTCTCAATTTTAGACCCGATTTATCGGGTTTTTTCTATCTTTTTAGCGGTAAATTAACTGTTTTTATTATTTAAGGGCTCAATTGGCCTTTTTTTGTACATTCTGCCATGAATTTGCGGTATTTCTCGCTGTACGCCGATATTGTTCCGCAGAAACCGCGGACTAGCGTTGGTTTTTCTCAATGTCAGCCGCGTATTAGCAGTTTTTCTTAATGTTGGCTGCGAATTACTGTTTTTCTCAATTTTACAGTGAATTGGCGATTGTATTATGAATTAGTTTTTTTCTCAATTTTCGGCAAAATTGCCTAGGGAAACGGCGAGTTTTGGTTTTTTCAATTTAAGTCGCAAATTAAGGTTTTTTTTTTTCAATTTTAGCCGTGAACTAGCGTTTTCTATAATTTTAGCAGATAAATAGCGTTATCTCAATTTTAGAAGCGTTTTTTTTCTCTTTTAACCATAATTAACGTTTTGTCTTTTTTAAGCCGGGATTTGGCCTAAGAACAGCATATTTGCAATTTTTGTTCTCTATTTTTCAGCAAATTGGTTTCTAAAACCCGGAATCATCGATGTATTATCAACGATTTAGCGCTTTTTCTCATTTTCAGCCATGATTTAGCGTTTTTTTTCAATTTGACCTTCAAATTGGCATTATTTTCCCGCAAATTAGCGTTTTTTCTCCATTCTAGCAACAAATTAACGCATTTTTTCAAGTACAGACACGAATTAGTGTTTTTCCTCTACATTTTAGCTCAAATGAGAGCTTTTTCTTATTTTCAGCCGCGAATTAGAGCTTTATCTTAATTTTAGCACCGCAAGTTTACGTTTTTATATTTGAATTTTAGGTGTGAATTAGCACTTTATCTCTATTTTAGCTGCAAATTAGCGATTTTTCTTAATTGTAGCAGTGAATAAACGCATTTTTTCAAATAATAACCAGGAATAATTAACGTGTTTTTCCTCAATTTTAGCCGCAAAATGAGTACTTTCTCTAAATTATAACCGCGAATTAGAGCTTTTGCGAGGTTGAGTGGTGAATTTATCGCGTTTTTTTTTTATTTATTTCCTAAATAAGAATCAGCGATTTTCTCTTTTATAGTCATAAAGTGTCCTCGAGATAACGCGAATGGACGTTTTCTCAATTTGTGCCGTGAGTTATAGTTTTTTTCTTTGTTTTAGCCGCGCATTAGCGCTTTTTCTCAATTGAAGCTGCGATTTAATTAATTCTGGCCATGAATTAGTATGGGGGAGGGGAGGGTGAAAGAGCATGCTCCCACACATCAGAAGACCTCCAACTACGCCCGTGTCTGAAAGATGTAAATTTTTTTCGCTAAATCTGTATACATATTCGACCCAAAAGCACCCCTAGAAGGGGACTGTTTTCCATAAGGAAGAAAATCTCCCGGGGATTTTGGAAAACAAGACCCTGAACACGATATTTATCATGTTTTAAAGCGACTGAAAATGAAGAGGCGTAGCTTTTAAAATTAAAGCTAAAAGTTTTCCCTTTTCAACCCCTATAATAATGTGTGTCGTTTTCAAGTGAAGAAAGTGGGTGAGCCGACAAAAGTTTTAAAGGGAAAGTCTAAAGGGGCGTATTAAATTACACCCGCGAGCTCGCACTCCTCTCTTTCTCTCACGCTTCCGTGGCCCAGATAACAGAATAAATAATAACAGCCCTTCCATCTGTCCTGGGAGGGTGGGTGGGGGGTTGGATGGGTTTTTATCAAGATGTACAGCCCCCCCCCCCACCAGTATAGGGGACAAGAGAAGACTAGAATGAAGAAACAGGACATATATTTCACTCTTTTTTGTTGTTGTCTGTTTGCGGTAGGTCCACCTACGCAGTGGAAGAGAGACACAAAAATGGTTCGCACCTAAACGTTTGAAAATCGTCAACGGTAAAACCAAAAAACCTAGTTATTTACTACTTCAGCGGTAGCCCCCATTATAGCGCAGCTTTAAGCCTATATTTATGCTGTCGTATACAACCGGCGCCCACCTGCGCCCCCCCCCCCGCTTGTAGCCTCTGCTTTGACGATGGCGCTAAAAACAGGGTTAACACGAATGCCAAGTTGGTTTAACTCGTTTCAGCTATAGTAAAGGAGGAGGGGGGAGGATTCATCCAAGGCCTCTGCTGTCGTATTTTTCAGGTTTTTTTATTTTTTATGTCTTTAATAGTCCATCCCGTTTCATTTTGAGTCAAACACTCTACGAAGAAATTCTGTTCTTCCCAAAAAGAGGAAAATTCCCGTAGGGTGATAAAAGCCTCGAAGAAAAGGCTGTAGAGAGAGTTGGATCATTATAATAGAAAGGTGGTGGTGGTGGGGTGGAGTCGATTCCAGCACAGGAAGAAAATGAATGGCGTTATAGGATATTGCTCCTCTTTTCAAAAATATGTGAGGGGGTGTTTGTGCGACGGTGTGGAGGAGGGGGAATATAAGAAGGAAATTATATACCTCCCCTCCAGTGGCACTGTCAAGCTCAAACCCTAAAAGGATCTACTTCGACTTCGGCAAGTTACTTGGGAGAGAATATTGGATTTCATTCGAAATTAAATGACTGGGAGATAACTGGAAATTATTATCTGATTGGAAACGAACTTTAAATTAAGACTTAGGCCCTCTTATTCCGAAAACAGTTTCGCAAAGTCTCCATAAAGAACTTATTTAAAAGTTACTTAAATTAAGAAGTTGTATTGGAGTTACCAGCGACTTTTCAACAATTCAAACACAGCCAATAATAATTCGTATAGGAGTCAATACTTAAAACTGGAGGGGGGGGGGGAGAGACAAAGTACAGCCGAGACTCCAGGGCTTCAGGAGTCGTCATCACAAGAGGTACTTTTAAAGCATTCTAATGGTTGAAGAGTTGGCGGGCGGAAATTAAAACCGAACGGCTATACTTGTCACAAGAGTCTATAGACCCTTCCCGTTAGATGCTAATTTTGCCTTTAAATTAAATTCGAACCACATCAAATTCCTTTCAATTAAACGTGGACCACATCAATTGTGTGGACGCTGGGCGAGTCTTTACGGCACGGAAAAGGTCGAGTGAGTTGGGTGCAGACTCTCGCATTATCGAAGCCCGCCCCGATGCGCCCCGTACTGATTATAGGGTGGCCAGACGTCCTGCTTTTTGGCACACAGTTAGTATTTCTGTACGTATGACGTTAAACAGAAAAAAAAAGTTAATTGAATGTTAAAACTGAAAATAAGCGCTCATTTGCCGCTAGCATTAATGAAAAACGACGATTTACCAAGGAAATAGAAGACGAAATTTTAGTGGATGATTTTCGTTATCTCAGTTTTAGCAACTAATTAGCGGGTTTTTTCACCTATAAGCATGAATTAGCACCTTTTCTAGACTTGGGACGAATTTGTCTCTATAAACACCAAATTGGTGCTTTGTCTCAATTTTAGCCACGATTCAGCTGTTTTTTTCACTTTTAGCCATCAATTAGCATTTTTTCTCAATTTCGGCTACGAATTACCGTTTTTTCTCAAAGACGCGAACGCGATTTGTAGGAATTTTGACGCACAATAAAGCATTTACTCTTTTTTTAGCCGCGAATTTGCGTTTTTTTTTTCGATTTTCAGCATCAAATTATCACTCGTCGCCTTGAATTAGCGATTTGTCTTGATTTTAACCGTGTATCAGCCGTTTATTTTTCACTTTTAGCCATATATTAGCGCTTTTTCTCAATTATAACCGAATGGGTCTCCATAAACAACAAATTGACGCTTTTTATACATTTTAGTCGTGAATTAGCGCCTTTTCCGTGGCGCATTTTTAATTGACGAATTCCTCTCCAAAAACCCTAAATTTGTTTTAATTTTTGCCGCGAATTAGCGCTTTTTCTTAATTCTAACCGCGAATCGTCGCTTTTTCTTAATTCTAGCCGCGAATTATCTCTGCCGTCGATTAGCGTTTGGTTTTCTCATAATGTTAGCAGTGAATTTGCAGTTTTTCTCACTTTTAGCCATATAATAGCGCTTTTTCTCAATTATGACCGAGTGGGTCTCCATAAACAACAAATTGACGCTTCTTCGACATTTTAGCCGTGAATCAGCGCCTTTTCCAGTAATAATTTAAACGCGAATCACCGTTTTATTCTATGTTGGCCGATAATTTGCATTATTCCTCCTTTCTAATCGTTTTATGATAATTTTCTCAGCTCTAGTCAGTCAATGTTGCTCCGTGAATTAACAAATTCCTCTCCATAAACACTAAATTGGAGTTATTTGTTAATTTCTGCCGCGAATTAGCGCTTTTTTCTTAATTCTAGCCGCGAATTATCTCTCCGTAAATTAGCGCTTTTTTTTTCAAAACAATTTGGACACGAATCACCGTTTAACTTAATTTTAGCAGTGAATTAGCAATTTTCCCTATTTCTAATCACTTTATTTTGATATTTTCCTCAATTTTAGTCAAAGTTGCATCGTGAATAAGCGTTTACCTTAATTTTAGCCGTGAGTCAACGGTTTTTTTTTCTTGTTCACTGAGGCAAATTTGTCCAAAATCGAGAAAAAGCGATAATTCGTGGCTTAAAGTGAAAGAACGGCTGATTCGCAGTTAAAATTTGAAGTAACGCCAATTCACAGGACAACTTTGATTAAAATTGGGGAAAAAACTGCTATGTAATTCCTGCTAAATTTGGGTAAAACAAAGAATCGCGCCCTATAATTGTTTCAAGAAAAAGCGCTAACACACTGCTAAAATTGATAAAAAAGCACCAATTTTTGGTGCTTTATGGAGACAAATTCGGCCAAAATGGAGAAAAAGCGACGATTTTGTCTCAATTTTAGCCGCGAATCAGCACTTTTTCTTAATTTGTGCCGCAAATCTGCCGTTTCGTATTAACGTTTAACCGTTATTTTGAGCTTTCTCTCTATCTTAGCCGAATTTGTCTCTAAAAACCGCAAATTAGCAGCACTTTTTCTCCTTTTCGACCTTGAATTACTGTTTGTCGAAATTTTAGCAGTGACTTAGCAATGTTTCCCTCCTTTTATTCATGATTTTTTTTTTCTCTCACTTTTAAGCAAAATTGCTTTCATTAACCATTAAATTGGCGTTTTTCCAATTTCAGTCGCAAATTAACTTTTTTTTCAATTTTAGCCGTTAAGCGGATAGCCTCGAATTTCTCACGTTCTCAATTTTAGCAGCTATCTCTCGATTTCAGCATCAAATTAGCAGTTGTATTTTTGTTTTAACCGATTTTAGCCGAATTTGTCCCCAGAAACCGCGAATTAGCGTGATTTCAATGATAGCCGCGAATTAACGCGTTTTTCTAATTTTGTCCCAGAATTAACGATTTCCTCAATTTTAGCAGTGAATTGGCGATTTTTCTTCCATTTATACTATCTCTCGATTTCAGCATCAAATTAGCAGTTTTATTTTTGTTTTAATCGATTTTAGCCAAATTTGCCCCCGGAAACCGCAAATTAGCAAGATTTCAATGACTGCCGCGAATTAACGGGTTTTCCAAATTTTGTCCCAGAATTAACGATTTCCTCAATTTTAGCAGTGAATTGGCGATTTTTCTTCCTTTTATTATTAAATTAGTTTTTTTTTTATTTTCAGCCAAAATTGCCTCCATTGAATTGACGTTTTTTCTAATTTTAGCCGTGAATCAGTGACTTTTCCTACTTCTATCCACGAATTTAGCAATTTTTCTCAATTTCAGACTCGATTTAGCGTTTTTTTCAATCTTTTTAGCGGTAAATTAACTGTTTTTTTATGATTTAAGGGACCAATTGTCCTCTTTTTTCACAGTCAGCCACGAATTGGCGGTATTTCTCGCTGTAAGCCGATTTTGTTCCAAGAATCCGCGGATTAGCGATGGGTTTTCCCAATGTTGGCAGCGAATTTGCAGTTTTTCTCAATTTTGGCTGCGAAATTAACTTTATGATTTGGCTGCTTTATGAATTAGCTTTTTTTCTCTCAATTTTTGGCAAAATTGCTAAGGAAAACGGCGAGTTTTGGTTTTTTCAATTTAGTCGCAAATTAACGTTATTTTTTTTTTTTAATTTTAGCCGAGAAATAGCGTTTTCCATAATTTTAGCAGTTAACTATTAGCGTATTCTGCAAAGATCAGCCGCAATATTTTTGCCTTTTTTCTCAATTTTTACCCTGAATTAGCGTTTTCTCGATTTTAGACGCGATTTTTTTCGCTTTTAACCATAAATTAACGTTTTGCCCTTTTTATAAGCGGGGGACTTGGCCTAAGAACATCATCTCTATTTTCCGCACTTTGTTTTCTAAACCCAGAATCAGCGATGTATTATCAATGAATTAGCGCTTTTTCTCATTTTTAGCCATGATTTAGCGCTTTTATCAATTTGTGCTGCGAATTGGCACCTTTTCCCATGGGTGCTTATTGAGTCGAGCTTATTTTTCTGTTTGTCAGCTAGGAATTAACGTTTTTCTCGGTTTTAAAACGACAAATTATCAGTTTTTCCTTGACTTATTGTCATGAATTAGCGTTTTCCTCCATTTTAGCGAATTCGCCTTCAGAAACCACGAATTTGCACATTTCATTGTTTCAGTCGCAAATTATCGCTATTGCTCACTTGATTTAACGCTTTTTATTAATGTTATAGCCGCGGAATTGCCTCAAATGCAGCACACAAGCGTTTTTTTTTTTAGATTTCACCGCGATTTTTGCTCAATTTAGGTCTTAAAATTGCGTCGAAAAAACGCGAATCATAGCATTTATACACAATCTTTGCAACGAATGAGGGTTTGTTCGCTAATTTAGCCACAAATATGTTTTGTGTTTTGTCTAAACTTTTAGTTTCGTACTTGCCCCACGATAAGAACAGTACATTAGCGTGCCTTCTCAATTTTACACGCGAATTAAGGAACAGCAGAAACTGGTGATCAGCGTAAGTGAGTCAAGAGAGTGCGTGTGGGAAATACTGCTAATTTTCAGCTGTCAAAAATTGAGAAAAAAATCTAATTCCCACTTAAAATTGAGAAAAAGTACTAATTCACGGCTAAAATTGAGAAAATGAGTTCATTTGCGGCTGAAATTGAGAGAACGCCATAGCGTGCAGGCCGGGCCCAATAGCTGTGTAGGTCCGGCACTAAGTGCAAGGGTATTAGACATTCGTGAAATTGCAAGTTTTGCGTCTTAATTTTCGCTAAATTGCGAGCGTCGGTGCCTTTTTTTTTTGTAGGCTCAGCCCCACCCGCGGGCTGCGATGTTGACTGGGCGACTGTGTGGAGCGGAGAAAATATACTAGATCAACGCCAAACAAAAAGAGCAAAATTTCAATCCATCTCGGCACATTTGACGCTTAATTGGTTGTTTCAGGGTCAATCATCAATGCCCTTAGGGTTTAAGTCACATTTTATTCAGCTGAATATTTGGGTTTCTTGAGGGAATGAAAGTCTTCCCTTTGAACGCCCACTTAAACCGTTGAGAAAAACTCTTGGAACCACGCTTGTTCCTTGCTGGGGTCAATTGCCCGCTTCGCGGGCCAATTGTAAGGGTTCAATGGACGAATCGACAGTTTTCCGGCTTCCCGATATAAAAAAAAATAAAAATCTTCGGCTTGTTTCTGATAATAAACTTTCCCCAACTCAATTACAGTGAAAATCGAAGGGTTTCGCGTTCAAGAGCTACACTTGATTGTATTCATTTTGAGTCGCTTCGCTTAAATAGGTAACGAAGGCAGAACCAGAAGCTGGTGAAATCAATTTTCAATTAAATTAAAACGAAAAAAAAACTCAATGAAAAGTCGAATTCAATTTCTCCAACAACAGAAAAAAAAGGCACCTTCACCCCTTCATAGTACCTGCTCGGAAATTGGAGTGTATAAAGATCTGGAGATAACAGAAGAACAATAGGTAGATGGGGAACTGTGGTGATGGTGGGTAGGGGGGGGGGGTCTTAGCGACGGCTTATCGAGTCATTTTGTACTATTCTGCTGTGTAAATTTGTTTGTTTTGAGAGCCAAGGTGCGACTAAACCGTTTTCCCGAAAGGGCGGAATGCCGCCGTCCGTCACCGCCAAGGCTTAGCATTTGGTCGCCTTTTTTATGCGTCCATCCCCTCGCACCCACTCTTTCTTACCGACAGACACGTGGAGAAAACCATCCCCTGGCCCCAGAACGCTATGACTCTAGATTTGCTCTTGAGGGGAGGGGGCGGGGGTTTGGAGCAGCAAGAAAATCGGTCAAATACGCAAATGACGACGTATACAGATAACAGATGGGGTTGGTAAGCTCATGCCCACGCCCACTGGGCACTCCACCCTTGGCCCCCCCCCCCACTACCGGTTTTGTTTGTTTGTTTGTTTTTTTTTATTTACCGCAAATATATCTGGAAAATGAGAAAAGGAAGGTAAAAAAGATCGAGAGTAGAGAGATATTGCACTTCTTCAACGACCCTATGTTCGGGGTGAAAAGCCGATGGATAAAAAGAAAAAGATAAAGGGGTGGGTATGGTTGTTGGCAATAGAAGAATGCTCTCCTTCTCTCCCTTCATTTCTTCTGTGGAGATGTTTCGCTATAAATAAATAAAAATAAAAACAAAAACAAAAAACGTAAACCCTCTCCACGTTCCTTATATTTTTCAAGCTTCCAAGAAAATGTTGAAGGAATAAGCGAAAGGTATAAAGGAGATACAGAAGACGTTCTATTGAATGGACAATATTTCTAAACAATTTCTGGAGTTTCACCCCTTCCCCACCATTCGAGTTTTCAATATAAAATGTCGTATTCTAGCGTGATAATCACTTAACATTCCCCCCACCCACCCAACCAATCACAGTCAACTTTCTGGGAAACGTCCACAAGTTGTCGTCAAATTATTTAAAGAATAACGAAGTTTGAGCTTGAAAAGTTTAGATTTTTTTGAATATTTTAAACTATTCTCTCTCAACTGTCTTTCTTTCTTTTACAATATCCCACGGGAGCCTTCCTTCACTCTACGAGTGAAGAGGCATAGAGGGGTATAGTCCCCCGGATTTAACGTCGTGAATTCATAATAATCGTTTTGTTCGGAACAATCGTTGCAAAAAAAAAAAAACCTTGATCCGACTGTAACTGTATGGACGGAGTGGGGTGCAGGGGTGGTGGTGGGGTAATCTTTTTTAACTTTTTGTTTCCGTCCGGGCTCGCAAAAGGATTGATCGCCGGGTGTATCAAGAGAAGGGCTGACACAAACGGTCTCGAGTGAGGGCACACTTGAATTTTTTTTTTCTTTTTTCCCCATTTCGCGCGTCGCTTCATAACAATAAAAAAATGTCAATTTTTCCCTGCAAAACGATAATTTGGTCAATGATATAGTCCGCTCGAATCGAATGCTCTTTCAAGAGGGCTTCATCAATCAAGCTTGAACAACTGAAATTTAGCAGTGTATGACGACATTTTATCTAATTTAGCCGTTATTCAGCCCTTTTTCTTGATTTTAGCCGCAAATTAGACCTTTTTTTCTCAATTTTGATCATGAAATGCAATCGAGAAACCACGAATTTGCGCATTTTTACAATTTTAGCCACGAATGAACGCCTTTTTTCAGCGCATTATCTCAATTCTAACTGTGAATTAGCGTTTTCCCCTCCACTTTTGCCGCAAATTAGCGCACTTTCTCACTTATATCCACGAATTTGCGGGTTTTCTCATCTACAGCCACGCGATAGCAGTGGCGAATTTACGGGGTGGATTTAAGGGGTTTGACCCCCCCCCCCTTCCCCTAAGAAGGTGGAACCCCAACAATGATCACAACAATAATTAGAACAACAACAACACACACACACTCACAACACACACAATTATTAGGACAATAATTAGAAGGGGGAGGGTTTCACAAGTTTAGAGCACTCCCGGACGGGAGTAGCCGGACCGGTCCAGTTCAGGTCGGTTGCCACAAAAAAAAAAGGTTTTAAAACTTGCAATTTATCATGAATAATAGGCCGTATAGGTGCGGAAGCGATGTTCCAGATAAAAAGGAAAATAAGTCCTCTCCCGCCGTTGATACATTTATTGGACCGGTTTCGACTAAACAGCCATTTTCAACACACCCGATCGATGTATACGATATGAGTTTAAGTTTATGCATCGATCGGGTGTGTTGAAAATGACTGTTTAGTCGAAACAGGTCCAATAAATGTATATCAACAGCGGGAGAGGCCTTATTTTCCTTTTTATTTGCAATTCATCTGACACTACGACCCAGGGGCGGATACACAGATTTGTCCGGCCCGGGACACTAGGAAAATATCGACCCAATATACATTTATACAGGAATGATTCAGGAGTATGTGACACACTTGCACTGGTGATAGTGCGTACTTGGACGCACAAAAACGTCATGAAAATGCTTTGGTTACCCACTAGCCAGCGCTATCCACCCACCCGTCTTGTCGAAAATAGTATATTGTACAACGTGTGAGTAAAATGTGAATTTACTTGCGAGTTGTACTTTGTGAGCACGAGCCGCAGGCGAGTGCTTACAATACAACGAGCAAGGAAATTCTCTTTTATCACGAGTTGTGCATGCTATTTTTCTCGCGGCGAAGCTCGCTTCATAAAAAACAGTAGTTTGACAGGGAAAAGTGTTAATGTTATTTTGAAAGAAATAAATCTGAAGAAGTAAATCTGTCACTAATGCGAGTCAGTGTGAAGGTTACGGGAACTGTTGAGAATCTTATTGCTAGTAGAGGCACCGCTGCGCTCTACCGGTCAAACAAGAGCAACATCCATTTCTTGCTCGGCCACGAATGAGTAAAAAACAACTTTACTCACTAGTGAGTAAAGTTATTATTTACATTGTGATTTTTGAGGCCAGTTAAAAACAAATTTACTCCTTCTTCGTGGATTATAAATAGTATACTTTACCCGCAAGTCGGGAGAAAACTTTTTTTTTTTTTTTTCACACTTTTTTCAACACTTCAGAGGTTCTACTCAATTTCATCGGTGAATTAGATATTTCCCCCATTCCTACCGCGAATAAGCAATACGTTTCCAGTTTAGCCGCGAATTTTGCGATTTTTCTCAATTTTTGCCGTGAGTTAGCGATTTTTCTCAATTTTACCGTAAATTAGCGCTTTTTGCTAATTGGATGCAAAGTTGCCTCCGGAAGCCTCGGCTTGCCATTTTCTAAATTTTCTGTGAATTAGCAAATTGTTCTCAATTTAACCCCCAATTAGCCATTTATTCTTATTATAACCACATAACATTTGCGTTTTTCCTAATTTTAATTATATAAATTATAGATTTTCATACCCTTCAGCCACGAATTAGAGTTTTCCCCAATTTTCGTTGTGAACTGCGTAAAGCTTTTTCTGAATTTGGCTGTGGATTATCGGTTTTTTCACTTTCTGGCACAAAGCTACCTTTAGAAGTTGCGAATTTGACATTTTTTCCATTTAAATAGCAAATTAGTGTTTTACCTCACTTCAGAGCTTCTCAATTTTATCGGTGGATTAGCGTTTTTTCTGAGTTTTTGCGGTGAGTTCGTATTTTTCTTGATCTTAACCGCTAATGAGCCATTTTTCTCAATTTCATTCATGAATTAGCGTTTTTTCTGTACTTTATTCGCGGAAGCTTTAAGGAAACTTGAGCCGCGAAGTAGCGCTTTTACTAACTTCTGTCCGTGAATTAGTAGCGTACCGAGACAGTGGTGAAGGGGGCCGGATCACCCCGGGCTCGCTATGTGGGCCTATAAATGTGGATATTAAGGATCTAAAGCTATGTCTCCTCTTGTGCGCTTTCGTTTTCCACTTTTAATTCAACATACGCCATTTCAACTTTCAACAACGCATGCGTCCAAGCTAAGCAAGCAAGTTTCTGTTATCCTTCCAGCTTTTCGAGGCATGCAATAGTGCATTTCTCACGTTCAGAACACCGCGTGCCTCAGCACGCGCAAAGGCACAAGTGAAGACAAAGCTTATGTTCATGTTTGTAGTTGTAGGTACGTGAAAACGAGTTTTTGGCATGCAGTTTGACAGCGATATTGGCTCCTTTCGACGATTCTCAATCCATCCGACCCAGGATGGAGTGCTTGCAGGTGATCAGCCAGAAGTGTAGCTGAGTAATCGATTTAGCCCACAAAAGCGCTTATTCTGAAGGCTCAAATTGAGAGAAAACGCAGCCTTCTGCGGGTAAATTCGCAGCTAAAACAGAGAGAATACGCTGCTCCCCAGTTTGTTTTATTTTTTTAGGTCCGTAAGCGGATAAAGATGAGAAGGCGTACTAATATGATAATACTTGCAGGCAAGAACCAACGGCTGCAAATAGTTGGGGAAAACTGTTCAATAGTCTTCATTCGCGGTATCTCGATGGAACATCCAAACAGAAATTGAGAAAAAATCGCTGATTCGCGGTGAATAGATGCCACTTTATGCCTAAAATGAAGAAAAAACGCTAATTTGCTGTTGGTAAAATTGAAACGGGACGCCGTTTTTGTTTTTCTGCAAGCGCTAAAAGGCAAAAAACCGCTAAGGCAATACGATAGAAAAAACACGCTAATTCGGGGCTAGAATCGAGAAAAATGACAAATTCGCATCTGAAATTGCAAAAAAATCTGCCCATTCGCGGATAAAAAAGTGAAAAGCCACAATTCACAGCTAATTTTCGAAATATGCTAATTCACGGCTGAAATTGAGAAGAATGGCTAATTAGCTGATAAAATTGGGACATACGCTAATACACAGTAAAAATTGAGAAAATTAGCTTCTCAAATGAAGTTTGACAAAAAGCGCTACTTAGCGGCTAAACTTGGAACAATTCTAATTCGCGGACTTAATTAAAAAGAATGGATAATTAATTGGCAGCTAAAATTCGTAAAAAGTCCGATAATTTGCGGATAGTCTAGAAAAAACGTTCATTCGAGGATTCAAACGAAAAAAATCGGCTATATTAGAGAAAACGCAAATTCACGGCTAAAATTTAGTAATAAGGCTGACTCGGGGCTAAAATACAGCAAAAGACAATAATATGTTGCTTCTGAAGGCAACTTCGAACGTATACTTGGAAAAAAGCGCTAGTCTATAGCGATTAATTAGCGTGGCTGAAATTAACGAAAAACGCTACACTCGCAGCTCAAAGTGCTAATTCACTGCTGAAAAGGTAAAAAATCGCTAATTTGCTGCAAAAATCGAGGAAAACTTCAATTCATGGCAAAAATTGAGAAAAATTGCTAACATGTGATAAAAACGCTACTTCGCAGCTAAAAATAAGGAAATCACCTATTTGCGGACAAAGTGTAGAGGAAAAGCTCTGTAATTCACGGCTAAAATTGAAAAAAACTTCAATTTTCGGCTATTTTATAGTTTTGAAATATCCATAAATCAAATGCGCTTCTTATGTCATTTTTTCTCGTCTACCTTCCCTCTCTCCTGCTCATTTTGCTAGACGCGCCCCTAAAGACACGGCGCCTAAACTGGCAATATTGCTGATAGTAAGACCCTAAAATGTTCATCTCGCGGATATTCAGTCAGGAAACTCCCTATTTCAAGGAAATTTAACTAGAGCAAGAGTGATTCAATTTATCATTAACGTAAATCAGGAAAAGCTTAAAGTTACAGCCTGTTACAGGAGCCCAGTAAATAATAAGGACACATTAAATATATTTATTGAGGAAATTCAGGAATTGTTAGAGAAAGATCAGTGTACTCACTCCCTCATGAAGGGTGTCATAAATATTAATGTTATAGCTGAAAATCCAAGCCCAAGAAAAATATCTTGATATTTTAAGCTCTATTGGTCATCCCGATGTCAAGACAACTACAAGGCGTGCGAACAGGACGACAAATCTTGGAAGACAAAGGGTTTCCGAGATGATTGGGTAGTTGTAGGTACCGGGCGTAAGCTGGACATTAATGTTCTAAGTCGGGCGACGAAATCGGAGGGTTTTCGAAAATCGGAGGCGTAGTGGGAGGGGAGTGATAAACTCTCCTGGAATGCGTAAGGGTTCGCCAAAGACGAGTTCAGCTAGAAAGGCTTTCAGATCTTCGCGAAACGAATTTCGGATGCCGAGTAAGACGATGTGTAGCGCCTGGAGCCATGCCATTCCAGTATGACACATTATAGCTGCTTTGAGTTGGCGATGAAATCGTTCTACCAAACCATTGGAGTTGGGGTGATAGCTCGTCGTTCGACTCAGATGCGTACCGAACGATCTTCCCAGTGCGTGGACCAACTGGGATTTGAATTGCGGTCCTTGGTCCGTTGTGATGCGAACTGGCGATCCAAAATGAGCAATCCAACAGCTGAGGAAAACGTCTGCTATTTCGGCTGCTGTTGTGCCTTCGAGAGGGTGAACTTCTGGCGACCGTCTGAAACGATCAACGATGGCAAGGCAGAAACGATAGGGACCAGCAGGAGGAAGAGAGCCGATGACGTCCATGTGGATGTGTTTGAATCTGCGAGTAGGTAGAGGGAAGGATCCGAGTGGTGAATGAACGTGCCGAGTAATTTTGAAACTTTGACATGGTATGCAAGCTTGAGTCCATAAGCGACAATCTCGATGAATGTTAGGCCAAACAAAACGTTGTGTGCGACGAGCCTTGTAGTTGTCTTGACACCGGGATGACTGAGGTTGACGATGGAGTTGAATATCTGTCGGCGAAGGGAAGGCGGAACGTAGGGTCTGTGAATATGCGTCGAAACATCGCAGAAGAGTTGAACGTTGGTATCAGGGATGACGATCGGTTGAATTTGAAGTGAATGATCGCTTGCTATTAGATTGCGAAGGTTGTCATTTTCATTTTCAGCCCGAGCGAGAATAATAGGATCGATTGATGTTCATCGGCGTCTCTCGGAAAAATGAGAACATCGTCTATACATGGATAACAAAACTCAAGGCCATGATGTACCTCGTCAATGAAACGCTGAAAAGTTTGGCCGGCATTACGGAGGCCAAAGCCCATAAAAGGGAATTTAAATAGGCCGAAGGGATTTGTAATGGCGGTCTTGGGAATATCTTCCGGAGCGACGGGAATCTGATTGTATGCTTTGACTAGATCAATACTTGAGAAGATATTACAGCCTCGAAGACGATGAGAGAAATCGTGTATATATGTCGTACCGGGTAACGGCGTTCAAAAGCACGGTATTCACCGCAGGGCCGCCAGCCTTCGCCTTTTTTAGGTACGAGATAAAGAGGCGATGACCAGGAACTATTCCGGCACGTAGCATAATAGCGAATTCGACCTTTGCGGCTTGAAGGCACTTGGAATATAGGCGTCTGAGACGAGAGTGTATTATGACGAGCGACGCGGGGCAATCCAGACAGATAATTCATTTCGCATTAAGTACGCCACATTGAGCTAAAGCTCGCTGAAAATTTACCTCGGTCGCCACTTTCCAAGAATGAACAGTCCCTGATTCTACGAAAACTGAAAGACAGAACAGACTCCAGCGTTAAAAGTAGTGTCCATTACGCTGCGACCCTCCTGGAACCATCATCATAGGGGACGCTGCTGAGCAAGACGAGCAAATAGAACGCATTAAAAATTCATAAGGTTGCCACACAGATGAAGGTTAATGTCGACAAAGCGATGGTGGATTTGGCCAACTATCGTTCCAAGGACGGACTCTGGGGGAAGACATTTTTGTGGGAAAGTGCCTCGGCGGTCACGCCAAGTGTTTGGTGGCAAGGACTTTGTTCGACTTCAACTTTGTTTTCCGTTGCGGTTAGAATTTTATCAGCTGCGACAGAAAGATCCTTTATCACGTTTTCTTGAATGAACAGCAAAAAAAGAAACCGTTTAACGACTGATAAAGCCGGAAAACTGACCTATCTATCCCACAATTGGAAAATTCAAAATCGTCGAAGAAGTAATAAAGAAAGCAGTGACTATCCTCAAACCTTCTTGGACGCTGGAATACCGAAAACAGGTTCGGCAGGCAAATTCACACTTCATTTTTCAAAGGTCCAACGAAACTGATGCAACGGCACCTGAATCATCATCATCGTCATCAAACGAGGAAACCTCAGGCGATGAATTCAAATATAAAAATTAATGGACATTTGGTGGCAAGGCTCGGCTTCAGCTTTGTCTTCCGTAACGGCTAGAATTTTAACCATTTTTGTGCAAACAGAGAGTTCGTATCGTTCTGGCAACAGATTCATTCCATGGGTGCAATGAATACCTATAGTCGTTTTTTTATTATTCATTTGATGAGTCTGTTGCAACAATGAGTGAAAAACGAATAAAAACCCAGTATTTTCCCAAATTGGGTTTTTTCCCGGTATTTTCCCAGGGAAAAAACCCGAAATTTTATTTTCCCGGTGTAAACCCATCACTAATCCAGACGGTCGAGTGAGCTCAGGAAACTCATTGAAAATCGAAGAAAACGGAGATGATGCGTCGGTAATAATTTTGAGGCTAGGTTGTGTGGACTTAGCGAGAAGGCCAAAAGATCAACTGGAGGACATCTCCAGGATGGCTACGGGAAATATCCTCAACTTCGTTAAGGAGTGGTGGTGGAGGACGCTTGAAAACTAGGTCTTTCTTGGCAGGGCAACCTGCGGGGACACCACAATAGATCTTATAGGTCGAGTTTTGGTAGGAGATAGTTTCTTCTGGGCTTCCCTCCCCGTTTAATTAAAAAAAAAAAAAAAAAAAAAAAGGCCAAAAGAGGACAGACCAGTGATGGAATCGACGAGGCGATGATCTCGACAGTCTGGTAAAAGTGAAAAATGGGCCAGGAAATCGGAACCAATGATAGGTACGTCCACATCGGCGATTACAAAAGTCCATGTTAAGCCACGACGAATCCCGAGACCTAATTTGAGAGGGATGAAGCCATACGTGGGGATTTCGGAGTTATTTGCTGCCGTTAAATTGTAGTTGACGCGAGTACGGCATCGAGGTAAAAGATGGCGAGGAAAACAACATAAATCGGATCCAGTCTCGACTAAGAATTTGATTTTTGTTAAGCGGTCGACGACAAATAAGAGAATGGGCAGTCTGCGGCCGCTACTGCTCACCGCCCTGAAAGTTGTTTGCTTGTGTACACGGCGGAGTACACTTTCGAGCCTGATTTCTCCATGTATGGTGATACCAGCGTAACGATCGAGATGGATAGACTGGGGAAAAGTTGCGGCGTCGTTCTGAGGATGTTCTATGCCGTGGACTATTCCGAGAACGAGATTGACGTGACAAATTGTTTATTTGGACTTGAAGGGCAGAAATTTGCTGCCTTAGTGCCTCGAGTTCATAACGTCGGTCAGAACGGTGAATCCTGAATCGTTGGTAACAGAATGGCATTAGTGGCTGGAAAATCGAAAGGACGAGGGTGGAAAAGTGGTTGCACTTCCATAATTTTGTCGGCCGTGACGGGTCTGCTTGCGTTTGTAAAATTGCCTGGACACGAGGAGGAAGCCGTTGGGTCCATAGAGTTCGGATAATATTTTCGTTGGGAGGTACAGGTTGGTTTACGATCTCCGAGTTCTTCTTGCGAAATTAACTGGCGGACACGCTGTTCCTCGGAGATAGACAATCGCTGAATGAGGGCGGTTTTGAGTTCGGTGTAAGGATTGTGCACGGGTGGGGCGGATATGATGTCTTCGACTTCGCAGATGTAACGCTCATCGAGTTGGGACACGATGTATGAAAATTTCGTCGTTTCTTGAGATACGCCGCGCCGGCGAGTTCAAATTGAGCATCGACTTGTCCAAACTTCGTATTATCGTATAACTTCGTATAAAATCGTATTAATGAGCGTATTTTCTCTATTTCTGCTGTGAGTTAATGCATTTTTCAATTTTATTCACGAATAATAAGTGATTATCATACGTTGATCTTTGTTTTGTTGATTTGGCTGGCGAGATTGGGCCCGAAATGCATTCTGTAAAAAAAACTACGCGGCTGTATTGTTCAAATTTAAATAACCAATTCCATAACCAAAAGCTTTTTCTCATTTTAGCCGTGAATTAACGTTTTTTGGACTCAAATCATTTGTGGTAGGTATAGATACTTCACTTCCTAAAATAACATTGAAGTAATGCGGTGAGGTTAGGGGAGGGGACCATGGGAAGTTAATAGCAAAACGGCTGGAACTTTGCTGCATTAAAAGAAAGAGGTCGGGACCCCTCCCAAGATAAAATCCTAGATCCGCCACTGCACGATAGGTTGCATCCAGGAATCTCGAATAGGAATTTCCTTGATTTTTATCGCGTTTTAGCGTTTTTTCTCGAGCTGAGCTTCGAATTATAAAGATTTTTTCTCAATTTTGTAGTATTGAATTAGCGTTTATTTCTTAATTGTAGGAGCAAATTTAACGCGTTACCTCAATTTTAGCTGCGAAGAAGCGTTTTTTTTTATTGGCAGTATAACAGCGAATTTTAACTGCAATAAACGAGAGCCTATTCTCCGGCTTTTTCCAGGTTTTAGCAGCGGTTTACTGTATTATGACCCTGAATTAGCACCCTCTCCCATCGTTAGGCACGCGCAGAATACGTAAATTGACGTTTTATCGATTTTTTGTTTTGAGTTTTAATCAATTTTTCTCACTTATTTGAACCGCGGATTTGCCCCGTGCGAGTGGCCGAGCCTTTAGTTGAGACGAGGTGGCGCGAAGGCCAGTGGGAAGTCACCAATTCTCCTGGGAGCTCGCGGAAGTACTCGTGCTCCACGGAGTCTCAGGGCTCAGCCCCACATCATAAGCAGTTGGGGCTGTCTCGACGGCCGGTAGAAGTGAAGCGTTTTTCGTTGAAAGACTCCCGTGGCCTGAGAGGAGCTGAACAGCCGGGTAATAGCTCAAGAAGCACCACCTCCACCGCAGGGGTGCTCTCTAATATCTGGAGTATAATGGCGTGAGTGCGGTGGCTGGTAAATCAGCCCCCGACCCACCAAATTCGACTTGCCACTGCAAAATGGCGGCACGGCGGCATTCCCGTTTTTAATCAGCGTTTTAAAGAATTTATGGGATGGAGTAAACCATAGAATGGCAGCTGCTGATTGGCTCCCAAGAGGCGGGCGCGTGTCGTGGCTCGGACGTCCAGTTCCATGAACAATTCTACACTCTGAACATTATAATGTCCAGAGGAAGGCCGCCGGCGAGGAGTTGAAGCGCAAAGTGAGCTGTCGTCGAATAGGCGCGAGGTACGGTGATCCAACCACAGTAAAGTTCCAAATACAACGAGGGTCTAACCACCGAAAAGGTCCAACCCCAGCAGAGGCCTGAACACATCAAAGATCTAACCACAGCAAACGGCGAACAAAAGCTGAATTCCAACCACAGCAAAGGTTCAATCACAGAAAAGCACCAACCACAGCAAAATTCCAACCAGATTTAAGCTCTGAGCACAGTTGTAATAAACTCCCAACTGCAGCATAGCTACAAACCATAGGAAGGGTCCAAACCAACCATAGCCAAGGTCCAACCACAGCAAGGGTCAAACCACAGCATAGGTCTAAAACCGCAGAAAGGATCCAACCATAGCAAGGGTTCAACCCCAGCCAAGGACCAACCACAGCCAAGGTCCCACCACAGCAGGGGTCCAACCACAGCAAAAGTCCAACCACAGCAAAGGCTCAACCACAGCCAAGGTTCAACACATGCATAGGACCAACCAAAGCAAAATGCCAACCAGAGTAAAGCTCTAACCACAGTTATCACTTCCAACCACAAAAAAGTCCCAACCACAGCCAAGGTCCAACCACAGTGAAGCTCCGGCCACAAAAAGCTCCAACCGCATTTTAGACCTACAATCACACTAGTGTAGAGCTCCAACCTCCTTAAAGCTTCCTTTTTTCTTTTCTTCTTCTTTAAGCTCCTTTTCTGCATTCGGGCTCTCAAAGCAGGCCCTAGCTCGGGGATAAAAGACCCAGTGCCCCCTCCCCCCACTCTGCAGACCTGCTCATGTTCTGTTGAAAATTGAATCACTCCATTCAAAAGGAATCAGCTGAAGAAATACGAACCGTATGAGAATGAGAAAAAAGAAATTCAGTCGAGTCTTGCTTCAATAGAAGAAAAAAATAAATCAATAATTTTATTTTATTTGTCTCCTAATTTTTCCATATTCCTTCCATTTTTTTTTTTCGATTTTTAACATCTGGCGACCGTGAATAACAGGACCGGAGGAATGGAAAAATTAAAGAAAGAGCGAGCAGTCAAGAGAGCAAGTTTCACGCGATGCTTCAATCAGCTAACTGAAAAGCTAAAAGAAGCTGAAATCGACGTCGTGGAAGTTCGAGCGTTTTTCGAAACTCTGACAATATGGTATCAGGAGTTACAAAAAGCCGATGGTAATTTTTTTGATCTTTTATTAGAAATTGAGGACGAAGTCGAAATAATTACCGATGAAACGACGGCTTGTGACGACTACATTTCGAAATTCAACGTTATGAAATTTAGCGTTGAAAAGATTATCAACGAGACGGATAACGGAAGCAATTCCACCAGTCGTAACAGTGTAAACTCGTCGAAAAACTGTAAGTTGAAGCTACCTAAGTTACACTTGAGTAAATTTAACGGCGATTTGAAAGAATGGTTGAAATTTTGGGCCCTATTTGAGAAAATTGATAATGATGAGGAATTAGACGAAGCTGAAAAATTTCAGTACCTCATACAGTCCACAGTCCCTGGTTCAAGTGCTTGGAAAGTGATCGATGCCTATCCTCCATCGAGTCAAAATTATTCGAAAGCTATTCAAGCCTTAAAAGATCGTTTTGGGTGAAAAGATTTATTAATCGAAGTTTATTCTCGGGAACTTTTGTCCTTGGTCGTGCAGAAAAGCCTCGATCCGAGAAACTTTAGTTTATCGTCTGTTCGATCGGCTAGAAGCTCAATTACGAGCTCTTGAGTCGCTCGGAGTGTCAACCGACACTTGTGCTGCCATTCTTTTCCCGATGGTTGAGTCGTGTCTACCTCAGGAACTTCTTCGAACGTGGCAGCGTCAAGCGATTGTTTCTGACGGAAATGATTTTCGTGAAGCTTCTTCAGCCACGAAACTTGATCGTCTCGTAAAATTCATGAGGTCTGAAATTGAAGGAGAAGAGCGCGTCGCCCTCGCAGTAGCTGGTTTCGGCATGAAGGAGAATGTTCAACCATTAAAGAAGAAAGTTCAGTCATCTTCGTCGGGTGCTGGCAGCGTGCCTACCACTTCTGAACTAGTTTCGAACATTCTCGCCAGCTGTTTGTTCTGCAAACAGGCTCATAACAGTTTGGAATGCGGCGACCAACGACTTTCCTTGGGTGAGAAGTGACAAATCCTTCTCAAAAATGGCCGTTGTTTTCGATTCATGAGCCGAGGACAAACACAAAGTAAGTGTCGCGTTAAAATTGTGTGTTCCAAGTGTCAAAAGGGGCACTCATCAACGATGTGCTTTGGTAATCGGGACGAAAGTAACGGAAACTCGTCAATGTCGTCGTCTGGACAGGTTCTTTCGAGTGTCGCTTCAGCACCTGTTGTTTTGCTTCAAACCCTCGCCGTAATCGTCAGAACGGAAAAGGGTCACCGTCGTGTTCGAGCGTTACTTGATTTGGGAGCCCAACGGAGCTACATTTCGCAGAACTTGACTGATGAGGCCGGCCTAGTTCCTCAACGTCATGAGAAGATGACACACTCGTTGTTTGGGGGGCATGTTACCAAAATTACACGTCATCCCGTTTTCAGAGTTAATCTTTGTGATGTTGGTTTCAATTATTTTTGCAACCTGGAAGTACTCGGTCAAGAAGTAATTTGTGGTAACATAGTTAACGCTGCTAATGGGCCATGGAAATTTAAACTCGCAAAAATGGGGATAATTTTGTCGGATTGCATTAATGGACCAATCGAATTACTTATTGGGGCCGATGTAATGGGTAAATTGATTACAGGTCGACAAGAACGACCAACGGAACGATTGGTAGCCGTAGAGACTCTACTCGGGTGGACCGTAATGGATAAAACAGGAGCGCTCTCGAAGGATTCGGTCGCGTCTGCGATGTGTTGTCTCTCCACTGACGAGTCTATACCCAAGTTATGGGAACTAGATGCTATCGGAATTACGGAACCATCGTTGAAAATTTCTCGTCAAGAGCAAACTTACGAAGTTATGCGTCATTTCAAACGTAATGTATCTGTAAACAAAGAAAGTAGAGTTGAAGTAGTTTTGCCTTGGAGAGATGACTGTCCGCCCCTACCTTCTAACTATCACTTAGCAAGGGCGAGGATGAATCGGCAGTACGATTTGCTCAAACAGAAAGGTCGATTGAGCGAATATGTTCAAGTTTTCGAAGACTGGATGTCCAAAGGAATCATCGAGAGAGTACCTCACGTGGAGAACGATGCTAGGAACCACTACCTTCCACATCGCCCTGTTTTTAAGACAAACAGCACCACAAACGTTCGACCAGTTTTTGATGCTTCAGCAAAAGCTCCTGGACATCCCTCGCTTAATGACTGTCTGGAAACTGGACCAAATCTAATTGAGTTGATTCCATCCCTTTTATTAAGATTTAGACTCAATAAGATTGGTATTATTGCCGATATTAAGAAAGCGTTTTTACAGATATCGATCAAAGAAAACGACCGCGATTTTTTAAGATTTTTGTGGCGCTCTCAAGATGGTGAAATCGTCAGCTATCGTCACCGGCGCATTGTTTTTGGAGTGAGAAGCAGTCCGTTTTTACTTGGAGCTGTTTTGGAACACATCTTCGAGTTATCGCTTGACAACTTTGGGCATGGTGAGACTGATTTTTTCAAAGATCTCATTCCGAAAATTAGAAATAGTTTCTATGTCGACAACTGTATTTTGAGCGTTCAAAGTGAACGTGAAATGAACGTAGTTATCGAATCGGTGACTTCTCTATTGGAAAAATACAAATTTGAACTTCATGAATGGGAGTCATCCCACTTGGAGACTGGTGTTGGTGAGGACAGTTTTTCCAAAGTCTTGGGATTGTTGTGGGATAGGAAAAATGACGTCCTGAAATTGAATCCCGAAAATTTTCGAACATTAGATACGTCCAAGATTACAAAAAGGGTTGTACTTTCTGCGGCTCAACGTGTTTTCGATCCCATTGGTTTTACGCCGCCGGCTTACTGACGTCGGCTTTCGTCAGTAATAGAATCGTCAGTAATAGAAATTCGTTCTTCAACACCGTTCGACAAATGGCGTCATGTTCCTGGAAGCATGAATCCTGCTGATTTACCTTCTCGTGGTTGTTGTGGAAAGACCTTGCGTGACTCCCGTTGGTGGGAGGGTCCCAAATGGCTTTATGAAAATGCGGAACGATGGCCTGAGCCTAATGTAATATTTGATGAGTCTCAGGTGATGACAGAAACGAAGAGATCGCAAATAATTCAATTAAACACTTTGGTGAATAATGTGGACGTGTCGTGGTATTACAACAATTTTTCCAGTTTCGAGAAGATTGTCCGCCTCGTTGCTTGGGTCTTTCGTTTTATTTATAATTGTCGGCGGCCGAAAAGTCAAATTCACAATCCTTTGTCAGTAGTTGTTGAGCTGTCAGGGGCTGAAAAGTTTGTACGGAAAAACGTCCAGAAAGAAACATTCAGTGGTTTGAACGACGATAGAATATCGTGTTTACGCCCTTTCTTCGATTCTTCGGGGCTAATTAGAATAAAGACAAAGATATTTCGTCGCGACGATTATGAAGAATTTTATGCGCCTATATTGTCCTTCCTGGAAAACATGAAGTTGTGTCTCGATTTGTCAGGCAGATTCATAATAAAAATTGTCATGTCGAAGTGCAAGGTTTATTGGCTCTGTTGAGGGAAAACTTCTGGTTGATAGGTGGCAGAAAATCTGTAAAGCCTGTAGTTAATAAGTGTCTTCCTTGTTGGAGATTGGCATCAAAAAAGCTGAAAGCACCTAGTGTAGAATTACCCGAAAACAAAGTCAGAGAAGCTGCTCCATTCGAAGTGACCGGTGTAGATTTATGTGGCCCCTTAATCCTTAAAGGCGGAGTGAAAATATGGACCTATTTGTTTACTAGCGCCGTTATCAGAGCTGTACATTTCGAAATCGTCGAATCCTTGTCGTCTGACTCGTTTATTTTAGCGCTGAGACGTTTTATTTCGCGACGCGGTAGACGATCACGAATCCTTTGTGATAATAGAACTAATTTCGTTGGCGTTTCTAATTCTCTGATGAAAATAGACTGGGAAAAGGTGAAAAATATCTGTTCAATTGAAAGAATCCAGTGGAATATGATGCAATTGGTGGGGGGGGGGGGATTTTGGGAACGGATGGTTCGGACTCTCAAAGGACTTTTGAAAAGGAGCCTGGGGCGTACCAGCGTATCATATGAAGAATTGAACACGTTACTGTGCGACTGTGAAGCAGTTATAAACAGTCGTATCTTTCTGAAGATCCTAACGATTTACTTCATTTGAGCCCTTCGATTTTTCTTCACGAAATTCCGGAAACGAGAATTCCCGATTTGGATATGGTTGAGGCCAAAGATTTACAGAAGAGAGTTCGTTATCGTTCTCGACTTCGTCAAGAATTACGTGATCGGTTTCGGAGCGAGTATCTGGGATCTCTTGTGAAAATTGGGGCAATGAGTTTTGATTGAAAATGAACGGTCTAAGCGCTTAGAATGGCCTTTAGCCAGAATAATTCAGACAGTTCCAGGTGTCGACGGAAAAATTCGAGTGGTCAAATTGAAGACAGCCAGTGGCGAACTCACTCGACCTGTTCAACGGATTTTCCCTCTCGAACTGGATTGCGCCGAAGCTGAGAATTCTGAAAGGATGGCGATCACATTCAAAACCAAAAGTGGTCGACTTGTCGTACGCCCAAAGAAACTTGATGATTCATCGTCATAGTTTCAGCTATTTTATTTTATTATTGTCAACATTTTTCAATTTTTGTTTTGTTTTGTTTTGTTTGAGACTGTTGACAGTTTTTTCAATATGAGTGAGAAGAAAGAAAATGCTGAAGATGGTCACGGATGCTGAAGAAACCAGATCTGTCCATTCTTTGAGTCGTCCTTCGTTCAACTCTGGTGGGAGGATGTTTAAAATTGAATCACTCCATTCAAAGGGAATCAGCTGAAGAAATACGAACCGTATGAGAATGAGAAAAAAGAAATTCAGTCGAGTCTTGCTTTAATAGAAGAAAAAAATAAATCAATAATTTTATTTTATTTGTCTCCTAATTTTTCCATATTCCTTCCATTTTTTTTCGATTTTTAACATGTTCCACGACTTTGACGTGGTGTGGCTTAATGGGGGTCGTTCAGACGACCCGAAGATGAGGGTTGAAGATGCAAGAAATTAACGGTCGCCACCTGTTGTTTGCATTGGGTAACAGGCCCCAATATATTCTCAATATAATACAACTGATTTACAACTTTTGTTTCGGAAAAAATAATAACAATTCTTTTCTTTAATGGTTTCTGGTCGTTCCGGTGCGTGGAACTCGCGACTGTCGGTCAGGTAGCGTCCCTTCGCGCTGTTGCAGATCCTCTTGTCGAGCTAACGTTAGCGTCCTTTGGTGCTGTCCGTAGTGTCTTCTTCGCCGGGTTCGGCAAGGATAGGGAAAGGTTCGGACAGGATCGGTCTTACTCGATGAATTCTGGGGCAGACACAAGTGTCGCTAAGCCCCGTAGTATCCATCAAGCTCCACCGAGGTTAGGGGAATGAATAAAAAGCATAACCGGAGTCTTCTCTACGAATTTGGCACGAATGCCTATCGGCGGTCAGGTCCACAATAGGGTTTCCACTTGAACAAGCGTCCGGAGTCTTCTCAACGGAGTAGAGCTTGGAAGGTTCCCGTAAGGTTATCCTGCCGGTCCGATTGTATAGATGCGTCAGGTGTATGACGACTTTAACTGTGACGGTCTAATCCACAATAGGGTTTTCCTTCAACAAGCGTCCGGAGTCTTCTCAACGGATATGTTGAGCTTGGAAGGTTCCCGTAGGGTTATCCGGCTGTTCGATTTTCATATATGCGTCAGGTCACTGACGACTTGAAATAATGACGGTCTAATCCCCAATAGGGTTTTCCTTCAACAAGTTAGTGTCCGGAGTCTTCTCCACGGAGTAGAGCTTGGAAGGTTCCCGTAAGGTTATCCGTCCGATTTACTTGGATCTGTGCGTCCGGTTTGGGACGACTTGAGCCAGGGGCGGTTTAATCCACAATAGGGTGTGCACTTCAACAAGCGTCCGGAGTCTTCTCAACGGAGTAGAGCTTAAAAGGTTCCCGTAAGGTTATCCTGCCGGTCCGATTGTATAGATGCGTCAGGTGTATGACGACTTTAACAGTGACGGTCTAATCGACAATGGGTTTTCCTTCAACAAGCGTCCGGAGTCTTCTCAACAGATATGTTGAGCTTGGAAGGTTCCCGTAGGGTTATCCGTCCGATTTACTTGGATCTGTGCGTCCGGTTTGGGACGACTTGAGCCAGGGGCGGATTAATCCACAATAGGGTGTGCACTTCAACAAGCGTCCGGAGTCTTCTCAACGGAGTAGAGCTCCCCCGTTGGGTTCCCGTAAGGTTATCCGTCCCACTGGTCAGAAAAAAAACAAAACGGGGTAAGAGGCCTCGGTCAGGGTCAGCCTTATACCAACCGGTCAGGATCGAATCACTGAAGGGTCGGAAAGGTTCCCAATAGGCTTTGCCCGTGGATGCCTTGGTAGGGTGTGACGTCACGAACGGTCAAGAGTCGTCTCAATTGACCGCTGGACGTTTTCCTGTACGGCGTGATTTTTGGTGAGCGATCCTTCGCTTCGGGAAGACTGGGTCGTCACTGTTGTACTTCCGGATCGTCGTGGGTTCTGGAGTTCCCAGTCGTTGAAGCCGCTGGAGGGTTGTACTGTTTCCCAGTCGAGTGGTCCAATTGCAGGCTGAAGATCTGGTCCAGGTTGCTGGGGTGTTTCCCGTTTGACTTCTCGACATGAAGTGATTTTTGGAGTGCCGGCGCTCGGGTTATATAGTCGGTGGGTGGTTTTCGCCCACTCCCATCCGCTCGGGTGGCTCAGTGGGTTGACCGGTGGGTGGTGGGTGGTTCCCTTTCCGACTTTTCCCCCACCTGGAGGGCTCCTTTTTTTTTGTGTAGGGATCTCTTGGAAATTTTTCCCTGGGGTGGGCGACTTGTATAATTAATTGTTAGCGGAATTAATTACCCGACGTCAACTTCCACGTATACGTTTCGTGTGAGCATTGACGGACGCGGTTTTTGAGTGGATTTTTTTTTTTTTTTTTTTTTTTTTTTTTTCACACAGGACATTAGTGCCTTCTTTCTAAATCTCAGCCGTCTTGAGACTCACAGCAACTACAGGAATCAGCGTATTTTCTTAACTGTACCCGCGAATTAGTTATTTTTTTCGTTTGTAGCGATTTTTTAATCAATTTTGGTCAATTATTTGTATTTAGAAACCGCAAATTTGCACAGTTTCTTAAATTTTTATCCTCGAATTGACGTTTTTTTTTTTAATCCCAATTTCACCCCAATAGTATTAGCGATTTTTCAGAAAGTTACAGCCACGAGCTTCCTTATGCAAGAACTGCAAATTAGAGCGCCTAAATAGTCTGTCTCTAAAGTTTTTAAGAAACTTGGCAAGTTTCTTGTCAAAACTCAGACACATTGCAGTGAAAATTATCATTTATGCCGAGGAAAGTTCGTTTTTGAGGGCAAAATTTCGTTGTTTGTTTGACTGCCGACTATAGGCAGTTTGAAGGAATTTCTCAAAGTTTTCTAGGAGTTTTGTTTACCGTTACAGTAAATTTTTGGTAACTTTTTAGCGCCCTGCTCCCACCGCGGGGAGTGCGAATTTTGCTTATTGACGCGAATTCAACGAAATTGGAGACAGGCGACGTTCAAATCAAACAATAAAAGAGTCAAGTTATTCTGTTATAAATTAACTTCAAGCGGCTCGTTTTTCGCTAAAATTATTATTATTTGAGAGTTCCCATGAAAAATGCGATATTTTCACCGTATCTCTCGATTTTTTAAATAATATAGCCCCCCCCCCTACCCACGACCCTGTTTTTCTCTTTAAAATATACGGCTAAATTAAAATAAAAAAGGAAGCTTTGTCGACAATAAATTAAATCGTTTTCCCCTCCACTCATTTCTTTCTCGTTTTACTTCGTGCTATTACCACCACGCAGTCCCCGCCTCTTATTTCGTCTCCACGTTAAAAAAGAAATGAAAATTGCACGCAACAATTATTTTTTGTGTTTCAAGGTCTTCAGACGCATTTTATAACAGGTGTCTGTAAGTCCCCCTGTAAACTTTCAGGATACACAACAAAATAAAACAATGACAGTATTCGGGGGGGGGGGGGGTATTGATGATGTTGATGTGTGAGAGTGTGGCGGGGGGGGGAGGGAGGTGATTTGACGAAAACGCCGCTGTTCACCAGCCATTGATTCACACAGTGTCCATGGTAACGATAAAGATATCGTTTCTGTTTTGAGAGAGAGAGAGAGAGTGTGAGAGAGAGGCATCTCCCTAAAATTAGAACTCTCAGTTCACCCCCCCCCCCTTCAACCACCATCGACCCACACCGTTGTATTAGGATTTGATTGTGAGATGAATAGATGGTGTAAGGGGAGGGGCAGAAGAAGATTGGGACAGAAGTTGAGGTGAAAAGGGTGGAAAATAAGCCACCACTACCAGCCCCCTCTTCCATCTTTTCACCTCGGAGGTTTTTCATTTTTTTTTTATACTCTTTTTGAAATTCAGTCCCCCTAAAAGGCAAAAGGAAATTATAGCAGCGGTGGTTATTATTTTTTACTTTGTCGCAGAGTACACTTTATATTCAAATTTTATTTTCATTATTCGACGTATAGAAAACTTTTTTAATTGATGAAAAGGCGATATTTTTATGAAAAATGGTGCAAAACAATTCGATTTTACCAACAAATTGTTAAGGTCGAAAAAAAAAAAAAATCGACCCCCCCCCCTCTTACGCATCACTCCACGATTATTATTCGCGCATTACGTGGCACCTTCGAACTAACAACAACATGGTTGTCAGCGAGGCATGAAAGGGGGGGGGGGGTTAAAACTCGAGTTGTTTTAGACTTGGAGACTTTGGCGCTTAACAGACCACTTCCTTTCTCAACACCCACGCAAACCCCCCTCCCCCTTCACCCGCGCGATCAGCAAAACAAACTTAGAACATGAAAATAATTTACGACGGTTCTCTCCCATTAGTTTAGTTGACACCATCCTCCCCCATCCCCCCCCACCGACCAACCAACTACTCCGCCATTAAATTCACCGCTACGTTTATTCACCGTCAAGCTTATCTTAAGCCAAGATGAGTTAACTCAAAAGGAACTCCCCCAAACTCAAAGCAAAATGAGAGGAGGATGGGTGGGCGAGGTATAAGACTGACAATGAAATTCTGATATTCATGCAAATACAAAAGGAGGCTTAGTTTAAACTTTTCGGCCTTCAAGTGAGAAACTCGCCCCCCCCCCCATCTCCACCAACACCCCACCCAGCCCATCGATTGAAGAAAATTACTCACTTCAGTCATAGCACAAGAGGCTCCCGAAACTCCTTGGTGTCTTGGAGAATTTTGTTTACATGACGCTAGGCGATTTCTGAAAAAAAAAAAACAACAAAGATTGTGAATAGAACGCTATTTGCCGCGTTAATTGTCACCATTTGTTTGTGGCCATGCAACAGTGCCTAACAGGTGATTCGAGCCCCCCCCCCCCAAATGAGAGAAGCCACCGCTCCTACTAAGAATATTTTGCATTAGTTAGTGCCCATAAATTTAGTTTTTCGTTCCATATTAATAAGGATAGCCTCGAAAGAGCTTTAAAAGCCGAAATAAGAGTGAAAGGGTCCATCTCCTCCACCCCCTGTCCACATCTACTCTTGGAAGTAGAGTTTTATTCATTGCTTCAGCTAAAAAGGGTTTTATTGGGAAGCATAAATTCAAATTAATTAGAAAAAAATCTCTCATTTTAGTACAATTTTGTTGTTTTTTCTCGGGGAAAAAAACTCTCGAAAAGAACGTGTGGGACGTAAGTTTTCCTGCGGGCGTGATTAATCTTTCTAAAAAGTAAAGCTTTTGGAAGCAATGCTTCCTGATTAATGAGTTAGGTATGAATGAGGTGATCAACACAACTTTTTCACCTGTTTAAAACGTCCCGTTTCGTTTTTTCTTCTTTCTCACTCACTCACTCACTCTCTCTCTGTCATCGTTGTTGTTGTTTTTGTTTTTAGCGGCCCGTAGATTACCTAATTCATTCCATCCACCACCACCACCACCACCGCACTGTTTTTCCACTCATTCGAGGTCACCTGTTCACGGAGGCTATACAGACCACTTCCCGTTCCCTTTTCGTTCAAATCAAATATTTGTTTAAGCCCCACCCACCCGCCCACCCCTTCACACCGACACCGTAAACACCCACTTTGTTTTCGTCTTCTGAATTAATAACGTAATTTTGGTGACAGCCAAAAGGTGTTGATGGTGACGACGAAGGTTCATTACTTGAAATGACTAAGTATAGATCAATATTGTCACATTGTTTGAGTATTTCAAACTTGACAGGGTTGGGTGTGTGTGTGGGGAGATGGGGAACGGGGCGTACAAAAGCTATTTTGTTGTATCTAGACAATGAGAGGATGACGGAAATAATTACAATATTCATGATAATATCGATTGAACGTTTTCCACCGCTGCAAATTAATTGCAAAAAAAAAAAAGCCACTACCTTACGGTCTCATGGAACCGCCCTAAGATCGGCCAAACTCCAACCTAAATGGTGTGGAAAGATTACAAACAACGCCCCTAACCCCCCCTCCCTCCTCTTCATCACAACCACTCACACTATTTTACGACACTCTAGTCTTAAGAGAAAGAGTGAGTAAGTAAGTGGATGAGACAGAAAGAGGCTTTTAAGAAAGAATTCTTGAGAATGTTTGCGGGGGGGGGGGTTGGCGGAGGGCGCTTAAAATGGAACGCTCGATTTCTCAACTCCACCAGTAGTCGAAATATCTACGAATTTCTTACAACTTTTTTTTGTCTGCCACCAGTGGTTGTGGGAGGGGGAGGGGTGAATTTCTAAAAAACTTTTAGCCCACCGAAAACGCTGACAACTACGTCCCAACACCACCCCTCCTCCACCAACAACAAACCACCAACAACAGCTGGGTGTTAGGCAGTGACCATCAAGACACAGCAAGTCATGTTGGCTTGAGCATAAGTGAACCTTGAATTCGCAAACTTTTCCCTTGAAATAGCACTATATTTTGTCAATTTTAGCCGTGAAGACAGTGGCGGATCTAAGGGAGGGGCCAAAGGCGCCAAAAAAAAATCCTAATCGAAACTTTCTCTAAAATCCAATCGAGGAAGGAATTGTTCACCTATAATTTTAGGGTCATTTTTTCTCAGACACCCAGAGAGTCAGAAATTCTCGAGAGACGCGAAATGCCAAGTTATTCATGGGAAAAACCTCTCGTGAACTGAGGGGGAAAAATTGACGCGGAACGCCGCCACGGGAAAAATGTATGCGAAAGGTCGCGCCAAGGGCAAACTTTAAAAGCGAAACGTCACATTGTGAGGAAAAAAAAAACCTTTGGAAACGCTGCGGCACAACGAGTAAACTTTAATGATAAAATAGTTAATTTGATGAAGAAAATGACATATTGTATGAGGAATTGTCAATATAATGAGAAAATTTCCCTTTTTGAATGAATTTTCAATTTTGTAAGGAAATTGTTACTCCGAACTGGAAATTGTTACTTTCAAGATGAAATCGTAAATTTTCGAGAAATCGTTAATTTAAAAACGAAATTGTCAGTTTCACGAGGAAATTTTCATTTTTATAAGCAAATTGACATTTTTATAAGCGCACCTTCAATTTAATTTAAAATTTGTCAATTGTAATTGTGAAAATGGTAACTCGTCCACAATAATTTATAATTTTGGTCCTTGGAACTTACAATTTTGCCCCATGACTCGATAATCGCCCTTTCGGTGATTGTTGTTAATACAGTAATTGATGAGAGTTTATTTTGACCTTAAACTTGTTATTTTTATAATGAATAGCCGATCATGCGCGGTAATGATAAATTTTAGGTGTGCATTGTCAATTTTATCAGGAAATGGTTAATTTTATGAGAAATTGTCGATTTTAAGAGGAAATTGTCAATTTTAAGAGGAAAGTGTCACTTTCATGAATAGTGGTGGACTGGAGTATCGTGGCGCAGGGGGGCACTGCCTTGGTTTTATGTACTAAATACGCGCGTTAGTTGAGTGATCTACACTGACAAATCTTTCTATATTTTATCGTATTTTTTAAAACCTTAATAATAACATAAACATGTGTCGAAACAGATTCATAACATTCTCCCGGGCTTAATATGTTCCACTTTCGTAGTCGTTCAAGTAATTAGGTCTTCTTCGAATTCGTTGAGACCTTCTGAGAGAATCGGTTTCCTCTTCTTGGAGACCGAACGTGGAGTTTGAACGTGGCGAGGAGTCGTGTTGGACTCTTTCGGTGTGGCTAGTGGTAGGGTGCAATGGCGGATCCTGTGTACTTTCTGTTGATGACAATTCTAACGTTTATTAATTCAACACATGTTTCCACCCCCTTTTTTTTTTGTTAAAATAAACCAAATTGTTCTCAAACGTTCTTACCTCCTTTATCTCACGGACCTTTAGAACCTAAATGAAAATGTTCCTGCCGAGCAAGCAGAGATGGCAAATTTTCTAGAAAAGGATGTCAAGGCACGGAGTTTGATTGTTCAATTTTTGCATGACTCCGTGTTGGCTACTGTAAAAGACCAGGTAACAGCGAAAGGAATGATAGAATGTCTCAAAGCAACCTATACCAAAGGTGGGATTGCCGAACAAGTGAGAATAAAGAAAGTTTTGAGTCAGTTGGAATACAAACGCGACTGTACTTTGCTCGATTTCTTTTGTAAATTTGAGCGCTTGATCGGTGAATTGAAAGCTGCTGGGGGAGCGATCAGTGACCAGGAAGTCATTACAGCATTACTGTCGGCTATGCTCCCTTGCTATCAGTCGGTTACCAGAACTGTATCTATTTTATTTCACAGCGACCCCAATTCTGTCACTCTCGATTTTCTTAAAAATCAGCTATTATCTGAAGATGAACGTTTTCTTTCAGAAATGAAAACTGAAGTAGACACCGTGAGTTTTCTTGGACAAAAAAAAGTCAAAACCTTGGCCTAAGAAAACGTCCGTGAGTTCGGAGTTCAAGTTGAAATGCTTTGGCTGTGGTTTGAAGGGTCACAAGAAGTCCGAGTGTCCTAACAATGATAAAAACAAAGGTTTTTCCGGTGTTTCCAAAGTGAAAACGTCAAATGTGCCGTTATCATTTTTAACAACAAGCGATGACTTGAAGGCTCCCCAGGATACATGTGGACGAACGTTGAACTTTGTAGTTGACTCTGGGTCAACTCATCACCTTGTCGATAGAGATACAGGTAAATTTTTACAGAATGCAGAAGCAGTCGGTTTTACCATTCGCGTTGCGAAAAGAAATGTTTCGGTGGATGCTCGTCGATGTGGTAAGCTTCACGTCTCGTTGCCAAGTGGGCGACCAGTAATTATTGAAGACGTAATTGAATGTGAAGGTCTTACGAAAAATCTTCTTTCTGTTAGATGCTTAGAGCAAAAAGGTCTAGCCGTCAGATTTCATGAAAATACTGTCAGCGTGCATGATAGCTCTGGTTGTCTTGTACTAGAAGGAGAGAATGTCGATAATCTTTACGTTGTCAAGTTCACTGTCGCTGAGCATCTAACCTCTCTGCTCTCCAGTGATGATGTCCTCGTTCACCGACGCATGGGTCACAGTTCGGCTTACCCCTCAAAAATGCCATGTGAGGTGTGCTTCCGGGGTAAGCAAACTAAAAACGTTTTTCATCGTCTTCCAGATGAGCGCAAGGCCAAGAGAATTCTTGAAGTAATTTCGACAGACGTTTGTGGACCGATGGAGGTGCCTACCCATGATGGAATGCGATATTTCGTCACGTTCATTGATCATTGGTCACACTTTACGAGCGTTTACCTCATGAAAAGTAAGAACCAGGTATTCGAAAAATTTAAAGAATATCAAGCAGCTGTCGAGACGAAATTCGGCCCTTTAAAAATCAGTAGAATACGGTGCGATTCTGGGGGAGAATATACGTCTCACGTTTTCAAAAATTATTTAAAAGATAAGGGCATTAATGTAGAGTACACCATTCCCCGCACTCCTCAACAAAATGGTTGTGCCGAAAGGTTTAATCGGACACTACTTGACGTAGTTCGGTGTCTCCTTGCCGATTCCAAACTTTCAAAGTCCTTTTGGGGTGAAGCTCTTTTCACAGCGGTATATCTCGTTAACCGAAGGCCAACTAGAGTTTTGGAAAAGGGCGTTCTCCCTGCCACAAAATGGTTTGGACATTCACCTGATCTTTCAAAAATAAAACTTTTTGGGTGTGTTGCTCACGTTCATGTGGATAAGGAACAACGCCGTAAGCTTGACGATCGAAGTCAAAAGATGGTCATGGTTGGATATGCGCCAAATGGGTATAGACTGTGGGATCCAAAATTAGAGAAAGTTGTTTTCAAGTGAAATGTAGTTTTCGATGAATCAAAAATTTACTTTGAAAAAGACATCGATGCCGATGAATGTCCGTCTGTCCAGGTTTTGCCGTTCGTTGAAGGTGCTGAAGGTGCATCTAATGATTTCCGACCTGATGATGACGTTTTATCTTCGTTCGATGATCAAACCGTGGAAGAACAAGAAAATAGTGGCGAACTTAATTCGAATACACACGTCGCCAGCCGTCTTCGTAGATCTTCTCGAGAAAGAAAACTTCCGGAATGGCTAAATGATTATGATGTCAATCTGCTTGCTGCACTGTCCGTGAATGCTCTATTCGAAGGAGCTCCGGAATCTTTCGAGGACGCCATCCAAGAAGGGTGGCAACCGTCAATTGACGAAGAGTTGGCTGCTCTAAAGAGAAATCATACGTGGGATTTGGTTGAACCACCAGAAGGCGTTAAAATTATTGATTCTCGATGGGTTTTCAAGGAAAAGAACGTCGGAGGTCAAAAAATTCGTAAGTCTCGGTTGGTGGCTCGAGGGTTTCTTCAGGGGGAGGTATTGAAAGAAGAAATCTATGCTCCGGTTGCGAGAATGATTACAGTGAGAACTCTTCTGTCGTTGATTGTTAATCAAGACCTTGTTTTTTCACAGCTAGATGTCAAAAACGCTTTCCTGAATGGATATTTGACAAAACCAGTCTACATGTACCCTCCCAAAGGTTTGGCCAGTGTCGATGGGCTTGTATGTAAATTAAAAAGGTCTCTCTATGGTCTAAAAGAATCTCCCAAATGCTGGTATGACAGACTTAACATTTTTCTGAAAGGTTTAGGTTTTACCAGGTCAAGTACCGATCCATGCCTGTATATCAAGAAATCGACTTACATACTCGTTTATGTAGACGATATGATTTTAGCTTCGGGATCTACTTCGGATCTGGATGATGTGAAACTGGCACTTACGAACGAATTCGACATGAGGGATCTAACTCGTGATAATTCGGAATCATTAGAGTTTCTCGGAATCGCCATTCAACGGACAGCCGAGGGATTGAGCCTAAATCAGACCGTTCTAATTTCCAAACTCTTTAAAAAATTTGGAATAGTCGATGCCAAACCAAGAAAAGTACCGGTAGAGGCTAAGTTGCAACTCACCAAAGGCAGCTTATCCTCTGGGACTTATCCTTATAAGGAACTGGTCGGAGGGTTGATGTATTTGATGCTGGGAACCCGCCCCGATATATGTTTTGCTGTTTCATATTTTAGTAGGTTCCAGAATGCTTATGACAAACGACATTGGTCTTATCTGAAGCAAGTGCTGAGATATCTTCATGGCACAAAAGATCTTCGACTGAAGTATGTCAAGAGTAACTGTGAGTCACTAATTGGTTTCGCAGATGCCGACTTTGCTAACGATGTCGAAGACAGAAGAAGCGTGTCGGGCTACATTTTCAAGGCTTTCGGGAACACTGTAGCTTGGAGGACCCAAAAACAACCACTAGTCACTCTTTCGAGCTGCTCGGCAGAGTTTGTAGCGCTTGCAACAGCTGCTACTGAATGCATTTTTCTTTCCAGACTTATGGCAGAAATGTTAGACGGACCAGTGACACCTGTTACTATTTATGAAGATAATTTGTCAACAATCAGAATGGCGAACACGTTGGAAACTAAACGGTCAAAACACATCGACGTCCGTTTCCATTTCCTGAAGGACCTTATAGAAGAAAATATCATTCAACTTCGATACGTGTCAACCGAAGAGCAAATTGCCGATCTTCTGACTAAAGGATTGGGTCACACGAAATTTGTGAAATTACGTAACTCACTCGGTCTCCTGGATACATCATGGACCACCACGTAGAATTGAGGGGGAGTGTTGATGACAATTCTAACGTTTATTAATTCAACACATGTTTCCACCCCCTTTTTTTTTGTTAAAATAAACCAAATTGTTCTCAAACGTTCTTACCTCCTTTATCTCACGGACCTTTACTTTCCTCGCATACCGGAGAATGCTCAGCTTGCACTTCCTGCTCGGTAGGAGGAGGCTGCGGATTGTGGTGCCTATGAAACCACACTACTGCCTCCTCTTCAGGTTCCACTTGAGAGGGTTATTTTTCTGTCGCGAAACATTTTTTTGGAACTTGACTGCTCCTAATTTGGTCGACGTGCCTTTTAATTGTATGACCATTGTCAAGTTCAATGCTGTAGTGAAGATGTCCCAATTTCGCTACCAATCTCCATGTGTTCTGTTTATCCGAGTACCACCTAGCTTGAATTCTATCTCCTACTTGAAACTGACGGACTCCAGGTAGTCTTAGAGGCTTCGAATCCTCTTTGTGAGGTAATATCGCATCCAGTTTCAAACGTACTTTCCGCCCAAGGTAGGCTTCGGCAGGGCTTATACCATCTGCTAGTGGGGTGTCTCGGAGCTTCAGCATGATTTCTCTGACTTTGGATCGCAATGGTAAAGTAGAAGTCTTCATTGCATTGAGTTTATTTTCGATTGTTTGGATCTGACGCTCAACAAGCCCATTCGTGGCAGGATGACCTGGAGCGGTAAACTTTTGAAGAATCCCGTGTGCCGAGCAGAACTCTGAGAAAAGCTCGCTTTTGAAGATCGACGCATTATCGGATACCATGAAACGCAAAAATATCTGAAAGCAGCTGTATAGTGGAATGAGACGATGGATAATCTTGACACATTCGAATTTCGGGCCATTTTGATTTAGCATCGACTAGAACAAGAAGATGGCAACAGGACCAGCGTAGTCAACATGGACTCGATCGAAATTCTCGTTGGGATCTTCCCAATGGTGCAGAGGTGCCTTAGCCGGATTTTTTTTAATGAGTGCACAGTCTGCGCACCAACTAACTAGTTTTTCGATGTCCTTGTCTATGTTTTTCCAGTGACAATACCGTCTGGCTAATTGTTTCATTTTCACGATCCCAACGTGTGTGTGATCTAATTCATTGAGAACCGCCGTGTGTAATTTTTCGGGGATAACAATGCGATTGTACCAGAAAATAACACCGTCTTGAAGAGAGTAAGCGGGATCTCTATTCTTCCCAGTCAATAAATCATTTTTGAGCCGAATGAGGAAAGCGTCGTTTGAAGTTTCACTTTTCAGAGAATCGAAAGTAAGAGAGGGAGTTGAAATTTGATGTACGACTTGATTATTCAAATCGCGTAGTTCCATGTCCATAGCCATGTCAGCAGTGAAAGAGTCTGTGCGTGACGTTGAGCGAGACAGGAAATCGGCGTTTGAATGTTCTTCTCCCTTCCTATGCTGGATTGTATAGTCGAAATTTTGGAGGAATGTCGCATACCGTAGAAGTCTTGTGCTGGTGTTCGCTGGTAATTTTGAATTTTGGTGGAAAATACGGGTGAGAGCGGCGTTATCCGTAATGAGGGTGAACGATCGAGGTAGTGATTATCGCGACGGCTTCTCCATCCAACTGACTATCATTCGTTTCAGCAGCAGTTAGAGAACGTGATGTGCATGCTATGGGTCGTTCCGTGCCGTCTATGATGTGGGATAAGACGCCTGCGACGCCTGTCGGACTAGCATCACAAGCCAGTGTAATCGGTAGTTCTGGATCGAACGGAACGGGAACCCTTTCGCGGGAAATTTCGTCTTTTAATGTTTGGAAGGCGAAGTCACATGCGCTAGTCCACGTGAAGCGCTGATGTTTCTTCAGAAGACATCGCAATGGAGACGTTATTGAAGAAACGTTCGGAATGAATTAAGAATAATATGTTATCATTCCCAGAAATCTTTTTACCTCTTCGGTGTTTTGAGGACGCGCAATTTGAGTAATTGCTTCTACTTTTTTTGGACACTTGGAGATGCTATTATGTTTGATTATGTAGCCTAAATAAGATATTTCTGTCTTAAAGAAATGGCATTTTCGACGATTCAAGTGCATATTATTCTGTTTCAGACGTTGTAAAACTTTCAACAGGTTGGAACGACATTCTTGGAAGGTTTTTCCAAAAACTGTAAGGTCGTCGAAGTACCATTTGATACCTTCCAGACCTCGGAGTACTTGGGAAAGTATCCTGTGAAATTCACTTGGCGCATTTTTGATACCGAAATTGAGTCTCCTCACCCTGTAAGTGCTTCGATGGGAAGAAATAGTCTGTACTTCACTTGTGTTGTCGTCAACTTGAACGTGCAGATAGGCTTTATAAAGATCGAGCGTGCAAAAAAAAGAGGCATTTCTTAGTTTATGCAACGTGTCATCTATTCTGGGAATAGGGTAGTGGGAAGCCTGTAACTGAGGGTTAACGGCTACTTTATAGTCGACACATAACCTTACATTTCCGTCTGGCTTTGGTATTACGACCATGTTCAGTTTGTTGTATGATACCATCCCATTCCAGATCGTCAAGTTCTTTTTCAACCTTCTGTTTTAGTGCATAAGGGACTGGTCGTTCTTTTACGAAAACTGGTTTTGCATTTTCTCGCAGTCGGAGGGAGCAAGTGAAATTTGGGATGCATCCTACTTTAGGCTCAAAAATATCTGCAAAAGAACGTTCAATTTCTTTAATAGTTGAAGAAATGTCAACAGAGTTAACAGTTTGACAAGAATTTTTATCGATTTGGTTCAACTCAATGCCAAATTTACGAATCCAAGCCCTTCCTAAGAGTGGGGTGAAACGATAGGGAACGATGAAAAGCGGCTCCCTGGATTTTTTATTATTAAATTCGGCCGTGACGAAGCAGACTCCAAGTGGATCGAATGTTCCAGCCGTATAAGAACGGAAGCGGACGGACGATGTGCGAATTGGGCATTGGAGGTTGAGTCTTTCGTAGTCACATTTCGGTAGAAGGGTGAGTCCTGCGCCAGAATCGACTTCAAATATTTGTTTTTTTTCCTTCAAGGTGAAAAGTTACCACGTACTTTTCAGTGTTTCCCGTGAATATGACAGCATTGTTGTAAACTTCAACGGTGCTGTTGAATTGGAAATATTCGGCGTCATCCTCTGTTGTAGGGGAACTATTAAATTCTATATCAGAGTTCTCAAGGTTTTTAACATTGTAGCGAGCGTGCTGTTTTCGAAGTGTCGTGAGGCACACTTTTTTAACGTGTCCGGAACGTTGGCATAAGGGACAGAACAGTTTTGATTTATCAGGTAGAATGATTATCACGGCCACAACGAAGACAAGAATTTTGAAGACCGTGCTTCTCGAGATCCATTTTTCTGTTCCGGTTAGAAGCATTGTGAGAAATGGTTGACTTTCTGGAGCTCAGAGAAGGATGAGTGATCTTGTTGAGCGATTCAGTCGTGAAAATTGAGGATGGCGACATTTCTTTGCTATCACGTTTTGACGCTTCAAGAACCAGGGCTTTGTCGACCATATCTTGGAACGAGGTTGTATTTTCTACGAGGAGAGCCTCCCGAATAGATGAGTTGTTGAGGCCTCTAATGAATTGGGACGTGAGAAAAATTTCCGAGACTGACTTGTTACATTCACAAAAAAATTCGCAAGATGGGATAAATTGTTTCAGGCGTGTGGTATAATCGGAAATAGATTGGTTTTCCGATTGGTTGCAATTGAGAAATTTGTGTCGTTGAAGTAGGACGTTTTTCTTGGGATTCAGGTGTTTTTGGAGAAGGGTAGTTATCTCATTGTACGCGAGGTTCGACGGAAGTGACGGGGCAGCTAGCGAAGCTAGTAGTGAATAAGTGGTGGGACCAATGCTGTTGAGTAGTATTCTCTTACAAATGACTTCGTTGTCCGACAAATTTTGCAACTGTAGGTAGTTTTGAAAACGATGAAAGTATTGACAGAAATCTTCCTTGTCGGAATCGAAGGTTTGGAACGAACTAGTCAGTGGCGGCGTCGATATGGGAGAAGGATTCCGGTCCGTGAGAAGCGAAATTGACCGAGCATTGTTCGTTATTCTGAGGAAAGATGTCCATAAAAATCTGAAATTGTTCAGGTTCCATGTCGAGATGAAAGTTTCACCGCGTCGCCAAGTTGTTATGTACTAAATACGCGCGTTAGTTGAGTGATCTACGCTGACAAATCTTTCTATATTTTATCGTATTTTTTAAAACCTTAATAATCACATAAACATGTGTCGAAACAGATTCATAACACTTGGTTAAGGGGGCACCGGTTGCGTGAGCTTCAGTTTGTGACTGATAACGCAGTGGCGTAAAGTTTAAGGGGGCACAGCAGGCCATTGCCCACCCAACTGGAGTATAGGATGGGCAAAAGTATATTTTTGGTCCTTCCCCGCCGTATTTTCACTGCATTCTCGATAAATTTATCCACCAGAAGTTGTTCCAAAGGAACAGTCGCCTATCACGGCCCGCGGGACGAAATCTCCAGGAGCCCCCCCCCCCCCAAGTTGAGTTTTCTCCACTTTAGCAGCAAATTAGCGATTTTTTCTACATTTTATCACCGTTCTCGGTTTGGGCAGAAAATTAGCGTTCTCTTACGAACCTATTTTCCTCAATAATAGCCGCAAAATAACAGGTTTTTCCGAATTTTGGCCACAAATTACAGTTTTCTGTTCACCATGCGCTATGAATCAGCGATTTTTCTCAACCACAAATCAGCAATATTTTACCTATATGTATAGCCACAAATAAGCGCTTTATCTCTATTTTAGCCTCAAAGTTGCCTTAAGATGCCGCGAGTTGGTATATTTTCAATTTTTGATGCGAATTGAAATTTTTCACAATTTTTGCCACGAATTAGTGATTTGTCTGAATTTTACCCGCGAATAATCGCTTTTTTTTTTATTTTAACAGCGTAGTAGCGTTTCTAACACGTGAATTAGCAAATTTTCTCAATTTCAGCCACGAATTGGTGTTTTTCCCTTTTTTAAGCTGCAAATTGGCTATTTTTTTCATTTTTAGCCACAAATTAACATTTTTTTTTTACATTTTAGCACAGCGTTAGCAATTTGTTGTTTCTTTTAGCTGTAGATCAGCGTTTCTTCTCAGTTCGAGCATCAGCGGTGTTTTTTAACTTTATATAGCCCCATGAATTTGCCGTTTTTCTCCATTTTACCCACAAAGTTGCCTTCTGAAGGCACAAAGGCGAGTATTCAAAGTGGAAATTTTACCACCGTTTTGTCCGCGAATTGGTGACTTTCCTCAAGTTTAGCCGCGAACTGACACTTTTTCTCAATTTTAGCAGCGCCCGTGAATTCGCGAATTTTCTCAATTTTAGCCACGAATTGGCGGTTTCGCAATTTTAGCCGCAAATTAGCCATTTTTTCCATTTTTAGATACGAATTAGATAGAATTAGCTTTTTTTTTTTTTTTTTTTTTTTTTTTTCAGAGAGTTTTTAGAGAGAGAGAGTTCAACATTTAGAGTTTTTCTTAATTTTGGCCGCGCTAATTAGTGATTTTTTTCAATTTTAGTCAAGTTTTTTTTATACTTCAGCCCCTCATTAGCACTGTTTTTTATTTTGAGCATTGAAGCTCCCAGAAGCTACGGAATTTTGTTTTCTCAATTTTAGCTGTTCAATAGCGGTTTCCGATACTTTTGCAGTGAATCAGCATCTACTTTTTTATATGTGAATTGTGCTATACATGCTAATATTTATATGGAATTTCAGTAATGAATTTGCCATTTTTGCCCAATTTTAACCCTTGTTGGCGCTGCTTTTGTCAATATTGGCCTCGGTACACGCTTGGCTGGGCGATTCTTTGTCTGAATTTGACACATTTTTGGGCCTTTATTGAACGTTTTTAGGGCCGAATGGTCTGTTTAAGCGACAAAATTGCCAGTTTTTAACCAAATAACGGATTCTGTGACAATAAATCGGCTGGTGAGCATGGCCCATGTGGTTTCTGGACATAAAATGTCAACTTTTTTTTAGCCAAATAATTAGTTTTAAGGGCTAGGTTGGTCAGATTTGACCATTTCCGTTATTAGATGGAGTCTAGTGCCTGTGCCAGGAAATGATTTTAAAGCGTTGCGATTTCTGGGCTGAATCCACGATTTACACGATTTATAGCAACGCCAATCAAGTTAAAGGGGCTGAATTTCCAGTTTTTATTCTTGAACAGTCAGTCAGGGAGAAATTAAAGCAATAGTTAAGGGGAGGGGAGTGATCCCGACAAAATTTTCATTTCTCTCGCAAAAAGTCAGTTCCGCAGAGTCCCTTTTCTGCAACTCGATTTTGACGATTTCAAAATCAGATATTGGTTTTTATCCATTATTTATGAAAATCTTAGTCCGAGAGGGGCGCCACGCCCAAGGGGCGCGGGGGAGGATTGAACACCCACCCCTTCCGGGCCAGTCCGCCACTGTTCATGAGGATATTGTCAATTTTATGAGGAAAAATAGATTTCATGGGGAAGTTGTATATTTTATGAGGAAATTGTCAGTTTCATGAGGAGGCTGTGTGAAATTTGTTTGCCATTGCCAGTAAACCAATTTCGCTGGGTGGCCTATTTCAGTCAGAAAGGCTTGAGCAGTGAATTCGCACCTTTTCTTAGTTGTATACTGACAAATTAATGTTTTTTCCTTAACTTTATAGCCACAATTCAGAGAATCAGCGATTTTGTCACTTCCATACCCATGAAAAAGCAATTTTCTCAATTTTAGCCGCGATCTCCCAATTTAATAATTTTTTAGCCGCGCATAAGCCCTTTTGCTCAAACATGTAAGAAAATTTGATTTGTTTGTGCAATTCTTGCTGCAAATGAGCCTCTTTTTTTCTCAATTTTTTGCAGAGAATTAGCAATTTCTTTCTACATTTAGAATGAATAAGCTTTTTTCTCCATTTTTGATGTGAATGTGCGTTTTTACTCAATTTCAGCCTCGAATTAGCACTTACTGTTTTTTTTTTTTTTTTTTTTTTAATTTAGCTCTAAAAGGGCCTCCACAAAATGTTAATTAATAGCCATTTTCTCAATTTCAATCGCTCTTTCTGTATGTACAATTTTTCTTCATTTTAGCCGTGTGAATGTACAATTTTCTTCATTTTAGCCGCGAATATAAAATTTTTCTTCATTTTAGCCGCGAATGTACAATTTTTCTTCATTTTAGCTGCGAAGATACACTTTTTCTCCACTTTAGCAACGAGTGAACGCTTTTTCTCCATTTTTAAAACTTTTTCTCAATTTTCGCCGCAAATTAGCGCTTTTTCTCCCTTTAAACCGCAGATTGCGGCGCTCTTTCTCCATTCTGGCCGGGAATTAGTGATTTCACCCATACTTTTAGCTGCAAACTATATAAAGTGGTTTTTCTGGATTTAAGCCTCGAATAAGTGATTTTTTTTTTTCAGTTTTAGCCGTTTAATCGGCAATCTCTCTCCTTTTTGACCGCAAATTAGCGTTCTTTCTCACTTTTAGCGGCAAATTAGCGGTTTTTCCTAATTTGAGTCGTGGATTAGCGAGATTTCTCACTTTTAACTGCAGATTAGCGCTTATTAACAATTTAATACGCGATTGAGCGAATTTCCTGACTTTTGATGCCACGAACTGGCGATTTTTCTCCCTTTTGGACGCAGATTAGTGCTTTTTTCGATTTAAACAGCATGTTGATTAGGGTTTCATTCCACTTCAGCCAGTGAACTGGCGTTTTTCCAATTTTTACTTGCAAATGATCACATTTTTCTCACTAAGAGCCGCCGATTACCGCATTTTCTTAGTTTTATCTGTAAAAGGGCATTGGCTCAATAGAAGCTGCAAATCAGCGTTATGTCTCAGTGCTAGCAACGAATGAACACCCTTTCCTTACGCAAATTGGCACTTTTTTCTCACTTTTAGTCGCACATTATGCGCTTTATCTGAATTCTAGCCGCGAACAGGCATAATTTTACTCAATTGTCCACGATGTGTACCCACTCCAGACACCTCAATTAGCGTTTTTTACTATTTAAGCCGCGAATGAGCGATTTTCCTGATTTTAACCACGAATTAGCGCTTTCACTCAAATTTGGCCGCGACTTTTCTAAATTTTAGCCGCGAATATGAGCGCTTTTTCTCAATTTCACCCGAAAATTGACGCTATTTCTCCATTTTGGAAGCAAATTGGTCGATATTTCTCATTTTTAGCAGCGGATAGGTGATTTTCCTCAAATTTTATTCCAGATTCCTCGAATCAGCGTTTTCCTCAAGTTTAGCCACGAATTAGGTCTTTTTGTCACCTATGTAGCCACGAATTTGGTCTTTTTCTCACCTATGTAGCTACGAATTAGCGCTTTTTATTCATTTTAGCTGTAAATTAGCTCTTTTCTCGATTTAGCCGTAAACGAGTACTTTGTCCCAGTTTAGACGCGAATTGGCGCTTCACCTTTATCTTGGCCGCCTTCTTGTTATTGGGGCAAGTACGTCGAAAAAAAAAGTTGGAAAAATCGCTAATATTCGTGGCTAAAACGCCAAAAAAGCGCTCATTCGGCGTTTTTCCAGTCAACTTCCAGACACAAAACTGATGAAAAATCGATGCTTTGCGGAGTACATATCCCATTTCACACCAAAAATTGAGAATAAGACGGCATAAAGTGCTGTTCTTGGAACCTTGGTTGCTGTTCTTCTTGGGTAAAATTCAGAAAAAAGCGCTAAGTCATAGCCATAATTAAGATAAAACGCAAATTTACAGCTGAAATTAAGTAAACGTGACTCTCTGATGAAGAAATCTTCGTGGCTAACATTGATAAAAAGCGCTAATCAATCACCAAGTGCGGAAAAAACGATAATTCGATAATTCGATTTTAAGGAAAACCGCTAAGTTCACTGGTAAAACTGATAAAAATTGTTAATTACCGACCAACATTGAACAAATTTCCTTCTAATATCAAGAAAAACCGCTAATTTGCAGATAAAATTGAGAAAAATCGCTAAATCGCAAAAGAAATTAAAAAAAAAACAAAAAAAAAACGTGAAGTTCAGAAAAAGAGCTAATTCACGGGTAAAATAGAGAAAAACGATTATTCGTTTCACAAATTATGTAAAAGCGCCAATTTGTGGCTCTCCGAAGAAGGAACATTCTTGTCTATAAAGGCGAGTAAGAGCGCTAATTAATGTCCAAGTTCAAAAATGTCGCTAATTCACGGGAAAAATTGAGAAAAATCGCTCGTTCGTGGCTAGATTTGAGAAAACGCTTATTTCCGGCTTGTAATATGGAATCAACTGTGCGACTAAAAGTGAAAAATTACCTGTTGCTAATTCGTAGCAACGCCTGAAAAAAAAAATCGCTTATCGCGGATTTCTGTCTCGGAATCCTGTTGTAGGTCCTTAGATGGTTGAAATTGAGCGTACGCGCTGATGTGCAGTTTGTGGAACAAGTAAGCGGCTTACAATTAGGAAAAAATGCGGATTTTCGAGGTTGAACCTGTGAAAGAGCGCTTATTTGTTGATAAATATTAGAAAATGTTGTATTTCTCACGGTATTTCGATGCGACTTTTTGTTGTTTTTTTAATCCAATTGCAGTTTCAGGAGGCAAGAGCGCCTAAAATTGATAAAAACAGCGCTAGTTCCTAGCAAAAACTGAAGAAAAAAAACTGCTAATTCAAGCTTGAAATTGATAAAAACATAAATTCGGGGATAAGGCAGAGAACAGCCGGTTAAAATTTAGAAATAGCGCTCAAATTTAGAAATATCGCTGCGGATCTCCACCTGAGCTCCAGCGTTTCATTTAAAGATTAAATTATATTTTCTTCCTGGAGTAATCCAATCATAATGGAGCCTAAACCAGATAATACCTATCGGATGTGTATAGATTTCCGTAAAGTCAACTCAGTGACCCGTAAGGATGCCTATCCCCTTCCGCATATGGGGTCCCTTTTAGAAAATCTGGAAAACGTGAAGGTACTGTCGAAAATTGATCTCAAGCAAGCCCATCTCCAAGTGCCTCTAGAAGAAAGTAGCCGTCCTATTACAGCTTTCAGCGTTCCCGGAAAAGGCCATTATCAGTTCAAATACCTTCCTTTTGGACTTACTAACGCTCCGGGTTCGTTCCAGCGATTAGTGGACACGGAATTACGTCCGTTTATCCACACATATCTGGATGACTTGCTCGTGGTTATACCCACCTTTGAGCAACTTTTCGCTCGACTGCACTGCAAGAGTTTGGTTTACGCGTCAATTGGGATAAAAGTGAATTTGGCGCTGATAAACTCACATAATCTGGGATCTGTCATTGATTCCTCCGGAATATCCCTCGATCCTGGCAAAATCCAACCGATACTAGATTTTCCCGCTCCCAAAACGGTCAAATCTCTTCGCCGATTTCTGGGTATCTTCTCGTGGTACCGTAGATTTTACAAGAATGCCTCAGGATTGGCGGAACCCCTGTTTAAATTGTTGAAGAAAGGAGCTACCTTTGATTGGACCTCAGATCAAGAAGCTGCCTTTTTGAAGATCAAATCGCTACTTACTTCCGCCCCTATCTTAGCACGGCCAAATTTTTCTTTACCTTTTTCAATTCAAACAGATGAGAGCACGACCGGACTTGGGGCTGTTTTAACCCAAGTATCGGATGGCGAAGAAAAAGTTATTGCTTATGCCAGTAGGTCTATGACCCCCTCGGAACGCAACTATTCTGGCACCCCCCCCCCACTCTCTGAACAACATAAAAAATACCCCTCCCTTCATCCCCTACCAACGCCATCGATCGATTTTTTAGAAACCCATGTGTATCAGTAACAGGTATACGCTGCTGTGAACGAGAGCTTATAGTGCCGGTCTCTGCTCGCGTGCTTCCCCCACACCATCAACACGCGAGGCGAGCTATAGGCCTCGGGGAAATTTATGCGCGACACAAAAAACAAAAAAAAAACAAAGTGGCACCGTCCGAAAAACCGTTTCAGTGTTACCCTGCCGTCCAAACTTCCTTAATGACGAGAAAAACCTCCGTGTTAACGACTTTTCTCGTTAAAATAAAAACTGCGGACTTGCAAAGGCTTTTAATATTCATGATTTTGTCGGTGGAAACAACGTTAATATTTTTTGTATTTATTCAAACGTGGAAAAGTCCTAAAACGTACATATTTTGTGGATTTATAGAGTTTAATATTGTCGATATTCTGTAACAAAATGACCTCGCGAAGGGCGATAGACGTCTATATTCTGACATGTATTGACAGCCTTTTTTTCGCCTATTTTTACAACGGAGCTTCCGTTATTTGGATATAAGTACCCACGTGACTACAATGAGATATAAAATGGAGTCCCCCCTCCCCTCACTCCACGACCCTTGAAGCAACAACAGAATATTCAATTTCGTACAAAAGTTTCGAATGGGGAACGAACCCAGCAAACTTATAAGTGTTTCTATTTCAGCTTCACGTCGCCGGATCCATTTTTGATTGATGATCGTTGTTGTCATGAGGGGTTGAGAGGAGGGGCAGGGGTGATGCACTGTTGTAGATGGTGGCAGGTTGGGATGGGGATGGAAATAAAAATGTTGTTAATCTATCCATATAGTGAACGCGAAGAACGTGGTGAAAAAGGGTGAGCGAAGGCGTGGAGAATAACAATGACGGAAGAATATGGATTGTCGTGATGGCTGGGAAGGAACTGTCAGTCATAGGTCCCCGCCTCACGTTTCGTGTACGATCAGTAAAATTGATGACTCTATTATATTCACCTATTTCTCTTTTCTTCTATTTTCTCCTTCCCGGTTAAACTATTTATTATCATGAAATAATTAAAAAGCTCATAGTCACAAATGTTTTACCCAAGGCCCCGCCTCCTGGGGGGAGATTTTTGGCTCGCCTGAAATTTCCCTTGGGCCTCTCCATATTATTACTCCCTCCACGTTTAAAACAGTCAAAATCACGACATTTGGTTTTCAAACCAATCAATTTTGTTTCCTAGTAACCAAAACTATGGAGAAAGCTTGGTGTCTCATCATGCATAAATCACCGAAATTGGATTTTGAAGGAGCCAAATCCAATAAATTTTGTTTTGAAAGTAATCCAGGCAAATTAGCGCTTTATAACACCTAAAAATTGCTCGAGAGCTGGAAACCGTTTTGGACACCCTCCCCCCCCCCCCACGGATTTCTGTGCAAATGGAAAACGCTACAATTCACGCCTCCTCGTGCGGGCGGACTGACTTGAGAAGTCGCACTTATATGCTGTTCTTGGGGCAAGTAAGCGGATGAAATGAAAAGTGCAAAGCGGAAAACTGAAAGCGGGGTGGATTGGAAAGTGCTAATAATCGTGTCCACTTAATCCATACCAAAATTGAAAAGACGCTAATTTTGGGCTGAAATTGGGATAAATGGCTAATTCACAGCTTAAATTATTGAGGAAAATCTCTGATTGACGGACAAAAGTGAGAAAAAGTGCTGAATCGCGGCTAAAATTAAGAAAAATACATTGTTAATTCGCGGGGTAAAACTTTAATTCACGGCTAAAATTGAGAAAAGGCGCTAAAATCGCGGATAAAGCGTAATAAAAAAATAAAATATAAATAAAAAGCAGTAATTCGCGGTTAAAATTACGAAACCAATAATTCTCTGCTCATTCAGAACGGCAAGTTCGTGGCACAATCTGAGAAAAAGCGCTAATAGTGAAAAAATCTCCAACTCGCGGGAACAATGAAGAAAAAGTGCTAATTCCGATAAAATCGGGGGAAGTAGCTCTTGAGCAGCTAAAAACACGAATTCACGCCTAAAGTGGAGAAAATCGACAATTCCCAGCTAATATGGAGAAAAATCTGTAATTCACCGTCAAAGAGAGCTAAAGTGTGGGAAAAAACGTCAATTCTCGACTCCTGAAGGTAACTTCGGGGCTAAAATAGAACAAAATCGCTAATCCACGGCTGAAAGAGAAAAATGCGCTGATTCGCGGATAAAATTAAGAAAAAACGTTAATTCGCAGCGAAAATTGGAAAACAAAACTCTCATTCACGGCTCCCTAGAGGCTAGAGTTCGGTAAAACGCTAATTCACGGCGAAAATCAAGAAAAAAGGCTAATTAGGGTGTTAAATTGAGAACATTTTGTTAATTCACAGAAAGAAATTGATAAGTGGCAAGTCACGGTTTCCGGAGGCAACTTCGCGGCTAAAATTGGAAAATAGTATACTAATTCACGGGTGAAATTGGGAAAAATCTCTCAGCGGCTAAATTCAGGAAAACCACAAATTCATTGCGAGGAAAATCGCTAATTCGCGGCTTCTGAAGGCAACTTCATGGGGTTCGTTGTTGAAAGATTCACCAGGGGGCGCCAAAAGTCCAAGGCCGGCACAGCAATGAGCTGGCCCGGGGCACATTTTTGTGCCAATGGAAAACGCTATGGTCGTTAACTAGATTGAACGATATTGAACAGGCCCCCAGTGTGTTTTATAATTTGTTCTCGAGGGTGGTGGTGGAGCCGAGGATGGTTATGGCCCGCCTGAGTTCTTACAACCAGGTTTATGGCGGCCCACGACCAAAAAAGATTGGCCGGCCCTGGTCTAAGAGATGACACTTCGCGCTTGCCAGAGCTGGATCGACCGTTTTCTCTCTTCTTTCCTTACTGTCCGCGGGTCTTGCTCGCCCTTACGCAGATATATTCTCCGTTTCTCACCAGCCAGGATGTCGATCGTCACAACACCCGCTACCACCTGAACAGCAGGACCAGAAACTGTTCTGTATGCACTGCATATCCTTAACGCGCCTCTCCTTTGAACTGAGTTCAATCTAATCCGGTATTTCTCGCACTGCAGTGCCTCGGCCTAGACCTCAGCCCCACTAGCATTACAGCCTTTGCCGTTCTCATTAGAGCCTCCTCTTTGCTGGGGATGGACCCTGCACATTGGCCATAAGCCTACTGAGTTTTCCCACTACGATTGCTGCTTTGTCCACTGCCTTGCTTATGTGGGCCCAAAATGTGAGCTTTCCATCTAGCATAACTCCAAGGTGATTAATTGCCGGAGGCGCTACTGTCTTTTGGCCTTCAATCTTCATTGTTGTTCCCCTTTCTATACGCTTCGAAGTGAAAAGCACGATTTCCGTCTTTTGAACAGCCAGTGACAACGATCTGGACACCATAGGATAGGCAGTCTTGCAAAACACGGTACAGGTACCCCGAAATTCGAAAATCTTCTTTCAGAGCCTGCAAGATGTCTCTCCATTTCGCTGAATTGAAAGCATTCCTGACATCCAGACTGACCGCCATGCAGAGTTCACGGGAACAATGGTTTCCTGTTTTCACTGCTTGTGCAGCCGTTACCACTTTTCTCACCGCATCTACAGTGGACCTACCAGCTCTAAACGCGTGTTGCCTCGGTGATAGCCCTCCTGCCGCAGCAACTGCCTCGGTGATAGCCCTCCTGCCGCAGCAAGTGCCTCGAGGGTTCTTTTTTTTTTAGCAGTTTCTCAAACAGCTTTCCAGCAGTGTCTAGCATGCATGGGCTGACGATATGTTTGGGTCTCCTTTACCTTCCCCGATGAGGACCAGCTTCGATGTCTTCCAACGTTCTGGGAACACACCATCTACCAAGCACGCATTATACATTTGCAAAAGAACGTCTGGGTGACTTTTAGAAACGATCTTCAGTATTTCAACCGGGATCCCATCCGGGCCTGGAGCCTGGACCTTGCCGCCTCCTGCAGATCACTCGTAGTGAACAACGGTATATCACTGGGAGTCACCGCAACTAGCGCTCGATCCTCCACTTCGTGCGTTGGAAACAGCTCGTCCACTATCCTCTCCTTGACCTCAACTGGCATTTCAGCTGTGGAGTCCATTCCTTTTAGCTTTTGTAGAACCAGCCTGTATCCCAGCCCCCAAGGGTCGTTCTCAATATCGCTGCAAAGCTCTTTCCACTTCCTGGCCTTACTCTCAGCTACGGCCACTATAAGAGCACGCCGAGTGGCCCTGTATTGCTCCACCTTCCTCTACGATTAAGCGGCACTCCCTCTGGCTCGTTGGGCTAGCCTTCTAAGGTGAAAACAGTTCCTCCTTAAGTCTGCGATTTGTTCACTTCACCAGTGCATTGGTCGTTGGTTCCGCATACCACGCTTTTTCGGCATAGAGCACTCACATACCCTGGTCAGCAATTTCATTGTTGCTGCAACCAAATCATGAGAACCTCCCGATTTTTCTGTCTCCATTCCTTGCAGAACCCCCTTTCCCATAACTATCATTGTGTCCAGCACCTCTAAATCCAACTTCTAGGTGTTCTAACGTGGAGGCGAGGCTGACTCAAGTTTCGTCAAGTGTCCCCCTAAACGGTATCCCAGGTATTGATGGTCACTGGCACAGTAATCCTCAAAGACCTGCCATCCCCTTATTTGCCCTGCAAGACTCTCTGTACTCATGGTAATATCCGGTCTGGTGCCCGTACATCCAGCTCGGCGAAACGTTAGTGCTTCTCCTTGGTTCAATACTACTAATCCAAGTCTAGATATCATATCCATTACTCTTCGGCCTCGACCTTCCGGGATAGGCTCACCCCACTCTATTGCTTTGGCATTAAAATCATCAGCGATAAGCAATTTTCCCCTCACCTCGCGGGCTTCATCCTCTATACTGGCGAGTCTAGCTTCAAAACCCACAATCGACTCATTTGGAGTTAAGTAGCAGCTGAGGTACGTCACCCCTCTACTGCTGATCCAAACATAGCCCGGGCTAACCCCATGTTTCTCTATGGGGACTGCCGGTCCGTTTACTATCCATATAGCCGCCGTACCTGATGGGTCTGTGAACCAACTTGATCCCCTCTCCTCAAACGTGTATTGTTCACTTACTATTACCAGATCTGCTTCTTTCTCTAGAACAACTTGATCCATAGGGGACCTGCCGTATGAGTAGCTTCTAATCAAAGCTCTGTGCATAGTACACACTTCTCTACGCCCTTACATTCTGCCCCTTTGTGACCCATCTTTTCCGCATCTGAAACAGACGTTCGCTCGGTTGGGGCCCGTACACCCTCTGGCTATGGGCCCGTACCCTAGGCAATTAAAACACCGAGGCACTTCCACCCTCTGTCTTATTCTGCAGTTAATTCAGCCGATACGAATTCTGGCCGTTGTTAGCAGTAGTCTGGCCTCCTTCTCTGCCATCTCAACAACTGCCATTCGCTGCTGCTGGCTATTGGGGTTAGTTAGGAATATTTTTATCACCCCTTCTTTTCCCTGCAGTTTTCCTTCCAGAGTTTTCCTTACTTCTTCCTCCGTCGTTAGCGCGTCAAGATCTCGGATCTCGATGGTCATACGGTGAGCCAGATCCTTTACCGCCTCCGGATCGCCTATAGCTCCACAGACTGCGGCTCGAAATTGCTCTGAGAGCTCAGAAGTCCCCCCCAAGCTCCAGTAACACGTCCCCCTTTACCGTCTTCCTAATTGACCGGATTTCCGTACTTGTATCCTCTGGTCTCACCTTCTCCCGAAGGTTCTTCAGGATGCCTGAGTAGGTCAGGCTCTCCGACACCCTAATCACCAAAGCCTCCTGTCTTTTCCTGGATCGACTTCTTTTTCTGTTGGTCTTCCCATCCTTAACTGCTTCTGGGCCCTTCTCCTTACTGTTGCGCTCTATGTTTGCTTGTACACTCTTCTTTTTGGGGTCCTTCGCCTTTCTAACCGCCTTTCTGAAGTCGAGGACATCTGCCGTAGATGAAAGGCCCGCTTCCACCTTCGTAGGTGCAACACTCTTGGCGCCCCTGATTGTCACTCCTGAGTAGAATGTGGAGTCCGTAAATTCACTCTCACCAGGGCTGCAGACCTCGCTAAGCACCTCCTTACGCGGCCTCTTGCGTGACGGGCCCTTTCTTTTCTTCTGCGGTGACCACCTTATCGCCTGCTCAACCTCTGTCTTTAGTACTTCCCGGATGGAGCTCTTCTTCTTAAGATTGGCATTAAGAGAGTCGTAAAGCTCTACCAAAAGTACCAGTCCGTCTTTGATGACCATGCTAACGTTCCTCTGCTGCTTAGTGACGCTTAGCATATTGGATATTTCATTATTCATTAGCTGGAGGTTGGCCATGTCTTCATTCTCCAGCGTCTGGATCTCCTTCCAACTGCTCCATTGAGATGCATCGGTGCCCGAGTACCTTGCCACACCATGAGAGTGTGGCGCAGGGGAAGGGGCGGCAGAGTGGCCTGCTAATGCATCACTGTCCATTTGTACATCACTCTGTGCTCCTGCTGGCGGAGTTGAACATCCATCATCTCCTACTACTTCTTTGCCTTTCTGTGGGGGGGGGGGAGCGAATCATATCTGGGTTTATCCCGTACTCTGAGGGGCTCAGACATCCGGGCATGCCTGCACCTCCTACTGACTGGCGAGACATGACCACCAACCATCAGTGCGAGGGTCCCTGGGTTCCCCCAAGGAAATGTCTCACACTGCCTTTGAGGGGATGAGACTCAACCCTCGGCAGTCACTACCTCCTACTCGGCCCGGGCAAATGCCCCGACGAGCTTTCAGAAGCTCCCACGCCTCCGACGACGTGGGTACCCAACAAAGCGCTTGCCATCGCCGGGACCCCCGGGACAGTTGACAGCAAGGGATAGGGAGCCCTCACCACAAACCGCCCGGGCGGCAGCCCTAATAGTCAATATTATCCTTATCCAAGTACAGTCCGGTCCTGTCCAAGTCTGTGCCGCAGGAGTTCCCTAAGCTCCTGTGGCACTCCCTCTCGGGGTGCTAACAGTGGCTAACGAGGCCCGACCCCCGGCTTTTCTGTCAGGGTGTGCTCCCTTAGGCAGCTGCCTTTCCAGGCTCACGGGTCCGCCTCCCCGCCTCTTTTAGTCGCCTTCTACGACACGCAGGGGATACGGAAGGTGTATTCTAACTCCTCCACCCCCACCCACAGGGGCAATCAGGACGCCCTGTACAATATTTTATCCTCGGACGAATTTCCTGAAAATTGCCCGGAAACTTTTTTAATTAGTTATTTACGGGACTTGAATTCCAGCACATATTCCCTGAAAGCCAAATTGCTTATTATTTGTCCTCGTTTTAAGGCTCCGTCAAGAGCCCAGTATGTTTTGGGACAATATTTAACACCACCTTCCGGTTCTGGAAGTGGCGAAGAGGCTGAATTTCCTCATGTTGAGGCGTCGGATGTCAATCGGGCCGTTTCGGCGCCGAATTTAGAGGCATCACTTCCCGACATCTCTGGGGATGGCGCTCAGCTTGTTAGGTCTGTTCCCCATGACCCTCCTAAATGGAGAAGTCGCGCTCTTCCGGTAATTCCTCGTGGTACGTTTGACGGAGACAGCAAATCGTGGCTTGAGTTCAAGTCCACTTTCGAATCTTTGGTCAAATCGGAATCGTCCCTGTCTGATGTGAACAAATTGCAATACCTCAAAGCTTGCCTCAAGGGTGACGCGCTGAGAAAAATTCAGTCACTTTCGTTCGATGGCTGCAATTTTGCCGTCGCCTGGGACATTCTCTTGAAAACCTACGATCATAAGCCAATTTCACGGGGTGTCGAGGAACTAGCCAGCTTAGTCACTACAATGATATCGAGTATTGAAGCTTTAAAGGCTCTCAAATATCCAACAGACCAATGGGATTTTATCCTCACTTCCCTGATTTTGAGAAAGGTTGACCCTGTAACTAGAGAGCAATTTGAGATGGCGAACACGGACATTCGGCCCAGTTATCAGTCTCTCATTGACTTTTTACAGAGGCGTATTCAGTCTTTAAGGGCGGCGCAAAATTTGGCGTGCCTCGGAGACTGAACCTCTAAATGTGTACAAAATGAAATCGGTTGTATTTGGCGTGTCTTGTTCGCCGTACCTGGCCATTGGGACCCTTCATCAACTTTGCTATGAAGAAAAGGACAACTATCCTCTCGCGGCTCAGCAGTTGCTTCAAAACACCTACGTTGACGATTTATTGGGAAATTGCCGCTCCACAGAGGAAGCTAAAGACCTGATTGTCCAGGCCCTTTTAGCCCGTTTAGGGCCTTTGAGCCCTTTTAAAACGTGGAGGTTTTTCCATGAGAAAGTGGAGAACTAATTTTCCCGAAGTTTTGTGTGAAGTTGAGTCCAGCGACTGCGCGGACCCTGAGCTGCTGTCTTTTGACACAGCCGATCCCTTCGTTAAGGTGTTAGGGCTGCAGTGGAGTCTAAAGGAAGACGTTTTTACTTTTAAGGTGTCTGATTATTCCGAGGGAGCACGGACTAAACGTTCGGTGCTTTCATTCACGGCTCGACTGTTCGATCCTTTGGGTTTTATTGCCCCAAGCGTTTTAGTTGCGAAATTGTTTTTGCGGGATTTATGAGCAGATAAATTAGGATGGGACGATCCCCTCCCGACACCTCTTTTAAGTCGTTGGGACGAGCTTGCAAAAGATTTTAGTTCATTTGAAAATCTTAAACTTCCTCGTTGCTTTCGTTCTTTTGGCGAAGATCCAAAATATGAACTTCACGGTTTTTGTGATGCAAGTGAAAACGCCTACGCGGCTGTCGTTTATTTATTAGCGCGTACATCATCCGGGTCCAAGGTATTTTTGATAATGGCTAAAACCAAAATAGCCCCGGTAAAACGAAAAATTACGCTTCCGCGGTTAGAATTGTGTGGTGCACACTTGCTCGCACAACTTATATATACAACCAAGGACATTTTGACCAAGGTTGTAAATATCGAGGCGACCTTCTGTTGGTGTGACGCTACTATAGTGCTTTATTGGGTCAGTTCGACCCCTAATAGGTGGCAAACTTTTGTCGCCAATCGAGTGGACCAGATCCAGCAATTGACTAGGCCGGAGGATTGGCGGCACGTTCGGTCGGAGGACAATCCGGCGGATGTGGCGTCTAGAGGTTCTCTTTCCACCTGTTTAATCGGTAATACTCTGTGGTGGCAAGGCCCTTCATGGTTGTCACAAGATCCAAAAGCATGGCCTTTTTTCAAACCTCCCACAATCCGACTTTAGTTCATTTGATCTGGAGGAGAAGGTCAGTGTCAAATGTTTGACTGTTCAGATCTGTCCCTTTCTGGACAACATTATTAGTCGCTTCTCAAATCTCTTGAAGCTTCAACGAGTTCTGGCCTACTGTTTTCGGTTTTTGACTCCCTCGTGTCGAAGACCAAGAGGTCCCTTGAAGACGCACGAGCTGGCTAAAGCTCTCGAATTGTGTATTTCCCAGGTTCAACAAAGAAATTTTGGAAAAGAAATTTCCGCGCTGAAACTAGGGCATGTTTTGCCCAAGACTGTAGCAGGTTTGGCACATTTTATTGATGATAAAGGTTTATTAAGAGTAGGTGGACGAATTATGGCCGCAAACAGGTCCTACGACGCACGTCATCCAATTCTCCTGCCAACTCGTTCCCCCCTGACCGATCTGGTTGTTAATTTTTACCACAATCACTTTGGGCACCCAGGGCCGTCTGCTCTCTTGGCAACGTTGGCCCAAAGATTCTGGATTGTGTCAGCCAGACGGCGGGTTAGGGCGGTTTTTCACAAATGTGTCGCCTGCTTTCGCGTCAACCCTACAGACCCCAACACCCCTATCATGGGAAACCTATTGTAAAAGCATACGTGTGCGTTTTCGTGTGTATGACCACGAAAGCGTGTCACTTGGAAGTAGCGTTTTGTGTGTAGAAGGGGCATGGTGTTGGAACTTTATTCGGATAACGAGAGCAATTTCGTAGGAGCCGAACGGGAGCTACGACGCTTCTGGTCTCTCCTGAGCAATGAAGAAATCATTCATAATTGGTATGCGAGTCGTGGAATCACCTGGTTCTTCAATCCCCCTCAGATGCCCCACGCTGGTGGTTTGTGGGAATCTCTAGTACGTTCAGTCAAAACTCACTTGCGGAGAGTCATGGGTAACGTAATCATGACGTTTGAGGAACTCACCACAGTTCTCGCTAGAGTCGAGGCTTGTCTAAATTCTAGGCCATTTTGCCCGCGAAGTACCGATCCAAATGATCTCGAGCCCCTTACACCTGGGCATTTTTTAACTCAAGGACCTTTGATGATGATTCCATTTCCAGTCTCTGCAGACAAGGCTCCTCAACAAATTGTCCACAGATGGGCTCTTGTGAGGCACCTACAGCATAGCTTTTGGTCAAGGTGGCATAAGGAGTATTTGTCACAACTCCAAAATCGTTCCAAATGGACAAAAAGGAGTTCTCCTTTAACTGTGGGCACCTTGGTTCTTTTAAAAGAAGATAATGTTACTCCGCTCTAGTGGGCAACAGGTAGAATTACCGAGGTTTATCCGGATGGTTCGGGAGAAGTAAGAGTTGTAAAGGTTCGGACGGGTGCCTGCGTCGATGGAAAATACGTTTCCAAGTATTTTGTGAGACCTGTTGTCATGGTCGTTCCTCTTCCGATCGAAGAGGAAGTTCGAAATTTTTGAACCACTTGCTTCAAGGCTGGGGGGATGTTCGGAATATCTGGATATCTATATAAATTGTATATATATGTATATATTGTGTGTCAAAGATGATCTGTTGCTGGTTTTTAATTTTTATTTATTTTTTTTTTTGTATAAAGTTTCGATTTTCTTTGTTTGTTTGTTTTGTTTGTTGTTTCTTTGTTTCGTTGTTTGTTGGTTTTGTTTGTTGATTCATTTAATTCATTAACTCGTTTTCATTTTTTAATCGATTGTAAAAATGGCATAATAGGTTTTCCTTTTCCTATCCCTTCGTCCATGTTTTTTTCCCGCGTTTTTGCTTCCCACTTTAGCCCACTTTTTTACCCTCGACTAATACACCACATTCTGCCTGCCGAAATCGAACCGAGTTGTCGCGCATTGTGAAACGGGTATTTTAAAAGGTTTGAATAATTCTCGGCTCTGTGTTTTACGGATTCTTTCATCGTGGCCGTTTGCCTTAACGGTGAGCTAGATCCCTCTCCTATTCTTTGTCCCTTTTACCTTTTTTTGTTTAATTGTTTTCTAGTTTTTGCTAGCGTCCTTTATTTTTCGCATTTTTCACCATTTTCATTTACTTTTAATACAGTCCATTCAATTCAGGAACAAAGCCGGACCGTCTAATATAAGAAACGTGATTTGGAAATGGTAATTTTCTCGTTTTCAACCTGCAGGCGTTAAAATTCAGGGTTGTCAACTTTTTAGCGAAGATGAAAAAATTGACAATCACCGACTGGCGATTGCGGCTGAACATCTAGACGAATTGTGATGTTTCAAACGTCATTCGGCAGGATATTTGAAAGTTTTGAAAGTTTTATATTGCTTAGAAGGTAAATACATTGGTATAAGCTGTTGCTCTAAGGTCAATAGACCTTCTGGAGCGTGATTGTAAGTAAGCGAGTGCATACATGCATCTTATAAACTCAGCCATTTTCAAAGTAAATCAGTCTTGGCAGTAACATAATGAAGCAAAATAAAAAGCAATAAAAACAAATATAAATAAAAATGACAATGAATGCGAGAGAGATTGTGTGAGTGCGAGTGTGTAAGAGGGATAATAAATTTCGAAGAAATGCGTTACGATGACGAGACACAAATAACAGGATGACGAGGCCTATGAGCTGTTTAGCAGGTACTACTAGTCTTCTAATCAAAAAAAATAAATAAATCTATCACTATACAGAACAATGAAGTCAATGAAATACAACGTAAAACAATACAACAAATAAATAAATACATAAATAAGTAAATAAATAGAATGATTGTAATATAAATGAACCGAATAACCAATGAGATAAAGGAGCTCACTAACAAAGAACAAGAAAATTAAAAATGACTAGGCTGACTCTGCACTAAAATTGACTAGATGAAAGGGGACTAGAAGAGTTTAAATTTAAACAAAGCATTCGTGTTGAAAACCGATACTCCGCTCATAAATCGAACCATTATTACAAATGTCGGACAAACCTATAAAGCTGCATTATGAGACTCTTGTAAATTAAGGAAAAGCTCGAAAACTTTGTTTTTAAAAACTGAAAAATCCCGAAGCGACCTTATATCCCGAGGGATGCTGTTCCACAACCTGACCGAAGAACACACAAATGACTTGTCCGCCACAGCCGTTCTATGCGTTGGCATAACCAAGTCACCCGGGCAAGCTCTCGTTCTTCTCATACTGACGCGTCCTCGGGTCATGAATAACTCCAAAAGATAAGATGGTTTGCGGATGTTAAACAGTTTATACAAAAAGCTTGCCTGCAGGTACCTACGACGGGACCGTACCCTCAGCCACCTCAACCGCGTGTAAAACTCAGAAACGTGAGCAACGTAGGGAAGGTCGTATACAAATCTAACGCACGAGTTGAGTGCTCGTTCCAGCCTAGAATCCTGCTCCGCAATTAACCCATTGAAGACAGCAGAGCAATAATCAAAATGCGGGAACACCAGGGACCGAACAAGCAACTTTCTGACTGCAATCGGTAAGGAATGTTTAATCGAAGAAAGCTGACCAAGAATCCGGAATACATTTCTACAAACGGATGAGACGTGCAAATCCCAGGAAAGACCCTGATCAAGAGTTACACCAAGGGTAGTCACGCTTGTTGCCCATGGAACCACACAGCCGTCCACCATCACACTGGGAATATCTCCCTCCGACAATGCCGACAAAAAATAACGAGTCCCGAACAAAATAGCCTGCGTCTTTTGTTTATTTATAATAAGGTCATTACTTATCGCCCATTCAAGGACGGAAGCCACGTCAGTATTCAGCTTGCTAACAGCATCGTTAATTAGATGGGGCTCAAAAGAATAGTATAGCTTCTCATCGTCTGCGTACATGTGGTATTTCGAATGCCTAATATTTGAGGGCAGATCATACTCATACACCGAAAATAGAAGCGGCCCCAAAACCGACCCTTGCGGAACGCCACTCCCAACAGGCAAGAACGACGACAAGGAGCGATCCAAAGGGGAAATGACAGCCTGACTGCGATCAACCAAGTACGAAAGAAACCAAACGCACACACTTCGAGAGAGTCCAAGGTCAGCAAGCTTCATCAAAAGCTTACCATGGTTAACCCTGTCAAAAGCTCGACTAAAATCAAGCTGAACCAGCGCTGTCACCCTGTAATCGTCAATTGCCCCAACAACGTCAGACGTCATTTTCAGCAGAGCCGTTTGGGTTCCATGGTGCGCACGAAAACCACTTTGATACTGGTCAATCACTCCCGCTGATTCCAGAAATTTAGACATTTGAACATAAACGCACTTTTCAAGAGCCTTCGCCAAGGAACAAAGTAACGAAATTGGGCGAAAATCCTCCATCAGGACAGCACCTCTCTTCTTCGGCAAGGGCAGAACCAAGGCAGCCCTCCACGACGCCGGATAGACAGACCGCTGAAGTGAGGCATTGAATATGTCTTCTAATGGCTCTAGAATACAAGGAAGGCAAAGTTTGATGTAGGACAGTTGCAAGCCGTCACTACCACTGACATCTGAACTAACGGACATGACGGCATCCACGATCTCTTCTCGCGAAACGTAGTCAAAATAGAATTTGCGGTCGTCGTATGGGATAGTGTCAATCCTACGTATGGTATCAGCCATGCAGTCAGTGGAATCCCCTCCAACAGATACGAAATACTCATTAAGAGCCTCCGTAATACAGGGAAAAGCTCCTGCGTCGCGGGGAGCCTTGCTGCCCAAACCCAACGACCTAAGATGGCGCCAGGTTTCACGGGATCCCTCGGCCCCCCGGAACAAGTCACAGAAGTATCGATTTTTAGCCCTCCTGATCGCTCGGCTCACCTCATTTCTTACTCTTTGATATTCGGTCCACAAATGGGGCATTTTCCGCCTTTTGTAGAGTGTCCTAAGTTTCTGCCTATGCTTAATTTGGCCTATCAAATCCGGCGTCATCCACGGAGTGGCCCGCCCACCCCCTCGTCCATGGGCCCGAACCCTAATTGGAGCAAGTTCATCGAGAATATTCAACAGGCGCCCAGTGAGTATTTCGACCTTCTCATCGACCGAAGGCGGGCCCAAGACCTCGCTCCAATCCTGAGCCAAAAGAATCTCGACCAGCCTACTCTTATCGAGTCCCCTGATATTCCTGCCATAAAAAACGCTCCGAGGAAGACACTTCGGTGGCAAGAACATGTCGAAAAATATCGCGTCATGGTCAGACAAATCGCCAAAAGAAGACTGCCAGCAATTGTCGTCGTCACCGCAACGCTCTCCCGAATAAGCAATAACATCCAGCCAGCTGTCCCCCAGCACCGAGTGGTGTGTAGCTGAATACGGGACTAGTGACATATCAAAATCATTAAAAATAGTAACAAGATTGCGGCTGTCACTCGAATTCCCCAAAAGATTAGCGTTTAGGTCTCCAGCCAGTATGAAATGATCACAACGAGGTACCATAAAAGACAGTACGTTTTCAACCCGTGATCCGAAGGGTACGTCAGGTGGTCGATAAAAAACACCCATGCCCAGTCTAAGGCCGTCGCGCTCAAACTGCAGGCCCAAAAACTCGACTCCCCTGTCTTTAACTGCGTCGGATCTAAGAACCAGCTCAGCATTTATGCCCGCCTTTACATAGCATGCAACTCCACCCCCTCTCCTGTGCTCACGATCACGACGGAAAACCGAATAACCCGCAAGGCCTATCTCCTCATCGAGCACCTCTCCACTCAACCATGTTTCGGTGACACATACAATGTCAACTGACAAAGGAACAATTATATCACGAAAAGTTGCCATCTTCCCAAGTAAAGATCGAGCATTAAAATGGCAAACCTTAAGAAAACTACCCATACTCACAAATATTAGTTTTAGTATACAGACATCCATTTCGCGCTCTCAAAACATCAGCAACACGATCCGCCAAAACGAGCGGGATACCGAGAAACGGCAACACCAACCAGAAAAAACAAGATTCAAGAATTTTCAATAAAGTCAGTTCAAGTGCAGGACAAAAATAAAAAGTCCCCTTGTATCTAAGAAACATAAAATCGAACAACTCGACACTCCTCTTCTCGCAAAAGAAAAAATATTCATGAAAAAAAATAATCAAAGTATACCTATGCATTACGTCATTCATCAAAATTTTAAAAACCATTAACAAGCCAAGGTCAACAACACTTAAAAAGAGAAACCGACAGCTTAATTGCTACTTAGTCCACCGCTGAAAGTCCTCGATGCACCGGATGGCAATCGCCGACTCACCCTCCTTCCTCCTCACCAGTATCTTTCCTCGCGACACCCATGCATATTTAACAAGACCATTTCTTTGCATTTCTTTCGCTCGCGAGAGAATCAATCTGTTGAAAGGCGTAAGGTGTTCGTTCAAATAAACAGCCTGGTCCGGTCCACTTTGGATCCCCAGACTCCTCAAGGAGAAGTCACGTTTAACGCGGCGCATTCGAACGAGTTCGTTTCTCATCTCTTCATCACCGAAAGTAGCAACGCTGACCGAAGACGTCTGAGTAGGTGGTGCACCGGAAGTCCTCTTGGCCGGAAAACGGACGACATCTACAACGTCAGATGACTTAATGGAAACTCCCAGTCCATTGGCCACCTTCAGAACAATTTCCCTGAGATTCTCTCCGGCCACCACAGGCACTCCCCGTATCTCAACCTTGTTCCGACGGAGCTCCTGTTGGCAATCATTCATGGCAGCCTCAAGTCTGCTGATTCTGCCTTTCAGCTCACCATTTTCCTGAAGAATGCGACTGTTTGCCTCTTCAAGCTTTGCAACGCACGATGCATAGCCTTTAATCTCATCAGTCAAGGATTTTACTTCGCCCTGCAGAGACCAGATAGCTTGCAGAATCTCCGACGTTCCCACATTACTTCCTCGTAGGCCAGAACCGACACTACCAGCAGGAGATCCCATAAGTCGCCGCAACGGGGTAACGCTGCCTCCCGCTTGAGAGCATTGATTTTCGGCACATTTAGAGCACGTGAAGGGTTTATTTTGTTGCTTAAGGACTGCGTAATCTTCTTTCGACAGGTTCACACATGACCTGTGAAATGCATCTCCACATGCGACGCAGGTGACTCTATGTGCATTGTGCACGATTAATTTTTGACAACCAGCGCAGACTGGCGATTGGGACGAAGACCCAGGAGTCATCTTCGCAAACCAGAAATGCCCACGTGTATTGCGGGAAACGTATGCCGGTCACTCTTCCACTCAACAACGAGAAGGAAGAACAAGGAAGCAAAGGCAAAGGAACAAAGTTCAGTATACACAATTGAAACGATAAGTTCTCTCACAAATGAACCACCAACCACCGCAAGGTCAAAAAAAGAAACAAACAAACAAAACTCACATTTCTAATTAATTACTTGTCAAGTAATTCTCGTAAGCCCAAGCCGAACGTACAGAAATCGAAGACGATAACTTACGAAAACGACAACGGAGACAATGCGCCGAGTTGAAAGCGCTTCTTGAAAAAGTCAGTGTAATAACAATCACCTCGCTAAGATTATTTGCGAAATGTCCGAGTTTTTCAGTTTATTCCTCGCGAATGACAATCAGTATGACAAATGCGATAAACAACTGTCCCGTGCAAAAATCCGGAGCAATTAACACAACAAAACCCGGAAAACACAGGAAAAACGGTGGGAGCAAAAATAAAACACGTCCACTCTCCTCAAAGGTCTTACGCCTCCATTCCGATTGTGATCTTTGAGTGATTTTTGACTCTCTTCCATTTATGTAAAAGAAGCACCTCGTTTTTTGCATAAACGTACAGACGATTTTCGGCGTTAAAACAACAATTTTAATGCGTAAATTAGGAAGTCAATGGCGCGGTCAGAGATGGTGGAATAGCAACGCTGTTTCGTGTGTGCAAAGCAGAACCTCATGTTGGAATCGACTTAATTGTTCAATTTATACCCTTTTTAATCACGAAAAAAAGAAGCTATTAACGTCCACCCACCCATTGCACTTTCGAGCTATAAATTCCCCAGATATTACACTTTTCGCAGTCGATCGGTCCCAATAAAACTTTGTCTCGCGGGCGTATTCCTGCAAAGTCCAACCCCCGCACCAATTCCAATCTCCGGTTGAATTTAATTTCGTTTCCTATCGTACTTGTTTGCTGATAATTAAGTTTTCTAGTCGAACTCAAAGGTGGAGGGGGAGGCGAAGAGTTGCGGAACTATAAAATATTTCGATTTTAATTGAGAGAATTGAACTTATAATAGAAATATGAAGAAGAACTCATATGGATGTGAGGAGGGGGTGGTGGTGACACCCAAAACCGTGGGGGGGGGGAGTAATCAGAGATGCTGACATGATTTATAACATTTTTATTTTATTTTCTTGAAAACCCATTTTTCATCATTTTCACAAAATCTCTCCCACACCCCACCCCTCCACAACACACGTACATGTTCCTTCCCGTGACGTTTCGCTATTGTTGAATACAGAGAACAGCGGGATGTCTTTTTTTCTCTCATTCACTCTCTCACGCTTTCCTTCTTTTCACCGTTGCTATGTGAGCGTATATTTGTTTCAGGTCGGTTGGTTAGGGTGCAGGGAACTCACAGCTCTACGAGTGTTTGTTTTTTGCTTTTTTGCTTCCTTTTTAAATATTTATAAATTTTAAAAATGAAAGATCCCCGCCCTTCCCTTCTTAAAAGATCTTTTAAAAACCTCTTTTCCCTCCCGTTTTCCACGTTTTTCTCTTATGCAATTCTTTCAACAAAAAAAACCCACGCGGTGTATACAAAATGTATTTAAAAATCTGACAGAGAGCGGTTTAAAAAAAAAAAATGAAATACATAAATAGAAGATACCACTTCACAGATCATCCAAAGGGTTGAGGCTACCCCCCTCCCCCCCGGTCACATCATACTGAACAATCTGCAACACGTGTAAATCATTTTGGTCCTTACTCCTTAGAGAGGCTCAGTGAAGCTTAAATCATTAGATTGAAGGACGAAGGGTATATTAATCGGATATATAGGAGGGATTGTTAGAAACGATGCCCTTCCCACAACGTCAGAATTGACGAATTTACTAAGGTTTTTTGACGTGAAGAGAAGCGGTTTGAATGCGCCCGAAAGAGAGAGAGAGAGAGGGCTCCTCGAATCGTGGGAGTCTACTGTTGATCCGGCAGCACTATCGGAGGCCCTCATTGATGACGCTGTACTCCATTTGGAGGAAGTTGCTATAGGGGCCGCCAAGGATGCGATACCACGTCAGCCCTCGTCCCGGGGAGATTCGACGACGTGGTGGACCAGTGAGTTAGAGGGTATCTCTCTCTGAGAGCTCGCAGGCTTCGACGTGCGTTTCAGCGCACGCGGGGCCCGGAGAGATTTTAAACGGGCTGTGCGTCGGTCAAAACTTGCCTCTTGGCGGGCGTTTTTGGAGGAAACCCTCTCGGCCAACCCTTGGGGATTCCCTATGGGAGGTTGTAGGAAAATAAAGTCTCCGGATATTCTCCAATTTTTGGAGGTGGCCGGCGGTAGCATAGAGTCTACCCTGGGGAACTTCCTGGAAAGGATATTCCCTCAAGATGACCCAGGAACCGATAGCGCAGTCTCGAGGAGTATTAGGGAAAATGCCTGGCTCCCCCCCCCCGTCGACGGCTGGGAGCAAGAGCTTCTCGGAGGAGGAATTCCGGGCCGCACTTGATAGGATGGCTGTGGGTCGGGCTCCCGGCTTGACTGGGGTATGGCCCGAGATGTTGAAGCATTTGCCGGACCCAGTTGTGGAAGCCTACTTGGACCTTTAAAACTGGTGTCTGGTTTCGGGGTACTTCCCAACAAGGTGTCGGGTTGCGGCTCATCTTCAAGTCAGTGGACCGAGACCCTGCCTTGCCAGGGAGCTACCGGCCTATCAGCCTCCTGCCTTGCGAGAGCAAGGTCCTGGAGCGCCTCCTCCTACCAAGGATGGAGCCTTTCATAGAGGGGGAGCTTCATGAGCGCCAGTTTGGGGCGATCCGGGTGGGTTCGACTGAGGGGGCCTTGGACGCCCTACAAGCCTTGGTCGACTCCTCCCGGTGTAGGTATTCAGCGGTGGTGCTTTTGAATGTTCAGGGTGCCTTCGACTCCGCGTGGTGGCCGCTTGTCATGGCGGCACTGCGCGAGTCCGGTATTCCTTGGGACATATTTCGGGTAGAAGCCTCGTACTTCACGTCAAGGACAGTGAGGCTCCACTGTGGCGAAAGCCAGACCAGGGGTGTCCCCAGGGCTCGGTGCTCTCGGCTGCTCCATGGAACCTCCTTTTTGCGGGTCTCCTCCAGCGGATATGCGTGGGGGCGGTTGCGTATGTCGACGACCTTGCCGTCGTCGTCTCGGCCAGCTCGCTGGAGGGGCTCAGCCGGCAGGTCAATCGAATCCTGGGGGTCGTCGAAGGGTGGTGCGGGGCTGCAAGGCTGGTTCTTGCGGTGCAAAACACCCAGGTGGTCATCATGCGGGGGTAGACTGCCACGAAGCAGCTCCTTGATTGTACCATACCAGGGAGTGAGCCTGACGGGGGTTCTCGTGGGGAGGTACCTTGACGTGCAGATTGCTCGTCATAGACGGGCAAGCCCGCAGCTGGACGTAGTTGCGGGAAAACTTGAAAAATTGGTCGCTCTTTTTAGGGCTACGGCGGGAAATACGTGGGGGGGGGCGGATTTCCGCTGCCTCGTACGCTACGTGAGGTCGGTCTTTATGCTGATCCTTTTGTACGGGGTGACCTGGTGGTGGCACCGCCCCTACAAGGCGCAGAGAGCGAGAGTCGTCAGCCTGCAGTGGCAGGCCTTAATCCGGGTAGTCATGCCGTACAGGACTGTCAGCTCAGACGCTCTTCAGGTCATAGCGGGGATGCCTCTGGCTGATCTCCTACTAGACACGCCTGGGTGCACAGGCGCCGGGCCATCTCCGTGGGTGTCGGGAGGACTGGGTGGACCGTCTTGCACCTTTGGTGTCGGGCGGGTGGTTGCCGGGGGCACTTCGCCTCCTCGATGACTTGGTGGTGGAGGCCTGGCAGGGGCGTTGGGCTGACAGTACGACTGGTGTTTCATACCTGAACACGTGGCCACCTCGATTCTCACCGGCCATGGATCGTTCAACGCCAAATTGTGGCTATTCCGGCGGCGGGACTCTCCTTTGTGCCCTTGTGGTGACGAGGACGAGACCGCTGATCACGTGCTGCGCCGCTGCAGGTTCTATGACGACTTGCGCCATCGGGAATGGGGAGTGGAGGGCACTCCGCCGGACCCGGCGCTAGTCGGGAGCCGGAGGGAGTTTGAAAAGGTCCGGTCCTTCTCCCGCGCCTGGTTGGCGCGGAGGGGACTGGGGCCTATGATGCCCATTGTAGGGTGGAGGTAAGTCGGGTCGGAGGCGTTTCGCCACTCTCCCGGTCTTGGAGAACGTCCACCTCCGCGTGGTCTCTCTCGGGCACGGCTGGCTGGCCACCATCAGTCGTGGTTAACGGACGGGGACCGGGGGAGCGACCCGCCTCTTGCTGTAGCAGCCGGGCCACGGATGGGGCGGTGTGCCGGTTAAAGGTCGTCAACGGCCTAGGCACCGGTCATTCGAAGGCATCACAGCAAGAGAGAAAGAGAGAGAGAGTGAGAGAGTGGCACTAGAGGAAATCAAAAATATTGCGGAGGATGCTATACGAGAATTTGTAATTTTCATATAAAAGCGCTCCCGCCTTTTTGCACATTTCTACGCTTGGAAACCATTTTAGCACGTCACTTTACATGTGTCAGAACGGGCAAATAAAATATTAATTGCAAAATCCATAAGCGATGTCGTTTCAAACATCGTAATTCCTTTGTCGCCACAATGAAAACAATGTAACAAGTCCGTACCTTTTCGGTAATATAATTTTATTGTGTATTGAAGCAGCTACAAGAGTTCTCGAATATAAAATAGCCATCAAGGGACTTCAATTCGCCGCCCAAGTACCCTTTTCCGACTCTCAATCCCCCCACCACCTCACAACCCGCACGAAAACCTAAAGCCATTCGTTTGCAGTATAGCGCTGCTGGGTAACAAAACGTGTAGAATTGTGGAGAGACGTGGAGGGGTAGGGGAAGAAATGACGTGAAGAGTTCAAAACTCCCTCGCTCTGTGTTTATAGGTGAAGAGGGTAAAACTTGTTGCTCAGTGATGACTATGGCCAGGGGTGGAATTGGTGTGGAAAAGGGGGGGGGGTGAAGGGTTGGAAAGAGAGTCCGAGCTTCTCTCCCCTGTGATGGTATTGATCCCTTCACTGCCACACCGACCCACTTCCAACCTCCACCCCCCCCCACTCCAGGCCCTTTCACTATAAAAGTAACGCACACCGATTCTTCGTCCTTTTCATGAGACGCTACCGGGCCCTAGATCCCTTTGCTCCTGCGTCCATACTTTTTTCCAAGTCCTGGCGAGTCCGTTCGACCCAACGGTGTCTTTTGTTCCGTCCCTCTTTTGTTGTTTGTTTTTGTTTTTTCAAGTTTCTAGCTTAAATACTGCGTCCCGGTAAGATCGAAACACTTCGAAAAAATGCCCACATATCCCCCGAGGGCCATTCTAGTAGAAATAACAATTAACAGGCCCTGGAATTTCTGGAAGAGTCTGGAACCAGTCAGAACCTCTCTGGTGAACTCGCGAAGTCTCGAAAATCGACACCAAACCACACACACGCACGGCAAAGTCCCTCAGTTTTGGGCTACTTAAGAGGGTGCTCTTAACCCCCCCAACCCCCCACCTACCGACCAACTTTTGGCACAGTGGACCACCCGGGACCAACACCTTATGGAGGCCCAAAAAGCAGGGGGGGGGGCACTAAAAAGCATAATTAGATGAAAAAGAATGGATTTTTAGGTTTCAAAGCGATGATTACCGGCAAATATTGAGAACAAGCGATCATTTGCCACTTAAATTGGGAAAAATACACCAATTTGAGATATCTGAAGGCAACTACGCGGAGAAACCAGAGAAAAAACGCCAACTCCAAATTCCTATAGGCCTTTAAGGCAGAAGAAATTGAGAAAGCGTTCTAATGTGCTACACTTTGGGCAAGTACGCGGGAGAAGGTTAAACAAAAAACGCTAATATCAAATAGCGGCTTTTAGCGATAGCAGAAAAGCGTTGACTCATAGTAGAAAATGAAAATCACTAATTCGCGGCTGAAAATGAAAAAAAAACACTAATAAGTGGCCAAAATTGAGAAAAAGCTGAAGGCCATCGCTCACCTGGGTTAACAATTAATTTTTGAAAACGCAAAATTCGTGGTTTTTTTCGAGGCAACAACAGAAAAAAGCGCAATTGAGAAAAATCGCTATAATTCACAGCTAAAACTGAGAAAATCTACTAATTCCGGCCTAAAATTGAAGTAAAACGCTCATTCACAACTAAAATGGGGAAATAAGCCAATACGGGGAACAAGTTGAGAAAATTGGCTAAAATTGAGGAAACGTGGTAATTACTTGCGACAAAAAAATGAGAAAAAGCGCTTTGATCGTGGAATTGAGAAAAAAAGCTAATTCACGGATACTAGTGATAGAAAAGCCTTTTATTCACGGCTAAAACTGAGACAAACCGCTAATTCCCGTCTAAAATTGATGTAACATGCTCATTTGCAACTAAAATAAAGATAATTAAATATTTAATTCGTGGCAGCTAAAGTCGTCAAATACGCTACTTTCGGCACAAGCAAGCGCTAATGTGAAGCTAAATTTCAAAGATACATTTGATAATTCCGCTTTTTCACGCCTAAAACTGACACAAACGCTAATTCCCGGCTGCAATTGGGAAATTGCGTTGATTCACGGCCAATATAACAAAATGCGCTCATCCGCGGAGCTGAAATGTAGATAAACGCAAATTCACGGATTTTGTGAAAATCCTCCAGTTCGAAGCTGAAATTGAGTAAAAGCGGTGATTCAGGCGTGAAATTATGGAATAATTCACGGTTAAAATTCGGAAATATTGCTCAGCTAAAACGAAGAAAACAAAACGCTAATTCTCTGCTAGAACTGAGGAAACGAGATAACTTGCGGCTAAAATGGTGATAAGCGCTAATTCGCGTGACTAAGAAATGAAGAAAAACGCTAAAATTAGAGGAATGAAAAAGTTAACTCGTGCCTAAAACTGAGACAAACCGCTAATTGCCGTCTAAGATGTAGAGGAAGTGCTTATTCGCTGTTAAAGATTCAGTGAATTCGCGGCTAAAGTGGGTAAGAAACGCTTATTCGACTCTGAAACGGATAAAAACGATAAATCGCGGTCAATTATAGAAAATCCACTAATTCACGGCTAAAATTGAGGAAATGCGGTGATTCGCGTCTGAAATGGAAGAAAAAAATTCGCGGCTAAAATTGAGAAGAAGCACTTAGATCGCGGCAAAAATTGGGAAAAACCGCTAATTCACGGTTAAATTTGAGAAAAAGCCAATTATTGGTTCGTATAGAGGCATGTTTGCGGCTGAAACTCAGGAAAAAAGAGAGAGATTCATGGTAGAACCCCTCCCAAGATAAAATCCTAAATGCGTAAATTAAAATTACGCAATGTTAAAAGGCTGGCATTTCATACAATTTTGATAACTAATGTGCTTTTGAAGGCGTAAACAGCGAGAGGTTTCACGTGATAAAGCGTACAGTCACCATTAAAAGCATATAGCTTCGTTGTTTATTTGCATTAAGGCCCCGTTAGCTGAAGGAACTGCCAAGGAACTCTAAAGGAACGTTTCTGAATACGTCTTTTAAAGGAATCGCTAAAGGAACCTTAACTAAATTAGCTCCTAAGGAGACGTTATTAATTAAAATACCGGCGACAGATTTATTCAGTATATCCATCTAACAACATCTAGATAAGATACAATTCGGCGTGGTTTACCGATCAGGAGAAGCGCCTAGAGTTTCGAGAAACAATGGACCTGGCTGGGGTTCGGCTTAGCTTATCCCTCGGAGTACGACTTCCATAGGCGTCTCCGTGGCGCAAATGGCAGCGTGCTGGACTGGTAATCCAGAGGTTGCGGGTTCAAATCCCGCCGGAGAGCCATTTTTTCTCGAAACTCGAATCGTGTTGGGCTATGCCCTTCCATCGTCGTCCGGATAATATCAGTTTAATTAATTTACTAATTAAAATGCCGGCGACAGATTTATTCATTATATCAATCTAACAACATCTAGATAAGATTAAATTCGGCGTGGTTTACCGATCAGGAGAAGCGCCTAGAGTTTCGAGAAACAATGGACCTAGGTGGGGTTCGGCTTAGCTTATCCCTCGGAGTACGACTCCCATAGGCGTCTCCGTGGCGCAAATGGCAGCGTGCTGGACTGGTAATCCAGAGGTTGCGGGTTCAAATCCCGCCGGAGAGCCATTTTTTCTCGAAACTCGAATCGTGTTGGGCTATGCCCTTCCATCGTCGTCCGGATAATATCAGTTTAATTAATTTACTGATCCTTATCGGACTCGGAGAGAAAGGCAGTCGCCTCAAAGCTTTTTTTTCCTCGCTCCTTTTCCTCGACTCCATCGTGAGTAATATTTATTTGTGGAAATTTCTTTCGAAGATATGATTATTATTTGTGAATATACGAAGTATCATTTTCCTTTAATACGGCCTAAAAGGTATCAGTTTTTTTCCCCCTCTAATCTCGTTGACGTAGCTCCACTCCCCTATAATCTCGAGCCAGAACGCACGTACCATTGGTCACCGGCGGTTTCGTCTCAAGTGGCATCCCTTGGGTTTAGAACCCCTTTTTGTCTATTGTTTTTCTTAAATAAGCATTTATTTTGATTTGTCGTGTACTTTTGAATTTGTCATTTGCGCCAGGTGTGACATCGGTCCAAAGGGCGTTTTTCTTCCTTTTCTAATCCTTTCGTCTTTGTCATTAAACAAGAGTCCCTAATCTTATTTTTGTTTTTCCATTTCCTTTCACAGAACCCGGAAGATAACTATTTTCATTTTTTTTTGTTTACCTCCACCCCATCCGCCCGTTTTGTCAATCAATCCAATAATTTCCCGCTTCTCACCAATCTCGACGTACATCATGACAGATACATCTTGTTCAAACTGCTCGTATAAGTTTTTACAAGACGAGAAATACCTTGTTTGCACAGGCTGCCAAACAATCCGTTGTGAGCGGTGCAGTAACATCACACTGGAAAATTATACTAAATTGAGATCCGAACTTAAGTCTAGATTCTTAAATGAATGCTGTAAGGTTACCACGGACAAGTTGTACGTTATGACCCAAACCATAGGTCGAAATGTAATGGCGTTACACAAAACAATTTCAGGACAACAAACCGAAATTAATAGTTTAAAAAAAGCGTCATCAAATCACGATTCTAAATACGACGCGATTCAAAAGCAACTTGCCGCCATTACGTCTCTTTTAACCGCTAAAGATAGTCAGGTACCCCCGACCCCTCTCCATCATTCTCAACCAGAACCCGAGATCTTAGGTAAACTTGACCATCCAGCCCAGACTTTTTCTTCAGGAGGTGAGAATCCGGATGCTTCGTTCGCACATCAGCCTCTTGGCCTACATTTCTGGCGAACACAACACCGATAAGCCCCAATACTCACTTCACGCAGCTCAAATTAGCCGTCTCATCGAAAAACTACCCAAGTTCGCCTCTCACGAACCGAGATCGATATTTCGATTCCTGTATAAACTCCTTGAGTTAAATGAAATTGCACAAGATGTCTTTTATTTAATTTTTTTTCCATGCGGCAACACTGCAGCAAAATCCATTGCTTAACCAGATTTTTGCTAAACACTTGGAAAAAACATCTTTCGAGGTCCTAAAGGAGGAACTCTTTACTCGATGCTTAAATTTCCTGAGTATAACAAACCTAAAACTACATTATGTTTACGAACCGCAGTTACAAAGCCAATCCTTCTCGGGTTATTGCGCTAGGAAAATTAAGATCGCTAAAATTTTAGACCACATACTCCCAGCAACACTTGCCGGGGCCAATGGGAGTACACGGGCAAAATTTCACTTTAGGGCCCAACCAACCTCTATGGACGATCTCTTAAACTTCGCCCAAGAGATCGACCAGGCGCAATTGGAACGCCCAAACACCTAAATTCGGGTATAATAACCCGACCAAGAGCATGGCAGAAAATGCGTCAGGCCAACGCGTAGCTCGCCAATCGCCTCAACGGTCAGGCATCCGTCCCTCTTTCGGTGAAAAGCGTCATAGCCAAGCTTCTGTGACATTTCAAGGTAACAATAGGTCACCAACATTTGCGTCCACAGCTACTCGAACCGGAGTTGGCAACAACTCGCCAAGGCAAAACCAAACGTTTTATGTGATTTCTCAAGATACACTAGCAAGTCCTGAGGTTAAAAAATTCCTAATTCAGACTCAAGCGGCATCAAACTTCGGAATCGAGTCAGCACCACCAGAGTTCAAAAAAGAATGAAAAAAGGGAATTAAAAAACAACAAGCGAACCAAGACCCCACCACCATCGAATGCTAAATCAGACTGACTAGTGGAGCGGGGCGACTCAATGTATACCATTTCATTGAGTACGTCCAATGAAATCGACGTTTTCATCCAAAACACCCCTCAGCGCGCCCTACTCGACAAAGTCATATGGAAAACCAAGTCATTCAGCTCGTGATGATAACGTGTAACCAATCTGGGGTTGGGATAATTGCTCACTACAGATAGCACCACTATTACTATGAGCTATATCATTATCCATATGCGAACCGCTTTTTTGTTGTTTATAGTTGTCTGTTATCAATTTATCAAGTCAGAGTTAATTTTTTTTGTGAAGTGACGAAGTGAAATGTATTTTAATTAATTTTCTAATCCACGCAACTTGAAAATAATTTCACGTGACTTAAACTGTGGCCATATTCAGTGAGAAACGCTTTATATCCAGTTCAATATCTGCTACCGGCATTTCGGTCACCACCTACTTCAACTTTTTTCTGGCAATTAATCGTCGTACTGAGGTGAGATGAGACTCAACAATTATTTTGTCCACTGGGCTCAAAAGGCCTCACAAGTCTATATAATGCAGGGCGAACGTAATTGTGCTCTGTCCGATGGCTCCATAATTCTTCATAACGGTTTGATGAAACATCAAACTTGAACATAATGACGAAGGGGGACAAAAGCTGAAGGAAGTGACCACACGAAGTCTCGTAGCAATCGTTTTCTCTGCGCATGACGGAGTCGTTAGTAACATGAAAGGGTGGCGGGGTTAATTATATGTTCCGTTTTCTCTTTCTCTTCGCTTTCAGCCTTTCACACTGTATGGAGTGCAGCAGCTGTGCATGTCTGGTTTCCCGTTCTCCTCAGAAACTTATTTCCTCTGATACTGCGTTCTTTAGTCGTCCCATACCATGATTGGATATGGATAATATGAAATATAAGGGCGCATATCTGGAATGAGTGGTGCAGAGGCCATGTAGCCCTCCTCAAGGAGAAGACGTCACATTCGCAAAAAGTCATCAAAACGCCTTTTCAAATCTCATGTCATGAATTTATGCCGGTCATACTTCATGAAGTTTTGGATAATTTTATCAAAGTACCTAATACGAGGCACGAGCGTGACTTATGCCTGCCTAAAACAGCCGGTTCCTAGCCCAACGAAAAAGACTGGGACAAATCGCATGACCCCACTGCCCCAGAAAATGTATAGAAGTGCAAGAAAACCGTAGCATGACAGCGACAACTGTGAGTCACACCGTAATAAGGTCCCATAGGACCCTGATCGCCTAATAAATCTTTGTCTCCAATTATAAGGATAAGTCTCTGGTAAATCGAATACGATTGTTCGAAGATTCTTCAGTTGTACTGAAATCGTCGAACTTGAAGCTCCCAGGCACCTAACTCAAAGTGAACTGGGTAAGTAGATGCCAAGTCTAAACATGCCTTGATTGGCTGGCTAAGGCTTGCTTTTTCAGCTAGAATGAAGTGCGATAGAAGTGAAAAGTGCGATGGATGACATTACTCGGCACATCGGCGGTTAATCCGATGTGTAAGAAAAACACTGAGCACTTGTGGTCAGATCCCCTTCTCTCTTTGACGACACACCCAACCTTCACTCATCCGACCTGTTTTGTGCATTCCGTGTATCTGGTTCTTTGGCGTTAGTGGACCAAGGGTATCTAGTTTTTAATTTGCGACGTAGGAGGACACTTATTATGTTGCTATATTCGTTCATTTGGAATTATCGACCAGGTATGCACTCATATCGCTTGCTTTTTTAATTTACTTTGCTGTTGACATTATGCGTTGTTCATCTATGCCAATCAGGTCTTTAAGAAGATTTCAAATTAGATCGAAAGCTTGATCATAATCAAGTGCCCGTTTATTTCTTTACAGCAACTCGGTACGTCACCGTTCCGCTGGTCGATAGAAAAGTCACCTATCAACAGTGAGAAGTGAATAATAATTATTATTATTATACTAAATAATAATAATTATTATTATTATAATTTATTAGCACGTTCCAACAATTGTTGTATGGCTTCGTCACAGGATTATTAGATCAATACAATAAGTAAAGACTGCCTAATCGAACTCGGACGTGAACGCGTTTTACGCGTTGACCATTAAAAAGTTCTTCAGCCACTTCTTGAACGTTCGCACTCCCAGAAGCATCGCTCTTGTCGGCAGCTTGTTGTGCAATTTTACCTGGCTGTGGTTTATGAGTCCGGGCCACGCTATCCGCAAACCAATGCGGCCGGTTTAATTTCTCAGAAAATTAAAGCCCCCTTTAATTTCTCAGAAAATGTGATTTTTGATTTTTTAAATGATTGTGCCGATTTCACCCACCGGGAGGGCCGTGAGGCCTGAAGAGGCCTGTTCGGATCGAGGCTCTGCCTCACGGGCGGGCTCCCAGGCTGTCTGGTGAATAAAAGTGTCAGGTTGTGGTTATAGATTATGTTTTATTCTCTCTTATTTTATGCGGACAGTATTGTTCTGATCAATTTTACTAGACTTTTTTCCACTAGTGCAGCTCGCAAATCACACTCTAAACCCTTCTAAAGCCAAACACTACTGTTAGAGCCTTTTTTGTATTTATTTTCCTGTATCTATTTTGGATGTATGATCAAGATCAGCGGTCGTCAACCGGAGATTCGTAGTTTTCCAATTGACAGCTTCAGAACGAATGAGATTGACTTTACAATTTTTCTTTTTTCAATGAATTGAGGCAATAAATATTTGAAACTGGAAGAATTATATTAATATTAATTAGGTTTATGATGATTTCTTCAATTTTATTATTATTACAGTATTTCAGTCGCAAAATCATTACGGCATTGTAGGCAGGATGAGCTGAGGGGTCCGTCGACCGTGGACTTGTGTTGATTGGGTCTTTGAGTTTGAAAAGGCCACCGATGGTCCAGATACTATGCTAACGTTCAGCCGTCGCTTCCGTGTGATTCTTAAGTGTAAAGAGGCGGCCACACTCTTTACTTCATGGGACAATATTGATATACGATTCAAGGGATTCTGGGTCAATTAATTATTATTTTAGGCCAGTCAAAAAGAACACTAAAAATAGCTAAAATAACAATTAGGCGGCTAGTTATGATTTTTAGTTTGTTGTTAGAACCAGTACCAGTAGTGTATATCCAAGTTTGCAGCATCGAAAAACCTGTGCTACTTTCGTAGAAGTCGAAAAACCGCGGAATATTAGCACTCTTCTCGTTTTTCTTTTATTATCTTTCCTAAACTACGCTTTCTTCGACAATACACGTGAACTACGTTTTTAAAGTAGGTATATTAAATACGCTACAATTTGAAACCTGATCCAGCTCTGTAGGTCAGACGTTAGCCAAGATGCAGCTCTTCAAAATTGGTAATTTGTTTTCACAAAAAGAGTTCCCAAGTCTAAATATATGGAATTGATTTAACATTTATAAATATATGGAAGCAACAAGTTGGAAATTTCTAGCGCTCTCTCCAAAACCTTGTGCGGAACTGTGAGCCCTCGAATTTGTAATAGAAAATTTCTCAGAGGTTGGTTTCACTCAAAACAATATCACTTTTTTGGTTGCAAAAAAATACCAATTCTTAACGGCTGTATCTTAAACATTTTTTTTTTTTTTAAATAAGTATATTGAATTTGCTTTAATTTGAGACCTGGCCCAGATCTGTAGATTAGATAGTAGCCAAGATACAGCGCTTCAAAATTGGTAATTTGTTTTGCCAAAATGATGGAATTTTTGGCTTTGTTTTGTGTGAAACTTACCACTGAGCAATGTTCTATCACAAATTGAACGCTAACAGCGCCAAATGAAGTTTTAGAGGGAGATGTTCAACTTTTTATAAACTTAAAATCTCTTTAAAAAACAATAAATTATTAATTTTGAAGAGCTGTATCTTGGCTACTATATCTGCCCCACAGAGCTGGGCTATGTCGCAAATTGTAGCGAATTTAATATACTTGAAAATTGTAGTTCGCGTTTATTAACGAAGAATGCATAGTTTAGGAGACAGTAAAAGCACTGGAAAAAGTGCAAATATTCCGCGGTTTTTCGAGTGCTATGAAAGTAGCACAGGTCTTTCGAAGCTGCAAACTTGGATTTAGACTACTGGTATTGGTCCTAACAACATATTAAAAAATCAGAACCAGCCGTTTAATTGCGATTTTATTGTTCTTGTTGCATCCCATTTTCAATTTTATCTAGTTGTACTCGAAGAGATTATATGTAGAATCAACAAACGCGTACACGGCTTAGCCGAATGCATATTTATTCTCCTTCACTTTTCGCCTTGTACTCATCCCTTCAAGCGAAACCCGAACAGAACAGATCCTGAAGAGTTTAGGTGGCGTTTGTCCGAAGAGGTTTGTTTGCTCGGTAAAAAAAAACTCCAGGAATTTCGCTAGAGGGATGAGTATTAGTAGTGAAGGAGTAGATGTTTTCAGCTAAGCCGTGTACGCGTTTGTAGGTGCTGTAAACTGATTAAATACTAAATAGGACTGAACTGCATTGAAAATGGGACGCATTATTGAAACTGGTCTGCAAAAAAAATTAGGTAATACAACTTTTTTTCTAAATTGGTGAAAACTTCGTACGAAAAATTGGTGCCTAGTTGTGGGGGGGGGGGTGCTTAAAACGCAGATCCTTTGAGTTTTCCGTGGCTGCGATTTGCTTGAGTTGAGGCTCTCGCTCTCTCTATCCAAAGTCGAGTACATCGGCATTCTTACGTAGACGAGTAATGACGCGGAATTAATTTTGATTTCAGGACGTAGTCAAGCTTGGGGCGATAGGAATTGCATTAAGAAACGATTTTAAAAATGAATGCTATAGTGATTTAAATTTTACATGCGGAACGATATTTGACTGGTGAGGAGGTTCGTCACACAAACGTCCAGGGGCGCAGCATGAGAGGACACGGGTGGGCAGTTGCTTTCCAGCGAACGCATAATGGAGTAACCCACAGCCGACATTCATCGACGATAACAAATCCTGAAACGTTCGTCACCTTCTGATTACTTAAAGTGTGGAATTCATACACTCACTCTCATTGTAAGCTCTTCCACAGGCTTCTGGAAATTTCACAGGAATTAACAGATCGTGTTCCTTTATACATAATTAATAATACGTCAGTAGAACGTCAATGTAGTCGAATATACCAATTTAGCAGTAAAATACTAACTTCAAACTCCTCGAGGAAATCAGCAATTTCACCTCAGGACGGGAACTGAACATTGGGCGTATAGAAAGGGCAATTATCCATCCAAGAAAACTCGCTTTAATCGTGAACTACAGGTGTATCCTTCTCATGTCAAAAACCGACATTTTTGCCATAGTTAATGTTACTTTAGTCACTGATTTTCAAATGTTGTCCTCAGCAACTTACTGTTTTCGTTAATTACTATCTTAGCTGGGCCTCTCAAGCTGAATATCCGGCATAATATTGGCGTAAACAGTCGGAGGCAGTTAAGAAATTGAAGTTCCTGCAGTACAAAATGCTCTAAATTCTCTCTAATTTTGGGTTTCACTGGCGTTTATGAGTACAAGTGACAATAAAAATATCAAAACAATAACCCTTGTAAGTTACCTTAGCAACAGCAAGCTTAGCTTTTTATTGATATAGCTTCTACATGTGGAGGTGTTATCTAGCGTGATAAATTTTCCCTACCCCGGATTGGTTTCAACTTCATCACTAGAGAGCTGAATAACTTGGTTTTCTATACAACTTTGCCGCAAGCCTCGACATTACTACATCCATTGAACGCATTACTCCAAACAGGCATTCCTTTCCTATGGTCCACAGCATGTCAACAGGCGTTTCAGCAGCTGAAAACAGAAATCACGAGTAATCGAGTCTTAACAACATTTTCTCCTGACCTTCCGTTAGTTCTCGAAACGGATGCCAGCCCGTACGGATTAGGAGCAACTCTGTCCCACTCCGTGGATGGCACACTCAAACCGATTGCTTTTATTTCGCGCTCGCTCACTACGGCTGAACGCAAATACAGTCATATGGACAAAGAAGCCACGGCTATATATTGGGCCATAAAACGATTTTACCAGTACCTGTACGGCACTAAATTTGTATTGGTAACAGACAACCTCCCGCTTCGTTCCATATTCGATCCGCAAAAGAATCTACCATCGATTTCTGCTTTGCGCCTTAACCGCTATGCCATTTTTCTTCGCCAATTTGACTACACGATACAGCACAGAGCAGGCCGCGATATGAAAACAGCCGACTACCTGTCTCGCGCACCCTTACCGTTGGCCTACCCCGACGTTACCGACGAAGCGTACACCATTTCAGAAAACGCCATAAACTTCATTACCACGATGAAAAATCGGGCGTTCACAGCCAAAGACGTTCTGTACCACACGAATAAGGATGCTAAACTAGCAAAATTACAATCCGAACTTCAATCTGGCTGTGCTGAACACACGGATTTGTCATTGCATAATGGGATCATAATGCGAGGAACCAGGGTAGTCATCCCGGAGACGTTACAGCCGTACGTCCTAAATGAGCTCCATGCAACACACAGTGGCATTGTGAAAATGAAAGCGCTGGCCAGATCAACCTGCTACAGGCAAGGTCTCGACCACGACATTGAAGCGATGGTACGGTCATGTCCCGCGTGCGTGGCCGTACAACATAACCCACAAAAAATACCGTTACACCCCTGGGAACAGGCCACGGAAGCTTGGCAGCGCATACATGCTGATTTTGCAGGCCCGATCAACGGCCAACAATTCTTGATTGTCATCGACACACACACGAAATGGCTGGAAATCGAAAGCTTCAGTAAGCCCCCAACATCAAAATCGACAATCGCAGCATTCCGACGCATATTTGCACGCTACGGCATTCCCCATGTTTTAGTCACCGACAATGCCTCGATTTTCACATCGGAGGAATTCGAGGCATTCTGTAAGTCGCTTGGCACCGCCCATCGAACATCAGCCCCATACCATCCGGCGACAAATGGTCAAGCGGAACGTACGGTCCAAACATTTAAGCGAAAATTGAAAGCTTTGCTGTATGAACAGCCCATGGACATAGACGGCCATATCCAGACCATACTCAGTCAGTACAGAGTGACTCCGCTTTCTACAGGAAAGTCACCTGCCGAACACTTCTTTGGTAGACAACTAAGGACGCGTCTTCATATACTACGCCCAGCGACAACAATTGAACAACCACCCAGCGGTCCACTGCCGTCCTCCCGAGTGTTTGCTCTTGGACAACGCGTCATGTCTCGAAATTTTTTGGGCTCCGACAAATGGCGTTTGGGCACCGTCATCGAAGTGCTTGGACGTTTAACCTACATGGTCCGCCTCGACAATAAATGTGTGGTCAAGCGTCACGCGAACCAGCTTCGCGCTACTGAATGCCTCCCCCCGGACGCGGTAGATCCAGAAACAAACGATGATGACCGGTACCCAAAAAGGCGGTCACTTTCACATTTCCACCACTCTGTCTGGAAAGAACCACTGATCAACGGAAGTCGCCGGAAAACGCCGAACAGCCGAGAAGTCCGAGAAGACAGTCCCAGGGAACCAGCCCTCACGCTGCTAACGGACAGACCCAGTCGCCGTCGACAGACGGATACGAGCACCAGTTGACCCCGGTACGCCGGTCGACAAGGGTACGTCGCCCGGTCGTACGACTCGATTTATAAGCAGGGGAGACTGTGGTGTACCGACTCCAGTGACGTCACGGCGTTCTTGAAGTTCCAATTACGTATCGTTTTATCCTTTATCTTTTTATCTTTCTCGTTCAGTTAACATTCATTGCTTTTGATTTTTTATGCTCTTGTATGATTTATGTTCACATTCAAAATATATACCGCTTACGCATTTTCTTTCGAACACCGACTTCTTTAATAAAAAAGAAGAACATTAAAATTCTCCACTTTTTTGTCCAGGTGTTTACTTCTTCTACCGCGGTTTGCATTTTGCTAGTAGCCTCTTCAACATCATTTCCGACTGCAAGAAGAGCTGTGTCATCGGCAAACGTTGCAATGATTGAGTCCTCTCTTACGGGTAGGTCATTCGTGTACAATAGGTAAAGCACTGGTCCAAGGACGCTTCCTTGAGGTACTCCAGCCGAAATTTTACGCAACCGCGAATATTCACCCTCATGTTTCACTCGGAAGTGTCTACCGCATAAATAAGATTTCAGAATTTCGTAGAATTTTTTCGGAAGGAGTTTATTCAACTTGAACTCAAGCCCCTTGTGCCAAACTTTATCAAACGCTTGAGCTACGTCCAAAAAGACAGCCGAACAGATTTTCTTTTCTTCCAGAGTAGACTCCACAGCATTCACTATCCGATGGACCTGATCTATTGTGGAGTGTTGTTCTCTGAATCCAAACTGATGGGATGGTATGATTCGTTTTTCTTCTAGAATAGGCCTTAGTCTTTTCAGGAGGAGTTTCGAGACTGTAGGGAGAAGTGAAATGGGTCGATACGACTTCACTTCATTAGCTGGCTTTCCCGGCTTCGCTATCATTATAACTTCAGCTACTTTCCATTGCCGGGGGACGTACTTGAGGCGTAAGGCTGCGTTGATTAAATACAGTAGCTTCCTAAGTCCCCTTTCGGGCAGCTCCCGCATTATCCTGGCTGTTATCAAGTCATAGCCGGGGGATTTTTTCGTACTGAGGTTGGTCATAATTTCCGTTCTTAGTTCTTTGATCCTTACTGGCCGAATTTCCCTGTTGTCCTTGTTGGGTACGTAGGATACACATTCGTTGGCCGACTGCCGTGGATGGGGCTGGAAGGTTCTTTCCAGATGATCTGCAAATACCTGCACTTTTTCCTTTGCGCTCCTAGCCCATGTTCCTTCACCAGTTCGAATGGGTGGTATGGGCACTTTTGGCCGCTTGAGGCTCTTTGTCGCTTTCCACAGCGAGTATTCTGTGCCTTTTTCTGGTGTCAAGCCTTCGAGGTACGCCGAAAATTCTTCGTTCTTTATATGCCTTATAAGCGCTTTCAGCTGGTTACAAAGCTTGTTCAATTTCATCTTATTTTCTGTTGATCGATTCCTTTGCCATATTTTACGTGCCCGCCTTTTCGCTTGAACCATTTCCCGTACTTCCACAGGATAGCTGGACCACCTCTTGTGATTGGGATTATAACTCGGCGTGCTACTCCAAGCCGCCTCTTGTAAGGTTTGCACAAAATTATGCACCTCTTTCTCTAACTGGGCAGGCGTTTGCAGACTTATTGATAAGTCAACTTTGGCGTTCACAATCTCCTTGAACATCTCCCAATTGGTCCGCCTATTCGTGAGTCTTTCTGTTTCTTCTTTCATTATTATCGATTCACTAACTGTCATGACTACCGCCGAGTGATCGGATAACAAGTTTTCGTCGTCCTCAGTGTGTATGTAATTTGATGACAAGCCCTTCACAATGAAGAAGTCAATAAGGACCGGTGTTTTATTCATATCCTTAGGCCAGTAGGTCGGTTTTCCTCCTGAATGGAACTCACAGTGCGCTTCTCTTCCAGCCTCAAAAAGTTGTCTTCCTTTCGGATTCTGGATTCTTGATCCCCAGTATTGGTGTTTCGCATTAAAGTCACCTCCGATAATGAAGTCATGCCCAAGTCTGTTGAATAGATTAGCGTAGTCCTCTTTTTTCAGCGCATGTCTTGGAGGACAGTATATTGCCGCAACTATCATCTCTCTGTCCTTCATAAAGACACTTATGCAAGCATTGCATCTTCTTCTATCTTTTCTTCCTCGTGATGCTTGATATTTTCCTTGATTAGGACCGCAGCTCCCCCTCTCGCTCTATCGGCAGGATGAACGCTATGGTACAATCGATATCCCTTAATTTTAACGAATGATGATCTAGTGAAGTGTGTTTCAGAGATTAAACAAATGTCAATGTTTTCTTGTTGTAAAAATATTTCCAACTCCAACAACCTTTCTCGGAGTCCATTTGGATTCCACTGCGCTATGCGAAATGAATGGATGCCTCTCAATTTACTTTTCATCTTATACTTTGAATTTAGCGCTGTTTTCTATTTTCTTGATGCGCTCGGCCATCTCTACATATTTACCAGCTTGATCATCAAGTTTCTTCAGAATTAGGGAGAATAATTCCTCAGTAGATTTGTTCTTTATCCCCGAAATAGGATTTTTTATGGCGTCCGCAAAGGTGCTCCGGGCTTTGACGTTCTCCGTATCGGCTCGTGCGCTAGGGTTTTTTAAAGGAGCGAAGAATGTATCCCGAGGAAATTTGAAGTTACATTTTCACTTAATTTGTTTTTTGTTACACTTATCCTCTTCCACTCTGTATAACAAATCCATGGCTTAGCATTTTTAATGAGTAGGCAACCCTTATAATTATAATTGTTCGCTCTTACTGTCAATAGTGTGACTTGTCGAAACTTAATTTGGACAGGCAGGAGGATGAGTTGACTGACGCCTCAGAAACTCGTCCAAGACCTTTTAATTTAGATAGGAATGTTAATTTTGACTAAAATCCGGAACACTATTTTCTTTATGTACCAGGAACTGGACAATATCCACTAACAATAAGGTCCTGTCCTGCGTGAGCGGGAATCGCTGCAATTTCAGCGATTTTTACAGTGCGAGTGATTTAAGCGAGAAACGCTTATGGAGTCTTATCATTGCGGTATGTAATGTGTGGGACCACGTAGTATCATTTTTACCCGAGAAACTGAAACAAAAGATCAGAACATATGAAAATAGCCCGACACTCTACAAACGCTAAACCCGCTGTAAACGCTAAAATCGCACGATTCCCGCTCACGTAGGACACGGGGTAAGACGTTTCGGGATGGAACATAAATGTAATTTACAAAATAATAGGTAATAACCGTCTGCCCCTGGAGAACTTGGCACTGATTTCAACCAGTAAATAACAGGCAAAGAACAGTTTTAGTTCCGGTACGCAGTGAACGATATTAGTATGATCGGAGAGAACAATTGATTAGATTAACTCTAGATTACGAAATCAATATTCCCCTCCACCCTTGTTTGGTCTTTTCTCTAATCCAAGTACCTGTGGAAGCTCAATACTTGGTAAAGAAAAAAGAGCCTGACATGATATTTGTTCTCGGAGAAATAAATGTCGTGCATTTATTGATGAGTGCAGTGGAAGGAGAAGCTAAGAGGGCCTTCTGACCCCTCCCGTACACACTGCCATGTCTATACCGTTGAGGCGGCTATACTCTTTCTGATGTCGCATTTTTCTCTTTCGGGCGAAGTTTTTGGAAAAAAATTAAAAACAAAATGCATTTCGCATTCAAGATTTTACGCTGCTTCGTGCTACAAGGCGTTTTTCATGAAAAACGTATTTGTTTTAAATTTTGAATATAAAATTTCCGAGTCACGCTGATTTAAAAAATCAGCGACCCAATTTCCGCAAATTCTGTGCCTTCAACGAGTAAAAATCCTTTTTCAAAAACAAAATCAGTCAATTTTTGGAGCCGTGAAAGGTTAAATTGATTTGGTCATCTTCCCTCTCTCTTGCTCACTTGTCGTCCTCATTAGCCTTAATTCCATTTATCCACTATTATCACGAGTTTACTACTTCCAGGAATGGGACCGTTAACTCTGGTACATTCGGTGGGGCAAAGTCCTTTTTATCAGAAAGGAACCAACCAACAAAAAACTTGATTTTCCGAAGTTAGAATCACGCTATTCAATTATTTCATTAAAAAAATGAAGGGGAATGAACGTAGGTATCAAAAGAAATTTCGAAATCCATGAAAACATCAGTTGAGTTTTGCCCGTTACATTGGGAGTGTCAATAGCGTCTTAATCTGTTTACGTTTTGTGTCTCCGTGTATAACTTTGAACTTTTACACCTTTTACTATGGAAGGAAATGAAAACGACCCGAAAACAAAAAGATTAAAGGTAAATAACGACTCGCCTTTCTTGACCTCAAATAGATTTTCACCACTCGGAAATATGGAAACAGAAGAACAATCGACTTCAAAAACCCCCTCCCCACCTAGACCTCCGCCAATATACATAAGCAACATTAATAACGTCAATCAACTAATTGCTCATCTGAAAAATACTTGTAAATCCCCTTTCCGTCACGTCACAGCCGATAACAAACTTAAAGTTATGTTTGAAGCAATAGAAGATTTCCGTACAACCGTCGACTACCTTCAAAAAAACGGTGGAGAATTCCACACATTCCAAATCAAAACGGAAAAGAATTTCAGAGTGGTGATACGTGGGTTACATCCCTCTAGTGATGTCCCTACACTCTTGAATGAAATAAAACACGCAGGATATAATCCAGTAAATATGATTCCTGTGTTTCATCCTGTTACAAAATCACCCCTTCCGCTATTTTTCCTGGATCTCGCTCCCCACCCCAATAATGAAAAAATATACTCAATGAGTACACTGTACTACTGTAAAATTAAGGTTGAGCCACCGAAACCAAGACGCTCTGTGATACAATGCATACGCTGCCAACAGTACGGTCATTCTAAAAATTATTGTCACAACAGCCCACGATGCGTCAAATGTACTTCTCATCACCTAACGGCCGAATGCGACAAAACCAAGGATTCAGCTCCGCAGTGCGTGAACTGCAAAGGCAGCCACACTGCCAATTACAAGGGCTGCCCGAAACACAGGGAGTTACAAAGTCACTCAGTCGGCAATAACACTCTTATTCCTGGTCGAGCAACAAACAAGCCAAATCCGATCAGCCCCACGCGACCTTCGCGAAGCTTACAGTACGAAGCACCCAGTGAGAACTCATACTCTAAAGCGCTCAAATCGTCTCCCTTGGACCTCTTAACCGAAAAAATCGATAAATTACTGTCAGTCATAACGCCTCTCATTAACATGCTCTCTCAGATCCTTCCTTCACTCATATCAAAATGAATTCTCAAAACTCGATCAAAATTAGCACATGGAATAGTCGAGGAGCGTTAAACAAAGCTCACGAACTATCATTATTCCTGGAAATGCATGAAATCGACATAATGCTTCTAACAGAAACTAAATTGGCTTGTAACATCAACTTCTTCATCCCTGGCTACCACACGTACCGCGCTGACCACCCTAGTGGAGGAAGAAAAGGAGGATCTGCATTGTTAATAAAACACTCTATATCGCATGAAGAGCTCCCTCCGATCGTCGAGGAAAAATTCCAAATTAGCCAAATTAAACTACGGAGCTTAGGACTCCCAAACCTTAAAATCTGCTCATTCTATTCGGCTCCCGAAAACAGGATGTTAATGCTCGATTTCTGGTCGATAATGCATGAAATGGGAAATCTTTTCATACTTGGAGGAGACTTTAATTCAAAACACCCACGGTTTGGATGCCACACGTCCAACCCGAGAGGTAAACTACTAAATGAAATCGTAGTGCAGTTCTCATTGACTCCAATACTTCCACTCGAACCAACGTTCTATGCTGACTCTGGTGCCATCCCTGACATCCTCGACTTTTACGTCTGTAAAAATACAAGCAACATGTTATCAAACACACAAGTTATTCATGAGTTGAGCTCAGACCATCGACCGGTGGTAACAACCCTAAATGCTCATACGCACTTAGAAGAAGCACGCCAAACTCTAATCAAATATCCATTCAACTGGGAAGCCTACAGGGACGCTGTAACGGACCAAATTGATTTGAAAATTCCACTGAAATGCGCAAGGGATATAGATATTGCCGTCGAAACATTTACTAACATCATAAAAATCGCTGCAGGAAAAGCATCTACAGCGTCAACATCAAACGCTCGAAGAAGCAATAAGCAAAATAACATTTCTACTCAAGTTAAAAATTTACTACAAGCTAAAAAGGCGGCAAGACGTCGCTGGGATTTGACCGGACACCCTGCCGAAAAAACAGCCTACAACAGAATAGCAAAACTATTAAAAGAACAATTGAATGCGGACAGAGATGCGGCTTATCGGTCACACATCGAATCTCTTAACATACAAGACGGATCATTATGGAAAAAGACCAAACTCCTCACAAAGGAGCGGATGGGAATCCCTCCTTTGAAAAACGGGAATACCTGGATCACTGACACTCAGGGCAAAGCAAATCTTTTTTCTTCACTCTTGCAAGATCAGTTTAAGCCTAATCCGGACCTGAATCCTGCGCAGACAAAATTGATTATGGATATCCTAGATGAGCCTCTTCAACTGAGCCCTCCCTCAGTATTCTTCTCACCGAGCCAAGTTAAAAATGCTATCAACAGACTTCCTTCAAATAAATCACCAGGTCATGATCTAATAACCAAAGATTTACTAAAAGCATTACCCCGAAAAGGAGTCGTGATGTTGACCCAAATTTTCAACGGCATTCTCCGTACAACCCACTATCCTAATAGATGGAAGCATGCATACATCACTATGATTAAAAAACCAGGAAAAGTGGCTCATGACCCAACCAGCTACAGACCCATCAGCCTGTTGCCACTCCTTTCGAAAATCTTCGAAAGATTACTACTACCTATATTGCTTAGGCACTTGTCCTTTCTGATACCGGATAGCCAGTTCGGTTTTCGTAAAAGCCTCTCCTGTCCGCTCCAAGTCCACCGAGTTGTCGATTTAATACTAGAAGCATTTGAGGACAAGAAAGTATGCTTGGGGTTATTCATTGATACCGAAAAAGCCTTCGATAAAGTGGTACACTACGGAATATTATATAAAGTAAAGCCGCATCTACCCGACTCTCTGTATAGGCTTCTGTCTTCGTACCTTGACGCTCGAACTTTTTCCGTCAAATGCGGTCCAAGCCTTTCAAATTCAATTAGGATGCTCTCCGGAGTGCCACAAGGAAGCGTATTAGGGCCACTTCTGTACCTAATCTTCACTCACGATTTTCCCTCCTCGTCTTCAGCGTTAAACGCCCATTTTGCAGATGACGTCGCCATCCTAAAATGTTCAAATGATTATGAAACCGCCTACCAAGAAATCCAGACAATCACCAACAATATTGACGAATGGTGTGACAAATGGCGAGTAAACATAAGTACGTCCAAATCAACAGTAACTCCGTTTTCCCTTCGTCGTCAGTCCTTCGCTAACCAAGTTCACCTAAAAAACACAGTTATCCCAATGGTTGAAGCAACACGGTACTTAGGCGTTATTATAGACAAAAAACTAATATGGGCTGATCATATTAATCAACTGGTCCAAAAAATTCGCCAAAGAATCAGACAACTGATGCCCCTCCTATCTCCCCGCTCACCACTAAAACTAGAGACCAAAAGGCTCTTGTATATAAGTATGATCCGTCCAATATGGCTCTATTCTTGCGAATTATGGGGTTCAGCTGCGAAGTCTCACATAAGGAGAATCCAAGTGACGCAAAATAGGGTGCTACGCATCATAACAGGAGCAGGCTGGTACATCCGCAACAACTCACTACTCCGAGACCTTGAAATCGACACTGTGGCAGACGTCATCAAGTCACGCTACAAAAAACTGCACCAAAAAATGTCCGAACACGACAATAAATTAGTCTTCACCTCAGCAATCAACATACCACCACCCCTGAATCTAAGAAGGCTCAAACGAAAGAGACCACAAGACCCTCTACATGAAGTCGACCCCGGATAAACTGACGCCATTATACGAACGTCAATTGCCCAGTTTCTGCAAATTCCACTCACAAAATTAAATTTATATCTAATATTTTTGTTTTTCTTCTTCTATTATTCTGTTATTTTAATTATTCATTTTCACATGCATACAATATACACTAAAAATCAGTAAATCTGGCGAGGGGTCAACCGCTGGGTTGTACCCCACACACGTCCCAAGCGATATTAATATACTTGTAAATTACCCAAACTGTAATGTCGTACTACGACAATAAAGTTTTCTTTAAAATAAAAAAATAAAAAAAAAAAAATGAAAACATATTTTTTACGATTTACGAATGTAAAAAAACTTTGACTCGCGTTTTCTCAAAAAGTGGTTCGTGTGGTATGGTTCCTTTCTGATGAATGCCGTCCTATTAATAAATAGTTTGGAAGTAAAATAAGAGTAGCAAGACCACGCAGTCACTCTCAAGAGCCTGAATTATCAGCTACCTCACTGTATTCAAGCCATTTTAACACATTTTTATCATTTTTTCTCAACAATTAATTAATTAAAATTTGAAAATATCGAACGATTCAAACAACAATATCACGCTTCCATCATTGAAACGTGGGCAAAAATGATACGAAGACCGGTTATACGAGCATTTGGGTGGTGTTAGCGGGGTCATAAGCCCAGTCACGCGAATTACCCTCCACCCCGTCTCATTCTGACTCATCAATCACTAACGTCTTGTTGCTTATACTGAATTGAGTGATTTAAGGTGTAGGACGAATCACGTGGGGGGGGGAAGGGGGGCCAAGTGATGGGTTTGTCTGTTACAGCGACAATCCTTGAACAATAATTTTTTGAATGCGCTATCGACTTCATTATTAAAACAAATTTCCGCAATGAAATAACGCGAAAAGAAAATATCGACGGTGGAGAGTGGGAGGAAATTGAAAAAGTAGACTTTAAATGATTGTTCTCGCGCCGTCTCCTTTGATGTTGTATTATAGGCGATACAATACAACAAAAGGTTCTGATAAAAAAACCTGTTCGTTACTTGTTGAACAGTTTTTGCGGGTGTTAACGCAGTTTTTTTCACTGTCCATCTTGGGTTGAGAAAATATAACAAAAAAAAAAAAAAAACTGAAAAAAACTTAGCTGCAACGCAAGCGCAGACGACAGAAAGCTCCCTATTTTGTCCGTTCAGCGTTCTCAAATAAGGCCCTTTCGAATTTTTTGCCTTGCCGTATGGCAAAATACGGGCCCCTATACAGATTGACTGATTATACTGCAATTTTGAAATCACAGTGATGAGTGGGGGTAGGGGCTGAAGTTTTAAAGAACTGCATTTTTTTGGGTCTCTGGGTGGTTTGCCAACACCCTTGAATATTGTTACCTTGAAATATTTAAAAATTGGATCGTATTTTCCTTCTGTGAATACCTTTTTCTTGGAATTGTGGAATGTTTGTAAGGGGGAAGAGGTAAAATTACATCCTTGAAAAATTAATTTGAATACATTTTCTAACTATTATTTGATACATAAAACGGTGTAGAAGACACGTACCTCTTTAATCTTCTTATTTAAACGCGTCTCCGTGTGTGCTGAGGGGGAACGGGGAGTTTTTTCCGCCTTCTTCTTCAGGGGGCGACGTCGAGAGAAGCACTGAAAATTGTATATACGCGGAAGGGGGTGGCTCTTCTCTTTCTCTCTCACACTCACACTCTCTCTCTCTCTCTCCCTTAACCAGCCCTTCCCTTCCCTTTCACAAGGCCCTTCAGCTTGCGTTTCGCGGAGGAAAAAGCGACAACCAATGAGCTGGGGGTTGGTCGGACGGAGAGATGAGAGTGACGAAACAGCCTGCAGGAGAGGAGGACTTGAGAGTACCGAAGAGGCGGGCGCTTTTTCCACCGCCTCCAGTTCTCTCTCCTCATCAACATCATCATCTCTTTTCTAAATCACCCCCTCCCCTCCCCAACCCACGACATCCCACCCACTTACAACACAACCGTCCTTTAAAACCGGTGCACCTTTATAACGTCACTCAACCTCTTATATTTCCTCCCCCTCTATGAAATTCGCTATCCTGCATCACAACCCCTCTCACATGCATATACTATGTATTATAGCGACTGGTACGGCATATGATGATGGATAAAGATGGAAACGGTTTGGTAAACGCAATCAGGAATGGGGAAGGAAATGTTAGTGGGCTTATAGGAAACCACAAAGTGCTCACAAGTACCATTTTCAATTCCCTGAACCCCCTGCGTCACAAAAAAATAGCTGAATGGCAGAGTGGGAAGGGGAGAGATTGGGGAGATTGAAAAACAGAAATGGAATGAATTTATACATTAAATAGGAATGCGGAAAAATGTAATATCAAAATTCAGAATTGCCATCTTTTGTATATGTAGTATGAACCTCCTTTTTCTAACTGAAAAATTGAAAAAAAAAACATTCAAGAAACTTAATTATGCCGTAAACTACCGTAAAACTGGCCACATTTAAGGCTTAAGCCATCTCCCCCCCACCCCTCATCATTTCACCAGCTCACCACCGTGCACTTCCAATGACAATTTAACTGTTGTCGCTTTTAAAATCTAATTATTCCATTCTTAAATGAAGGCAATTGAGAGGGCTGAAGAGAGAAATGCCGAAGCATTGCGGGTGGGAGGAGGGCGGAAAAAAGTAGAGAAACTGGGGTATGGTGTTACGGAATTTTCCGTATTAAGCTCGTCTCCCCCACTCCCTCGCCATTACTGGTGGAATGTTAGATGGAATTTTTTTTTTTTTGTAAATGAAAGAGCCCGACGTCTTTCGCTCACAACTTCCCTCTCTCATTTTTCCTCTAATAGGAAACGTTTAAAATTGGCGAATGAATTGCTGGAAAGTTGGTGGTAGGGGGTGTGTGTGTGTGTGTGAATGAGTGAGGAGAGGAGGGCGTACTTGATGAAAATAAATGCTCAAGAACTAATTATAGGAATTTTTGCAACTCCCCCCCCCCCTTATAACACCACCACCACCAGCTCCTACATCACGCCCCATCGCTTCATTCTCGTTTGAATAAATTATTACTCTCCGCGAAGAGGAAGAAGACAATGAGCGTAATTGCACTGAGCCCTTTTCTTCCTTCCCTCGAACTTAAGACTTTGAAAGAGCCTCAAAAATTATTAATAATAACAGCCACCGCTGGAATTGCCCGGTAATAGTTGTACAAAAGTGATTTATTACGTTGTAGAGGCGCGTGAGAGACAAGACGAGACAAGGAACAAAAAAAAAAAAATAAGGGGCGACGTAATAAAACAAGAGGTCCTTTTACAACCTGTTGATGCCGTTTATACTGCTTCGTGCACTGTTAAAAAGTTTCGTGTTGCCTTAACACAAGGTCAAGCATGAGATGCCACTCAAAAAAGATAGTGAGACGTGCTGACAGCACTTTGGGTGCTATGATGGGTAGTCGGTGGTTTGAGGCTTATGGGGGGGGGGAGAGAGGAGCTAGCTCTATTTAGGGGGGTGAACGATATGAGAGTTTCAGGCGAACTTGACTGGTTTCATGAGTCATCATGCCGATGTAGTGGAGCTCTTCGATGATAATAAGCAAAGAAAATTTATTTCACTCCAGACCAGTTTCAACCGTACAAAGGTCATCTTCAGTGGTCTCCAGGGGCAGCCCCCCTAATGTCTTACCCGTTCATCTTACCACTGAAACTGCCTATTCAGCAAAAATACTGATATTTGTAGGTTCTTCCACCCAAAACTTGAATAAAAGCGCATGAATATAACTAACTGGGCTCAGGCTTATCGATAGATAGGGGGAGGGCACTCTGAACGTTATCGCCGAGCCCGGCTAAGCAGTGGCGGCGGAAATAGGGTTCAGGGGGAGCGAATGCTGAATGCTCCCCCTGAATCGCAAAACAAAAAATGGGTTCACTTTAAAGTGGCTTCTCTAAAAATGATCGACCCACAACAAATTAATTATAAGAGCGTATACAATTTCCTCTTGTTTCTGGCAGGCTTCCTTCGCACAGCTAGAGCGACGACAGAGTTCGTGACGAAGGGGGGGGGAGTTATTGCGAATCGGTCAATAGTGCGAAATTTTGTTTATGATGCAGCGAAACCCGCCAAATTGCGCTTTTTCGGGTCGAGTCAGACAAGTGAAATTGGTTTGTAACTAGCCAACGCCACGAAATGTTGTTCTTTCGTGGAGACAGAGGCACAAGCCCTCGAAATTAGTTTTTTGAATGAACCAGCTCGGTGAAATTTCACTTATGAAGAAGCTGGAACCTTAAAATTGACTCTTTGGCCCACCGCAAATTGACCCCGCGCGTGGGTCACCCAAACTATAAAAAAAAAAAAGTTGAAAATGGACAGTCTTTTAACTGTTTTTTGAGCTTGGGTGACCCACGCGTGGGCTCAATTCGCGGCGGGCCTTAGTGTGGGCCAAACCCACGAAATTGTTATTTTTTTTTTGGCATGCCAATCCCTCGGAATATGTTTTTAACGGGCCAAACCGTGCAAAATTCCCCAGACCCGTGGCATAACGACTGACATTTGCCCTTCGAAACGAGAGAAATTGGGTTACCGAATCCGTGAAACTTGAACTTCGAAAGAACCAAACCCACGGAATTGCTTCATGAAGTCCCAAAAAAAAACCCAATGTTTGAACCCCGTGAAAATTGACTTTCTGAGTGGGCCAAACCTACGAAATTGTATTTCGGATCAACCCCGCAGAATTGCACCTTTTAGGGAGTCAAACATGCGAAATTAATTTTTTTTTTTTTTGCATGTTCAAAAACTGCGAAATTTCGTTTTTTGATTGCCAAGTCTACAAAGCTTTAATAAAAGGCCGTACCCTAGAAATTGGCTTGTTGACGCAGTCATGTAAAATTGACTTTTTGGGTAAGCGAAACCAGACATATTGGGTATTGTGACATCTAAATCCACAAAATTTGACCGTTGAAAGGGTCAAACCGACAAAATTGAACTTTTTAAAGCGCCAAATCCCCGAAAAGTGGGTTTAAAGCTAGTGAACCGCAAGTTCTAGCCATCGGTGTGAACAAGCTCACGAAGACGAGGAAGGTGACTCGGGAATCAACGGTTTTTCGTCACCCAGGTGGGCTTTTTTCGTGAGGTTCTCCGATATCCAAATCGGTAAAATTTGGGTTCTGGCAGGCTAACCCCACGAAAGTGATTTTTTAAAGTGCCAAATGGGAATTTTGGTTTGAATAAGTAGTGAAAAAGCATTTCAGGGCCTCTAGCGCACCGATAGTGCGGGGACAGAGCCCTTCTGAGCGCACTTCAGTGCCCTCGAAAACCATACAGATGGAATAATGGAATGTTTTAGGTTGATAAGGTGTGAAAGTAGCAATAATATGTAGTAGTCAGCACGGGCTCGGTTTTTTTCACGAACTTTTCCCGCGGAAACATAGCTAGATATTCAAGTAAAAACCACTAAATCACTTTTAAAATTGAGAAAAACCACTAATTCGTGTCTGAAATCGAGAAAAGGTGTTCTTTGTCTGGTAAAATTAAGAAAAATGGTAATTCGCAGCCAAAATTGAGATAAAGCTTTACAATTTGCGGTTGAAAATGAGAAAAGGCGCTAATTCGTGGCTGAAGTTTGAGAAAAAGCGCTCATACACGAATAAAATATCGAAAAAGCGCTAATTCGCGGATGAAATTGAGAAAAAAGTGCTCTTCGGTAGCTAAAGTTGAGCAAAATAAGCAAATTTCCTTAATTAGCTTATATGTATTGAGATGAATCGCTGCGATTTGCGCCTATAAAAGTTCAGAAAAAGTGCTAATTGACAGGTGAAGTTGAGAAAACTTCAATTCGTCGATTCTTGAGGCAACTTTACGGGTAAAACGCTACTGCGTGGGTAAAAATTAGAGTAAAATATTAGTTGAGATAGTTGATAAAAAGACTAATTCGCAGATAGTATTGAGAAAATGCGCCAATTCGATGTTAAATTTAATAAAAAGCATATAGGTATTTGTTGTTATTTGTGTTGGATTGGTTATTGTTAAGTTCGTTCTAGTCATTTTTTTAACGTTTAATCGATGGAGTGAGGGGGATGTTTACTTATTCATATTATATAGGGAGCCGGTATGAAGGGTAGACGGTTGGTTTTACGCTTTGTTCTTTTGATATGGGAGTTCTGAGGGGCTAGTTTTGCCGTAGTGGCGATAAGGTGCGTATCGTGTCCGATTGTTTCGTTTTATTTCTGTTTTTTCTTTATTTGTAGTCGGTAATGTCTTGTTAATTCGCAACACTAATTCGCGGATTCAAGGGGAAACTTCGTATAGCTTGAATTGTGAGAAAGCGACATTTCGTGGCTAAAAGTTTATAAAAAGTGCCGATTCAATGCTCAAAATGAAGAAAAACCTTAATTCGTAGAGAAAATTGAGAAATCTTGTTAATCCGGGGATGAAATTGAGAAAATATACTGTCAAAATTGAAAAAAGGGCTCATTTTCATCTAACGTTGAAAAAGAAAACACCAACTGGTGGTTCCCTGTGGCAACTTCGTGACTTACGTAGAAAGTATATTCCTTGAATATTGAGGGACCTATTAAAGGGCCTTCTATAGAGATTTACGCACTCCCAACCACGATAGGAGTAGGCCTGCACACTGTTGCCTGAAATACAAGTTCTGAGCATTCTCTTGCTGCCCCCCCCCCCCCAAGTTTCACGGCTGAATAAGCTCTGACCGATATATTGTTGATTCGCGGCTCATCTCGCGGCTCAGAAGTCTGAGCCTTTGGACGACCCCAGGAAAATTAGCCTAGAAACAAATTTTTTAGTGAATAACTTGGACTTTTGGGACCGAAAATTGTCATTTTGCTCATGTAGACATAAATGACTCAAAACACGATATTTGTTGAGGGGTGGGGGGTTAAAATTTGAAATGCTCAGATTCTTGCTCCCCCAATGCCGTCTGACTTCCGCCTCCACTGCGGCTAAGGCTCTATAAGTTCCTTCGAGTAACTGACAGTCCGCCATGTTTGGCCCGGCCTTCCTTGAGGGCCCGGATTTCGGAAACTAAGAAGAAGAAGAAGAAGAAGAAGAAGAAGAAGAAGAAGAAGAAGAAGAAGAAGAAGAAGAAGAAGAAGAACTACTATGGTCAGTGGCGCCTGGGAGGGTTGGGTGTCCAAACAATGTGTAAATAAACGCAAAAGTGTAGTTTTGGGGCTCAGCCCGCGGCCAAAATTGAGAAAACGCGCTACTAATTTACATGACAAAAGTAACGCCAATTAGGGTTAAAATTAGGCAAAAATGGCAAATTCATAACTGAAATCCTATATAAAAATTAGTATGTATCGCACAATTCCCATATAAAAAAAGAGAATAGATGCTAATTCTCTGCAAAAGTATCAGAAACCGCTATTTAACAGCTAAATTGAGAAAACAAAAATCTGTAGCTTCTGAGAGCTTCAAGGCTTAAAATAAAAAACAGTGCTAATCCATAGCAAAAATTAAAGAAAATTGCTATTGCGGGGCTAAAACATATAAAAAAAGCGAATAAAATTGAAAAAAATCACTAATTAGAGCTGCCAAAATTAAGAAAAACTCTAAATGTTGAACTCTCTCTCTAAAAACTCTCTGAGAAGAAATGCTAATTCGGATCTAAAAACGGAAAAACTGGAAAAAATGGCTAATCTGCGGCTAAAATTGCGAAAAACCACCAATTCGTGGCAAAAATTGAGAAAATTCGCTAATTCACGTGTTAGAAACGCTACTACGCTGCTAAAATTAAAAAAAAAACAAAAACTATTATAAAATCACTAGTTCGTGGCAAAAATTGTGAAGAATTTCAATTCGCATCAAAAATAAATTGAAAATTTGCCAACTCGCGGCATCTGAAGGCAACTTTGAGGCTAAAATTGAGAAAAAGCGCTAATTTGTGGCTATATAGGTAAAATACTGGTGATTTGTGACTGAAAAATCGCTAATTCATAGCGCATGGTGAACAAAAAAATGCGATTTGTGGCCAAAATGCGGAAAAACCTGATATTTTGCGGCTATTATTGAGGAAAATAGGTACGTAAGAAAACGCTAATTTTCAGCCCAAACTGAGAACAGTGCTGAAATGTAGAAAAAATCGCTAATGTGCCGCTAAAGTGGAGAAAACTCAACTTGAGGGTCCCTCTTGGAGATTTCCGCCCCGGGCCCTGATAGGCGCAGATCCACCAGTGCAGTGTGTGGAACAACTTCTGGTGGATGAATTTATCGAGAATGTAGTGAGAATACGGTGGGGAAGGGCCGAAATTATACTTTTGTCCAGTTGGTTGGGCAATGACCTGCCCTGCCCCCTAAACTTTATACGCCACACGCCGCGAAATCACTTGGTCCCCAAGGCTCCTCGCACATAGATTTTGCAGTAGGATCACCTGGCATTACCCGCGCACGCTCAAACTGGAACTTTTCCCGTGACATCCCAACGGAGCACGCCATGCTGACTTGGTGCATCCGGCCGCGTTAACGAGCGCCGCGAAACCGACCACCGCCCCACGACAGACGCACCCATCCAACCTACGCTACGGGAGCGTTTATTCAACATCTACACACATCCCCTCGCCATCCGAGGAAGACAACCGCGAGGGCATTGACACCCCCCATGACGTTGATACGGTGTTGGAAAGACTCGCCTTGGCCTTGCGCATGGCATCGGAAAAGGCGATCCCCCGAACGCCTATCATTTGTCGCCCCAACACTCCTTGGTGGTCAGAGGAGCTTGAGATAGCACGCACCCGCCTCCGAGCGAGCCAGCGTTCTGTCGAACAAAACCAGACCACGACCTCATCCATATATTACGTGATGAATAGAAGCTATAAAAAGCTCCTCCGTCAAGCGAAGCGTTCGATTTGGCGAGCATACGTCACCGAGGAAACGGCATCATCCCCATGGGCGACGCCCTACAAATTGATCCACCACTACTCGCCTCGGGCACCACCGGCTGCTTTCCAATGTTCCTACTCGATCAGGGACAACAACCTTCAGCTGATACATCAGGCCTTTCCCGGAGATGACCCAGACATCGATACTCAAAATGAGCGTGCCATGCGAGTCACAGTCCGAGAGCCACTTCTAACACTATACCAGCCCCACAATGGACGATGGACGACATTACCTGCGCAGCCTCCTCACTCGCGTCATCAAAGGCCCCGGGACTATCCAACACCGGAGCTGCAGAACTCCATCACCTCTAGGACCGAACCCGCCGAGCACTCTTGGACATCTACAACGTATGCCTTACCCTGGGATACTTCCTAAGGGCATTTAAGACTGCACGAGTCTGCTTTTTTCCCAAGTCGCCGGATAAAGACCTCAGCCGCCCAGAAAACTCTCGACCGGTCTGTCTCCTTGACACAGAAGGCAAATACCTAGAAAAACTTATCCTTCGCACGCTACAACCTCACATCCTCCCCCTACCTTCACCGAGGACAATATGGTGGCAACCGAGGACGAAGTACTACAGACGCCATACTGGCGCTCCAAGCGCCATCGCGATACTCTATGACGTAAAGGGAGCATTTGATGCGGCCTGGTGGCCAGAAGTCCTCCACTCCCTTCGTCACTTCCCTCCCCCGAGCAACACATACGCCATGCTATCCTGGTTCCTTTCGGACCACACCGCCAGCTATGGCACAGGCAGGGGAAGAGTTGAGTGCTCGATCACGTCCAGATGCCCGCAGGGCTCGATCCTCTTTTGTCTACTTTGGGCAGTCCTTTTTGACTTACTGGTCCGCAGGCTCTGTCAGGCGGGATTTCATTCGGTGTGCTATGTAGTCGACATTGCCATTCTAGCACAGGGAACATCGGCGGTCGCAGCGCATCGTGCCGCACAGCGCGTGACGACAATCATCCGCCATTGGTGCGAGGAAGTACGCCTCCAGCTCTCACCGCTGAAAACCCAGGCGCTCATTATGGGGGCCCTACCCCATACGCCACTAAGACCGCTGAGCATATTCCCTGGCGACCGCACCCCCATCACCACGCAGCCCACACAGCGCGCTATCTGGGGAGTCCATCTCCACACGAAACGCCTCGCATCAGCTCACATAACGGCTTTCGAACCACGCATCTACGCACTCGGACTACGCACGGTGGATCGTGGCACGTGCGCCAGCGCTACTGCATACGCGTGTTCCTGGCAATGGTAACGTACGGCGCTCCGGCCTGGTGGCGCGCACCCCCAGTGAGCGCGACCGCCACAACGCCGGATTCACACGCTGCGACTCAAATACTGGCTGGGTTCCCGCCAGCTGACCTCACGCTCGACCCAGCCACTCTGTACCACCAAATACGCCAATGAACGCTGCACGCATACAAGGGCCCTCTGCAGAACGTCGTTCCGTCCTTGCTGCAACTTGACACAGCGGGCGAACAACGAAAAATAATAATAATAATAATAATAATAATAATAATAATAATAATAATAATAATAATAATAATAATAGTAATAATAGTAATAATAATAATAATAATAATAATGGTTTATTGTCATCATTACATAATCGATATTATAATGAAATAGTAATTAACATATTTCACCTTATTAGGTAGATATATACGTATTTGTGAGAAATTACCGATGACCGTGCTGGATAGTGGGACACTGTGGCCCAGCACGGAGTTGTTTCTTTTGCTACCTGGATTTCGTTACATAGATTATAGGTTTAGAGCTAGATACAGATAGTTTTAGGTTATGAAGCACTCATACGGTTGATCTCGTATTAATTTAGCAATTTCTTTTTTGAATAGTTTCAAGTTATTTATGCCCATTAAATTTTCTATTTTTTTAAAGTCTTTGTTTATCATCTGCATTCCTTTGTATTTAGTTGTCATTTGAGCGTATTTATTTTTAACTTTAGGTAATTTTAGTCTATATGATTTTGATTTACGCTCTCACATCAGCGAAAAATTCACTTTTATAATTTCTAATTATAAAATTAGCAAACAATTGATGGACGGTTAACAAGCCCAATTCCTTAAATAGCACATCAGTGGGGTAGCGCCTAGTTTTGTTGAACAGGACCCGTAAAGTCATCTTTTGGATTTTAAATACTTTATCGATTAGGTACTTGAATGTACCTCCCCAAATCACAATAGCATACTGTATGATTGACTCAAACAGCGCCTGATAAATGTTTATTTTTAGTGCTTTTGAAAGAAATTTTAACCGATACAGGACATATGCACATTTTCTAAGTTTTTGGCACAAATTTTGAACGTGGCAGTTCCATTTCATTTGACAATCCACAGTTACACCTAAATAGATTAAACTGTCAACTTTTTTGATCTTCGGACAGTCACAGGGTGCTTCGATGCAGGTGTGTATCATCAAATTGTCATTGTCTGGTGACGGAGGTTCAGCTTTTCTTGAAATATTCATGAAGACCGATTTAGCAGCATTAATAGTGAGTTTATTGGTGTTCATCCACTGCCCAATTGCTCGCAAATCCTTTTCGGCATTTTCATGGGCCTCCTACCAAGTTTTCCCAGTGTTTACTAGGGCGACGTCATCAGCGAACATGTATATTTTTCCCGAATATCTTTGTGATGCTAGCTCATTTACATATATTAGAAAAATGATTGGCCCGATTGAAGTGCCCTGCGAGCATCCATATTCTCGTATTAGTGCAGTTTCGCTTTTTGTATCGCCTATGTGGACAGCTTGCTCCCTATTACTATTATACGATTTGAATAATTCTAATGCCTGCCCACGAATACCCAAGACCTCCATTTTTTCGACGAGTTTTGCTTTAGATATTGTGTCGAATGCCTTAGCTACGTCAAGGCACGTTAGGGTTACTTTTTTTCCTGCATCCAAGTTTGTATAAATTTCATCCGTGACTTTGAATAAAGCGTCCTGTGTACTGACTCCTCTTTGAAACCCGAATTGCTGGGACCCAATTGCTCTTGTTTTTTCTATGAAACTCACTAGTCGGGATTTGAGCAGCTTTTCAAATATCTTCGCGATCACATCTATCAGTGATATGGGTCGGTAATTGGCTGGATCCGTTTTTTCTCCCTTTTTGAACAGTGGGATCACCTTTGCCACTTTGAATCTCTGAGGGAACACGCCCTTAGAGATACTTAAATTGTACAAGTGGGCGAGAGGTTCAGCAATAATCTCGATAACTTCTTTTATAGCGTGGGGTGGTAGTCCATCCTGCCGATCCTCCTCTCAATGACCGCGCGGTTTTTATTATTTCGCTTGTTTCTATTTTGTAAACAAACATCGAATGTGGTTGTGATGGAGATGTCGTGAGATTCACTTGAGCATGACTCGGGCCAACAACGATGCTACTTGCCAAGTCTGCACCGACTGAAGAGAAATAATTATTCAGGAGATTTGTGACATCTTCTTGATTTTCGGTGTGACTTGAGTTTCGAATCCAATCCTGTATTGGAAAGCAATTTTTGTCGTTTTCCCGACCATTTGCTGCCTCGTTGATTGTTTTCCATCTCTTCCTCAAATCATTGCCATCTTTTTCCAATTTGCCTTTTATGTAATTTTCCCTTTCGGCTTTAATCAAGTTGTTCAAAGTATTTCTGTATTTCTTATAATTTGTCTGTAGTACTATGTTAAATGGTTGTTTGAAAGCTTTTGTTGCCATTCTGTCCCTCTTTCGTATCGAATTGAGTATGCTAAAATGGCAACGCGCTACATAAATGTCATTTGGCAGCGGCGGTGGGACTCTGACCCAAGTAGCAAAATTAAGTCGCTACGACGTTGTGAAAGACGACCTGACGTCGCCGGCCTACGTCCTCGCGACTTCCCCACAACCAAAACCCGACCGAAGTGGGGAACGAAATAAGGGTTGTGACGACGTCGCCTAGCGACCTTTGGTTGCAACATGCTGCCAATTATGTAATACACGTGTAGTACAGTATTTTGTAGTACAATTGTGTTACAGATTTCTGTACAGTACAGTTCGCCTACACTTTTCTGTAACTATTGCGACCTCTATAACAATATCTTCTACCTGTTCCTGACCTAGTCTGAACAGACCTCGCAAGACGTACAGTATTGGGTAGAAAAATTCTACTTGAAGTCGCGAAAGGTTAAAAAAAGTATGAGACCGATAGCGGTGCTCGTAATGAAATACAAGCGAGGTTACTAAGAAAGAAAGATCAATGAATTCAAGCATGGTGGCTTCTTATTCCATTAAGATCTCAGACTTCATTATGTAGCTCATTCGTGGCTTCCTCTTGCATTAAAATCACACGCGAATAAAAGTTCATCGCGTAATTTTTTTTTGTACCTCTTAAAACTAAGTTCCCCTCACAGAAAACAGCATTCAATAAATTAAAAATTTTAATAAACTTCAAGAAAATTGAAGCTGTACAAAAAATAATAATTCATCGCTTCCATCTTTTACAAATCACCTACCTAGTAACTATAAAATATTTTGGTGCCAAAATAAAGCCGTAGTAAGCTTAGTAAACACATATATTTCCGTCTCCACTTGTACCCGGAAAAAACTCATCCTTTCAAACACCATTTTAAATGGCGGGGTCGGATAATTATACCAACTTTGTAGTATAACTGACCCTTGGTCGCATTTTGAGGGTTTATTAGTACATTGCTCGACTTCAGGTCGCATAATGCGACCAATTTGGTGAAGTAGGCTACTACTAGGCACATTACGGCTAAAAATCTGTACTAGTCCCGACTTGTGGTCGGCAGAAGTATGAAAAAGTGTAAATTCAGTTGGCGTGATAGGTGAATGATAAGTCAAGATAAGAACAGTGGTAACTAAGAAGCACGCAGCTTCAACGGTTCTCCCACGAAGAATTTTCGGAAGATGACTCAATGCATTGTGTGAAATATTATGAAAAGAGACCCATTGTTTCAAGTCATGTTTGAGAGGCGCAGTTCGAGTGAATGTGTTGGTGGCAGCTTCAGCGATTCTTCAGTGAAACGTTCATCTTCTTCGATCGTCGTCTTCATCAGATAGTTCTTTTTGAATTTTATCTCCACTGCTGGCTGTTTGAAGACGTGGGATTTCATCGGAAATAGCCGCAGGACAATTCGCTAGCCTATCGGTTATGAAGTACTTACTTACCGTCGGTAATAACTGGTTGTGTACTTGAAACGTTTCATTACTCCGAGATGGTGCCAAGAAAAAGAGTCGGAATACACTGATAACATTAGTTTGGAGAGCTCTAGACTATTATAATTTATCAACGTCGCCGAACAGAAAATGACGTCGGTATGACGACACAATTTCATACTACGAATGTACTACACATTTGCGACGTCGCCACGACAATGAATATCTGTTTTACAAAAAGCAACGTCCACTAGACGTCGGAATAACTTACTTCAATCGTGGAACCTCACGACGACGTTGGATTTTTATACTACAAATATACTTCATAATTCCGACGTCACTACGACCACATTTATCTGTATTACATAATACCAACGTCATTACGACGTCGTAATTTTGTAGTACACATTTTCGACGTCACCAGGACGTCACAAAAGTGTACTATAATTCACTAGGTCGGTGCGACGTCTTCAAGAAGTCGCATGATGAAGTCGTCAGATCTAACCTAATTTCGACGTCGAAATTAATACAGAATGAGGAAGTAACACATTTTCCAAAACCATGCCGTCGTGATAGCTTGGTTACCAAAACTCATGAAAACACGATCCATTCACATAAAATCAGGGTCTATATTTTTCATTAATTTTTAAAACTATTGGGTCGCGGGACCCATTTGAAATAGGCTAGATAGACTGATGACGCAATAACAGCCTTCGCATAACCTTCACAATGACTTCCCACAAATCAAACAATAGGACTTTAGAGAAAGGGTATGGTCAAGAACTTAGAGTAAAGATATACTAGTACTACTAAGAGTAAAGATATAGTTATTGTTACTCTGAGTCTAAGGTACTCTAAGCAACACATGATAACAGCCATGATGCGGAGGGTTCGGAGGGCTCACGACCCCTTAGTTACGTCACGAGTCACAGACCGGCCGTTTAAGGTAACAAAAAAAATTGGCAAGTTTTATTATTTCGCTATAAATCGAAATCAATCATTTACGCACTAATATTCAATTCCTGGTCATATTTAGTCATTTTCTTTAGAAAAAAAAATGTCTCCAGCGATTTTTATTTTTCATGTTACTTCCTCATTGGTCGGTAGTCGCCAAATACGACCAAATATGTACATCTGTGCTGCTTGGGGATCCAACCGGCGTCCGCCACACTCACTCCATCCTGCCCTTGGTGTCAGCAATACTTTCAGCCAAGCGGTGGTTCTGCCCCCCCCCCCGCTCCCATGGTTTACCAGCTCACGGGCCACGGGCCGTTCAACAAACGCCTGAACTTCTTCAATATTCAATTCAATTCTCTTTATTCGGCAACAATAAGACCTCCTAAACTAAATACGAAAAATTAATCAAATTGCCAGCTTCTGGAGAGCTGATAGCCAGCTCGTGTCCAGATAGCTGAGCCGGTCAGTATCAAATTTGTACACTCTATTTACTTACAATCATTTTCTTAAATTAATTTCCTTTATTAATTTTTGTAATTAATTGTACGATACAGTACCACTTTCAAAGTCCCATCATATTGCTGTGAAGAAATTTAGGTTTCAATATCGTTGATTTAACAAATTCAAATGGTAACTGCCATATAAACCTATTCACCATTTTTTTAATGATTTGCTGTGACCCTTTTTTACAATATATTTCATACAGTTGGTTAAGTACATTATTGAAAAGCGCTCTATGAACGTATGCAGGCGATATTGAGGCGATTTGATGACTGATACGGGCATGTGGGTGCATTTTTTAGTATTTAAAGTCAATTTTAATGAGCGGAGGCTATTTTCGATAAGTGTGAAGTTCGTTGTTACAGTTTTTTTGCGTTCCTCCCAGGTATCCCCATAACTCAGCACGGCTATATCATCCGCAAATAACGTTATTTTGCCTTGTACAGGAAGACTGCCGACTTCATTTATGTATATAAGGAATAATATTGGTCCCAGGGAAGTCCCCTGACTCACACCATAGTCATCAATAATTGCCTCATCACCAGGGGTGGGCAAGATACTTGAGTATTTAAAATACTTTGTATTTTAAATACAAAATACGTATTTTGTAATTGTATTTAAATACTTTTGGAAAAGTACTTGTATTTCTGTATTTAAAATACATTTTTGAAAGTATTTTGGGCTTTGTATTTGAAATACATTTTCAAAAGTATTTTGTATTTCACACTCAACGAAAATACAAATACAAGTACAAATACTTTTAATTTCAACGTTCTTTAGTTTCCACTTCTTCGCCACCATTCACCAGTATAACCTAACTTAGTGACACCATATTTGGCACAAAAACCCGGTGTAATAACAGCCTTCGATTGACGTTTTCATTTTTCGAAAAAGTGGAGAGGGAAGGGTAGTCATGGTTAGTGTTGAATCGATACCAACAAAGTATCGATACTTTACTCATTTGAAGTATCGAATGGTACTTGGTATCGAATGAAAAGTATCGATACTCATACAACTTGTTTACAGTATCGTATAAAAAGTATCGATATATACTCGGTATCGGTACTTCTGTACCAAGTACCAAAAGTACTTGGTATTGATTCAAAAGTATCGATACCGTAGTGGTATCGATTCAACAAGCTTGTAATAAAATCCCTCCACCACCAACCAACAAAAGCCAAAAGCACTACCATCTCTAATGATTTATCGAGTCGTCAATCACTACTCCCTTATACAAATACAGATTCATTTTAATTGAAACACAATGACTACTTAAGCTCGATGAACGCTATGCAACTTTTGAAATAGGATTGCCTACCGGTTTTAAAAAATATCCGGTCACTACCGGGGACCATATATTTCCTTTCAACCTCCAAATAAATAGCAATCATGCTACGAAAAATGCATAGTGTGCACCGAGCTTATAACTCTCTTACTTAACCGATACTTTTACGATACCGAATGAATATACCCGATACCGAATATCTACTCATTTGAAACAATACCCATTCGATACCGAGTAAAATTACTCTAATGGGTATTGATTCAAACGAGTAAATACTCGGTATCGAATGGGTATTGATTCAAATGAGTACTTTTACTCGGTATCGAATGGGTATTGATTCAAATGAGTACTTTTACTCGGTATCGAATGGGTATTGATTCAGTATCGTACTAGTTTTAATCAATACCCATTCGATACCAATTAAAGTACTCATTTCAAACGGTATGTTTCCGATGCCGGGAGTTCACGTGTTTAAATTAATTTAAAAAAATTAAAAAAATAAAAAATACTCGGTATTGATTAAAAAGTATCGAATCATACTCAGTATCGAATGAAAAGTATCGATTCCTGAAGTACTCATTTCCCTGTATCAAATCAAAGTATCGAAATAGTACTTGGTATCGAAAAATAGTATCGATACCAAAACTACTGGGTATTGATTGAAAAGTATCGATACTTTACTCTATTTACTGGTATCGATTCAACACTAGTCATGGTGGGAGGTGGAAGTTCCGAATTCCTTGTTAGCACAACTGCCGCAAAAATGATGCTAGCGGATGGAAACTTGGCACAAAAATGGATCATACAGAGCCCTAGCCTACAAGTACACAAAGCTGTACAAGTAAACAAAACTCGTGGCAATTATTGCGAAAAACAACGCTAATTCGAGTTTAAACTAGACCAAAATGGCAAATTCACAACTCAAATGGCGAAAAATCGCCTATTATTTAAAAAAAAAAAAGAGAATAGATAATGTGCTAATTCGCTACAAAATTATCAGAAAACGCTATTTCACAGCTGAAATGAAGAAAAATCAATAATTCGCGGCTGAAATTGAGAAAACGAAAATCTGTATAGCTTCTGAAAGAATCGAGGCTCAAACTGAGAAACAGCGCTAATCCGTAGAAAAAAATTGCTCACGCGGGCTAAAACCTAAAAAAACTACGCGGCTAGAATTGTAAAATATTAATTAGCGGGGCCAACTTTAAGAAAAACACTAATTTTCAACTCAAACTGAGAAAAAAGTGCTAATTGGCTGCTAAAAAATCGCTAAACTGCAGCTGAAAATGAGGAAAACGCCAAATCGTGGCTAAAATGGAGGAAAATCGCCAAACAAACGAAAGAATCCCTACTGCACTGCTAAAATTGATTAAAAGCGCTAACCCGTGGCCAAAATTGGTTAAAGTTGTAGCGTGCCAACAGCTAACAAACCTCAATTTTTATTTTTAAAAATAACAAATATTATGTTAAAAAAACAACGTAAGTCAGTTTGATCGCGAGTTCGTATTTTCCCAATTTTTCATTGTCGTTATAAAAAAAGATCTCTAAATTTTTCGTTGGCCGTTATTTTGTATACCGATGAGAGCGCGACCCACAAAGTCACTAAACCTTGAAAAATTGACAAAAACGCGTAGCTTCTGTTCGAGACTAAAACTAAACAATAAACGCTAATCCATAGCAACAATTTAAGGAAAAACGCCAACGTGGGACTGAAGTGTAAAATAAAACAGCTAATTTTGAAAAATTCACTATAATTAGCCTGTCATAAATAAATAAAAACTCTCGTTTTCAGCTCAAATTGGGAAAAAGTGTTATTTCCGGTTAAAATTTGAGGAAATCATGAATTCGTGGCTGAAAAATTAAGGTAATTCGCGAATTCACAGATTATAGAAACGCTTCAAAGCAGCTAAATTTGAAAAAACGCGAATTTACGGCAAAAATTGAGGAAAATAATCGCGGATAAAGTGTGTTGGAATTTCTAATTCCGCCTTCTGACAACAACTTTGTGGCTAAAATTGAGGTAAACGGCAAATTCATGGTTATAAGTAAAAGAAAAAACACTGATTCAGGGCTAGAACTGAGATGAAGCCCTATTCTACATACGTATAATTAAAACTGAAAAAAATTACTAATGCGGTGCCAAAATGTAAAAGAACCCGCCAATTTGCGGCTAATATAGAGAAAATCAGTTATTATTCTGGCTAGAATAAATAGAAAAGTTAATTTTCAGCCTAAATTGAAACAAAAAGTGCTAATTCACTGTCAAAAATGGAAGAATTGCCGATTTCCAGTAAAAATATCGGAAAACGCCAATTCGTGGCTAAAATGAACAAAATTCGCTAATACACGGGCTAGAAATAGCTACTGCGCTGCTAAAATTACGAAAACGCGCTAATTTACGGCTAAAATTGAGACAAATTTAAATTTGCGTCAAAAATTGGAAATACGTTAATTCCCGGCTTCCTCGGGAGACTTTGAGGCTAAAATTGAGAAAAAGCGCTAATTTATGGCTACGAGTGAAAAACTCGCAAATTCGCGGCTAAAACTGAGACGAAATCGCTATTCCGCAGTGTATGGTTACGGTGAACAAAAAATGCTAATTTGTGGTAAACATTTCGAGAATTTTACGGCTAATATTGAGTAATTTTCAGCTCATACTGAGTAAACCGCTAGAAAAAATCGCTAATTTGCAGCTAAAACTGTGGAAAACGCCAACTCGAGGAAAGTTGAAGAAACATCGCTGATTCACAGGATACCAGATCTACTTTGCTGCTAAAGTTGGGGAAAAGCGCATATTTATGTCTTTATGGTTGGTGGGGGGGGGGTGTTACCCCGCTAATCAGTTGCTAATTTGCGGCGAAAAGCGCTAATTTGCTGTTAAAGTTGACAAAAAGCACTCATTCGTTGCTAAAATGGAGAAATTCGCAGTTTAAACTTGGCATAAGCGCTGTTTAGCGGATAGACTGTGGAAATAGCGGTAATTTGCCTACAATATATGGAAAAGGCCATGGCTAAAATTAGGAAAAGGCCTTAGAGGTTACCAATAGAGGTTTTATGCATAGTTAGAGACTTTTAGGGGACTCTTGAAGATTTCCGCCCCGGGCCCCGATATAGGTCCACCAGTGACCTCACGTCTTCTTCGTGACAACTTGCCTACTTTTCTTTGCCCATCGCGGTGCAGCGCCATTTCGCGCTGCTACATTTTGTCAACTTGTCTATTGAAGGACCTGATATTTTTGAATTATTTATTTTTCGTGTTTTTCGCACTATCTGTCGTCGAAATCGAATTTTTGAAAAGTATTTTAAATTGTATTTATTTTGTATTTTATTCAAAATACAATTCAAAAAGTATTTGTATTTCAGTATTTAAAATACATTTTTGAAAGTATTTTGGGCTTTGTATTTAAAATACACTTTCAAAGTATTTTGCCCACCCCTGCTCATCACTTAACACACCCTCAACACTAACTTGCTGTACCCGATTCTTAAGATACGACTTGAACCAATCTAATACAATGCCCCGTATGCCAATAGCTTCTAGTTTCTTACTCATTTTTTGCTTGTCCACACAATCGAAAGCTTTCGTTATGTCCAGAAACATCAAATCTATTTTTTTCTTTTGGTCAATCATTTCGTAAATCTCAGTAGTAAATTTATACAACGCATTTTCAACCCCCTTCGTAGCTTGAAACCCAAACTGATTTTTGTCAATAATGGCGTACTTGACCAAATATGAAACCAGCCGATCTTTAACAATCTTTTCTAAAATTTTCGCAACATTACTTATTAAAGATATGGGACGATAGTTGTTCGGGTCACATTTATTTCCACCCTTGTATAGCGGAATAATCTTCGCTTTCTTGAAACTTTCAGGGAAAGTTCCTTTACTTATGCTCAAATTGTAGATGTAGTCTAAAGGCACTTTTAAAGAATCAAAATTGGTTCTGATCATGTCTGTGGTAACATTGTCTAAACCTGGGGCCGATGAAGCGTTAAGCCTTGAAACAGTTTTATATATTTCCTCGTAGTTAATTTTTTCCATGAAAAAGGAATTTGAACCCACCCGAGCAAATGCCGAGCTTCCCTCGTCCAGTTCCGGTCTCATATTAGCTGCATAGCTTGAACCTATTGAGGCAAAGTGATTATTTAATGTATTGACTATATCACCAATTTCAGCCGCTTCACTAGAATCATCGTTAAGCCATTCATGAACCGGAAATTTATGTTTGGTCTTTGATGGTCTAACAGCGGCTTCATTTATGGTTTCCCATAATTTTTTACTATCATGTTTACAATTTTCAATTTTCGTCATAAAATAATTTTGTTTGGCTACTTTAATAATTTTAGTCAACTTATTGCGATAGTTTATATAATAACTTTTTAACGACGTATTATAAGGCTGCATTTTAAGCTTTTTGAACAACTTGTCTCTCTTTCTAATTGACCTCACCAATCCTCCTGTAATCCAAGGTTTAATTTTGTGCGTTTTTGCTCTCTTTTCTTGACATATTCGAATAATGGTTTGCTCTATTGCATTTCCTAGCTCATTGAAGAAGCACTCACATGCCTCGTTTACATCATTTTTGTCCAAAACGTTCGCCCAGTTATATTTCCGCTAACTAGCGCAGAAAAACCCTCTCGATTGAACCTATTACTTACAGCGTACTCTTCGCTTGGCTTTTTCCGCACTAAGTTTTCAGCTTGATCGAAATTAATCAAAGATTAGACAGCAAAATGATCAGTAATCTTTGTTTGCAGTATTCCTATCGAGCATTTTAATTCACCTTTGAAAAATAAATGGTCTAAGCAAGTTTGTGATTCCTCAGTGACCCTGGTTGGCAGTAAGTGGCCACAGTTGTAACCCATAGAACTTAATACGTCTAGGTACATTGAATTATTCTTATTAATCTTACCATGTTTTATATCTAAATTAATGTCACCCACAATAACGTGATTAACTTTGTTCACATTGAGCTTTAAATAATTTTCCAAGTCCGACCGACGTAAGGCGCTTGTATCATGGGAGCCACGTGGTTGGATCTTTGCTGTGGTCGAAACTTACGGTTCGGCCATACTTGATGGTTAGACCAGCACTGTGGCCGGTTTTGCTGTGGTTGGACCATATTTGTCATTTGGAGCTTTGCTGATGCGGTTAGAGATTTGTGTATGTCGTGGCTAAAAAAAAGAGACGAATATATCGTGGTCTCGGTGCATTGTACACAGTATTGTATGCACACTTCGCGTCCCTATATCCGATGCAAAAGATATAAAGATCAATCTCATGTCAACCAGAGTACGTCAAAAACCTTAATTTGACCCGAAACTCACACATTTCCGTATGCCTAAAAAGCCTAACTGTCAAAATGGGTCTCAATGTGGTTGGGCCCCAATCTTTGCTGTCGTTGAGTTCATTGCCAATTTCACATAAGATCAGATGGATTTAGAAAGTTGATGACGTACGAATAATTATTCTATCATGATCGGATTTGTGTATCGGAATTTTGTAATCGCGCAATGATTTTAATTATTATAAGTGTCATTTATTTTAATAACTCTGAACACAATTGAAAAGGGAAGAGTGTACGTGAATTAGCGTTTTTGTCAAGATAAGCTGCGAATTTACGATTTTAAATCAATGTTTGTTCTTGAAATTGCATCGAGAAACCACAAATGAGTGTTTTGTTGTTGTTGTTGTTGTTGTTGTTTTCTGTACAACTTTGGCCACGAACTGGCGGGTTTTCTCGTTCTTAGCTGACGCGGGGTTTTCTAAATTTGTTCCGCCAACTTAGCACCAAAGTTGGGGTTTCTGAAAAAATTTGAACCACCCAACTCGCGGGTTTTCCAATTTTATCCGCGGAACAGAATTTTTTTTTTCAATTTTCACCCGTGAGACGGCCAAGCTCGTAGTTGCAAATTTAAACGAGGGACAGTGCAATTTGCGAGTTCATCTTATTTTTTTGCACGGGACAGCCAAATTCAATACTTTTAGAAGTTTTAGCCGCAAGAAAGCCAAGAAAACTTGCCCGATTTCTGAAACAGCCAGACCTGAATAGCGTAAGAATTTTAGTGCCAAACTCAAGGTTTTATCAGCAGGGGGAGGGCGTGGAGGATTATTGCCAAGTTGCAAGGTTAAATTGCCATCCTTTATTGGTTTTTTAATTATACTGCCCGGAAAGACAAACGTTTTGAGAGTCCAGTACCAATTTTTTTTAATAATAGTAAGGGAAATCAGTCCCCTTTAAATATTTCAAACTCCATTCGTCAAATTTTGCAATCATTTCTTTACTCATTTTCTCCTTCCACTCGTCGACTTTACCGCTTCTCATGAATCGTGCACTGGTCACTGCGCCCATCTCTTTAAGCAATCCGTCGTAATTGACCGTCGGATTTGATTTCATCTTATCAAAGCTCAAATGCAGCGACAGGGCCGTCTCCTCTTGACTCGTGAGTGGAACGCCGAGAAATTCCGCCAACGAACGAATAAATTTCGTTTTGTCCTGTATGTGTACAATTTGACGGCCATATTCAAACGAATTGACTGTATAAATTAGCGAAGTGGGGTGTTTACCATGACGATGTCTTTGAATTGAATGAATAATACGTTCGATTCGTTTCTTTTCTCCCAAAGACCAAGAGTCATCGGCCAAAACGGTGAATATAAATCTAAAAAAAAGTTTGAAGTTGTGTTTCAAGTGATTCCCTTTGCCGTATTCTTTTGATTACATTTATCAGCCAAAAAAATCTCAGCGAAATCTTCGAACGACCCTTTATTGCCCGCAAAAATCTTGCTGTGATTATGAAAAGAATAGACGACTTCTTTCGGATTTCTGTACGTTACAACTATCTAAAGAAAGGGAGACAATTTTTTGTAGCATTGTACACCATTTAACTGATGAGAAGGGGGTGGGGGGTCGATACCTTCGGTTTGACTGTCCATAGAGCGTCTGGTAGAAATGACAGCGGCAGGTGGGTTTTCAAGATTCGCGGTGACGGCAAGTTTTCAATGTCTTCGATAGTTGGATATTTTATAAGTCCCGGCATTAATGGTGAGTCGTGATATAGCGATTTCATCCTGAAAACCGAGCAATGAAGGGGTGGGGTGGGGGTTATAATTAACGAACGACGAAATTCCGATATAAATTGAAATGTTCTCGCGAAGTTACTCTAAGAATGGCATACGCTGGACCAGTTGCACTTCTCTTGCTTTCTCGAAATTCAAGTTATTTTTCACCAACCAAACAGCCTCCTGAAGGACGGTCGTTCCTTGGAAAAATAAATAAATAGAAAAAATATGTAGAGACAATCACTTTTAGTCAACTGTTCAAATGTTTTACCAGTTTTAGGAAAAGTTATAACCCAAACGTCGTCCGGTCTAACGGTCATGTTCTTTATCCCTCGTCTAACTTCGGAGAATTCCTTCGGAATGATCAGGCCACCGGGTAGGAATTTACATCCTCCCGGGCTCATGCCTCCGCAGTTTTCTTTCATTTTTATAATCAAAGGGTCTGACTCCAATGATATGAACTCCATAATTTTGGCGTTGATTGCGGTGCGGAGGTGGTAGGGGAAAACCTGATGAAAAATCACCACAAGAAAGAGATGTATAGCTCCATGGGTTTGAGTTATGTGTAGTTGTCGTCAATGGATCGGAGCCTTTTATTCCAATGAGAATTCAGTGATAGCTGATGACACTCTCGTTTTGTTCTAGTTGTCTTAACATGTTTGAATAACATTGGAATGCATTGTTGTTAAGATTATGATATTATGATTGTCAAAATGTCATATCAAGTCAATTATAATGTTATTGTGAACGTCAAGTACTGATAGCAGAAAATGTTTCCATTTTTAACACACTCACTCTTACTCCCCCCCCCCCACGTTTCTAAAACGGAAATCAAAGGCAAAGGTTAATCAACATTTTCTGTCAGATATCGCAGTTAAATGTATAATGGGAAATCACCGCCTATCAGCCCTATAGAGGCTCGGCCTTCTGTATATACTCAGTACCTTACATGTAGACAATTTATCTGCTTCCATACAACAGGCGAAACAAAACGAAACAATTTAATTGGTGAAAATAACGCTTCTGCAAGGCAACTTTAATATTTGCTGCATCACCGCCTGGCTGTTACCGCGAAAATAACTTGTATTTTACTTACCTTGTGAGTCTTGTTTGCGAGACTGTAATCTGTGAATGAAATGAACAGTTATTTCTCTCATTTTTATAATCGGGTAATTCCACCTCCATAAATGCCCCCCCCCCTACCACCCCACACATACACACACTTCTTCATATCGCCAAAAAATGTTTGCAAGAGACACTTCAGGTCTCAGGGTCGTTCTGAGGTTGTTTTTTTGTTGTGAGGAACAATTGATTAGATAGCCGACAATTATTCGCTCCTCTTTTACTTTTGCTGGTGACGAGAAATGATGACGAGAACGGTTGGTGGGAGGGGGGGAAAGCCTGTACTAATTGGGCGAATCCTCTGGTCAACAAAAGCTATTCAAGCTTTTGAGGGTTCAAATTGCATTAATTTCTAGCAACTAATTGGCTTTTTGGCTTGGAAGAAAGAACAAACCAAGGAGACTGTCACTATTGTCAAACCCCCGTCCTAAACGCCCTATAATGTCCAATGACATTTGTAACTAGCCCATTTGATTTCCGTCCTGCGTTTGTCTTTTTTACTCCCCTTTCCTCCAACCATTCTATGTACCAGAAATCCCCCCTCCCCTCCCAACAACCTAACAAGTGTTCCACGACCACCTAGCAGGGCACTTTCTGCCCAAGCCGAGTCCAGCACACAGCCATCCCCGTGCTCAACATTTCACGTCATATCGTTTTGGGTGGTTTCATTATACAAAAACCAATAAAGAATAGCGATTTAACCTGGCAACTTGGCGATAATCCTCTACCTCCACCCCCTGCTGATAATTGAGAGCTAATTTCATGCTAAAATGGGTCGATAACTGAAAATAGCACGTTTACGTATACAGAAGAAACTAAAAATTCCGGGTATCACCACTACGTGTTCCATTTCACGGCCACTGGCTGACCTGCACCTATCGGGACCCGGGGTGGAAATCACCATAAAAGGGCCCCCCCAAGTTGAGTTTTCTGCACTTTAGCAGCAATGCAAATTTTTTTTCCATATTTTAGCATAAAATTAGCACTGTTCCCCGTTTGAGCTGGAAATTAGCGTTTTTATTACGTATTTTCCTCAATATTAGCAGCAAAATAGCAGGTTTTTCCACAAATCGCATTTTTTTGTTCGCCAAGCGCAATAATTTAGCGATTTTTCTCAGCCTCAAATCAGCGGTTTTTTCCGCTTGCCTTCGCAAGCCGCTTACTCGCGTATTTTTAATGTTTGATGCAAATTGAAATTATTCACAAATTTGGCCCAGAATTAGGGATTTTCCTCAATTTTACCCGCGAACTAGCGCTTTTTCTTCATTTTAGCAGCGTAGTAGCGTTTCTAACCCGTGAATTAGCGATTTTTTTCAATTTTAACGACGAATTGGCGTATTACGTAATTTTATCTGCAAATTGGCGATTTTTAGCTTCAAATTAGCTTTTTTTCTCAATTTAGGCTTTAGCCTTTAAGCCGCAAACTAGCATTTTTACATTTTCGCATCGCATTAGCAATTTTTTTTGCTTTTACCAATAGATTAACGCTTCTTCTCAGTTCTAGCCGCGAATCAGAGGTGTTTTTTTTTTACTTATAGCCATGCATTTGCCGTTTTTCTCAGTTTTAGCCGCCACAAAGTTGCCTTCAGAAGGCGCGAAGGCGAGTAAAGTTTTTTTTTTACGTGTATATTTGTCCAGAATTGGTGATTTTCCTCGTGTTTAGCCGTGAACTAGCGTTTTTATTCAATAGTAGCAGCGCAGTAGTGCTTCTAACCCATGAATTCACGATTTTTTTTTTCAATTTTAGCCATGAATTGGCGTTTTCCGCAATTTTAGCCGCAGATTAGCCAATATTCCCATTTTTAGAAGCGAATGAGCACTAGGCCCAAAAACAAAACTTTTGCATTGATTTCTAAATTTTAGCCGTAGAATGTCCTCCGTATACCGCGAATCAGCGATTTCTTCACAATTTTGGCCTAGATGTTGGATCGTGAGAACACGAATCAGCGTTTTCTCGCAGTTATGGTCACGAATATTAGCGCTTTTTTCAACCTTTTTGCCGCGTCAGCAAGTTGCACATTGACGATCACCGGTCAATCACATTAGCCGTGAATTAGCGACACATACTTCTCAATTCTATAGCCACGGCACAACCATTTTTCTCAATATAAACAGTTAGTTTGCACTTTTTTTTTCATATTTAGCCCTAGAGTAGCGCTTTTAGTCAATAGACAATAGACTATAGTCAAGCCTCCCAAAACCCCAATTATAGCTGCGAATTTTATCCTCGACTGAACACTTTTGTCTTTATTTTAACCGCGAATTATTAGCGCTTTTTCTTCAATTTTATACGCTAATACGTGCTTTTTTCAATGTTACCATGAATTAGCACTTTTCACTTCAAGCGAGTTGGCGATTTTTCAACATCCTAAACAACCATTTTTCCATGAATAAGTAACAATTTTTTAGGGCGCAAATGGCCATTTTGACAATGTTTTATCGTGAAGTCGAATTTTTCGCTATTTTCACGTTATTTTAATAGCCGAGAAATTATCTTTTTCTCAGTTTTAGCCATGAATTAGTGATTTTTTTTTCATTTTTAGCGATGAATTAGCGCTTAACCTTGATTTTAGCTGAATGTGCCTGCGGGCAAAACAGCGAATCAGCGCTTTCTCTCGATTTTCTCCGTGAATTAGAGCTCTCTGCTTTCAACCGTGAATTATTAGCAGCAGTTGGTTTTTTTTTCTCAATTTTTGCTAGAAATTAGCTTTTTCTCTTGATTTTAGCTGCTTTTGCCTCCATAAACCACGAATTGACGTTGTTTGACAAATTTTAGCCCAGACAAAAAAAAAAAAAAAAAAAAAAAGAGACTTTGAGAGGTATGAGCCTCCAGAAACCGATAATTGGTATTTTTCTTAGTTTTAGCCATGAATTAGCATTTGTTTGAGAGCTTTTTCTCGATTTTAGCCACTGACTTGCACAAAAGTATAGCATCGAGTTTGATGAAATTAAATTAACACGAAATTCATGTCATCCGAAGGAAACTTCAAAGCAAAAACTTAGAAAATGCGCTCATAGCTAAATGTGAAAACATATTGCGGGGTAAAATGTAAGAAAAACCGTTAATTCGCGTGACTAAAATTAAGAAAAACTGTAATTTTCAGTCGCTAATTCTCAGCAAGAATTGAGAGGAATGAAAATTCACGGGGTATAAACCACTACTTCGCTGCTGAAATTGATCAAAATCGCCAATTCGCGCCTGAAATGCACAAAAAGCACTAACTAGTGGCGTGAAAATTAATCAACCGATACCTAATTCACGGCCAGAATTGCGAAAAATCACGAATCAAATCGCCTCTAAAGTTTAAAACATCGCCAATTGACGAATGAAATTGAGAAAAAGCAATAACAATTGAGCACTAGTGGCTAGAATGAGGACAAAAGCTAATTTGGGAGGCAACATTTAAAACAATAGCTAATGAACTAGAGGCCAAAACTAAGAGAAAAGTCGCTAATTCGCGGATTAAGTAGAGACAAACGGCTGAAATTGAGAAAACGCAAAATCCGTGGCATTTGAAAGAAACTTCGTTGCAAAAACCGAAAAAAACTCTAATAGCTAAAGGTGAAAAAATTGGGGGGGGGGGTTAAAATGTCGGAAACCCCCCTAATTTGCGGCTGATATTGACAAAAACACTAATTAGCGTGGCAAAAATTAAGAAAAACAGTAATTTCCAGCTAAAGATGAGAAAAATTCATAATTTTCTGCAAAAAAAAATTGCTAATTTGCAGCTAGAATAAAGAAAAATCGCTAATTCACGAGATAGAACGCTAACTCGCTACTAAAATTGAGAAAACCCGCTAATTCGCGGCCAAAAATTACGAAGCAAGTTCGTGGCTTTCTGGCAAATTCGAGGCTAAAACTGAAAAAATGTGCTAAGCAATAGTAGTTAAATGTGAAAAAATATTGCTAATGCGGGGCAATAATATCATATTTTTAAAAACCGCTAATTTGTGGTTGATATTAAAAAAACCACTAAATTGCGGGGCTAAAATTTAAATTGAAACGTTAATTTTCAGATCAAATTGAGAAAAAGTGCTAATTCCGTGTTGAAAATTGTGGAGGGGGGGTGTTAATTTGCTGCTAGAATTGAAACAACTGCTTATTCACGGCATAAACTATTACTTCGCTGCTGATATTAAGGGAAAAAAACGCTAATTCACGGATGAAACTGCGGAAAATCACTAATTCGCGCATTAAATTGATGAAAATGCCAATTTGCGGATGAAACGGAAAATCGCCAATTCGCTGCTTCTAAAATGCAACTTTGGTGCTTTAAATTGAGGAAATCGCCAATTTACGGATAAAATTGAGCATGAAAGGTATAGAAATAGAGCTAATTTGTGGCTAAAATAAAGGAAAATCCATAATTTAATGCAATTTAAAAATTAAATTTCTTGTTTATATTTATTAGAGAATAACAATAAGACCGTTTTCACACTTGAGATTCCGGTATCCGATTCCCGCATCAAATTTGCGGATAATTTTGGAAAATCACTAATTAGAGCGACTAAAATTAAGTTAAACGCTAATTTTCAGCTCAAATGAGAAAAGGTGCTATAATTCGCAGCTAAAAATGAAAAAAATATCGCAATAAGCGGCTAAAATTGACAAAAATCACTTATTCACTGATAATGTGTATAGAATAAGCAATAGTTCAAGCAAAATATAATGTAGAACAATGTCAAATTGCGTCTAATATTAAAAATACGCCATTTCGCAGCTTCCAAAAGCAATTTATTATGTGACAAAATTGATAAAAACGCCAATTCGTGGCTATAGGTGAAAACTCCCTCTAATTCATGGATGAAGGTGAATAAAAGCGCTAACTCATAGCTAAAATTGCAAATAAATACCTATGTATAAATTAATGCAGGACTAAAATATTTAAAAACCTGCTAATTAGCAACTAATTTGGGAAATCACTAATTAGCGTGGCTAAAACTAAGAAATACGCTCATTTTTTAGCTCAAATTGAGAAAAGTGCTTATTCGCTGCTAAAAATTGAGAAAAACGCCAATTTGTGGTAAAAAAATTGGGGAACTTGTACATTTTTCAAGCACTGATGTTTCTTGAAGAGGGCTCTTTCACAAGGCTATATTGCTCACATTAAACATTGAAATCAATCAAGGATTTTTTATAAATTTTTAGTAGGGGTTTAATTACGTCAAAGGTTATTGAATGAATGAGTGTGGGGTGCAATACGGGTGGATTGGAGTAAGAGGGGGGGGGGGTATTTCGACGAGTTATTCTTTGTTTATTGCTACAAATTTAAACAACATAATAATAATAATAAATAAAAAACAAGTGGTATCAAGAACAAAAATAAGCAATTAAACGATACGAGAAGAAAAGAAAATCACTTGTTTATCGGGAATTATCTGCGAAAGGGGAGAGGGGCACAATATATGGCTGGGAAAATATTTAAACGGGTAAGATCACTACTAAACCAAAACTCAGATCATATAACTATAAGAGGGGTGATGGGTTAGAGAAGGGGGGGGGGCAGTTCACGTCGTCTTGGACAAAGAATACAGGGCGGATTAACCTGGGAAGTGAAATTATAGGGAGAGACTACAGGGTTTTATTATAGCGTAGTCCGAAGAGAGAAGGAAGGAGTGAGAAAACAAATGACAGAACGTTGAGGCCAAACTCACCCGACGAATAATGAGCTTCAACGGAGCGACGCAGATCTACCGAGCAAGCGGCTGGAGGCCACTTGGTCGAAGATTGAAGACCGAGGCGGACAACTGTCCACCAATCGAGCGTATGGAGGTCACTTGGTTGAAGACTGAAGGTCGTTGCGGTTAACTGTCCACCAAGCGAGCGACTGGAGGCCACTTGGTCGGTAACTGATGAGTGTGGCGGTTAACTGTCCACCAATCGAACGTCAGGAAGTCACTGAGTCCAGTACTGAAGAGCGTGATGGATAACTATCCACCAATCGAACGTCTGGAGGTCACTTTAGTCGAGCAAACCGAACTTTCTCTCCTTTCACTGAAGATTGTTCCTGAGGAGCGAACGTACCGAGACTTGTTTCCCTAAAACGACTTTGAGGGGCGAACTCAATGAGAACTATTCCCCAAAAAAGTAGGCAGACTCAACTTTTTAGCGAGTGCGGGAGAATCCCGGACAACAGGGAAGCTGTTGGTGGTCGGAGCCGACGCGAATGCCCACCACCTAGCGTGGGGGGTCGTCGAATGTAAACCGACCCGGGGAGCAGCTAATGGAGGATCTGGTATATGAATAGGCCTTTTTGTGGAGAATAGGGGGGGGGGATGTCCTTTGTAGTTATGAACAGGCAAGAGGTTACTGACGTGACCCTGAGCCTGGGGAGCATGGGTATAGGCTAATTAGTAACTGGAGGGTGTAAGAGGGGGTGATAACGTCGGACCACCGACCTATTATGTTCACAGTAGGAGCCGAAGGTGACAAAGCGGAACCCGGACGGAACCCCAGACACACTGACTGGTATAGATTCGAGCGGGAGGTAGGAAAAATGGTTTAGACCACCAGGGGGTTATCCATTGACGAAGAGGAAACAGAGTTAAGGGAAATATTAACAGAGGCGTTTCAGGTGACCTGCCCAGAGCGAAGGAGGAAGCCCAAAAAATCACCCTGGTGGGACCTAGGGCTCTGCCGGCTCATAAGAGCGACCAGAGGACTGGGAGGCCTACCACGCGGCCAGGAAAGTACACAAGGCTGGAATTCGCCGCGCCAAGAAAGATACATGGAAGACTTATTGTGACGGAATTTAGGAAACAGGAGAGGCTGCTAGACTTGTTCGTATCGTACGGTCAGAACCAAATGGTAATGCAGGGTCACTAACGCTCTCGGACGGCAGTTCGGTGGTAGATAGATCAGGTATCGCGCCACACTTGCTAAATACTGACTTTCCATGGTGCAGGAGCGAGGAGCTCGTGCCACTTAGGGGCGGAACAGAGGACGAAGAGGAGTTCAACAGATGCGACGCGGTGATCGCTCTTTCGAAACAGGTTAAATATTTGGGAGTAATATTGGATGAGAAGTTAAGGTGGAAGGAACACGTAGACAGCGTTTACAAGAAAGCTGTGATGGCCTTTCACCAATGTAAACAAATTATGAGAAAGACCTGGGGCCTGAAACCACGGGTCATGCAGTGGATATACACAGGAATCATCCGACCGCGCATCATGCACAGGGCGACCGCATGGTGGAGGGGGTTAGAGAAGGGCCAGGGGATCGGATAGACTCACAAAAATACAAAGCCTTGCTTACCTGGCGATTTTGGGGCCATTTCGGACAACCCCTATTAGGGCCATGGAAAGATTACTAGACCTGAAGCCCCTGGACATTGAAGTCGGGAGTCGAGCACTTGAAGTAGCTTACAGGTTGAGATACCAGGGAGGCCTCAGGGGGTGCCAGGCTGGGCCAATGGGACTGGGAAGGGGAACTAAATAGAGTAACCCCCGTCCTTGGCTCTTAGGCCGGATTACGTGGTTAAAAGGAACGACTTCTCGAACAAGATCAAACAGAGAGTCATTGTGAGAGAAAAAAGTTGGGAATCCCGGCAAGGGGAGCTGGTGTGTTACACTGACGGCTCCAAGAAAGGTCAGGAATAAGGGCCGACGGGAGCAGGAATTTTTGTGCCGGAGGTGGGGGTGAAAATAAGTATCCCGCCAGGGGGGGGGGACACACCACAGTTTTCCAAGCCGAGGTGGTAGCGATCGATGCTTGTATTCGGGAGCTACTGAAGCGAAAAGTGACGGGTGGGGCAATTGGTATCTACTCTGACAGCAGGGTGGCGCTGGGAGTGATCACCAAACCCGTGGTGGACTCAGCGGCCGTAGAGAGTTGCAGAGTGGGGATACGGGACCTCCAAGGCGAAGGGAACTCCTTAACGTTGGGATGGATCCCGGGGCATAGAGGATGGCAGGGAAAATGAAAAGCTGACGAGCTTGCCAAGCGTGGCGCGGACCAGCCAGTAATAGGGCCTGAACCATCAATACCAGCCCGAAGGGTGGTATTGAGGGAGATAAGGGCCTGGGCCAGTGACCAAGCTCCGAGGAGATGGCTGACTGAACTCGGGTTACCGGCAAGCGAAACTGGGAATCAATGAGGAAGACCAGGAAGCTTCGGCATGGTTGCTGGGACTGACACGGGTGAAGATTAGGCTGATAGTAGGGATGTATACAGGACACTAGGCCCTCAACAGGTACCTGTCCATCATGGGGGCAGTAGGCCTACTGCGATAGACGTGGGGAGGCTGAGGAAACCGCGGAGCACATCATATGTGAGTGTGACGGCTACGCGGCGTCTAAATACATAATGGGAGAATAAAAGAGAATGGGACCCGTCTCCTGAGACTGCTAGAAAGGATAAAGGCTTGAGGGTATGGTGTATGGGCCGAAAGGCTTTTGGCACCTTCGGAGTCGGAAGACCGTCCGAGCCCTCAAAAAAAAAAAAAAAAAAAAAAAAAAAAAAGGCCTAGTTTAGTTGGAGAATGGCGTAGTTGCTGAAACCGCGGTCACGAATATAAAAATAAAACAAATAAGTGGGGGTCAAATTGATCCCAAGGTACGCCACCTCAAAATAGGTAATTTTGCCCAAAAGTGCGAATTTTAAGTACGACCATCTCGCGTGTACCGGCTAAAGAAGTGATCCTACGAAGAAGTCCTGAGAGACAAAATTGTAGTAAATTTGATGAGCTTCAATTTAAGCTAAAATTGCAGGGCTCATAAAATTGAAAAAAAAAATATTTGTCTCATTTTCGTTTTTTCACGATAACTGGTGAACTACTGGAGCTATAGAGCTTCACATGGGCTCAAAATTTAGCACATTTGGTCTACTTTCATAAGGATAATAGTGACTTTTTTCATAGGATGCATTTTCTGGGAGATATAAGCCAAAATCCTAAACAAGTTCGAAAATTTCAAGGTTTTTCCAGCACGCTGAAGTTAGCCTTAGCCTTAGCTAGGTTAGCCGAAAATTGAAGTTTTTTTTCCTCCATTATAGCCGTGAATTACAGGGCTTTTTCTCTCACACACCTCTTACACTTTGTCCGCTAATAGGTGATTTTCCTCAATTTCAGCTGCGAAGTAGCGTTTTTATCCCATGTTTTTCTCAATTTTTGCCATGAATTGTAGTTTTCCTCTACTAAGCTACTAATTCACGGGCAGAAGTTAGTAAAAGCGCTACTTCGCGGCTCAAGTTTCCTTAAAGCTACCGCGGGTAAAGTACAGAAATTGAGAAAAATGGCTCATTAGCGGTTAAAATCATGAAAAATACGAAATCACCGCAAAAACTAATTCACGATTTTAGCAAAAGCTAATTCACCGCAAAATTGGCGAAAATTCGCTAATCCGTGGCTAATTCACCGATAAAATTGAGAAGCGCTGAAGTGAGGGAAAACGCTAATTTGCGATTTAAACGGACAAAACGACAAATTCGTTTTTGTGCGTCCATGCAGGTTCGCACTACCACCCGCTGTTTATATGTATATGTATATTGGGCCGATATTTTTCCAGTGCCCCGGGCCTGTCAGATCTGTGTATCCGTCCCTGTTCTTGAGTTTTGAATGAGCTAAATCTATGAGAATTATGTTTTCTTCAATTTGGTACGGTGGAATATTAAATTTTATAACCGCAATTGCATTGTTTTTTTGCACTTTTTAGCAGGTTTTCCAAGACTGGCGTCTATTGGTGAAGCAAGCACTCATTCCTGCACAAACCAACCTGAGAATAGTTGTGCAGGTAATTTTGGTTGAGTATTTTTTGTGTGACTTGGACTGTGAGTACTCGCATTTTCCTCTGGCGCTTGGACGGCAACGGTGTGGGAGCGCCATCGTCATCGTGCAGCTCATTGACGACGTTCAAACGGTACTACAGCGCCGGGAGCGCTTATCGGTACTGTATTTATTTCATTCTCGGCGAAAACATTGTTGAAGTGGTCGTACGTTTCGCTTGAAACGGTGTTCTGCGGTGATTTTGCAGCAGAAGCAATTTCTTCGACGACGATGACGTCACGAGCGATCATTACGTTTTGAGTCCGTTCATCAAACAAACGGTAACCTTTTGATGTTTCGCTGTAGCCGACAAAGATGTACTCTTTTGCTTTGGCATCGAGTTTGCGGCGTTTTTGATGGGGCACGTGACAGAAAGCTTTGCACCCAAACATTTTAAGGTGACTCAAGTTCACTCGTTGTCCAGTCCATCTTTCTTCCGGCGTTGAACCACTTATCTTTTTTGCTGGCGAGCGGTTCATCAAGTACACTGTCGTATTGGCAGCCTCGGCCCACAGTCGTTTGTCGAGGTTGGCTTCTGCCATCATAGCCCTGGTTTTTTCGAAGATCGTCCGATTGTAGCGTTTGGCGACACCATTCTGGACTGGAGAGTAGGCAACAGTTCTTTCGTGCTTGATGCCGTGCTTTTCACAGATCCTGGCCATTTCTGTATTACAGAATTCGGTACCGTTATCCGTTCGGAGTGTTTTGATTTTCAAGCCAGACTCGCGTTCGACGTGTGTTCTGAAGTGTTCAAATTTATTGGGCACTTGGGAACGTTTTTCGCGAATAATCATCTATGAAGCTCAATAAGTACCGTTTTAGTCCGAATGAGTGAAGTACAGGCCCTGCAACGTCGGAATGGACCAAAGACAGCTTCATTTCGGCCAGTTTCTTGTCAGGCTTGTAAGGGAACGGCTTTCGTGACATTTTGCCCTCAACACAACTCGAACAAATTTGTGGAGCTTCCGGATCCCCGTAGGTCACACCTTCGGCAAGTCCTTTTCGTAGCAAGTCCATGCTCTTGTGGTTGAGATGGCCTAGCCTTAAGTGCCACAAGATTTGATCAGTTGGTTTGGCTACGGTGACGGTGGCGTTGGCTTGATGCGGTTTTTGACAATCCAATTTGTACAGACCATTTTCGACGGAGCCGGTGACGAATGGTTCCACCCCAACGACGATATTTTGTAAGTCGTCGTAAATTTTGCAACCGGTGGAGTCGAAGATCACACTAAATCCCTTTTTCACAAGAGTGTTGACAGATAACAAATTTGCAGCTAGACCGGGTACGTGTTTTACCCCGGATATCGTCCGTTTATGGCCAGACTTTAGGACGACAGGGATTTCTCCTTGGCCTTTAATCGGTAAAGTGGCTTTATTTGCGACTGAACTTTCTTTGTCACTTAGACAAAGAAATTTCCATCCGTCGTCCGATGCACCCATACTAAGAGCGGTTATCATCGTCCTGTGATTATTTTTGGCTTTGTTCTCAGGGCGAGCTCTGGGTTGAAATTTGTGAGGTTGTTGGGCGTATTGATCGGAGGTGCACTGACTTTTCCCGTGACCAGGTTTTCGACATCGGTGACATAATAGGGCTTCTTATTTTTACGCGTGTAGAGAGCATTTGTATTTTTACTCACTTGAGATTGGCTTCGCGTACTGTCCCACTTGGTGTCTTGTAAGAGTTTCGTCTTCACGAAATCGCTCGTTATTTTGGTTGATAAGCTTTCTAATGCCATTATCATAGGCTCATATGTTGCGGGTAAGCCTTGTAGCACGATGGCAGCGAGCATTTCGTCGTCGACAGGTTTCTCAGCAGCAGCGAGTTCTTGCGAAACGGACATGGCTTCGTTAACATAATGCTCCATTGAGTCGAATTCATCTAGCCAAATGGAACATAAAAGACGTAATAATGTTAATCGACGGTGCAAACCTTTGGCGTCAAAGCGGAACTAGAAGAGATCAACGAGAATACTACAGTGGCGAATGGCGTTTTAAGAAACATAAATGCGTTAACTTAGGCGATTCTTGTGAAGAAGGAAAAGAGGCGTATTTTCCGAAGAGTGGTTTTCTCCATTATTTATTTGAAAATATAAAGTAACAGTGTATTTAAAATATCAACTATTAGTTGTTTGGTTTTTAATTTTTATTTTTTCATCAATCGCTTGTGAGCTTTCTACAGTCACAGTCCAAGTCACTCAAAAAATACTCAACCAAAATTACCTGCACAACTATTCTCAGGTTGGTTTGTGCAGGAATGAGTGCTTGCTTCACCAATAGACGCCAGTCTTGGAAAACCTGCTAAAAAGTGCAAAAAAACAATGCAATTGCGGTTATAAAATTCAATATTCCACCGTACCAAATTGAAGAAAACATAATTCTCATAGATTTAGCTCATTCAAAACTCAAGAACAGGGACGGATACACAGATCTGACAGGCCCGGGGCACTGGAAAAATATCGGCCCAATATACATATACATATAAACAGCGGGTGGTAGTGCGAACCTGCATGGACGCACAAAAACGAATTTGTCGTTTTGTCCGTTTAAATCGCAAATTAGCGTTTTCCCTCACTTCAGCGCTTCTCAATTTTATCGGTGAATTAGCCACGGATTAGCGAATTTTCGCCAATTTTGCGGTGAATTAGCTTTTGCTAAAATCGTGAATTAGTTTTTGCGGTGATTTCGTATTTTTCATGATGTTAACCACTAATGAGCCATTTTTCTCAATTTCATCCATGAATTAGCGTTTTTTCTGTACTTTATCCGCGGTAGCTTTAAGGAAACTTGAGCCGCGAAGTAGCGCTTTTACTAAATTCTGCCCGTGAATTAGTAGCTTAGTAGAGGAAAACTTCAATTCATGGCAAAAATTGAGAAAAACATGGGATAAAAACGCTACTTCGCAGCTAAAATTGAGCAAAATCACCTATTTGCGGACAAAGTGTAAGAGGTGTGTGAGAGAAAAAGCCCTGTAATTCACAGCTATAATGGAGAAAAAAAACTTCAATTTTCGGCTAACCTAGCTAAGGCTAAGGCTAACTTCAGCGTGCTCGAAAAACTTATATCTCCCAGAAAATGCATCCCATGAAAAAAGTCACTATTATCCTTATGAAAGTAGACCAAATGTGCTAAATTTTGAGCCCATGTGAAGCTCTATAGCTCCAGTAGTTCACCAGTTATCGTGAAAAAACGAAAATGAGACAAATATTTTTTTTTTCAATTTTATGAGCCCTGCAATTTTAGCTTAAATTGAAGCTTTTAGGACTTCTTCGTAGGATCACTTCTTTAGCCGGTACATCTCACGCGAGATGGTCGTATTTAAAATTCGCACTTTTGGGCAAAATTCCCTATTTTGAAGTGGCGTACCTTGGGATCAATTGGACCCCCACTTATTTGTTTTATTTTTATATTCGTGACCGCGGTTTCAGCAACTACGCCATTCTCCAACTCTAGGCTTTTTTTTTTTTGAGGGCTCGGACGGTCTCCCGACTCCGAAGGTGCCAAGAGCCTTTCGGCCCATACACCATACCCTCAAGCCTTTATCCTTTCCAGCAATCTCAGGAGACGGGTCCCATTCTCTTTTGAGAAGCTGGGAAGGGTATCCTATCGTCACCAAAAATAATGTATTTAGACGCCGCGTAGCCGTCACACTCACATATGATGTGCTCCGTGGTTTCCTCAGCCTCCCCACGTCTATCGCAGTAGGCCTACTGCCCCCCCTGATGGACAGGTACCTGTTGAGGACCTAGTGTCCTGTATACATCCCTACTATCAGCCTAATCATCACCCGTGTCAGTCCCAGCAACCATGCCGAAGCTTCCTGGTCTTCCTCATTGATTCCCAGTTTCGCTTGCCGGCACCCGAGTTCAGTCAGTCATCTCCTCGGAGCTTGGTCACTGGCCCAGGCCCTTATCTTTCTCAATACCACCCTTCGGGCTATGCCCACCGATGGTTCAGGCCCTATTACCGGCTGGTCCACGCCACGCTTGGCAAGCTCGTCAGCTTTTTCATTTTCCCTGCCATCCTCCATGACCCGGGATCCATCCCAACGTTAAGGAGTTCCCTTCGCCTTGGAGGTCCCGTATCCCTACTCTGCAACTCTCTACGGCCGCTGAGTCCACCACGGGTTTGGTGATCACTCCCAGCGCCACCCTGGTGTCAGAGTAGATACCAATTGCCCCACCTGTCATTTTCCGCTTCAGTAGCTCCCGAATACAAGCATCGATCGCTACCACCTCGGCTTGGAAAACTGTGGTGTGCCCCCCCCCCCCTGGCGGGATACTTTTTTCACCCCCACCTCCACCACAAAAATTCCTGCTCCCGTCGGCCCTTATTCCTGACCTTTCTTGGAGCCGACAGTGTAACACACCAGCTCCCCTTGCCGGGATTCCCAACTTTTTTCTCTCACAGTGACTCTCTGCTTGATCTTGGTCGAGAAGTCGTTCCTTTTAACCACGTAATCCAGCCTAAGTGCCAAGGACGGGGGTTACTCTATTTAGTTCCCCTTCCCAGTCCCATTGGCCCAGCCTGGCCCCCCCTGAGGCCTCCCTGGCATCTCAACCTGTAAGCTACTTCAAGTGCTCGACTCCTGACTTCAATGTCCAGGGGCTTCAGGCCTAGTAATCTTTCCATGGCCCTAATAGGGGTTGTCCGAAATGGCCCCAAAATCGCCAGGTAAGCAAGCCTTTGTATTTTTGTGAGCCTATCCGACCACCTGGCCCTTCTCTAACCCCCTACACCATGCGGTCGCCCCGTGCATGATGCGCGGTCGGATGATTCCTGTGTATATCCACTGCATGACCCGTAGTTTCAGGCCCTAGGTCCTTCTCATAATTTGTTTACATTGGTGAAAGGCCGTCACAGCTTTCTTGTAAACGCTGATGTCTACGTGTTCCTTCCACCTTAACTTCTCATCCAATATGACTCCCAAATATTTAACCTGTTTTGAAAGAGCGATGACATTGCCCCGAAAGTGGATTGATTGCCATCCCTCCCTTTTCCTCTTGTGAGTGAACAACACCATATTCATCTTACTGGGGTTTTAATGTGAGACCCCTCGCTAGGCCTGCACCATGCCTCGACTATCCCTACCGCCCCCCTCATGAGGGAACACAATGTGGAAAAGTCCCTTCCCCTAACCACTACAGCCCCGTCATTCGCAAAAAATTGCGCGTAAAGACCGTTTTCCTCTAATTCCCTTATAAGAATATCTACCACAAGTATTCAGAGAAGAGGCGAGAGACTTGAGCCCTGGGGCACCCCCCTACTGACTCGTTTTTCTACTTTGATAACTCAGTGGGTAGTTTATCCATTGAATCAGCCTTGGCTCGACCCCAAAGTGCCTTAAAGTTGTCACAATACACTTCCTGTGTACTCTATTAAAAGCCCCTTCGATATTCAAAAAAAGAGCCAACGCGTACTCTTTCTGGGCCACCGACCCCTCAACCATCCACAGTAAGTCTTCGGCAGGTCGGCCAGAAAAATAGAACCACTACAATTTTGAGAAACAGGCACAGCTCCCTGCGAGTGACGTCACTTTCATTCACGGGGGCATGCGCCGTACCATATTTCATGAAACATGCATCGAGCGGGGCAGGAAAACAGACACCGTGTGCACCGGGCTTTATTCTTTCCTGAAGTCTTCCTCCGGCATGCTCTGGATGGCGCACGGGTATATTCCGTCCAATCCTGCTGCCTTGTAGGGTCCCATGGAGCTGAGTGCCCAGTTGAACCGCTCCATTGGGATCACCGCGTCGCATCTGTTGAACTCCTCTTCGTCATCTGTTCCGCCCCTAAGTGGCACGAGCTCCTCGCTCCTGCACCATGGAAAGTCAGTATTTAGCAAGTGTGGCGCGATACCTGATCTATCTACCACCGAACTGCCGTCCGAGAGCGTTAGTGTTTTGTGCCCTAAAAACAGCAAAAATGGGTAATCAAGCCATGCAATTGGTAAAAATTACTCTACGTGCCCCAAGGAAAAGCTAAACTGACAACTTCCGTGCTGAAAATATCTAAACAGATGATTCCTGTCCTGGAAACAAACTGCACCAGGAAAATGACTAAATTGGCAATGCCCGCTTCAAAAATGGCTGAACTGGTAATTCTCGCTCTAAAAACGGCATAACTGTCCATCCATAAGGGGCATAACCCATCCAGTTACTATTTCAATTACGGCCAGCACTGGGCATCGCATAACCGCGAATTGGTGCGTTCTGTCAATTTCAGCCGCAAAAGAACAGTTTTTCCTTAATTTAACCTGTGGATGAACGCTATTTCTCAATTTTAGCCACGATAATTCCACCAGTCAACAACAAACGGTGACAATTTTTCCAATTCAGTTTTTTCTAAATTCTTAATTGGCCAATTTTTCCCTCCTTCAAATTATAGCAGTGAAAAGGTCCACATAATCCGCATGCGAGCGAATTTCATTAACTTTGACTCGGGCGTTGCATCGCGAAACCTTGAAAATGGCGTTTTCCTCAATTTCACTTGCGAACGAACAGTTTTCCTTAATTTTAGCCGCGAATAAGCACTTTTTCAAAAATGTACGCGCTAAAAGTCACGCTTTTTCTCAATTTTACCCGCAAACTTGATATGTATATGTATAAAAACGGTCAATTAGAACTTTTTCGCAATGTTCACAGAGATGTTTGTTTGAGAAACCACGAACTGGCTCCTTCGGAATGAGCTCCATTTCTCAAGTTTAGCCATGAATTGGCGTTCTTCCTCAAGCTTAGCCGCAAATGAGTGATTTTAGTCAATGAGTCAATTTTAGCTGTGAAAAGGACTCTACAAACTGTGAATTAGCGAATTTTCTTAATTTCGTTCCGGGCTTTGCATCATGAAACCGCAAATTGGAGTGTTTTCTGAATTTCAACCGCGAATAATGAGATTTGCTATTTCTCAATTTTAGCAGCGAGTGGGTGTTTATCCTCAGGCTTAGCCGCAAAATGCCCTTTTCTGGATTTCATCCGCGAGCGAGCACTTTCTCTCAAGACGTGCGCCCCCCCCCCTCCCAAACTGTGGATACGTGCCTAGCTGGCTGCCCACCCCTTGATCACGGTCTGTGCCCTCAAATTGCGCTGCATTTATTGTGCGAGTATGAGTCGCTTTATTAATCATCGTTAACGCTTGGCTCAAGCGTCAAACCAGTTCCTAACATCCCAACACGATCAATCACTTTATGATCCAGCAATTTGATCAAGCGGCTTGACCGTCTAGGGAGGCCTAAACTCAACTTTTGTTTGCTGTCGAAAGTCAAAACAGAGGATTTTTTTCTCGAAAAAAAACTTCGCCTTTAATTAATTTTTGTCATAATTCAAGTTTAAGTACAGAATATGAATACGATCTTAATATCACGTCCACGCTTTATATTTAAAATTATGAGTTGTTGGACGGTGATGATGAGGGCCGATTTCAAGAGGAATTTTAATCATCAAGTGAGACCCAATCAATTTATTTTGGCGGATAAATTTAATCATTATTACATTAATTATGATCACTTCAAGTTTTTGTTGTTGTTGTTTAAACTACGATTAATATAAATTATAATGCGTAAAGTGAAAAAAGCGACCGACATTTCTACTTCAATTATTTACCGTCAGATCTCGCAAGCTCCTCTTCCAGCTAACGGGAGCTCCCACCTCGTCCAACCCATCGCAGTTCAGTTTCACGGTTGTGCTCGTTTATACCACTGTTATCCACTGCTTTTCAGAAGAAATTTCTTTTATTTTTTTTTTCAGTTTGTTCCCGTTTTATTTGTATTTTGTTCGCGTCTGTTTCGGTGGTTCTGTCGTAAAGACTCGCGAGTCGGGGACAAAAATGTTGAAAACCCAGCCGTGAAGTAAACAGAAAAAAAAAACCCTTCGTTCGTGTGATGTGGCAAAGTGTTCAGTTTTGGGCTTGCATTTGTGCGTGTTTGCTGAAAGGGTAACTTGACCAAAAACTATCAGCGGGAGTCTTTCCCTCTCATATACGGCCCTCGGGTGAAAGTTTTATTCTCACGATTGCTCCACGGATTCGAATTGTGTGAAAAATGGTTGGCGAAAACGATTATTACTTGAAATGGGACAAACATCACGCCTTGCTTGTCTCAAGTTTTGACCATCTCTACGAAAATGGTCTTATGGTCGATTGCACCCTCACGGCTGAGAAGAAATTCATTAAAGTTCATCGCGTCGTTTTGATGGCATGCAGCCCATATTTTGAGGTTTGTGTTTTTCCCTTTTTATTATTATTATTATTTTTTTAGAGAAATTTTTGTATTAAAATGAAACCTTCCGAACCCGCCGAAATAGGTTATGTTGCCCTACAAAATTTAAAAACAACAATAATTCATTGTTAATAATTAATCAATTGTTAATTTTCGTGACGTTTCGGAGTGTTTATTGCATCGTCCCCGATGCGTTCGATTTGTGGCATGGCTTGAGAGCCGAGAATATGTCTTCCGATCTGTGGTTTCCAGTGGTCGAACCGACTTCTGCTTGTCCTTCGTGCATAGTTGAAAATGTGAACGAGCTTTTTGTTTTTTTTTACTTCTTCAGCGTTGAAAATCCTCCAAGTTTTTTCTCGAAGCGACTAAACTTAGTTTAATTAGCAGCCCCAAAGCTGCCTGAATTTTGGGGGCAAGTGGTCGGCGGGTGCTTAAAGGACCGACCCCCTTCCTCCTAATCACTTCAAATTTTTTGGGATTAGGCTTTTTCTTTTCATAGTCTTCACCGTATTTCCAAGTTTACTGGTTTCTTGTTAAAAACTGAATTCCTGGAACTGTTGATTGTGTTGGGGGGGGGGGTTCTCCTGACTAACGGAAATTCCCGCCAATAATGGAACGCCTTTCCTTGGTAAATAGCAGCCAAGAACTTGCTATTTCTATTTCAAGCAGGATTTCGTTTTAAACCGAACGGTTTTCTTTCCTTGGAACAAGTACTTATTTCATTCATTCTCGTTACGGGAGTGAGTGAAATCAACTGTACCGACTGTCATTCATAACTGTAGGCAGTGACCTACCTAGGTCTTATTCTTGGGAGTGGTTTTCAAGTTACAAAATTATATTTGGAGGGGGGGGGGATCAGATCTTGTTGGCCTCATCATAGCCCCAATCTCTCAGTTAGGGGCGATTTTAGGACTCTACTCGCAAATTAGCGCTTTTTTGGCCGAGTGTATCGTTCTCCTCAATTTCAGCCGCCCACAGTCATGAATTTGCGCCTTTCCTCAACTTTAGCAGCATATTACCGATTTTTAAAATTTTTCTACCAGGGGATTAGCAATTTTCTCAGTGTTAGCCGGAACTTAACGTTTTTCTTAAGTGCTTTCCACAATATTAGCCGCAAAATAGGGGGACTTTACATGAATCAGGATTTTTTTGGTTCACCATACGCAATGCACGAGCGATTTTTCTCAGTTTACTGGGGAATTAACGGTTTCTCCGCCTATTGCCATAAATTGGCGCTGTTTTTTCAATTTCAGCCTGAAAAGTTGCCTTCAGAACCCGTATATTGGCGTATATTCAGTTTTTGGCGCAAATCATTAATTAATATCATTAATTTCAACCACGAATTAACGCTTTTTTTAAAAATTCTAGCGGTGACGCGTCGTAGCGTTTCAAACCTGTTAATTAGCGAATTTTCTCAATTTCAGTCACAAATGGGCGTTTGTCGCAATGTTAGCTGTAGATTGGCGATTTTTTTTCCATTTTTAGCCGCAGATTAGCAATTTTCTCCATTTAGGCTTAAAAATAACCTTTCTCTTAATTTTGACCAGGCTGATTATTTTATTTTCTAAATATAACCCGCAAATTAGCGGTTTTTCACATTTTACCACCGCATTAGCAAAACTATATAACTTTTATAGGTGTAGATTATTGCTTCTTTTCAGTTCTAGCCGTGAATTAGCGTATTTTTCGACATTATACCATAGCCATGCATGAATTCGCCATGTTTCTGAATTTTAGCCACAAAAATGCCTTCAGAAGGTGCGAATTTAAATTATAAATGTAGTTTTTTTTTTTTTTTTTCAAACCAAAAAATTTACACCTATCCATCCATTTGTGTCATAAAATCATTATTTTAAATTATAAATTTCACGGCGATTTCGATTTTTTCCGAAAATTAGTGATGTTTCTCAATTTTAGCAGCGAATTTTCGCTTTCTCCAAATTTTAGCCGCATGGTAGCGTTTCCAATCCGTGCATTCCCTACCGGGTTTTGTCAGTTTTTGCCAAGAATTGGCGTTTGACTCAATTTAAGCTGCAAATTAGCAATGTTTCCCATTTTTAACTGAGAATTAGAGCTTTTCCCCAATTTGGACTGAAAATTAACGTTTTTATTAATTTTAGCTGCGCTAATTGGTGATTTTTTCAATTTTTGCCGGGAATTAGTGATTTTCTTCATTTTGTATCCGCGAATTAATGTTTTTCCACAACTTTATATCTGCAAATTGCAAATTAGCGATTTTTCCCAATTTCAGCTGTGAAATAGCGTTTTGTGCTAATTTTGGCAATTCAGCATCCTATTCCCTTTTTCATACACGAAGGGGCGATTTTACGTCATTTCAGTTGTGGATTTGCCATTTTTGTCGAATTTAACCTGAAAGCGTCTTTTATTTGTCAATATTATAGCGTGTTTTCTCAACTTTAACCGTGGGGTTTGCCCAAATACAACACTTTTGCGTTGATTTCCACAATTTATTCGTAGAGTGGCCTCCATGTACCGCGAATCAGCGATTTATTCCTTAATTTTAGTCTGGAACTTGCATCGCGAGACCAAGAATCAGCGCTTTTTAGCTGCTATAACCACGAATATTACCGATTTTTGTCTGATTGAGGGTCCGGGGCGACCCCCCCCCCTCCTTCACCGGTACACTACTGCGTTGGGTCTGAAGTCCAAGGAAAAAGCTGGACGTACTCGGACCTTTTCGGGCTGCTTTAATTCCAGAAAATATGTTGAACCTAACTTCTACGTGGAACGCTCATTTTTGGTGATTTTATGGGGCTCTTCGTTATAGTACTAGTGCTCCTTCGTTCGTATACTTGATGCTCTGGGGGGGGGGGGATATATCCCTCATATCCCCCCGTACCTACGCCCCTGATTATATTTAACATTTTTTTTATACTATGTACATACAAACAATAACTGAGAAAAAAAAAACCTGCTGGCTGTAGTAGTTACACCCGAAAGATTTCCGTGGATACGTCACTGTTAATTAATTACTTTATTCCGTTCAGAAGCGGTTTTATGCCTGAGTGACGGGGGTGGCGGTCAACTTTCTTCTCACCTCACCCCACTTATCATAATCGCCTAATTTCTTCATTTGGACCGAAAGACCAACGTGTCTGGTTCCCAAAAACTGGATCTTTTGTTGCAGTGCTGGGATGTGCTCAAGACTCTGGGCAAATCTGGTATCGTTTGAATTTCAAATAAAGTTAGTATGTAAAAAACAAAACAAAATCTGGAAATTCGGTCGCACAACCTGGAATATGCTGTCGAAAAGCTCCACCCAATGACTCGCGCTGCGCTTTGCTGCGTGGGCGAGGGTTTGGCTCCATATCTAATCCAAAAGGAATCATGCGCGTTTCACTCTTGCAAAAGCCAAATTGTATCACAATTTAGTCTAATTTGAACCCAAATTTCGCTTTTTCAAAACCAAATTCTTTGGATTTGACTTGTTCAAAACCATATTTTAGGGATTTTCGATCTCTCAAAAACAAATTTTCGCGGGTCGTTTTTTTCAATTTTACGGCAATTGTTGCTCTTTCAAAACCAAATTTATTGGATTTGGCTCCTTAAAACCCAAATTTCGGCGATTCACTCTTGATGAAAAACCAAATATCATGACTTTAGCTCTTCCCATTATTTTGGTCACTACGAATAAACAAATGGCTCGTTTGAAAACCAATTATCGTGACTTTGGCCCTTTCAAACCACAATGTCACCGCTGAAATGTGGTGCGAGCAATTTGTGGTTAGAAACTGTCTGTGATCTGAACATTTTGTAGTTCGAGCGTTGTGTGGATTGAGCATTTTGTGGTTGGTGCGTTGTGTGGATTGAGCGTTTTGTGGACCTGTCCACAAAATACTCAATGCACCTGTCCTGACACCTCGGCTCAGCACGCTCAGCTAATATTAAGACAACGCCAACTCTTGGTTTTTCGGGGCAACTTCGCGACTTGAGAAAAATATGTTATCGTACAGAGAAATCAGTAATTCGTAGCAAAAATTGAAGATAAAACGCTAATTTCACGCGGATCAACTCGAGCAAAGCCGCTAATACGTGGATGAAACTGTGAAACATCACAAAAATCCCGGATTACATTGAGTTAAAGCACTCAATCGCAGTTAATCTTGAGAAGGAGCGCTAATTGAAATAGAGAAAAATGCTAATTCGTGGTTCAAAATCCGCTAATAAACGGCTAATATAGTAAAAGTGCTAATTTCCGTCTAAAATGAGGAAAAGCTACAAATTCACGGATCAATCCGTAGATTCACGGGCCACAACCACAGTTGAGTAGAAACGGTAATTCTCGTTTAAAATTAAGAAATAATTCGTGGCTGAAATTGACACAAGCGCTTGTGCAAGGAAGAATTGAAAAAAAAAAAAAAAAAAAAAAAAAAAAGGTGAAAAAACAAGCGCTAATTCACGGCAAAAATCAAGAAAATTACTATTTCGCAAGGCTTAAGAAGAAAGAAAGAAAAAAAATAGCGCTAATTTGTGCCTATAATTGAGAAAAGTGCTGATTCGCGCATTTGAAAACTCCGCTGATACGCTGCTAAAACAGAGAAAAACCGCTGGTTCGCTGCTAAATTTGAAAAAAATAAAAAACGTTGATTCGCGGTTCAAGTTGACATAAAACGCTCATTCGTAAAAAAAACAACTCTAATTTGCGGATTAATTTGAGAAAAACATTGAGTAAACGAGCTAAAATTGAGTAAACGTGCTATTTCTTGGCTAAAACTAAGGAAACGAGCCAATTAGCAGTTCCCATAGAGTCAAGTTCGTGGCTAAAATTTTAAAAATCCGTAACTTAATGCAAAGTAAAAATTAAATTCCTTGTATTTAGAAATTGAGGAGCATACATCCTTCCACCCCGGACCACCAAAGATTTTGGTTCGCCACTGTGGGGTTCAAACATTTTGTGATTGGAGCATTTAGCGGATGGAATATTTTGTGGTTTGAGGATTGCGTGGTTAGAGCTTTTTGCGCATTGAGTTTTTTGTGGTTCAAGCGTTATTTTTGGACATTATATTCGAGAATTTCATGATGAGAAAATTTTGTGGTTCGCGCATTTTGTGGTTTGAGGAATTGGTAGTTTGGACATAGTGGCAAGGGATCGCATTCCCTTGAGTTAGGCTCCTAAAAAAACAAATTTCGTTGATTTGGATCTTCCGAGCACAAATTTTGGTGGATTTCTCAGAAATCCGGGGAATTTCTTAGTTGCAACGGTGCGGAACCTAAAGGTGCGTTTACACCAAAGTGTTCCCCGAACCTTCTCTGTGGACACAAGTGTAAAGCGTCAGACAGTGTGTTCAAACCAATGCGATTTGTGTCTGACACTAAATTTCAAGCCAACAATCGGACCATAAATCTCGGAAATTTCAAGCTCATCACACGTCCCTATTCGCCAACAGCGCTAGACATTTCTAGAATCACCAACAATCCCGGGTACCCCAGGACGGTCCCGTTTAGACCCTCCCCCTCCCTGCCAGTCGACCATTCCAGGAGTTCAGTTTTTATCAAGAAACCAGTAAACTTGGAAAGAAAAAGGGTAATGCCCCGAAATTAGAACGGGGAGGGGAGTCATCGCGGGAGTAATTTTGTCCCGGGTTCAGATTTATCTTAAATTTAAAGTCGGAGCATGATAACTCCTTGAAAACAGGCGAAATAATTGCATTCAAAGGCTCAGTTGACCATCTCAAGGCCGAAATGCTCGCCTCAGTCAATTCCAAATTCAATTCGCCAAAGTCAATTCCATAATTCGCATTAGTTTTATTAATTTCTACTTGAAAATGATAATGAGCCAAAAACTGAATAATTAATCAATCGTGAAACCTGGTTTTGAATAAGCCAATTTCACGACATTTTAATGGGATGAGAATAAGCCAAATCCATGTATTTGGGTTCTGAATGTGGCAAATTGGGTTTTGAAAAAGCCGGAATCGTTAAATTTTGTTTTGAAAGAGCCAAGCTCGCGAATTTTGTATTTCTTGGAGCCAAAACCGTTTGTTGAAGGAGCTGAACTGTTTTGTTTTTGTATGAGGAAAACCATGATTCTACCATGCCCCACCCCCCCGATATTGGCTGTTACGATAGCCAAATAAACGAAATTTGGTTATGAAAGAGCTAAACTAGCTAAATTTAGGTTTTTTATACAACAACAGTTCTACAGCCCCAGAGGGCCTAAGGCAGACCCTGGAAAATTTGGTAGAATTGATGAGTCCAAACCCGCAAAATTTGCGTTTTCTCAATTTTGGCAGTGAATCTTTTCTCCACTTTAGCCACAAATTCGCCTTTTGTTTCGATTTAGCCACGAACATGCGTTTTTATCCATTTTAGAGGCAAATTAGCGCTGTTTCTTGAATAGAGCCGTGAATTATTACCGACGTGTTCACATTTAGCCAAGAATTGGCGCTTTCCCTCAATTTTAACAGTGCGACGGTGTTGCGCGAGATGGGCCAAAGTGCATTCCTTTAGTCTTAAAACTTCAAATCTGATTGTCCTTCTGAATTCAGCGTGCAGTTCGAACGGAAGATGCAATTGAGTGTAATAAACTATACTAATTCCAAGCTATGCTCGAATCACGCTTAAGGTCATCATGAGTATTTAAAAACAAAATAAATTAATGAAGTGATATGCAGATTGCCCTTTCTGCTTTGAAACAGATTGGCCCTTCTTGCGCAACACCGTCGAGGGGATCAGCGGTTTTTTCACATTTAGCTTTGATTAGCGTTTTTTCTTAATTTTAGCCCCCAAGCTGCCTCCAAAAAACACAAATAGGCGTTTTCTCAAATTTAGCCGCGGATTAAAGTTTTTTCGAATTTTTTCGATGTAGCAAAATTTCACATTTAGTAATGACTTGACGCTTTTTCTTAACCTTGAAGTTGCTTCCAGAAATTGCGTTTTGGCGTTTTATCAATTTTAGCTTTAGATGAGAGCTTTTCCGAGATTTTAGCAGTAAATTAGCGCTTTTTCTCAATTTTAGCATGAACGCCTTTTCTCTATTTTAGCCCCAAATTTGCGCTTTTTCCAAGATTCAACCGTGTATTAGCAGTGTATTCTCAAATTTGAAACCGCAAATAGCTCCAATAATAAAAACGCCCAGACCGCAAGACGTTTCTTAAAAATGCACTCACCACAAAAAGCATTCGGCTATTTTTAAGAAACGAACCGATTGCAGTTCAGCCATTTTCAAGGCACGAAAGCTTCAGTTGGGCCACTTTAGATGTACAAAAATGTTAATTTTCATCATTTCCCAGACATGAATGGTCCGTTTAGCTATTTTTGAGGCTTGATTAACCAGTCAAGCAATTTCATAGAGCAAAAGTAGTCAGTTTATCCAGTGAGAACGCCGTTAGGGGAGGGGGGGCGATGAGTTGATTCGGCTTGGATACGTCAGTTTTCAGTGTGTCGTATTGAGGCGCGAATAGCCATATTTGACCATTTTTTGTGTGCAGTTAACCATTTTGAAACCGAGAATCGTCATTAACACCATTATGTATCATCTGTAGGGCGCGAATGATCACATTGGGTGATTTTAGAGCGTGAAGCATGAATACAATTTTGCCATTTTGGGGGTCTGAATAGCCAGTTTTGCTATTTTTAAGGCTCGAATTGTCATTTCACGCATTTTCAAGGTGTTAAGGCTCAGTTTGGCCAGTTTTGACGCGTATATGGTTGGTATTGCCATTTTCAGAACATTAATAATCTGTTTAGGCAATTTCAAAACGCGAATCTTCAGTTTAACTATTTATAGGACACATGGATAGAGCCATTTTTGTCAATTTAAGGGCGTGAATAGACAGTTTGGCCATTGCTACGTCGGTGCCAACTGTCTGGACGGCTATTTATAGGGCGTGAATAGTCAGCGTGATATTTTCAGTGCACGAATCGTCAGTTTTGCCATTTTAGGTTCCGAACGGGCAGTTATGCCGTTTTTAGAGCGAGAATTGCCAGTTCAGCCATTTTTGGAGCGGGCATTGCCAATTTAGCCATTTTCCTGGTGCGAATGGTCAGTTTGTTTCCAGGACAGGAATCATTTGTTTAGATATTTTCAGCGCGCAAGTTATCAGTTTAGCTTTTTCTTGGGGCACGTAGAGTAATTTTTACCAATTGCAGGGCTTGATTACCCAGTTCTGCTATTTTTAGGGCACAAAAAGTCAGTTTTGACATTGAAACAGTGCTAATAGTACGTCAAGCCAATGCGAGAACGGCCAGTTTGGCCATTTTTGGCGCGCGAATGGCCGGTTATGCCATTTCTAGAGCAGGAATCACCTGCGTAGGCATTTCAGGGCGCAAATTGTCGGTTAATCCATTTTTAGGGCTCTTAAAGTCCGTTTGGATATTTTTGGAGTGATCATTGCCATTTTAGATATTTTTAGTGCACAAATAGCTATTTTCAGGTCACGAATAGTCAGTCTAGCCGTTTTTAGGGCGCGTATTGTAAGTTAGCTATTTTAAGGTTATACTTTTTTGGGAGGGGGGGACGCCAGGCTTCGAATCTGGCAGGCGCAAGCCTCCCTTGGGTCCTACGCCATACCCAGATCTAACTGTGCACTTCACACCCGTACTATGCGGGCGTTGCGGTCGGAGCGCGGTTTGTTGAACGCACACGAAGCCGAGTGTGCCGTGTCACAGCTCGCCGCAGCCTTATAGTGTAATGGGCAATGGCTGGATTCGAACCCAGGCCCGCTGGGTTGCGAAGCGAGCATTGTATCAATTACACCATCGATGCGCGCTTAAGGTTATACATTGTCAGGATGGCCATTTTTAGGGCACGAATATCAGTGTGATCATTTTCAAAGCGTGATTGCATAATTTGACCAATTTCGTAGCGCGAATGATTGGATTACTATGTTCATGGATCGTCCAGTAGGCCATTCAGGGCGTAAATTGCCAGTTTGGCTATTATTAAGGCGTGAATATCAGTTTGGCTATTAATAAGGCATGAATTACCAACTTGGCTATTATTACTAATAAGAAGTTAATATTATTGATTGTTTATTTTTCTTCGCAGGAAATATTGGCCACCACTCCTGACCAGTACCCAATTTTCTTCCTCGACATCAAGTACTCCGAGCTTGAGGCCATAGTTCACTTTTGCTATCGAGGCGAAGTCCGAGTCACCTACGACGACCTCGAAGGTTTCCTCTGGGCTGCCAATCGACTTCAAATCCACGGTCTCTGTATCGAACAACATCCGGCGGCTAAACAACAGCCAGTAAGGGACGGTGGTGACAAAAAGGGGGACACGGTTAGTTTGAAACGTAAAGACTGTTCCGGTGGCGGTGCGGGCGCCTTGGGACACAGTGGTAAAGTGGCTAGACGATCGTTCGATGAACAACCGTACAAGGTGGTGAAAAATGCTGCGTGCGGTGACAGTGCTGTGAACGGACGGAGAGTGAGTGGTGATGTCGCGAGTGAAGTGAGTGATGACAACGTGAAATCGGCGTCGCAGGCGTCTTCAGCAGGGAAGCTCACCAACGGGGATAGCGACAAGAAGCATCTGGTTGATGGTGAGTGACTGTTCTTAGCATTACGAAACTTACTTGTGTTTGTGTCGTGACGATAAAATTCGGCATCCAAATAGAAAACGTTATTAGTCTCTGGCGTAATTGCAGCCGGGTAAATGAGGAACTAGCACAGGTCCAGGGTAGCCCTAAAGTCAAGAAGCCCCAATCCCCTTCCTGAACCGACTTGTCAAGCTGAATTTGAAATAATGTTTTAGAGGTCACAAAATTGGAAGTGTTGGAAGCTCTGGATCAAGGGTTGGGGGGGGGGGGTCTGCTTCTAGACGCTTAGAATAGGGCCTGTGACCAGCTGATTGCGCCGGTGTGAAACAAGTGGAAGTGCACACGATGACCCAATTGAATGTGGAAGTGGCCCGACGGGGCTGAAGATGGTGAGCCGCCTTTTTTAACTACGTGGCGCTGATCATGGACCATCCCGGTTAAGACCCGGGAAAAAACCGCAGTGCCGCATGCCGTCATGTTTGGCCCCACTGGGCTACGAAACTCTGATAACTCGGTGCACCGTGATGGGGACGATTCCAACTCTCCCCTCCTCTGTTGAATACGCGCGATTAGAGGAGCGGTGGATGGTTTCCGCCAGCCTCTACCTCACTTGGGTGTTGTGAGGGGGATTTTGGGGGGGGGGCATAGTGAGCCCCTCATTATTCCCGTAGCCTAGACCACTACTCTTGTTAATTATAGCCACTAAAAAAGGGCCTTTTTTGGCCTGCAAGCGATCCTACAGATGTCTGGTTGCACAAAAACAGAGGTGGGACATTTAAAACATTTTTTTTAATTGCTGGCAACCAATTGCCAAGCACACTCAGGCTAAGCAAGACCTTATGAATGCTTGTCGGCCTAAAATCACACGCTTTGAACTGCTCCGATGCCCCCTAAACCGCGATGGGAAGTGATTTTAACTCCCCCACCCCTGCTTCATGGGCATGCTCAAGGCAGAAGGGTGGGGAGCTTATCACATGCTGCGGTATGGTATGGTACGACGTATAAGCCTCACGTGGTTCGCTGTCAGCTTTTGACGTGGCCTGCTAGCCCGAGCCCACAAAAAAACAATGTAAACTAGCTATGTCTTGGATTTGTCACGATCAGGGCGAGTGCATTTTTTGTCATAAATGAAATGCACTTACAATGTAAACTGGCAATTTCGCAGATATTTAGCCTGAAACTTGCAGATTCACTGCCATTTTGATGTAGCTCCGAACGATGTAGTTTTGAGGCTATTCATCATGCTACGTGTGCCTTCGGGGCGGGCTGGACCAGGGAGTCCGCCTGCCACTAAAAAAAAAAAAAAAAAAATCCTAAACTGGCAATTTCTGCGAAATTAAGACCCGAAACAAGCGAAGTCGCTTAAATCAAGACCGGAAACTGGCAAGTCCGTAGATAATCAGCCAGAGAACTTCCCATTTTGCGTGTGTACGTCAAGTTTTGAGTGCCGGCTGCCCTGGGTTGAGCCAGTGAGGACCAAAACTTACAGGGACCCGAGGCGGAATTTCTTAATTTAGCGCATTTTCCCGATTTTATTCGTGAATTAGCAATTTTTCACAATTTTTGGCGGCAATTTAGCGTTTTTCCTGACTTCAGATGCTAATTAATAACATTCCTCAATTTAAGTTTGTTGAAATTTGCTTCGGAAGCCGCGAATTGGGTTTTTCTCAATTATAGCCGCGAATGAGATATTTTTCAACATTTTCCCCCAAAATTAGCGATTTTTCGCAATTTCATCAACGAATTAGCATTTTTTCACAACTTTTATTTTTGCAGTTTATCGACGATTTTTCTCAATTTAAGCCACGATTTATCACATTTTCTTAACTTTAGACCGCTAGCGATATTATCCCGCGAAATAGTGGTTTTTCTCAATTTTAGTGGCAAAGTAGCGTTTTTAATCCCGCGAATTAGATTTTTTTTAACATTGTAGCTGTGATTTAGCTCTTTTTCTCCCTTTTAGCCGTGAACTGGAGGCTTCTTTCATTTCTATCCGACAATTTGAGATTTGTGTCAGTTTTTGACCTGAATTAGCTCTTTTTCTCGATTTTTTCGGCGAACTAGCAGTCGCAAAGTGGTGTTTATATCCTGCAAATTAGCGGGGGTTTTCAACTTTATCCGCGATTCAGTGGGTTTCTCAATTTTAACCCGGAATCAGAATCAGCGTTTTTCTCAATTTTTTCCGCATACTTCGGTGTGGTTAGGTGTATTTTGCTCAATTTTAGTCGCAAAGTATCGTTTTTAATCCCGCGAATTTTGCATTTTTTTTTTTCAATCGTAGCTGCGATTTAGCGTTTTGTTTCCATTTTAGTCGTGAATTAGACGATTTATTCATTTCCAACCGCGAGTTATAGGTTTTTGTCAGTTTCACCCCTGAATTAGCGTTTTACTCAATTTTAGCTGCGACTTACCGGTTTTCCTCAATTTGAGGAGTGAATTTGGCGTACTACCTCTCAATTATAGCGAGCGTGATTTGTCAAACAGAACGCTTTTTATTAATTTTAGCCGTGCATAAGTGATAATTTTCGATGTTAGCCGCAAATTTGAGTTATTTATTCAATCTTAGCCGCAAATTCGAGTTACTACTCAATCGAATTAACGCTTTTTCTCAATTCTAGTCCCGAAGTATCGATGTTATCCTGTGAATCAGCGGTTTGCCTCTATTTTTGCCTACAAATGAGTGCTTTTCCTGATGTTTGCCGCTTTTTAGCTCATCTTCTCGATTTTTTCCGTGAATTAGCGCTTTTTCTCGATTTTATTCGTGATTTATCGTTTTCCCTCAATTTCACCATGAATTGGCGTTTTTCCGGTTTTAACAGAAAACGCACACTTTCTTTCAAATTTATCTGTGATCGAGCTTCTTTTCTTCATTCCAGCCTTAAACGAACGCTTTTATCAATTTTCGCCGTGGATAAGTGATGTTTTTCAATGTTACCCGCGGATTTGAGTTTTTTTACTCAATTGTTATGCCGCTAATATGAGTTTTTCACTCAATCTTATGTATGTGGATAAGTGATATTTTTCAATTTTCGCCGCGAATTTGAGTTTTTACTCAATTTTAGCCCTGAATTTGATTTTTAAATCAATGTCGGCCGCAAATTAACACTTTTCCTCAATTTTAGCCTGAAAGTAGCGTCTTTATCCCATGAGTTGCCGATTTTTCTCAATTTTTTCCTTTAATTTAGCTGCTAATTAGCTCTTTTTCTCGATATTTTCCGGGAATTAGCACTTTTTCTCTATTGTTGTCGCGAAGTAGCGTTTTTAATCCCGTAAAGAAGCGATTTTTGTCGATTCTAGGCACGATTTAGGGCTTTATCTCTGTCGCTATCGCTTTATCGCCATCACTCGCTTCTATCCGTGAATTAGCTTTTTTTTTAATTTCACCCCCGAACTAGCGTTTTTCTCAATTTTTGCTGCGTTCTTGGTCCAAGAACGGCACATAAGGATTTTTCCTCCATATTTTACCCGTAAAATGTCCTCTAGACACTTCAAATCAGTGATTTATTTTGAATTTTGGGTTGGGAAGTTCGCTCGAGAACCCCGAGTGAATTATAGCTTTTTTGCAGTTTTATTCACAAACTCACGAATATTGGCGCCTTTTTCCAAGCTTTTAGCCATCTACTTGCCCCACGAACATCTCATTAGTGCGCCTTCTCATAATAGTGCTTGGACGCGACAAGTGCCCTGGAACTTCTTCGCAGAAGTAAAGACCAGAAACTTGCTAAACTGCTGATATTTAGGCCCGAAAAGTATTAATTTCTTAGATTTTCAACTCTGGAAACAGCAATTTTGTCGTGACTCGGCTCCAATGTTCGAATTCACTGACTTTTTGGCTATGAGTTTAATGACCGACCTGTCTCCTCAGCCACTCAATGACACGGGGTCGCCCCCCCCCCTCCCATAAAGTAGTGATTTATTAGGTTATCTAGCCAGGAACTTACCATTTCACTCATACAATTTTAGCCTCTTAACTTTCAAATTCATACTTTAAATTCGACTCTTTTGACCACCGCAAGCAATTTCGTGGCTATTCGGCTCTGAATATTTGCGGTTTCGTGACTGTTTCACGCCCTGGCTAGTCTTGAATTTTCAAGTTTTGGAGGCTAAATTGCCGTTCTCGTATTGAATAGTCAGTTTGGGTAAAATTTGTGCGTTGTCACGCGACTTTGGCAGTTTTTTGTCAAAAATTCCCTGTGTCGTTACTAGTGATGCACGAGACCGAAACCGAGACGAGACCATCATTTCTGGAGCGAGACCGAGACGAGACCACTATTTTCGAGACGAGACCGAGACTGGTCTCGGTCTCGTAATTAAAAGAATGAAAAAATGATGGCTCATTTATGAATGCAGAACATTTTAACAATGAAATGACCTTGTTTCATGCCGAGAAGGCTATTGTGTTATGGGCCTCCTGGCAGGGGCGGATTGGGGTATCGGGGCGCAGGGGGGGTGCCGGTAATTTCGAATATTTTTGGCTGAATTACACATAACTTGTTACTCGCGTAGAGAGAATGAACTCCCATTCCTTAAAATGCTATTTTTACCCGCGAGTCCTGTTTCTTCAGGTTTAAAAAAAGGAAGGTAATAAATTATATTAGCTGAGAGAATCAACGGTTCCTTAAAGGCGATTTGGGAGATTTCGTGGGAAACCGGACTTTTCCTAAAAGTATACACGTAGGTAGGTTTAAGTATGCGTATTACCTGTACTAAGTTTTTAGGCTGAATTCCTTCTCGTTTTCCAGTCAAAATTAAGATTATTCGGCTAAATTGAAACATTTTTGGGCATAATAGAACGGTTATAGGGCCAAATAGCCAGTTTAAGCGCTGCAAAATTACCAGTTTTTAACCAAATAACGGATTTTGTGACAATAAATCGACAGGGGACGGTCCAATAGTAGTTTCTGGGCATGAAATGTCTGCTTTTCTAGCCAAATAATTAGTTTCAGGGGATAAATTTCCCAGATTTAACCCTTTCCGGTATGTATAAGAATAACAGTGTCTAATAGCGCCAGTGATGCCAGATACAAATTTTAAAGCGTCAGTTATGGAGCCAACATATTGGTACACGATAGCAACACCGATCAAATTGTAGGGGCTGAGTTTCCAGATTTATTCTTGAACAGTCAGTAAATTCTAGAGAGGAGTAAAATAATTAGTTGTTAAGGGGGGAGCGATCCCAACGAAAAATTGTTATTTCTGTTGTGAAAGCATGCTTTTGGATCAAAAGATCAGTCCTTTTAAGGTGAATTTGTCTTATTCATGTGCAACGGGATCTTTGACAGACGCCCCTTCCTTATCTATGCCCAACGAATTTAGATCACCGCCCCCCCCCCTCTAAAACCGAAACCTAAACTCTACGCCTCTGCCACGTAGGGGACAGAGTCTCTTTTCTGAAACTCGATTTTGTCGATTCTAAAAACAGATGTTCGTTTTTAATCCGTTATGAAAATAATTATAATAACGATGGTCTGACAGGGGCGCCACGCTCAAGGGACGCGGGGGGGTTTTAGACACCCACCCCTCCCGGGTCAGTCCGCCACTGCCTCTGGGCTGTAGTGGATCCAAGGGGTGGACATATCCCCCCGCCCTAACGCACAAAATGACATAAAATAATGGGAAAAAATTTACTTTTTGTAAAATTATCATAGGAATCACGCACATTTCTTCTTCTTTCAGGAATTATACTTGATGGTTTTCGCACGATCAGGGATGGAAGTGATACTTCCCCTTCCAGGTACCTCAACAGGGAAGTTGATTTTTACTTGAAAAGATGAGTTAGGTGAAAAAAGTATTTTTTTTTCACTCACTAGTGAAGGAAAGTAAGGCAGAATGCCAATAATTTCACATTTTCCCTCGCAAGCGAAGGAAACAGGAAGGTTTTCATTCACTAGTGAAGGAAAGTGAAAAAAAGTTCTGTATTCAATTAGCGTACCCTTGCCTCCGAACACTTCCTGGAAAGACAATTAAACCTGTTGGTCGTGCGAAAAATAATATCAACAACTCGTGAGGAAGAAGCTTTCACTCTGCTCGTTGTTTTTAGCTCACTCGGCCCCGCCTCGTGAGCCAAACACAACTCGCAGGTAAAACTCCATTTCCTTCACTTGTTGTGAAATATACTATTATTTCAATTGTCACGTGAAAAATATCGTGCATAACTCAATTCACTTGCTCGTACTCATTTAGCCAACTCGGCTTTGCCTCGCCAGCTAAACAAAGTACTCGCAAGTAAAATGGCACTTACGTGTCTCGTTATATGTAAGATACTATTTTTTTAAAACAGCTGATTATTTTAGAGCCTAGGGGATAAAACACTCACTTTATCGCCGTGGCCCAGAAAATCAGCCCATGTTTTGATAAAAAAATACTGTACACACCGCGTCAAAAAAGTGATTTTGGGGTCTCGAGAAAAGGCCAGGCTCGGCTACGCCTCGCCCGTCCAATTTTTTCTCTCGGCCTCCAAAAAATCGCTTTCTTGCCTAGGCGTATAATCTACTATTCCTAAGATCATTCTTAAAGAAGTGTTTAAGCAGATGTTCATCGTGCGTAAAGACCTACTGTACACACGCCGTGCGTTAAAGAGTTCACTCTTTACCGCACGGCGTGTGTAAAGTAGGTCTTTAAGCACGATGAACGATGGGTGAAGGGTGAGTGAAACCGTGGAAATTATATCCCAACAAGGTCAAAGTCAGTTGATTATGCTGGTGAGTTGGTAGAAGAAGTGAGGCAGGGAAGCCCGCTTTCATCTTACGCGCTTCTTTTGTTTCTTCTTTTTTATTTCTCTGAAATGAAGTTGTGTGGCAAATGGGAGACTTTACGGAACCGTTAAATTAAATAATAATGAACCTAATTGGCTTCAAAGGCTTTGTACGATCGAAGGTAAAAAAAAAAAAAAAGCGTACGATCCTGAGGCGTATAGTCGCACTATAAACTCTACCGATGCTCGACTTCGTCTCGTGTCACAAACATCGTGCCTCGTTCGTTAAAAGCTCCTTTATGCCTACGTATCGTAATAAAAAAAAAAGTTAGGGTTCCCGGGGGGCCGGTGAAATACATTGCAACCTATGGGTGCCCGCGCACTAGGCAGCAAAGATTTCCAGGCTGGGCAGCCACTAGAACAAGCCCAACTGCACAGAAGCCAACTGGCTGTCGCGGCCAGGCTGCTTAGTGCAAGGGAACCATAATTTTGCGTTTCAAACTTCCCTGGGCCGTTATCATCATCAAACTCGACACCGCTTTTTTTTATTATTATTATTTTTTTTTTAACTAACATTGCCAGCTGAAGCATGAGATGGAGGGTCTGATATAAGGGAGGGGGGGTTGTGCACCTCTGCCTCGTCGTGTTTGGGAAGGGAAGTCTCTTGCTTGAACTAAATAAGCTGGCATGAGCGAGATTTTGAGTTGACTCGTTGTATTCTCAACTGTTCCGCTTTCACGTTCTCAGTGTGACGATTGTTTTGAAGATACGATTCTATTTTGGGGCAATTACAAAGCTCTTTGGTTATTAATCAGTAATGTATCACTTATCTCCCTTCGTGCCACGAGCCACCAAGGAAGGAAAGTAAAGTATAAATTCATCTATCGTCGTCATCTGTAATCATTGAGGCGAGAATAGGATCACTCGTCACTAATATCACACATACTTTGAATTCGCGCCTTTAACTTTTCGAGACGAGACCGAGACTTTCGAGACCGAGACCGAGACGAGACCGACTTTTCATGATCGAGACCGAGACCGAGACCATCCCCTCATGAGCGAGACCGAGACCGAGACCACTCAAGTCTCGTCTCGGTCTCGTGCATCACTAGTCGTTACGACAAATTACCATTTTTTCTGAAAAAAAAAGTTTCTCGGGCAAAATGCCTAGATTTGTTTGTTTTTTGAGGGCAAAATGTTCAGTTTTTATGATGATCAGTCAGTTTGATGATGTTAAATTGACGGTTTCCGAGTGCAGATTTTTTCGTGGATCGTCACGAGCATAAAAGACGAGGATGGGCAGCTGCCCACCTCTCTATGGCTTCTTCCTGGTTTTTTTGTTTTTTTTTAAATATGGGACACTGGTCCCATACGCATCTCATGGTGAGGAGGGGGGGGGGTCTTGATGCAGAACAGACCAATTCCCACCTTCAAAAACCAGTGTTTCATCAACTATGATGGTATTCTCTATTTTTGTTTCAGGAGGTTTGATACACCATGCTGCTGTCGACCAGCAAGGTAGGAATTAGTCCTTTAAGGTCTAGACCATAATGTGAATATGGTGCCATTGGTTTCTTACATTCTTTCCAGAGTAATTTTGCTCGACTAACAGTTGCACTAGCCGTTTTTGAGGTTAAAAAAAAACAAGTGTAAAAGTCACAATTTCTCGTTAAATAATGGTTCCATATTCATAACCAACCACGGTTCTTGCATTTGTGAATTCTTTTTGTACATGTTTTGTGTGATTTCCCGGTTACGAGTCACCCGTAAAAGTAATTTACGGCTTGAATGTCCCATGTTGCGACGTTCTCGTATTTATGCATAATCACGTCACCCTAGCGTCAATAATTTCTCAGTACTCAATCGTTTAGACGGGATAAAAGCTAATTTGTTGTGGATCTTCGCACTCGGACAAACTTATTCGATGCACAAATTGTTGAGAATTATTAATTTTTTTCAATAAGATGTTGTTGTATTTGGGGCATACACTCGTAACCGATAAATCGTAAAATTAGTCCTCTCTTCGGCGCCCAGACCGTCATGCGAATCTACGTATCACACAACACACACAAACACTTTGAAGCCTCACATTATTTATTTATTTATTTATTACGTAGTCGCGAAAACACTATTTCTGCCTCGAGCCGAGTGTGGCGTCGGTAGCGCTTATCCCGCCGTTAATTTTTTTTTTTCTGCACACAGTAGCGTTAATTCTTTTGTTTGAACCGTGAGGGTTAATTCATGAAATTCGCCTAAACTTGAGTGGTTTTGTTGCGATCTTCGCTAACGCAATTCACATTTTAAGGGGGAGTTTCACAGAGCTTGTACCCCCCCCCCCATTCTAATTTCCTCTTTTCTCCTACTTGCCATAAGTTTTCACACCTTATTTCTACACCAATCGTGGATTTTAAGGTCTCGTTTCAACCTTCAGTAAATTGTACCTACATGTTATATGCATTGGAATCATATTTGTAAATTTGGCCCCCCAAATTAAACTTTATTTTTTGAAATTTCACGATCTTCCTTCGACTTATTCGGTAAGAGGGGGGGGGGGGTCGAGTAATCTGTGAAACTTCCCCTTAACCAACAAGGGGTCTCCGTTCTAACAATTTTCTCTTTTCAGCTAAGATGCTTGCTTAGAGTTGATAGATTTTATTAATTGCTCAAATTGGTTAATCCGCGTTATAGAGTAGAGAAGTTTACACAAATACCGACAGTGAGTGGGGGGGGGGGTTACAGGTTGATCTTCGAAAGGTAAGTGAAGAGAGGATTTCACGTACTAGGGAGTGCACAAATCGTGGTTGTATGGTCTGCTAGTATGTAGCTGTGATTTTTTTTTCCGCGTTTTTTATGGGTTTGCACAACCCATTATTACGCAATACACAATTTTATTTGGTGGGGGGGGGGAGACTTCATTTCGATGGGATTAAGTGTCGTGTTGAGTGATAAAAGCTTTCAATAATTTCAAGTATTTTTGAATTGAAGACGGATTTATGGTAAAAAAAAATAATAAATTGTTTTGGGTGCTCGGTAAGTTTATTTAAGAAAAGCTTCTTTTTTCTGCATTTTTCGGTGTCGGTGGGCGTGGTGCCATGGGTACCTACCTGCCTGACTATTAATCGTTGTTTAAACGGGAGCAGAAAAATGAAGCTTAATTTGACTTTTTTTGTTAATTATTTATCTGGATTTTGACTGCACATTTCAGAATCTGACAATTCCGATGTGGACTCTGATGATTCGAGCACGGCCGGTGATGACACTGAAGAAGAGACGGACGGCTTTCGATCCGGTTTTATAAACTCGGACGGACTGGCTTTCAACTGGATTTGCGATCATTGCGGTGAAGCGTTCACCGCCCGCCACGAATTGACCACGCACAGGATCACCTGCTCACCATTCCCCGGCCTCGAGCACCCTTGGAAATGCGACCGATGCCCCAATTCGTACAAGAACAAAAAAGACCTCGTACGCCACGAACTGTATTGCGGACGGACTCTACCCCGTCTCGAGTGTCAACTCTGCGGAAAATCCTACAAGTACGAGCGCGGCCTCCGCCGCCACCAAAAATACTGCGGCACCGAAGTTCAACCGCTCAACTGTTCAGACTGCGGTAAAATCTACAAGTATAAACGCGGTCTCCGACGACACAGGCTCCGCTGTTCAAGCGTTGGTAGTGGTGGTGTCAAGTCTGAACAATTCAACGAGTCTTCATCCATGGCCACCGGCTCGCCACCCTCGCCCCCCGGTAGTGGACCGGTGGTTGAACCGTCGAGCGATGCGTCGGGAGGTGGCGTTTTTTCCTGTTCGGTTTGCCGAAAATCGTACAAATACCGTAAATCTTTCGTCAAACATCTGGAAGTTTGTGTCCCCCCAATATCTTCGACGCAGAAACTCGTCAATTCCGATAACGATTCTGACGACTCGAAAAAAACTAATAAAATTATACAGACCAAAGACAAAAAATAAGTCCTTTTTATTTATCAAAATTTTAGTCATTTCTATGTGATTTCTTGAGTTTTATTTTTTAAAATAACGTGTGATTTTTTTAAAATTACGTGTATGACATTATTTTATCGAATTACCATGGAATTGTAGTCCAATGAAACGAGTAACTTTTTGTAAGTTCAGTATTAAAGAAGTGTGATTAGTGACGTAGTAGACATTTTAGTGATTTATTTTGAAAATACAAAGCATTGTTTGTCACAAATTCTATTGCTTTTTCTATTGATTCATCTATGGGCATTTTATTTCGCGTGAAAAAGTGCCGTTTACGTCAGTTGCTCAGGTCGAAGGTCATGGGTTCAACCGCTTTGACCATGGTCTAGCCCTTCTAGGTTACGATGAAGGCTATTATTCTCCTTTCATTGATAAACCATTCAAAGGTTCCGTCATACGGCTTCTGGGGCTTAAACCTTGTTATTTACCCCCTTACACTTATCCCTGAGTGAAGTGACTCCCCTCGTGGACAAAAGGGACATCCTAAACTGTCGGATAAGTGGGGCTTAGTTGGGATTCAGGGGTAACGGCCGCTTTACGGATGAATTAGAAAGTGTGACAAAAGCAAAACAATTTCATGGGTTTCAATCGCTGTAAAAACCAATCTCGCGGTGTATAGTCAATGAATTTCGCGGATTTGAGTCTTCAAACAATGAAATCTGTTTCTGCTTGCGACACTAAAAGTCCCCTAAATGTCGAAGGTACCTATTTGACTTTGTGAAAAAACAGTTTCGCGATGTTGGCTCGCTCATAAACCAAGTTCACGGGTTGGCTCTTCGGAAAAAAAAATTCGCCGGACGAGGTGAATAAAAAAAAAGTTTTTTTTTCGCGTGTCCAACGTGTAAAGTTCGAGTTTACAGGCAAAAAAACAACTGCAGGAAGTCGAGAGATGCACACCAGTGATGTAAAAACTTTACCTCACTGAAAAGTAGTGGCGTACAAATTTTACCTCACTGAACTGGGGAAGACGGTGGTGTGACGTAAATAGGCAACCTGACGTGACTAGGCTTCCGCATTATAACTATGTAGCTGACCGAACGATATCAATTGCACAAGAATGAAAATTGACTATGTTTTTACAAGGTTTATGTCAAAAGCTGGGTAGCTAGCCACGCGAAAAATAGTGTACACAACTCGTGAGGGAGTAGAATTGCCTCGCTCGTTTTTTTCAGCTCACTCGGCTGCGCCTCGTGAGCCAAAAAGGACTCGAGTGCAAAATTCTACTTCCCTCACTCGTTGTGTAATATACTATTTCTTGAGTTTTGCTTGGTTAAATTTTTAAAAAGTTGAATTCGCGGCTTTGGCTCATCGGAAAACCAGCTTTATAAACAGAAGCGTAGAGGGAGTGTTTGGGCCTAGGGGCGAAACTCAATAGGGCCCTTTCATGAACCCCCCCCCCTCAACAGCTAGTCCAGCTGTAGCAAAGCTATTGCAATAGCATCGTACTATAGCAAAAGGTCCAACCACATCATAGGTCCAACAACAGTCAAATTCCAACCACTGCAAAAGTGCAACCACAGCAATGGTCCGACCAGAGCAATGGTCCAACCATAGCAAAGGTCCAACAACAGTCCAGATCCAACCACACGAAATGTTCAACCAAAGTAAAGGTCCAGCCACACGAAATGTTTAATCACAGCAAACGTCCAACCACAGCAATGGTCCAACCACAGCAATGGTCTAACCACAGCAAAGATCCAACCACACAAAATGTCCAACCACAACAATGATCCAATCGCAGCCAATATCTAACCAGACCAAATGCCTAACTATAGCATTGGTCCAACCGCAGCAGTGGTACAACAACAGTCCAGGTCCAACCACACGAAATGTCCAACGTCAGCAAAGGTTCAATCACAGCAAAGATCCAACCACACAAAATGTCCAACCTCAGCAATGGTCCAATCGCAGCCAATATCTAGCGAGAGCAAATGCCTAACTATAGCATTGGTCTAACCACAGCGGTGGTCCAACAACAGTCCTGGTCTAATAACCACAACGGTGGTCCAACAACAGTCCAGGTCTAACGACACGAAATGTCCGACCAGAGCAATGATTCAACCACACCAGTGGTCCAACCAAAGCCAAAAACCACAGCAAAGCTCTAAGCACAGAAGAGCTTCAAAGATTGACGGGATCGATGCGGGTGGGGGGAGGGGGTTTTACCCACCGAAAGTTTTACCGCACGGAGTGAACCGGACGGTCCACCCTCCTCTTCGAGCTCAGACCTTCATCGACCAGACCTACTTGCTCCAGGCCTTATCAGCTCAGCAAATGAGCCGGTTATTGAGAACTTCAACGTCGGTAAAAACTTTCCATTTTTTCTCTTTTTTTCCTTTTCTTGATTTCTGAAATCCAGTCCCCCAAGGAAGGCCGGGCCCAGGGATAACACGGACCCAGTGCTTCCTCCCTCCCCACTCAAATGACCTGTTCGTGGTTTGTTTCACTCTAAAAGCTAATGTCGCAGGTTGGACTTTCAAAAAAATTAATTTTCCCATTTTTGGCTCTTCAGAAGACCTATTAGGGGTATTCACGTTAACCTTCGTACTCTTCGTAGTTTCGTACTCGCGTGGTCAGATGTTTGTTACCAGGGAAATCAAGTTTCGAAGGAATGACTTTAAAATATGACCGAACAAACGAACGAACGAACGACCGTTGTGATGAATGACAAAATGATTGCAATTTCTATTTCCCTAACAACAGACCGTAGCAACAACGCAATTACGAAACTACAAACAGTACGAAAGTTGACGAGAATACCCCTATTATTTGCTTCAATTTTTAACGATTTTTGATGCGATACTTTCTTACGGCTTTTCATTTTATTAACATGCAGTGAGTCTGTGTAGTAAAATGGTCTCGCAAAATAGATTTTGTTGCTCGAAAAAATCAGTTTCGGGGGATGGTATTGCGCAGTCTCCAGGGTGATAACTGAAGCAAGAATGACTGAAATTAGAAAGCTCTTGGCCTTCACGCCTTTTAGGCTTCATTGTGGGCATCAACCCGCGAGTTTCTTTCAGCATCTGGCAACAATTTTAGCGGCATCGTTTTTTGGTGTGTTGATGGGTTGGCTGGGAGGTTTACAGAACATTTCTGAACTGGGCCCAACCACTTGGTACACTGGTGTGGAGCATTTAGAGGAAGCCCAGCTTGAGGTGGACGTTGCTGGAATAGCGATTGAGGGATGGTTTCAAAGAGTAAGTAATCGTTCGGCGATGGATTTCGATGGGAGAAAAGGAGTGGCCGGACCCTGTTCAACTGATTTTATTCATTTTTTCAAGTGAAATCGTGTGACTTGCTGTCGGAAATAAGGAAACTGAAGGTTTTACCACCCATGTGATAAATCTTCCCAACTGGCTTGCGGTATATCTTTACGAGCGGTATAAATTAATTTTTATTATTTTTTCCCCCTCATTATTTTCTGTCATCATTGCCAGGACAACTGAAGTGTGACTACTGCAACATGACATACGTTAATCGTATAGCTCTTTTCGAGTGCAGCATCCTCAAGAGAGAGGAGTCGACTGTTATGAGTGTCCTCACTGTTTATACTTTTCTTCAAGGACGAACAACGTAAAACGACACATTTTTTGAAGGATCTTAATAAGAAAAGTAATTTCTTCTCGAATCAATTAATTCATTCGAGTGTTTCTTACGTTTTATGTTTCTTTCTTTCTCGACAGAAAGAAAGAACCTGTCTACGGACAGGTGAGATTGTCCCTGTGATACTGCACGTTATAGATAAAAGCCGACATAAGGAGCCATTGTTTCTTTAAAATCTTTAATAAATCAAGAATGCATTTTGTTAAAAGATTCTCCCGTCCTTTATCTGTTTATTTCTACCTTTCGTCCTATTGCCTTTAATTAATTACTCACACTAATAATTTCCCTCTCCCTCCCAATTTACACGCTTTCATAGGTTCGCCAGTCGCCACTACCACCACCAATACATCAACGACGAGCAATTTCACCAAGGATCATAAATGCGACGACTGCGGTAAATTATACCGTCACGTCGAGTCACTTTTGTCGCACATACGTATCGAGTGCGGCCGCGAGCAAGAGTTCATCTGTCGCTACTGTTCGTTCAGGTCGAAAAAATCGGTTCGGGTTAAAAGTCACATGTACTATGAACACGGTTCTTGCACTGTTGAACCGCTTATTCGTTGAAGAATATAGAAGAACGGTTGAAATGTGCCTGTTTTCTCGAAGAAAATTATTTGTGTGATTGTTAACTAGTCAGAATTGTGTGATTGTTCTTTTTTTATAGAAATAACGGTGTAACGCACTATTCACAATAATAAAAAAAGTCAAACTTCATGTCAATGATGAAGAAAATGGAGAATTCTTTTTGTTTTAATAATTTCAAGTCCTTTCGATGATTGGAAAACCGTAAATTTACTAACTTTTTCGTTTGTGTATTTCTAGAATCGCGAAAATTCGTGTGCCAGGTTTGTGGTAGAAGTTACAAACATTCGTCTAGTTTGTACAAACATAGAGCGTACGAATGCATTAACGAGCCAAAATTCACGTGTCCTTTCTGCGGGAAAAAGTGCAAACAGAGAATCTCATTTCAAAAGCACATGATGATCACTCATAAAGTTACGGCACAATCGATTCGCTAATTTTCTACGAAATATGCAATAAAGGTGACAAAGATAGATAATTGTTCGAAAACGGCTTCACTGAGCCGTTTTTTTTTTTGTTTTCCACCCTTCTAACACCTCGCCCTCACCACTTCCCGTTTTATTTTATAGGTAAACGGGTGAACAAAAGAGGGCTATTCATCTGCGACACTTGTCACCGCGTGTACAAGTATAAACACAATTTGGTTTATCATCAAAAACACGACTGTGGAATGCCGTCGTCGCTAATCTCCTGCCCTCACTGCGATTTTGTGGGGCGCCAAAAACCTCTTTTACGAAAACATCTTTTCTCTGTTCATCCTGAAAAAATTGCTGTGTGCCTTCGGTCTAAAATTTATTGAAAATAAAATTTTAACGAATATAAATATTTATTTCACGGGGTAGTATGTCTACAACTTTCCGCCCTCCGCCCCTCACCCAGTTTGAACCACGTAACTGTCCATTTCCATTGAATGCGGTGGTCTGGGAACTGTTAATTAATTAACTATCAATTTCTTTCTAATTATTACTTTCTTTTTTAATTTGTTTATTCCAGTTTTATTTCTTTTTGGAACGGTTTGGTTACCCATTCTTTCTCTATTTTTGTTTGTTTGTTATACTTTTGATGTGCTAACTTTTAGTTCTTTGGAGCTGCGACCTGTGCGAAAAAACGTACAAGCATCCGGCCAGTCTCAGAACGCACGTCAAATACGAATGCGGCCAAGAGCCCCGTTTCAAGTGCCCTCATTGTCGCTACAGGACCAAACGAAAAGACTCGGTGAAAAAGCACCTGTCGGGTCATTGCCCCGGTTTAAAAAAGAACGATTTTTTTTAGGTAGAGTTTTAGTGTTTTTCTTTTTACAACTGGTGGTGGTACTCAATTATGGTATTTAATTCACTTTTAGCGTGAATACGGTTTTTTTTCTCTCTCTCTTTCTTTCTTTTTCGTACTGCTCAAAAAGTTTTCACTTTTTTGTCCAAACAGGAGGCCGCATCGGTAGATTCCCCTGCTCGACCTGTTCCAGAACTTACAAATACAGGGAGGGATTGTACAAACATCGTAAATACGAGTGCGGCCTCGAACCGAAATTCGAATGCCCCTTTTGTCCGCACAGATGCAAGCTGAAGGAAAACTTCAAGCGACACCTTGCTCTGAGGCACGCTTCCCTCATAGGGGTGTCGCCTGATGAATACTTTCGGCTGAAGCCGAGGAAATTAATTATAAGTTGATACTGTCTTTAATAAAAAATAACGTTACCCTTAATTTTTTATCGTTTTTGTTCTGATCTTTAGTGAGTTTTAGCATTAGGAGCCTTAATCACTAACTTTTGTAGCCCCCAAAATAGGCGCTAAGGGGCCTATTTTGGGATTGGGATGCTGCCGAAGTTAGTGAATAAGGCCCCAGACCCGCTGACGATATCTTATGATTGTTTGAAATTTCCATATAATGTCTTTGTATAGTGGAAAAGTGCTAAAACTCCACATTGTCCATACAATTTTTATTTGGGATTCCCCCCACTACCACCTCCACCAACGCCAAAATGTTCCCGCAAACCACCGTCGGAATCAGGTAAACTAAACGAATGTCATTAGTGATCATTTACAAGGGAGCTAACGCTGTTTTTATTTTTTTTCTCTCTCTCTCTCTGTTTCACTCCGCACTCCGCAGATTATCGATACAAATGTGATAAATGCCACAGAAGTTATAAACATAAAGCGGGGCTGTACACTCACCAGAAATTTGCCTGCGGAAAGCCCCCTCAGTTCCACTGTCGTCACTGCGGCTTCAAAGCTCATCACAAGGGCAATTACAAATTCCACGTCATCAACATCCACGGCCCGGACGTTTTTCTGAAAGAGTCTCAATTGACCTAATTTGTTGACCCATGTACCATTTACCTTGACTTTTTAATTGTTTTTTATTTTCTATTTTATAGCTCGTTATATCCTGTAATAATACAAAATTACGGAAGTTTTTAAATTTGTTTCTGTCCTATATTGTGTTATAGATCTTTGGAGCTCCTGAGTCGCTTTATTAGTTGCTGAGGGGGGGGGGGCGTCACAATATCACCTTCCTGGGATCCCTTTTGTATCAACACCAACATCGTTTTCCCGCGGATTAAATTCGCAAGTTTTCAAATAATAAAAAGTTGATAATGTAGAACGGACTTCAGAGAGAGTTTTAGACGCACTTTGCCCCATGGAACGGGCGCTAGTCGCCCAGCTCCACAGCCTGGAGAACGGGGACCCTGGGGCTCGACTGAACGTCGACGTTAGGACTGGTATGACCAATTGGCCTAAAATATATGGGAAGGTGCCCTCTGCATTCAGGTTTTTTTCGACACCGATAATTTGAAAATCGATATGAATTTCGATCAGACGAGAGACGTTGATGGGGTTCTTCCTGTAATTTCGGCCCTTTCCAGGGGCCACAGCGGTCTTGTATGCACAACGGACGAGGCCCCCGGGGCTGGGGGAATTCGGCAGTTGTCGGTAGCAACCGCATACTTGCGGCAGTTTCCCCCCAAAACTCTGAATAGCCTCCCCCCCCCCAGGACTAGTCCCAATGACCTCGCTGGGTGGCTGAAAATTGAAGCGTTTGGCCGCTCGAATTTTCCCGTAAATGCTGGCTGCGTAATCGACATGCTTTGTAGAGCGTCCGAGGAAGAGCCTGAGCGCGGACGTCCACTTCCGATTTGCTCTGAACTCGAAAAAGCCGTCAAAAATCCCTCCAAAAAGGGTAAATTTCTCGTTTTCAGCCAATTTGGGAAGTGCCAGTCCAGCAATTTTACAGCGCGAGAGTAATCGCGAGTTAACCAGTCCTAAGGGTGCGGGGGTTACCAACACTGGTAGAGGGGAGTTGATCAGTTGGTAGAGTGGGGAATGGTCAGTATATCATTTTAAGGCGCGAATAGAAGAACGAAAAGCCCTGGCGTAAGGAGCGAATAGCCCTAGAGTATGCCCTAAAAATGGCATATTAGTCCTAGAAATCACGCTTCACGCTCTAAAAATGGCAAAACTGGCCATTTGCGCCTTACAGAGGCTACATATCGTGTTCATGACGATTCGCACCTTAAAAATGGTCATCTTGTTAAAAATGTTTGACATTTTCTGGTGCGGATAGCCATTTTTAAGGCACAAATGATCAGTTTGGCCAGATTTAAAGCGTGAAGCGGTGAATTGCCAGTACGAGTATGACATTCTTAGGGCGTGAATAGCCAGTTTTTGCTTTCTGTAGGGAACAAATCGTCAATTTAGACGTTCTCAGGGAGAGTGAAGTCTCAGTTTGACCATTAAAAAAAATTTTTGCCATTCTTAGGACAGGAGTTGTCTGTATATGTATAGGCCTTTATCAAGGTCAGTTTAATTATTTATAGGCCAAATTTATGGAGTAATTTTTGTCACTTATAGAGCGTGAATGGCCATTTTTACGGCGCTAACCTTGACGTACCGACCGTGGCGTGGCCTGGTATGGCGTATGACCATTTCTAGGGCGTGAATAGTCAATGCGATATTTTTCAGTGCACGAATTGTCAGTTTTGCCATTTTAGGTTCCGAACGGTCAGTTACTATAGCGTTTTTAGAGCCAGAATCGCCAGGTTGGCTATTTTTAGGCTCCGAACTGATCAGTTTTGCTTTTTTCAAAGCGCGAATCGTCGGTTTTTGCCCTTTTTTAGGGTACAAATGGTCAAGTCCCATGGTCCCCAATGGTCAAGTGTGCCAATATTGGAGCGCGAATAGCGAATTATGCAAGTCACGGGACAGGAATAATCTCTTTAGGCTTCTCCCGGGCGATTGAATAGTCAGTTTAGCCGTTTTTAGGGCGCAAACAGTCCGTCAAACCAAAGCGCGAATTGTCAGTTTGGTCGTTTTTGGCACGCGAATGGTTGATTTAGCCATTATCATGGCGGGAATCATGATCTTTCAGGAATTTTCAGGGGCGCACGAACTGTTGGTTTAGCCATTTTTAGGGCGCGTGAAGTAAGTTTGGTGATTTTTAGGGCACGAAAAATAGTCAGTTTAGCTATTTTCATGGCGCGAACCATCAGTTTTGGCAGTTGGGGCGCGACTCTGAACACCCTTGCTGTTTTTTATGGTGGGGATAGCTAGTTTATTTGGGGGTTTTATGCACAGGCAATGCGACAATTTCGACGCATAAATTCGACGACGACTCAAACTGGAGGTTCTCTTGCTGTGATTCCGGTTTTTGAGTGTGGTCGCACGAATTTTCCCAGATAACACCCGACACGTGGGGGCTTATTCTGAACGTTCGGAAAAAAATCCGGAAAAAGATCCAAGGACGCCGAATAAAAAATAGCATTATCCCGCCATAGCAACCGTTTTTTGCGGCATTTTCACACGGCTTGATAGCCTTGATAGGCCGCTCGCCTAAATTTTACTAAAAACCAATGAATTTTCGTCGGCCTAACGAGAAACGCTTAATACGCTAACAATGAGCCACACACTCCCGAGGTCCATTCGCAAAACTTTAAATATGACCGCAAAAGTGTGGTTCTGACGAGAAAAGGAACTACAATAACACGTTTCGGGAGGAAAAATTCGCGGGACGTACGGCAACTTTTTATTGGCTAAATCGCCTGTTTTGGACGATTTCAGGATAAAGTTAGAAAAGTTCTGTTTCCTACTATGTCATGCGTTTCCGTTGAAAAATTTGTAATTTTCAAGGTGGACTAGGCCTCTGTTCAACCTTCCCCTTCCCCCTATTTCGATTCTTTCCTCCCGCAGCTCGGACTCTGTATTTATAGGGTTGGGCAGTTTTAGACATTGTCTTTTTGTTGTTACACGAAAACGCCTCCTGGCTCGAGGAACCGGCGCCTTGGTGCGCTGTCATGATCCTTGAGGAATTGAAGGTGATGCCACGGCTGGTCAAAGATTGAACAACCTTTCCAAAATCCCATCCTTTTTCTCTGACACGACGGCTATTGCGCGTTAGCAAGTTCTGGGCACTTGGTCTTGCTCGAAGAATTTATGGGAGTAAAACCGCGTGCATGAGTGATTTTTCTGGTTTTGGGGTTACAAGGCATGCATGGTGGTTCTTCCCCTGGTGGAGCCCCTCTCGATTGGTAGGCTTCATCTTTCTTTTTTTGACATTTTAATGAAGTGTTTCAACTTACGCGTATTTTTTCCCCCAAAATGCAGGCCGTGATAACCAAAACGACAAAAAATTCAAGTGCGACGGCTGCAACAAAGCCTACAAGAACAAAGTCGGCCTCGCCCGTCATAGAAGATTGGAGTGCGGCAAGGAGCCACAGTTCCAGTGCCCGTACTGTCCTCGCCGGGCCAAACACAAAGGAAACTTGATGAAGCACATAAGCTCGTTGCACGCCGACTTTTTAGACTTGATTCGACAATCCGTAAAATAAACTGTTTTGTATAATGTGCTAATGGAATAACCCCCCTCCCCTCCCTCGGATCTATTCATCGGGCTTGGTAAGTACTGCCATTCTTGTAGATCAAGGTTGACGAATTAATAACAAATTGTTTCGTTTAGGTCTCGAGGAATGATGACTCACAGTCTTCGTTGATCAATCGTTATAATATTTGGCTGTTGTGATCAGTTGAAATACAATTTGAATGCAAAACATTGCTGCAATTTAAAAAACCTTTTTATTTTACAGATCCTGCATGATTATCCTTCAAAAATTCCAAGCGTCGCTTTTTGTCGTTTGCATGTTTCTAATTCCCGCCCCCCGTCACACGCCTTATAATTTATCACTACAGTTTTCCTCTTTTTTTTTTTGTTTGTTTTTTTTTTTTTTTTTTTTTTTTTTACATTCTTTGTTTTTGTAGGCATCAGCTATTTCCCAGTTAAGGAGTTTCCGTGCTCCGATTGCGACCGATCTTACCATACAAAAGGGTCGCTGGTGCGTCATAAAAAGTACGAGTGTGGAAAGGAGCCCCAATTTCAATGTCCACATTGCCCTCATCGAGCTAAAATAAGGGAAAATTTAAAAGTGCACATAGCTACTCAACACTGCATGCCCAAAGATATTTATCGATTTTAATGTCTTTTTTTTTCGGAAATGGGGAGATAGTTCTTGTAAATTCAAAACGACTTTTTTTTGTCTATCCAAAGTTTCCACAATGTATAGCATCTTGTACGAATAATTGTTAATTTTGCTATTTTTAATTGTTTTACATTTGTTGATCACTGGTTTAATTATTGTTTTTAATTATTTCACATTGATGTATATTCATTAATTTTTATTATTTTGAAAAGGATTGCAAGATCAGAAATTTATTTAAACAAATAGTTGGCTATTTTGTGTGCTGTGCCATCGAGGGATAACTCACTATTTATTGACTACAATTAAAAAAAACTAGAGCTTAGTCGGAAGAAAACACTTTTTTTATTCTAACCCAACTGATTTGAAAAAAATATACTTGATGTTTACATTCAGTCCTTATTTCCAAAAGTTATCCCTCTTCCGCACCTTCTTTCATTCCCCCCCCCCCAACCTATTAGGATACCTAAATTTTTGGATGGTTTCTCTTAATCTTTCTCACGCTTTTATCACTTTTTTTTTTCGTCAATTGATTTGTCTGCATTCCCTTTTTTTCTGTCTTTTTTCATTTATAGAATTCCTGTGCCCGAAATGCCAGCGATCCTACAAGTCACGAGGCAGCTTGAGGCGACATTTAAAGTATCAATGCGGCATCACTGAGCGTCAATTTCAATGCCCCCATTGTCCGTATAAGGCGAAGCTTAAGTGTCGGCTGAAAGCTCACGTGATTGCTAGACATTTTAATTATTAATTTTTTTCTCGTCATTGTTATAAATTATGACTTTGTATATAAAAAAATATTTAAATAAATTTGTACAGCATATTTTAACTTGTTTGTATCCTCATTCTTGTCATACTCCTCTCCCCCCCCCCAACGCGTTTTCCCTGTTTTTCATTTTTCTTTTTTTCTCTTTTTATAGCACAAAAAATTCGCATCGCGCGTCGCCACAGAGACTTACACTATCGCCTGTTCTACGAAGTCCCATTTTTGGCCCTGGAGTGTGACAGTAGGCACGACGGTGAAATCTTCGTTTGAACACCCCCCCCCCCATCCCCAAAAGGTTCGTATGTCACGAAAATCTTAATGTTTAGGTTTGCTTTGTAAGTTGAGACAATTTTTTTTATTTTTTTTTGTCAGGGAACACCGAGTCCAGAAAAATGATATCGCGTGTAAGTAAAACGTTTGATGTGCTTCTCCTCCCCACCACCACCACTCTTAATAACGACTTTCCTGTTTTGTTTTAGCTACTTGGAAACTCGGAACCTGTCATTTTGGGCCTTTAAGTAACTATTTTAATTTTTATCTGTACTCAGGGGCCCATCAACGATTTGTCCTGGAACGTTGTTTCATCATTTTTTAAAGTTTTTTTTTATCGTTCTTTTTTTGTAAATAAATGTCTAGCATTTTATATAGAATTTTCGTATTTTTCTTTACTACCATGATTCTTTCTTTTCATTTCTTTCACCCCTCTCTTCTCCACCATCCACTGTTCTCCGGTACAAAGGGCCACTCCCACGGGGCAAAATGCATGTCGAACATACGTTTTTGTTTGAACCCAACAATCTTTGTTTGACATTGAGCTTTATTTTTGATAACTTTGTATGTTTTGTGGGGATTTGCAGTGCATTAGTCGATTAGGACGAGAGCCAGGGAATGCCGTCAGGCAGGGGAGCCGGGAGTAGTCGTTTCACAGTGGTTGTGACTAGTGTGTATCCGCACAAAAAACGGAGATAAATGTTTAAAGTTCATTTGTGAAATATTGTACCGCTGATGATGACCCGGTGAGGGTTGAAAATCGATTTCGGTGACGAGAATAAACTGTGGAGAGACTAAGTATTGCTTTGGAATTGCCAGGGAATGCTTTGGGGCGGGTGGCGGGAGGGCATTGGCAGATCCAAGTGGGGCTGTCGTCTCCCCTCCCCCTCATTGAGCAAAAAAAAAAGAAAAAAGAACCTGGGAAACTATAAATTTGCTTGAAACCGTTAAAATAAACTCAAATCTGGAGCTTAAAACAATCTTTGAAGAAGAAAAAAAGCATTGTTGAACTCATTCTCTATTGAAATCAAGGAGCCTCGCATCACTCAGAGGATGAAGAACCGACCAAATCCTCTAACTGAGAGTGTTGAAGATTTAATTGAAATCACAGTATTCGTACCATTTATCGAAGCAATCTCGGAAGGAGAGATTCAGCTCTCGAGTCACAGATACGTTCGAAGTCGTTCTGCAGAACATCATAGAAATCGGCTTGAAGGAGCTTGAACCTCAGCTTCATTGCATGCGGGTTTAAGTCGAATTCCATCCTTTGAGACACAATTGGGCCCTCAAAATCCGTTTCAGCAGAGATTTTTTGGAGAGTTTTTTTTTGTAGCAGGAGAAATGAACAACTTTTTCGGATTGAGAACAAACAGAAAATACCGCAGATCTGGCAGTAGAAACGTTAAATCACTATGACGAAGAATTATTCACGACTGTCGCTAGAATTCTGAAATTCCTGACGACATTTTCCGCTCAGTGTGCTCCTGCAAAAATCTCTTTTCTTTGATACACGTGAATAGAAGCATTTCTCACGAAACCGAATGAATTTTGCAGAGCTTTGCTAAAATCTCAAGCAATTTGGAATTTGCGCTATCTTAATTTTTTGTGATTCTCGCAGTGTTCATGAGAATCATAATGAAATTCGTTGCAGTGCTTTACGATAACATTTGTCATTCAATCGAGTTTCGCCATTACCCCCTCCCCACGTGGATTTTGTTTTGTGTGAAAAACCGCCCCCTCCGTACAGGTCGGCTGGATCCGCCTATGCTGGAGAGGGCACGAGTTGGAGTCTGAAGGAAACAGCCAGAATAGGACAGCTGACGCTCCACGTACGAGCCAAGAGTGCTCCCCTCGTGTCGAACTTGTCATGACCGTTTATGAACTCGGCCTCTCCGGCGTCAATCGAGATCGATTCACTAACTTCGAGACGATTAGGAAAACCAGCGTCAGTTGGCAGTTAGGGCTCCCCACTTCTTCAGGACCCCCTCCAACACTAATCTGCCGCTTCTGGACGTTACCTGCCCCCCCCCCTTTGGGAATGTTCGCTTCCAACTCCCCGAAAACCGAGCAGAGTTTACAATACTAAAATATCCGTTGTGTAAATACAACATTTTTGTAGTCTTGAAAGTTAGAATCTGAACCAATGCCATCAGAAAATAAAAAGTTAAAATCGTCTCTTTACCCCGTGAAATCGATGCATTTTCGTCGAAATTGCGCGGGAATGGCCTTTTGAACCGCATTTAGGACTTCTTTTTCTTTTCTTCTTCTACTAATATTTTTCCTCCACCAACACCTTCACTGCTCCCATCCCATTCCCTTCTTCTTCATCCTCCCCTCACCTCTTTTTTGTTTCATTTTTATACTCGTTTTTTTTCTGTTTTTTTTTTTTTTTCTACTCAACCATTTTCCAGGCACAAGATACGGATGCCCGCAGTGTCCCCGCGAGTACAAAAATAAAAGTCACCTTCAACGCCATCTGAAGTACGAATGTGGCAAACCGCCGCAGTTTCACTGTCCCCTCTGTCCATACTCGGCCAAACTCAACTTTAATTTACGCTCACATCTCATGGTCAAACATTCTGTTAACACGCCACGACCGTTTAATCGTTACAGCGGCTATTATGTAAATAATAGCTACCAGTAATTTGTTTTTCTTTGTTGAGGTTATACTTTTGTAAAGTTACCCGTTATTATCTTTTTTTAGTCGAATTTTATTGGTGGGTGATTCCAAGCTCTAATTTTTGTTGTTGATGTTGTTTTTCACAACTACTAAAAATTAAAACCCCTGTTGTCATGTTCGTTTGAAGTTATAATGCTTGATATGAGTAAATATTATTTTTTTGAAGAATCACTAACGTCTTTTGTTAATTTATATTCATTTGTACAATACTTGCTGTACTCTCTTTATTTATTTATTTCTTCTTGGGAGTTATCATATTTATTTATTTTTCGGGTTTTTCGCACGGAGATTAGTACTTTTTTGTTGTAAACTAATTTGTGATGAAAAAAATGCCTTTTTATCACAATGTACTATTCTAAAATAAATAATTTAACAAATGTGTTGGCCTGAGACTCAATACAATTCTTGGTGCGATTCTGAGAGCCCTAAAGTACCTCTTGGGGTTGGCATTGCATTCACAACCCCCCCCCCCCCCGAACCTGTGGTAGGTAATAGGTATACGGTAAGAGTTTTCAATATCCCCCTCACCACTATTTAAAAGAACATTTTCGATGATTTTCCTTATAGGAGGAAACTGGAAACCGTTCCAATGCCCCCAGTGTCCCAGAAGTTACAAATCGCCTGGTGGACTGGCTCAACACTTGAAGTACGAGTGCGGCAAGGAACCGCAATTTGTCTGCCCTCATTGTCCTTACAAGGCGAAAATTAAAGGAAATTTGAAGGCACACATCGCTTTTCGTCACTTGAAACTGTGAGTAGCGGTCGTGCTCTGGTGTTTTAAAAAAACAAATGTTATCTTATCGGTGTACAAAGTTTGCAAAATAAATTGTTTATTAGGGTGAATCCCTTCCAAGGATGCAGTGTCGTATTATCGCGGTTGCTTTACTCGCCGCTCCCCCACCCCTATAAGGGTGGGTTTTTTGAGTCGTTGGTGTACCGTTCCTGATATAACGCCTAAAATTGAAGTTGCGTACCTACATTTATCTTATTTTAAGGAATTAATTCGTTCAATTGGAACAACAACCACAGGATTTACAGCCAAAGTAAGGCGACGTTTATTGTAACCCCCCCCCCCTCCTTATTTGTACATTATCTTTCATCAGCGTATTTTTATTATTTTGTTGTTTTTTTTTCTCGGGTCCCACAGGTGGGGGTAACTGCTCCAAAGTGCATCAGTGCCCGAAATGTCCCAGAGTGTACAAATCGTCGTCGAGCCTGTACAAGCACGTCCGATTTGAATGCGGCAAGGAGCCACAGTTCAAGTGCCCGCACTGTCCTCATCGAGCCAAACTCAAGGGCAATTTAAAGGCTCACATCGCTGTTCGTCATTTGAACATTGAAGAAAATCAGTGGTCGAAGGTGACGGACGTAGATATATAAATTTGTATGCGTTCAGTACAATTTTTCCTCTTCACCCAAGAAATAAAAATAATTTGGTGTATGACAACTTTGTACGATTTTAATTTCCTCAAAATGATCTTGTTTGGGATTGAGAGTTGACAGCCGCTAACACGTTTCTAGAGTAATGAAAGGTTGTCGTTAAATCGTAGGTTAGTGTGGCTCAAAAGCCATCGTTTCAGGGCCCCGAAAATCAACGGTTTTTTTTTGTAGCGGCCCGAATGTTGGAGCATGGATGTTTCGAGCCCCAAGAATCTGTGGACTTTAAGATAAGCCCGACACCCAATGGACGTAAGTTGCCCCTACTTTTCTCAAAACAAAGTAAATAAATTAATAATAATCAGTTTTTGTGTTTTTTTTTTAGGAGGAGACTGTTTTTCCAAGCCGTACCAATGTCCCAACTGTCCCAGGAGGTATAAAACGCATGCTGGCCGACAGAAACACGTACGGTACGAGTGTGGGAAAGAGCCGCAATTTCAATGTCCTCACTGTCCGTACAGGGCGAAACTTAAGGAAAATTTGAAAGCTCATGTCGTAGTTCGTCATATATCAATCTCATAGTTGTTTTTTAAATAATTTTTATGTTCACTCCTTGCTCGTAACTTGAAAAATGTTAATATTCCAACAATTGTTTTTATTGTCGTACCGTTTTCCAGCGCGTTTTCTCTCGAGTGATTGTGGTGGGGGGGGGGGTTCACCCAACGCTTCTATTCCGACCCTATTTTTTTTTTTTTTTTTTTCTGGATTGTTTTAAGGGCGACGTCTATTCTTCAAAGGACACCAATGCCCGACTTGCCCCAAAAGTTACAAGTCTTCGAGTGGAATGTATCAACACGTCAAGTACGAGTGCGGTAAAGAGCCTCAGTTCAAGTGTCCTCACTGTGATTACAAGGCTAAAATCAAAGGGAACCTAAAGGGGCACATCGCAACCCGTCATTTAAACATCTCAGTCGTTGACTACGCTACAACGTAACCTCCCCTCCCCCCCTCTCAACAACCACCCAACCCAACAATTTTAATAACTTGTAACACTGTACAGTTGTAAATAATAAACGTTTTCATATGAAGTGGAGGTGTGAATCATTAGAGAGATTTTGAAAGACGTAAAAAATGAAAACGTTCACGTCTTTTTGAGATTCCACAAATCATCTATTCCGTACCCTAGCAACCGTCGGACGTTAACAAAGACGTTCCTGTTTTTACTTCACTTAAAATCTCACTATTTCTGACGCCCCCGGCCGCTTTTCTTTCAAATCGAGAGGTCCGCCGGGACAAGCGAGGTGTTTTATTTATTATTTTTGTGTCAATTTTTTATTATTATTTGTTTGATTCTTACATATTTGTTTAATTTCGTTTATTTTAGAATTGTCGTGTTTGGAATGTGATAAATGCGGCCGGATTTTTTGGGATGAAATCGATTTAAAAGATCACGTGAGGTACGGGTCGCTTATGTTTTATTTTATTCAATTTATTTATTTTTTTATTCGATTTATTTATGTGTTGCCGCAGGGCCGGGTCGTGTTACTCGTTACTCAGGAATATACTCGAGGGTTGATTTTAAGAGTTATTTACACGTTATTCCGATAAACTTATTGTTATTATTATTATTATTATTGTTTTCCGACGATGTGAAATAAATTTTTTTTTCTAGGGGAAGACAGCTCAAAACGGTTCAAGTGTTCCCGTTGTCCCAGACAATATAAATCCCTCAGAAGTTTGACCTCTCAAGTTAAGTACGAATGTGGCGTGGAGCCGAATTTAACTGTCCACACTGTCCGTACAGGGGCCTTATTATGAACGGTCGGGAAAAAAATGCCTCTAGCGGTATCTAAGGACGCCAAATAAGAAATAACACTATCCCGCCTTAGCAACCGCATCTTGCGGCATTTTCACACGGGTTCGTAATACGGCCCCGGAGCTAAACTCAAAGGGCATTTGAAATCTCACGTCGCCGTTGATTTTTTTTTTTTTTCTTTTCATTCATTGATTCGCATTTTTAGTTTTTTTTCGTAAACTTTGTAATAAAAGGTTCAATTTTTCAAAGTTTAGCTAAGGTTTTCATGCGTGGCTGTATCACCGCCTTGGTGCCTCCCCTGTGGCGGCTAATTTAAAAACAAAAAACCAACAACAAAAAACGGGTAAGCTTTCGTCCATCTCCCCCCCCCCCTACTCCACCACCACAACCATTTATTTTCTAATCGTTTTTTTCTTTACATTGTTTCTAGTCCCGCGTGAAAAAAAGAAATGCTCAGCCTGTGGTCGTGCTTACAAGTACCTGAGTGGGTTGATCAACCATCGGAAATTCGAGTGTGGCGTTGAGCCGAAATTCCAGTGTCCAGCTTGTCCGTACAAGTCTAAATTGAAGGGAAATTTGAAGGCTCACTTTGGTTCTCGACACGTGAATCAAACTTTGTGGTAATCGTGTCGTTCATCCAGTTCGTCTGACAATATTGTTTTTTTTTTTTTTCCAAGTGGAATTAAATTATTTTATTTGTAAGTTTTATTGTTTTTTATCCCTAGCCTGTTGCGATGAGCCAGTTGCCTTTTTTGGGGATGCCGCGTGACACTTAGAATAATCACATTAGTGTGTGGGGGGGGGGAGGTACGTGTCGCCAACTCGTGGGGACGCAAAAGCGGCGTGCTTATGGGTCTAATGGCTATGCCATGCTGCGATGTTGATCTTGAGAGGCTTCGATTGATGAGGGTTGAATCACTACATGGGCAATTGAGGTTGAATTCTGTGTAATTTGTGTGTGTATGCTACTAACAATTCACAGAAGGGACACCAAAGTTGTCGCTTTAATGACGGCAATAAGAAACACACATTTTGGTGTGGTGAATTTGTGTATTTTTGACTCGAAAAATTAGATTAGGATCCTACCTTGACCGTTTCAGGCTTCTTACCCGCGAAATTGGTTTGTTCAATGCGCTAAACCTCGGCAAGCCTCGGGGAGAATTGTTTTACCAGCCTCAAATTGAGGACAGTCAGCACGCTTATGACAGCCTCAAAGTGATGATGGCCTCAAAATGAGGGCATCTGAACCTGAAAATGAGTACATTTGGCCACGAAATAACGTATTTGTTACCCTTAAAATGGCGGCATTGTGGTATCATCAAAGTGACGGTATTTGCCAGCCCCAAAATAGTGGCATTTGGTAGTCACAAAATGAGGGCGCTTGGCAGTCACAAAATGAGGGCGCTTGGCAGCCTCAAAATGAGGGCATTTGGCTGCCTCAAAATGAGAGCATTTGGCAGCCCATCACAATAACTAGATTTGACAGCCATCCCAAAATTCGACCTGGGAAATTTATTTTAGTGACGAAGTTATCTAATCAAGCCGCTTGGTGGAGGAAAACTCGCTCCCATATTCGTATATTTCACGTCCTTTTTATAAATTTTTCAAACCCTCCCAATATCTTGAAAATGTTACGCATGGGACATCTAACTTCAATTTCTCTCCTCCATGCCAAGTCACGTCGTTTGTATTATTTTGTTCTCTATTTTTTTCCCGGTTCCTTTGTCTTCGTAGACCATTTTTTTTGCACCGTTTGCGACCGACGCTACAAATACGCGACTGGTTTGATCAATCACAAAAAGTACGAGTGTGGAATGCCTCCGCGATTCGAGTGTCCTCACTGTGATAAACGCTTTAAGCAGAAAGGCAATTTGAAAGTGCACATTGCCACTCGTCATTTGTTTTTATAAACTTTTTGTATACTTTTTTGTTAGTAATTTCTAGTTGTTAGAATTGTTCATCTATTTCCTGAATAATAATAAAAAAAACAGTTCCTTTTTATTTGTCATCTTCGTTGAGCCCTTCGAGCAAAAAGACGTACTTTTTTTTTACTATTTCAACGAAACGTCCTAATGATCTCGCTACTGAGCTTTTATACGAGTAAATTATTGGTTTGGTGTTATTTTCCTGAACTTAAAATTAATTTATAATTATTTATATTTTTTGCTCAGGCTTTTCCTCTGACGACTACCGTTGTGACAAATGCTGTCGAGTGTACAAATATCAGTCGAATTTAAGATCTCACAAAAAGTACGAGTGCGGCGTGGCCCCGTCGCAGCAGTGTCCATTTTGCGAGTTTAAAACGAAGCTTCGCGGCAATTTACGAAAACACATTGTCATACGTCATTCCAGTCTGAGTGTTTAATTCGTGATCTGTGGCTCGCCGTTGTTGTATTATTATTGTTATGTTTTATTAGCTTTGACGGATTTTATGTTTATGTTAATTATTTACATAAATTTATTTATGTTTTTTAACAGTTTCTTTAATTATTATTGGCAGCGAATCGTGAATCACCTCAACAGCACGTGTTCACTACCGCATTTATAAAATGTGTAACTTCCAATTTTTTCCCCCCCACAGGTCCAGCCAACAACACTTGCCCTCAATGTCTGCGACCCTATCGACACCACGCTAGTCTAGTCAGACACATGAGGTACGAGTGTCAAAACTCCAGGCGATTTCATTGCTCCCAGTGTAATTTTTCGTCAGCCTATAAGAAGTACTTGACAAAGCACGTGTCCGAGCAGCACTCTAAGTGATTGCTTACCCACCCCACCCACGGCTTCACCGGTCTTGACACTTTTATTTTATCTATTTTGTCGAGTGTACAGCTTTTCAAGTTGAATTATGTAAATAATGTAGTGAAATTTAAATGACACACTCACACTGTTTCAAATGTAGTTCATTAAGAAATATCAATCGCCCTATACATTCCTGCCGTCTTTCAAGGTAATTGTGGCTGTTCTTCAATTAATTTGTGTGTTTTTTTTTTTTTCTAATTTTGTTGTGTTTTTATTTAGATTTTTCTAAGCGCGTTCGTGTTTCCTGAGGGTGAGCACCCCCTCCCACCATCTCTGGAAGCTGGATTTGTACTGTAAGCACGACGGTGTCCTGGATGTCTTGTGTCGTTTAAAAAAAAGAGAGAAAAATAAAATTTAATTATTACAACAAACGAAGAAAACTATAGATGGTTTTATTAAGCCTTTGGTATTAGTACCTTTGTTTATGTTTATTTTCTCTCTCTGTTTATTTTATTCTACTCAGCCTTTTGTTTTCCTTTTTTTCCAACAAAACAGAACTTGAACGTTAAATCCCCAAAACAAGATTTTTAACATTTTCTTTTGTTTGTTCTGGCGATTTCTTTTTTTTACAGGCTGTTACGACTCCCTTTACGCCTGCCACGTGTGTCATAAAGTGTACAAGTACAAACAGAGTTTAAAACTGCACATGCGCTACGAGTGCGGCAAAGAGCCTCAGTTTCACTGTCCGTTCTGTCCGCACAAGGCGCGACAAAAGGGCAATTTGAGGATGCACGTGTTTAGAATGCATAAAAATATAGTTCCTCCGTTGATATAGGGGTTTGGTTTTTTGTAATCAATCCGGAGGATTTTTACCGAATGACCCGACGGGATTTTAGAACTTTTTTTCATCCGTGTAAAATCCGTACCGTCCGAGCAAAAATCCTCCACATTCGCGTCAGTCGATTTGTTTGTGAACTATAGGGTACGCGTGTAATTTTTTTGTCATAAGACTGTGTTTTTTTTTTCCTTCAGTTTTTCCAGGCCGAACGGCCGAACCCCATGAACCCAGCCCTCGCACGCCTGAAGCGTAATCATCGGCATGGGCTGGGGCACAAGCCGCTGTGGCCCTTACTGCTGTACAATTTTTATCATTTCTAAGGACTTGGCACTTTTCATTTTTTTTTTTTTTTTTTCAAGGCGTATCGCTGTTGAATTATTTTATTCATTTGTTCACTGTCAAAATGAGTAGGCGATGCTCTCTTTCAAGAATCCACCCTCCGCCCCCCCCACTCACCCTATATAACTGTGCGCCGCTCGTTCCAGGCGTCAGTGATCCCATGGAGATACGAATATGGCGAAAGTTGTGAAAAGGGTTAAGTGAGGGGGTGGGGTAAGTTCTTATATTCATGGCATGACCATACATATAGAGCCGAGCTCCCTGTTCAGTTGTACGGTGGCGTTCAAAAAAATGAGCAAACTGAAAACTAGCGTTCCTATTTGAATACTCTTAATTTCTTTTTTTCATAGAATTGACTAGTTTTTCTTTTACGCTCTAAGTGCTTGGACATTCATTATTATTAATTATTATTATTTTAATAATTGTACAATTTGTTATCTCTAGTCCGCTTTGCAATGTCTATAGTATTATTTTGTCGAAAATATGCTTTTTTTATACCATTTTTTCACGTGTACGATACAAAATGAAAATACAACTTGAGTTTTGTTTGTAACAAATAACTTCAATAAGCTGTAATCGCCCCCCCCCCTTCGCCAACTCATAAGGCAAGCAGTGATTCAGAGAATTTCAAGTGTTTTCATTTTTGCATTTATATTTTCTTTTCAGCTTTAAACCCACCGCTCAGTGGTAGCAGCAGGAGTTGGAAGCCGTTCGCGTGTGAGGTCTGTGGACGGCGCTACATGTACAAAACGACGCTGAAGTCTCATCAGAAAAATGAGTGCGGAAAGGAGGCTCAGTATCAGTGTCCATTCTGTCCTTACAAGACAAAAGTTAAAGGGAATTACAAGGTTCACATCGGTATTAAACACCAGGCGGAATTATTGAAATAATAAAAAAAGAAAGAAAAAGTGTATCACTTTTTTTGTTAACGTGTTATTTTTACTTCCATGTTTAAATAATGAAAGTTGTAAAAAGACGGGGTAAAGTTGATATTTGAAGAAAAAGCCAAACATCCGTCGAGATTCTCAATTATTTTATTTACGTCTTAGGGCTAAAAACTATACATAATTACACAGATTACCAATTAGAAAATTAAAAGCAAAAAATTTGAACTGAACCAAGCACATGGTCCAAGACAAGCCTTATCAAAAGTTATGTGCATCGAAAACAATGCCTCCCATTCTAGACACACATGATGTATTGACATGTTTTATAAATACCGCAGCGCTCTTGCCAAGCTAAGATGAACTAACAATCTGGGGTAACATCTGACCGGTGTCACTTGCTTTGTTTTGTTTATTGTGGTAATCAGAATCAGAATGAAAATTATTGAAGTAAATCCAATTGAAATTTTAAGGATACCCCAGGAGGTCGTTTCACTTAGTCGCCACATGAGCGCTGGTGTATTTATGAAAGATGTCAATACATGAGAGACCCGTTAATTAACTAATTAAAACCAATTTTAAAAAATGAAATACAAAACCCAAGCAATTAATTAAAATCCCGCGTGACAATTATTGGTTATCAAAAAAAAAAAAGAAGAACAAGTAAAAACCCCACTCGCAGAAACCTCCCTCAACCCACGCCCACAGCACCACGCCCGGCACAGCATGGTGGCTCACGGGGGGGATGGGGTTTTAATCAATTGCTTGGATTTTGTATTTAAAGTGTTTTAAATGGTTTTAATTAATTAATTAACAGGTCTCTCATTTATACATCATGTGTGTCTAGAATGGGAGGCCTTGTTTCGATGCATGTAACTTTTTAAAGTTTCGATTTTGGTAAGGCTCGTCTTGGACCATGTGCTTGGTTCCGTTCAAATTTTTTGCTTTTTCTTTTCTAATTAGTAATTCTGTATTTTTCGCGCTGAAGATGCTAGTGCCGTAGCGAAACGTAGGCAGTTAATAACGTTATAAAATAATTACGTTAATATTTTATTAACGTAGGACGTTAATAAAATAATTGAGGACCTCGACAGGTATTTGGCTTTTTCTTCATATATTGTTTTAAATAATATTTTTATTAATAGTTGTTAGATGGTGGTTTTCAAATAATATTTTTATTAACTGTTCGAAGGTGATATATTTATAAATTTATTTTTTACATTATTTGAATCAATTGTTTTGAAAACCGGTCATCAATGCCGAGGACCTCGAAATACTAGTGTGCCACTTTCTGTAGGCGGCAAGGACACAGTTGAAAGTTCCTAATATAGCCGTCTTCCCTTCAAACTACCCTTCAAATTGGGGATGCCTTAGATCAGCGCATGAGTTGTCATGGCCTAGTGCCATGGCGGCCCAAATTAATTGATTACCAAATCACGCAGTTACGATCAATTTATCGACCCGGAAATAAAAAAATTCGATTGAAATTCATCGAACTTGTTACCGCCACATAGCAGATAAAAAAAAAAGAAATGAGAGTCCAATCGATCTAAAGCAACAAAAAACGAATTTCAAACTTTAAACGAGCACGAAAACACATCCAAACTGTTTGAACTCTTGAACGGAACTTTTCGTACCGAACCTGTTCTCTTGTGTCCGTACGGTCCTACAAAAAAAAATCGATCCGGCCCGATCTTCATCGAAAGCCCGGGCTGATTTCATCCCTGCCCTTGACTAAGTGACTCGTGTCGTGGATCATCCCGGAAAGAGATCGGAACCCCATGGGAGCGGCGGGAGGACCGGCGCAGGGTCCTTCCCCAACGTGGGCCATCTTTTCCCCACGCCGAGGGCCAGAGATCAGGCAACTGTGCAGCTGCACAGGATTACACTCTGCGGTCGCCTCCTCCTTCTTCTCACCACAGGGGCCGGTAGGCCCAAATCTCGGCCGGTGGCCACCGTCAGAAAAACCTTGGTGTGGTCGTGAAAGTTCCACTGAATCGCTGTCCTTCTTGGCGCACGGCGACACAGATTGCTCTCCGGTGTATCCAAGAGTACTCTGTTTTAAATGGTTAAAACAAGTGCACCCCGTCTGGCCACTCCTCGATTCCCTCGGCCCTCTCAAATGATCGTTTTGCTATTTAAAAGCGAAATTTCTTTATTTTGAGTCCAAAAAACCAACATTGTGACCGAACTAACGAGCATTAACTCTCTCAAAATTTAAAACTCTCAGGTTTCGGATGTAAAATAAAAACAATTTTGTGGATTTTTGGCTCATTCGAAAAAAAAAAAAAAAAATCGCGACTTCGTCTCTTTCTATAGAAAAACTAATTCCGTCAATTTCGCGCCTTTAAATCATTTCGCAGGGCTGACGCGTTCAAAACAATTAACTTTTCAAGTTGGGCTCATTAAAAACCCAATTTCTCTTGTCTAGCTGTTCTTGAAAGCAAATTTCTTGCGTTTGGCTCATTCAGACGACCAATTTTTGTGTCATTCGGGTTTTAGCACATGTGAAATACCAATCTTCCAGCTTTGGCCATTGCTATAAAAACCAATTTGGTAAATTTCGCGCCTATAAAAATCATGTTTCTATAATCCACTCGTATGGATGTCTAGAAAATCAATTTTGTGGGATCTGATTTTGAGCGTTTAGGCTCATCCAAAATCGAAATTTCGCAGTGTTTGGGTCGTTAAATCCTCTAATTTGCCTCCTTAGACTTTTTTATGGCAAATTTCGCCCAATGAGCTCTTTCAAATTTTAAATTTTGCTGGCTGTTGCAATGACCATTTTCGCGTTGGTGGGATCATTGAGAGCCAGTTTTCGCAGGGTTTGCTTTTTTTAAAAAGCCAATTTCGCTCATTTGGCTACCTCTTAATCCCAATTTGTTGGGTTCCGCTGTTTTTAAAATCCAATTTAGTGAAATCACTCCATTGGAAATCACTTTCGTGGAGGATGTCATTTTGTCTGTTATGACCCCGGATATTGACCATTGCGAAAACCTTCTCGTCCTCCCATCCCACCCCTTTCCCCTCACCATCATTCAGAGTATATCTGTCCGAGAGAAAAGCGTGACTCCCCAACTTTCTCCCCTCCGTGACCTCCAGATGACTGATTTCGCCCTTCACAGGGGCAGGTTAATGGTGTGCGCCGCTGTCGGTGGCTGGGTAAGAAAACTTGTCGGTCTTTAAAATTTTTTGTACGAAAATTTATTGTTCAATAACGCAAAAGTTGATATTTTCACAGTCCGCATTTATCTCATTTAAGTGAACCCCCCCCCCTTCGCCCAATTCCTGACACCCCTCTTTTAACAGATGTGTTTATATTTTCAACTAACTCTTACCAATTCTTTTTCATCGTTACAAAAGAGCTGTACAAACGCTTCACCCCAACCCCATTCCCATCACCAATTCACTCATTTACGTTTGTTTTCTGTTTTTTTCATGTTCAGCCTACTCAGAGCCTTATTACGGATGCCCCAACTGTCCTAAAGTGTACGGACAAAAGCGAAGTCTCTACTATCATCAGAACTATGAGTGCGGTAAAGAGCCGAGGTTTTTCTGTCCGATCTGTACGTTCAAATCAAAGCGAAAAGGCAATTTAAAAGTTCATATGATCACGAAGCATAATTATTTTTTAAGCTGAACATAACGTTTTAGTTAAATCCAAGGTTTAAGTGCACTTAAATTGTACGTAAAAAAAAAAAATGTTTGTGTTGACGTTATTCCTCTAGTCGCGTACACAAGAAATCACACTGGTTAATTGCGTTAAGTTTAGTTAAAAATCTTTAAATATTTTTCAAAGATATTTTTATAACTGTGATGGATACGTTGACATTTTTTGTACTTTTTGACGAATAAAATTGATTAAATTTTATTTTTTATCTTCAAATTGTTATGTGAACGGTAATTCTAGCGATGGGACAATTTTGTTTGTTTGTTTTGAAAATTGCAATGCCGACCCCCTCCCCCCCCCTTTTTAGAGCATGGCCTTCGATAGTTTAGATGGCATCCACTACATACCAAGTTCTTCAAAATCACGGTACGGTCAAGCAATATGTCATTAGATATATTTTCTCCTGTCCCCCCTCCCACGTGATTACATTTTATTATAACCCGTATTTTTGTGTGTGTTATTTTTGCCCTTTCAGAACTAAGATACCAATGCAATTCCTGCCGCAAATCATACCGCCACAGAAAAAGTCTTTGGAATCATCAACAGTTCGAATGTGGCAAAGAGCGACAGTTTGCCTGCCCTCACTGTCCGTATAGGGCGAGCCGTGCAGGATCGCTTAAATCTCACATCGGTCTTCGTCATATGACGCCGTTTAAAAATGACTTTATGGACTTCTCCCCTCCGGGTGGTTTATGAAAAAAAGTATTACTAATGAAATGTAATTCTATTTATTCAAAATAGAAAATGAGGAAAATGAGTAGCCCGCAATAACAATAAACCTGTCGGTTTTGCACTTTTATTTTATTTTTTAGCGAATATAGGAACTTCGATAGAACCTTTCCAATCAAGCCAAAGTCGGCGTACAATTGCTTACCCCTCATTCTTTTTTACGACTTTTTTTTTCAGCTCATTCATCCCAGAAACGGGTACGCAAATATCGAGACCTCTCTGGAAAATACGTCTGCCCGCGATGCTTCAAAAAGTACAGTCAAAGCTCAGGACTGTACAATCATCAACGCTACGAGTGCGGTGTCGAGCCGCAGTTTCCTTGTCCTCATTGCAACTTTCGGGCACGTCGCAAGGACAGTTTGAAAGGCCACTTGGCGTTCAAGCACAGATTCTTTGAATTGAGCGGCTCTGCGAGGTAAATTGAGTTTATTAAGAGTTACCGCAGGGGGCGCTGTTGTGATTGTCGTTTTTTTTTTGTTTTTTTTTACTTGTTTCAGGGACTTGGGAACTTCCTAGTCAAATTTGGATTCGGTAATTTTGATGTTACATTATTGGAATCTCTATTTTAACATCTCCTCTTTATCGTCAACAGGTCGCTGTAGTTGCTGCTATCAGGAACATTCCTCAGATGGACTTTTTGTATTTAAGAATAAAATATGAACAAAAAATAGTCACTTTCCGAGCTTCTTGTACATCAGAAAGCGGCTAAAACCACGTGACCGAAATCATATAGGGACAACCTCTCAAATCGACCCGATTTTCGGATTCGCGGATTGGTTCTCTTTGGCTGGTTCGTCCAAACATTCTAATTCTCCCCCCCCCCTCCCCACAAAGTTTGTGGCATTGGGCCTTTCTACATATAAATCAAATTGTACGAAAATGTCACGGGGCAGGCTGATTTGGTCAACCAATTTCGCGGGGAATTCCCTGCTCAAAAGCCCATATAGATATGCAATAACCCTCGTAACTAAACGATTTTGAGTTCAGTTGCATAACTTTGATGAAATTCTCCGTTAGTAGTAAAATGTGTTGATGGGGGGGGGGGACTGACATTTTGTTTGTGGTGATTTACCAGTTTGCAGGTATTACAGGAGTCTTCAGGAGACCTCAGTGGTCTTTGGTCTTTGGCGAGTGAGGCACACCCCCCATCACCATTCTGCCTTCCATAATTAGCAGATTTGAGTTTGTATTGACTGGTTTCAATCGGTCCATTTTATATCGAGCTTCCCCCCCCCCCCGTCACCGTCTCAAAGTTCTTTCCGCAGTTCCGCCCAACTAAATCAACTTACAAAGGCGATCTTGTTCCAGGTTATTCCTACAACGACAACGATCACAATAGGCCGTTCACATGTGAGTGCGGTCGAAGCTACTCGCACAAAAGAAGTTTGAGAAAACACCAGAATTACGAGTGTGGTCAAGAGCCGCCGTTCGCTTGTCACGTGTGTCCGTTTCGTTGCAAGCGACGGTACGTTCTCAAGTCACACGTTCTGTCCAGGCATGTAGCGCCGAAGCGTTGATCGCTTTGTGTGTGAAACAATTTGTATAAAATAAATGAAAAAATAGCAAAAATATTGTGTTCAATTTTTTTCACCCGGGAATTTGTGTTTCAGGTTTTTGGTGTCTTGTGGTTAAAGGTTTTTTTTTTCATATTTATGTGGTAAATTCTTCGTTTTTTATTGTCTCCGCATGATCCGTTTCTTCATACCTCAAACCTTTCTCCTACAACACAGTCGAAGTTCTTCGTCACACCCTCCAATTCATTATACCCCTCGTCTTTACTATTTTTTTTTTGTCTCTGTTTGTTTTTCAGACACAATGGCTTTTTGGTGTGACGCATGCAGGAAAATATTCAGAAGTAAATCGAGCTACACTCGTCACGTTAGAATCGACTGTGTTCTCGTTGAGCCTCGTTTCAGCTGTCACGTGTGTCCCTATAGGGCCAAACGTCGCAGTCATTTGGAGAGTCATTTAATATTACGTCATAAACAGACGTTTGTTTTACAAAATTTATAGCTGGAGAGTTGAATTGTATTACTTTTACTACTATGGAGTATTATATCCGCTGTTTGTTACAACAATTAGGTAATTCACGTAATTAATTATTAATTATCTGGTTTTATTTTCCAGTGACCATACAGAGATCGATTTTACGCACTTTGTTATTTATAATCTTAGTTCAATTAATGGTTGTTTACTTTTAACACGGTTTTTTTAGATCATGCGTCCGTATGAAACAGTTATTTTTTGTCCTTTTTTTTCACGTTACAGGTTCCTCGGCTGTGATTTGTGGACCCCTAAAAACTACCGTGAACCCTCGCTAAATAAATATTCTTCCTTGCCTTTCCAGCAAAAAAGCCCACCTCACTGCCACCACCGTCGTCGCCGGCAGTTCCTCGCAAAATTCCCCCCAGCAAGGGATTGCCCAGAGGCACAGGCGCCGCGTCCGCCGCCGCCGCCATCGCAGACACGAAATGTCCCGGTCAAGTGTACGCCCGAGTTCAAAGTCTGTGGAATGCCTCGCAGTTTGAAAATGAAAATCTCGTACTTCAACCTCGTCAGAGTGGGTCAAGCTCCGTAGCTTTTGTTCTAAGGTGAGTCTTTACGTTTTTGTCGTGTCGCGTCCATCATTATTAACGACTTTGGTGTGGTTTTTAGGTCGGCGACTGACAATTGAAATACGTGGGGGCCCTTCAAGCCTCATCACCGGTGTTTTTCTTTAAATTTAATAGGAGTTTTATTTATTTTTCTATCGTCATTTTTGTGATGTAAATAATTGTGAATTTGTGAAACATGTAGAAGGAATATCCCTTCGGATATCCTATTACTTTTACGTTAAATCTTGTGCCATTTTGTTATAAAATGTTTGCTAAATTTGACTTTTATACTACTGTAGCATACTTAATTATAAATTATGTAAAAAACTTTACAAGGTTTTTGTCAACACCTCGACGCGGTTTCCGCCGATCTAATATTGACGATTTCCCCCCCTCAAATTCAGGGTACTCCTCCAAAAGTAACAACACCATCCCGAAAACTATTTTGAAGTCCGACGGCTCTTCGTACGACGACGAGTTCATTGCTCTCGTCAAATGTTTCCCGATGGTGTCCCCCGGTCAAATGCAAGACTTAGACGATCGCCTTCTTAAGTCACCTGCCGTCAAATTACAAATGGTAAACATTTCAAAAACGTTACTTCGTATTTTGAAACAAATTTGAACTTCTTTTTTTTTCCCTTCAAAACAGTTGAAATTTATGACTCTGTGCGGTGGTCTCAGCGTTGTTCAGAGCTCAAAATGTGTACTGGCCAGCCTCATGACTGACGATTTACAGAGTGAGTATTCGTGGCACGTTGAAAATGGTGGGCTCGCCTTGGAAAAACTGCCCAACTTTGTGTGCTGTTTGATCGGTGAGTATTCACGACGTTTTTTTGGGGGGGCTCCTCGTGCCCAAACGAGGACAACACAACAACAACACCCACGTGTTGTTGTTGTTTTTGTTGTTGATGACGATGATTTTGACAACTGCAGGTGCCCTACTGAGCAAACATCCAACGATTTCTGTGGGTCACATCAAGACCGCTATCACTAAACATTTGAAAACCGCGAAAACAACTAAACAAGGTCCACAAAGTAATCAACACGATTGAATTATAATTATTATTTAATTAATACTAATGAGATGTACATTTTATTCCTCCAGTGGACTGAACTTCAGCACTGACAAAATGACTTGAATTTTTGGCTAACCACAATAAATAAGTTTACCTCAAACATTTTTCTGTTTTATTGTAATTTATTCATTCTCCACGCTTTAGTTTTATCAGGGAACAACGCTGCAGCCAGCGTTTTTGAGCAAGAAAACGATCTGTTTTTATCACGAAACTTTTGGTTTCAATTTAATTTTTTTCAGGTTCATTCTATAAATGCAGTCGATGCAAAAGAGTATACAAATTGAGAGACTCTCTGCTGAGACACTTAAAGTGGGAATGCGGCGTTGTACCGCAGTTTGTGTGCAGTTTGTGTCCTTACAGGGCGAAACAAAAGGCGACGCTGAAATCACACGTTATAAACAAACATAGCTTGGAGGAGTATCCGTACAGATTTGAATGACATTTGTGTATTTTTTGAAAGGTACGCTTAATTTTAATTTTTTTTTTATGTATGTTTCACGTGAAATGTTGCTAACTCGTTTTTTTCTCCCTCTCGCCCTCTTGAAACTTACTTTTCCAGGCGACGCCACGTCGCCAAGACACGACAGAGCAGCACCCTGGCAACGACTCTACTCATTTGCGTCCGCCCGTGGGCCGCCCTTTGTGTGTGCACAGTGTAGTCGGGCGTATAAAAACCGTGAAACACTTCACAGACACTTACAGTACGAGTGCGGGCAAGAGCCTCGTTTCTACTGTCCGTGCTGTAATTTTCGAACTAAGCGCAGTGAAAATTTGAAAGCCCACCTCGTCTCGCGTCATAATATCGTGTCGCGACTTCGTGAAAACATTGGAGCAATTTTGGGATCATTGAGAAAATAATGTTTTTTTTTGTGTTTTTTTTTTTTTGTGCCAATTTAATTTTATTTATTTAATTTGAATGTAAATTTAATTTTTGTAATTAACATTAAATAATTTCGAGTATTTCAAGGTGAGTCTCTGTGACCTTAAATTAACTGTCTTTTTTTCAGACCCCTAGGTCGATGCTTTAAAAGGTAAGACTGTTAGATAAAATTGTCATTTTCCCCACGATATTAGCTCTGAATGATCGTTTTTTCTCAATTATAGACGCGGGCTTGCCCCCAAACCAGGAAAATTAGCGAGCTTTCCGCGCATGGACCTACAGAAACGGGGAATTCGTGCTTTTTTTTCAGTTGTAGTTGTGATTTTCCCTCCAGAAATCGCGAATTTACATTCAATTTCAACTGAATGAGGCGCTTCCTCTGAATTTCTGGCCATAAAATGAGAACTATTTCTGGATTTTGGCCGCAAAATTAGCGTTTTTTCTCAATTTCAGCCGCGAAATTGAGCATAATACCAACGGCGCCGACGCCCTGCTTACTCCAAGTCCTCACGACTCCTTTCGATTGTGTTTCAATTTTATTTATTTTTATTTATTTTGTTTTTTCTCAGTTTCATTCTACAGATGCGATCGATGCAACAGAGTGTACAAACTACGAGAGTCACTGAAGAGACACTTAAAATGGGAATGCGGCGTTGAGCCGCAGTTTGTGTGCCGGCTGTGTCCGTACAGGGCGAAACAGAAGGTGTCACTCAAATCGCACATTATAAGCAAGCATACGTTGGAGGCGCGTTCGTACAAAATTTAATGATTTTTTGTGTGGTTTCGCAATGTGGTACGCTTTTTTAACGTATTTTTATGACGTCTTTTATTTTTTTTAAAAATGTTGCTAACTCGTTTTTTTTTTTGTTTTTTTTCTTCAAGTGCCCTTTCCAGGATACGTCATGACGCCGGAATTTGAGGAATTAACGCTGCAACGACTCTACTCAACAGGACCGGCCTTTGTGTGTGCTCAGTGTGATCGCGTGTACAAAAGCCGTGACACGCTCCGCAGGCACTTACACTACGAGTGTGGCCAGGAGCCTCGTTTCTCCTGTCCCTGCTGTGATTTTCGTACTAAGCGCAGTGAAAGCCTCAAGTCCCACCTCGTGTCGCGTCATAACATCGTGTCCCGTCTCCGCGAAAACATTGGAACAATTTTAAAATCGTTGAAAAAATGACTTTTTTGTATTTTATTAATTTAATTAATACGTTTATAAGAAATTAATGTAGCATAGCAATTTGTAATTAACATTAAAATCGCTTCCCTTTTGTTATTAAGACGAGTCTCTGGCAAACGCGGTGAGGGGGGAAAAAGCTCAATACACCCCCCAACACCCTCAAACCTTTAAAATTAACGTTAATTTTCTCTTCTTTTTTTCCAGACTTTAAGCAGTGCAGCAAATGCTTTAAAAGGTACAAACATCGACAGCACTTGTGGAGGCACCAGAAATACGAGTGCGGCATTGAACCGCAGTATCTGTGCCCCTACTGTCCGTACCGTGCCAAACACGCTTGGAGTCTTAAATCACACATGGGTCACAAGCATATGTACGCTTTTAATTTTAACTATAACGACACGTTTTAGGTGCTATATCGTGGGATGATGGGGGGGGGGGTTGACCAGGGGGGGGGGGTGATTTTCTAACTTTTAGGTATCGGATTTCCTATCGTGAGTCACATGATTTCAATCGATATATTTGTGATAAATTAATGAAATCTGGTAGCTTACGACACTAAATTCTATGCGTAAAAGTTTCGGAATTAGGCCCCAATTTTAAAATTATTATCGATGTGTTTATTTATGTTGCTAAAGACTAACAAAATACAATCAAAAACTTGTTATTTTTTATAAACGCGCAACATTTTACTATTTATGGAATTGTCAGTCAACCTGACAAATATATCGGTAAAATGCTCGGTATTTGGCTGTCTAAATCGCGTTTATGGTTTCCGTCGAAGCCTCACAACCGTGAAAATAGTTTGGTCTTTATTGTTGTGGTTCCGGGGGGGGGGGTGTAGGAAAGTTTTTGGAGGGGGGTTCCCCTTAAATTCAACGTTCGAAAGCGGTGAAAGTGCCTGGATGATCCTTCGGAGAGGCGATGCTGTGTTATGTGACGTCACGAACATTCTGCTCCATCCCCCCCCCCTACCCATTTCTTCTTTATAAAATTGCCTTAAATTAATTGATTTTTTTCCGCTGCAGGTCTACTGTCGTTTCCGTGTGAAAAATGCGGTAGAATTTATAAATCGAAAGGAGGCAAAATGAATCACTTGCGTTACGATTGCGGTAAACCGCCTCGATTCTTTTGCCAAATATGTCCGTACAAATCAAAGTACAAAGGCGATCTTAAAAGTCATTGCGCCGTCGTTCACAAGACTTATTTGTAGTGTTTTTTTTTTGTTTTTTTTTTTGTAATGTAAAAAAAACGCTTGTAACAAATTAATGGGGTGCATGAAAAATTTGGCGCGAATCCGCTGACTTTTTTGTTCCATGATTTTTTCTGTTACTAACAGTAATTTTACTGTTGTTTTCGCCGCAGGTCAACTGTCGTTTCCGTGTGATAAATGCGGTAAAATTTATAAATCCCGAGGAGGAGTGTGTAATCACAAGCGATACGATTGCGGGAAAACGGCTCAATTCCAATGTCAGCAATGTCCGTACAAGACCAAATATAAAGGCCACCTAAAAAAGCATTGCGGCTTGATTCACAGTATTTGTTTAAAACGCGTGTAACGACTGTATTTTTTGGGTGCTGTGTGTGTACGGCTGGTATCACCATTTTGCACCCTCTCACCCCACCTCCCAACCAGCAGCTTTTGTATTGAGCGTGTAGAAAACACTATGATTTTGAACATGAAAGTAAACAAAATTTGAAGGATTTTTTTTTTTTACTCCCCCCTCTAATTCTACTTTAGTCCAGGAGCAAGCGATAATCCAAGTCCATGTGACGTCACGATTACGCTTCTCCAACCCCAACCAACGGCACACATGTGTAGCGCGTATCCAACAATTTGAACAAGAAAAACATCTGATGGATTTCCCTCCCCCTCAACCCCCATCCCCACCGCCGCATTTCCCCTTTCAGTCCAGGGAAAAACGCTATTCCAGTGCGAATGCGGTCGCCAGTACACATGGCGCGAGAGTCTTCGCAATCATCAATTGTACGAGTGTGGCGACAAAAGGAAACAATTTAAATGTTCTCAATGTCCGCACAGATCGAACAGGATGTCGAGTCTTCGGAAACACATCGCTTTTAAACACTTTAGCGGTTATTTTAAATAAACTTTAAAAAAAGGTAAGCACCCCCCCCCCCCCGTCAATCAACTTGAATCAATTACAGTGGTCTATTATTAATTTATTTGCTCCCTCCCCATCTGTATAGGATTTCGATGCGACGCCTGTTCGAGAGTTTATAAGTACAGTTGGAATCTTACGGCGCATCAAAAGAACGAATGCGGCAAGGAGCCGAAATTCCAATGCCCTCACTGTCCCTATAAAACCAAAGTGAAGAGCAGCTTGAAGTCTCATCTTGTATGTAAGCACATGCAAATATTTGTATCAACGTAATTTTTGTTGTTGTAAATTTCGAAATTAAACATTTTTTAAAAATCGGGCTCTTTTCGTTTTTTTTTTTTTTTCCTCCAGTCGGTTGCTCCTTTGAGTCGCGCATAACAATTGAACATTCGGGCAGCCTGAGCCAAAGGTTATTGGTACATCATAAGTTAGGGCCGTATGAGCAGTGATGGACGGAAAATGTCTGTACGAGTAGACCGTCACCAGCAGATTATAAACGAGGGGATCAGTACGCGTCACACGTGGCTATACGCACTCAGAGAGGGGGTCAATGTTCATGCCTCGCCCCGAATGCTCATTAGTGTGCATGCGCGTTTCAAAGCCACCCACCGACGTTTTTATTTTCTTTTTTTTTTTTGTCTGTCTTCAGGTCCTTTCGTGTGTTCGCGTTGTTTCAAAAGCTACAAATATTCGACGAGTCTTCAAAACCATCGGCGGGATGAATGCGGCGTTGAACCGAAATTCTTGTGCCCACATTGCCCCTATAGGGCGAAGCAAAAAGCCAATTTAAAGAGTCACATCGTTTGCAAGCATTTAACAAAATAAGAACAATTATTAGGTGAATTTTGGGTGTTTGGATTGTTAGGCTGAGGATTTTTTCCTTGTCATTATTATTAAAATTTGCTTCATTCCTGTCTTTTTTTCTTCTTCTTTTTTTTGTAGATTCATTCGTCTGTCCGCGCTGTTTCAAAAGTTATAAGTATCTTCGTAGTCTCAAGACTCACATTAAGTGTCAATGTGGGGTGGAGCCGAAATTTCAGTGCCCGTATTGCTCTCATAGGTCGGCACTGAAACAAAACTTGAAAAAACACGTTATTCTAAGGCATGAGAGTGAATTGAAAGAACGCGGTGAACTCTCTTAAATTTTCTATGAATCTCTCTAGATTTGTTCTATTTTTTGATGTTTTTCTTCTCATCAGATAAAGTTTTTTTTTTATTGGTAAAACGAAATTTCTGTTATGCTTGCCATCCACAATCGTTTCCAACAAAGACAAAAATGGCGTGATTTATCGTGCTGTAGGAACGACGTGAATCGGTTTTAAGTGGAGCGGTGGTGGCGTGACACTATTTGGAACGCTCGTGTTTGGCCAACTTTAGGGCCACCAGAAAGTGTCATACTCCCCACATCACCCGCCTTGATATCAGGCGGATGTCATCACATGCAATTTTCGTGCCTTTAACGCTGCAATTCGTGTTATTCCGTAGGTCCGTTCGTGTGTCCGTGCTGTTCCAGAAGCTATAAGTACGCTAGAAACCTTAAAGCTCACCGTAAATTGGCCTGTGCTGGCCAACCCAAGAAGTTCGAGTGTCCTCATTGTACTTACAAAGCTGCCCGGAGGCAACACATACTCGACCACGTTCTTAGTAAACATCGTGAAAAGTTCGAAAACAATGTAAAAAACTTCATTCAACAACTGAATAGCCGCCATTTTAATTCGCTGTTTCTACCCCACCCCACCACAACTATGATATAGTAGCTTGTGTCATTCTTACCAACACTGTATTTTTTTGTCCAATCCCCCCAGGTTTCCGGTGTCAAACTTGCTCCCGAGTCTACAAGTACATAGGAAATCTTCGGATTCATCAGAGAAATGAATGCGGCAAGGAACCCAAGTTTCAGTGCCCTCACTGTCCTTTCAAATCGAAGCAAAAACAAAATTTAAAGTCTCATATCGTTTGTAAACATTTGAATCAAGTATAAAACTGGTTTTGGGATCGCTGAAATTGTTGGTTGCTACCCTCAGAACCTTCCCCTCCCAATCCATCCCATTGTTTCACCATTTAATCGATTATTTTCTGAATATTTTCAACACGTTTCAGATCGCTTCAAGTGCACTACGTGCTCAAGGACTTATGTACATAAACGAAGTCTTCGGAGTCACATAAGATACCAGTGCGGATTGGAACCGCAGCATCAATGCCCCCGCTGTCCATTTAAAACTAGACACAAACCATCTTTGAATAGGCATTACTTTCGTTGGCACTCTGCTCCAAGGCAATTTCGGAGTCGGAGGTGGATTGTTTAAATGGAGACTAAAATAAGTGTGAATATTTTGGACGAAATTAAACGCCTCCCTTTTTTTTATGATTTTGTTACAGAGGAAAGCGTCGAATTTGAAACGGTGGAAGACCTTATTGTGACGACTTCAGCACGGTCCGAAGAGGAAACAACGGTGGTTCTGCCTCTGTTCAAAGTCAAAGTGAGACCGCCGACGCTGACTCGAAGGGGTGGAGGGCGTGGACGAAGTGGAGGGCTTCGAAAGCGCCAAGGGGAACCGCCGGCGCCGTTTCCGTTGACCTGTCCGGATTGTCAACGGGTGTATAAGTATACTAGAAATTTTAACCGTCACTGCAAATTTCATTGCGGGAAAGAACCGTCGATTCCTTGTCCTTACTGTCCGTTTAAGACAAAGGAAAATAATAATCTGAGGCGGCATATTTGGGTAAGACATGCTGATGAAGCGTAAATATGTAATTTATTAATAAAACCGTTTTTTAGTTCTATTCTTCTTACAATTCTATATATTTGCGCTGTTCTACCTACTTCTCATCGGAATTTGCCACTTGTGGCGGTCGGACGTTGGCGTGGTTGGACCTTTGCTGTGGTTCATCCTTTGTTGTGTTCGAACATTTCTTGTTTGAACCTTTACTGTGGTTTAAGGCTTTTCTGGTGATTAGGGGTTTGTTTCGGCTGTGGTTGGACCTTTGCTGTGGTTTTACATTTGCTGGGTTTGACCTTTGCTGGACCTTTGGAACGGTTCCCACCACGAAAACGCCCCAACCAATAAACAGGTTCAACCACAGAATAGCTCCAACTACAGCAATGGTCGAACCTCACAAACGCTCCAACCACACAAACGCTCCAACCACGTAAACGCTCCAACCACAGCAATGTTTGAACCACAGCAAATGTCCAACCACAGCGAGGGGCCAACCACATCAAAGTTCCAAATCGTAACAATAAAGCTCTAACCACAGTTATTTTAACCTATAAAAACAGTAACGACCCATTCACAGGAAAGCTCCGGGCCTCATTATAGGTACTGTGTTTGCTGTAGTCGAACATTTGCTGTGGTTGGCCCATTGCTGCAGATTGACCTTGGCTGTGGTTAGAGCTTTGCTGTTAGTGGGCTTTTGCTGTGATTGGGACGTTTGCTCTAACCATAGAAACGCTCCAACCACAAAACGGCTCCAACAACTGCACGGCTCTCAACTACTGCAAGACTCCAACCACACAAACGCTCTAACTACTCAAACCACACAAACGCTCCAACCACCCAGACGCTTCAACCACAGCAATGGTAGAACCACAGCAAAGGTCCAACCACAGCAAAGGTCCAACTACAGCAAAGTTCCAAATCATAGCAAGGCTCTAAACACAGTTATTAGAACCATCAACATCCTTGGTTCTGTCATTTTCCCGGCGTGATTCGTTGTAATTCGAGCATTTTTCAGGGAGCGAGTTCGGTCAGTATTGCCATTTTCATGCCTGTTGTGTCCGTGTAGCCATTTTGAAACCTTGAATTGCCAGTTTGGCTATTTTCCTGGAACGGTCAGTTTGGCTATTGCCGCAGTTTAGAGCAATAATCATCAGTTGAGGCACGCGCTTGAAGCGCGAGTGAATCTTGGTGCCGTTTTCTAGGTCGTGAATCGTCAGTTTTGCTACTTTAGGACAAGCAACACCTACCTTACTGTTTTTAGTGCGTTATCGGCCATTTTGTTGGGCGTGAATTACCATTTTCCAATATCACAAACTGTGAAAAAATGGAAAAATTATGTTACAGTTTAAAGAAAATAGTGTTTTGAATTGTTCGTTGAGATCATTCCCCTCCATATCCACACTTGTCCCCTCCTCCACTTTGCAGTGACTCCGAAAACCTCCTTCAAATTTTGTCCGTAATCCTTCCCCCTTTCACCCTTTTTTGTTCGTCTGCGAGCGGTGTAATAAAAGTTATAAAACATTCAATTTAAAGGGCTTCGCTCTCATCAAAAACGCGAGGGGAAAAAATGGGAAAAACTAATGAATAACCCCAAATAAAGAGGGTCAAAAAATTGTTAGAATAATTTATGGCTAGTCTACCCCCCACCCATCCATCATTCTCACCCACGTCCACGTTGATGATAGGAACGCCTCAACACCCATCCTTTTGAACGAAATCTCTGTTTCAAGTAATTAAAAAACCGCTATTGTTTCACTGTGCTACGTTCTGTTCTATAAAACGAGGCAACAAATGCATGGTGGAGGTGGGTGTTGTCGGTTGGATGCATGCGTTTTATAATCATGTTTTGTAAAAAACCGAATTGTTCTTTGGTAGAACATGTCCAAAACAGCTCTAAAAAACGGTGACATTGTATAATTTATTCAATACGTTTCTTTACAATTCTTCTCCCCCAACCCCACCCCACCCACTCACCCCTCCCCCCTGTGCCGTATTGACACGTGTTGCAGGTCCATTTGTCTGTTCCCGATGCTCTCGAAGTTACAAATACCTTCAGAATCTGCGAACGCACGAACGTAACGAATGCGGTCAAGAGCCCAAATTCCACTGTCCGCAGTGCGGTTTTAGAACGAAGCAGAAACAAAATTTAAAGGCTCACATTCTTCGCAAACATCCGACAGAATCTAAAAATGAGAATGTTCTGAAATTGAAACAAGAGAAAAATAATGAAAATTAATAAAATTAACAAATGACGTTAGAATTGTTAGTGTTTTTTTTTTAAAAAAAAAAACAACAATAGAAAGCGAGCGTTTCCAATGGGTCAACCATTCAAAAGTACGACGTTCTGTAAGCGCTTGGAACCAATAATTAATATAATATAATTTATTTCGTTGTATTTTTATGCTCATCAATCACCCCTTCCCTCTTGTTGATGTGCCTTTATTCCTCGCGGGGTTTCCATTGGCGTTATTTTTATATTTTCTAACTATTTCCTTCCATTTGTGTTTAGGTTCATTTTCGTGTCGTCAGTGTGGTAAAACGTATAAATACCTTCGAGGCCTTCGAAATCACCTGACGAACGAGTGCGGCGTTGAGCCGAAATATCAGTGCCCACGCTGTCCGTACAGGGCCAAACGAAAAGGAACTTTGAAGACTCACGTTCTGTGTAGACATTTAGTTGAGGTCATCTAAAAGGCGTGTGGAAGAGAACATTTCTGGACTATAGGAACGTAATTTTGTCAATGTTGACTCAAATTACACTCCCCCCACCACCCTACCAAAAAAGATCTATGCAAAAAGAATGTTACCCTGCGACGATTAGTTTCACTGCGTTCCCCTCAATTTTTGTCTGAACAATATAAATCGTTTTATAGGTTCTCTCGCGTGCCCACGGTGCCAACTGAGTTGTAAGAATCTGCGTGCTCTTCGACGACACGCGTACGAATGTGGACAGGAGCCGCGATACCAGTGTCCGCACTGTCCTCATAAATCCAAGCGTCGATACGATTTAAAATTTCACGTCCTTTGTAAACATTCGGACATGCAAATATAAATTTTCAATATATTTTTTTTTTGCTAAAATTGTGACATAATACCGTTATTTTACGCTTCGAATAGACTTTTGGAGTCCTCCCCCACTTCCTCCGCATAATTTTCACCTTTTTTTTTCCGCTCAATAGGTCGCTTCGTCTGTCCCGGTTGCTCCGTCAGCTACAAACATCGTCAGAGTCTTCGAAATCACGTGCGCAACGAGTGTGGACAGGAGCCGAAATATAACTGTCCCCATTGTCCTTACAAATCGAAACGAAAAAACGATTTAAAAGTTCATATCATTTGTAAACATCAAGAATTATTATAAAAGTAATGTTATTCGTTGATCGATGTTTTTTTTTTCAGTGCCCCCCCCCCCATGACATCCACAACCTCTAATTCCACTTTTCACGCGATTATTTTTGTTTGTTTTCTGAACCCGCAGGTCGTCGATACATTTGTTCCGTTTGTTCAACGAGCTACAAACACCTCAAAAATCTTCAACATCATCAGAAAAGTATTTGCGGTCAAGAGCCACGTTACGGGTGTCCCTTCTGCCCCCACAAAACAAGGCGGAGGAATGACTTAATGTACCACATTGCTTGTAAACACGGTGAAAAGGCGTCCGTTTAGACGGGGAAAAAAGAGTAAAAAAAAAAATCAGTTTAGGGGGTGTATTTGTTTTTTTCGCGCCCCTTTTTTTTGCCGGTTTTCAGCAATGGAGCGTTCTCCAGCCCCCCGAAGGTTCGATTTAAGTATTTCAATGCGTTACAAATGTTCTAATAACGCCCCCCCCCCCTCATTTTCCACAGGTCCGATCAAGTGTCCGCGGTGTTCTCGAAATTATAGAAATCGGCAAAGTCTTCGAGCTCATCTTATCAACGACTGCGGCCAGGAACCGCGATTCCTCTGCCCTATCTGCCCATTCAAATCGAAACGAAAATATAATTTACAATTTCATATTATTTGTAAACACTCGAAGGAAAAATACAGTTGATTAACACTTTTTAAAATACAAATTTTGTTTACGTGTCCCCAGAAGAGAACTAAGTGACTTAAAACTTCGATTTCACTTTTTCTTCTTCTCCCCCCCCCCTCATTCCCATCCACCTCACCCATCGATCCTTCTCAAATCAATTTGTGTTCATCGTTTGTTAACTTTATAACAAAAAAAATGTATTTTTCTAGGTCCTTTCACTTGCGAGCAATGCTCAAAAACTTATAAGCACCTTAAAAGTCTTCGGGCTCATCAAAGGAACGAGTGTGGACAGGAGCCTAAATTTCAGTGTCCACAGTGTCCTTTTAGATCGAAGCTTAAACACAATTTGAAGTATCATATTATTTGTAAGCACATCAGTAAAACAAATATAGTCAATTTTTAGACGGTGAAAAAAAGGGGAAATTTTGTCGCCGCCCGCCCCCTCCTCACTCCTCATGACTTTTAATTCATGTTTTATGTGTTGGTGTTTTTTTTTTTTTTTTTTTTTCATTTATTTTTCATGCTCTCCATGTTTGCCCCCCCTCCCCCCGTCTGTCCGTCCACGCGAACAGTTGCCCTCCACCCGTCCGCTCAATTTTTCCCCGCTGAGGGATTCATAAACAGCGTTCAGCTCAGAAACGCGTTGCCTCGATTTCGCTCAAATTCTCAAACGAATAAACGGCGTTTTCACTTATGTTTTATCATGAATTAACTCTTTTTCTCTGCTCTCTTTGAAATTGGATCCGGTTTCCACCATTTGGGCCGAGAAGGGTCTCCTATTCCCAATTTTACGCTTTAAATTTCAGCCGTAAATGAGTGATTTATTCCAAATTTGGCATTAAATGAGCGTTTTAACTTTCAGTTCCAGCCTCAAATAAGCGCTTTTCTGTGAATTTAGGCCGTGAATTTTTTTTTCTCTCCATAATTTTGGTCGTTTGCTCGTCCTTAGAACATTACAAGCGTGACTTCTCAATATTAGCAACGTATTTGTTTGGTGGTGAGAAGTGGTATAGTAATTTTCCTGAATTTTGGCTGTAAATTCACCCACGGAAAAGCAAAGTATGGCTAACTTAGAGCTTGAAAACAATGAATTGGCGGTCAGTTCAAGTCGCGAATGTGCGTTTTTCCTCGATTCGGTCTCGCCTCATAATCTTAGCCGCGAAGGGTCTCTTTTTGCCATAATTTCATCCCCGGACGTTAGCAAAAACAGCACATTAGCGCGCTTTTACAAATTTTGGCCGTGAATAGTCCGCGGACTTTTTTACATTTCATTTTAGCTGCGAATCTGCCCTTTTTCACTGTCTCAATTTTACATTTTTACCGTAGGAATACCGCGCCTTTTGAGGAAACCGTGAATTGGCGTTCAGTTTAACTCGGGAATGTGTCCGTTTCCACAATTTAAGACGGGAATGAGCACACTTTTCAATTTCTGCCGCGAAGGGTCTCTTTTTTTCTTTATAAATTTATCCGTTAACAGCGGCAAAAACAGCACATTACTGCGGTTTCTTGATTTCAGCCGTGCAGAGTCGCCTTTTCCTAATTTTAGTCCCCTGACGTTTTATATTTTACAGTTGCGAATTGGCAATTTTCACAATTTTATCCGCGAACAAGCTTTTTGTCTCAATATATGCCGCAAATTAATATTTTTCTTAATTTCAGCGCGCGAATTGATAATTTTTACCATTTTCAGCGTGCAAATTGATATTTTTCACAATTTTAGCGCGCTTTCTCAATTTCATCCGTCAAGATTCGCTTTTTCCTAAAATTACAGTTCTATCCGCGATTTAGCGTTCTGTCCCAATTTTTGCCGCAAATTGATATTTTTCACAATTTTTAGCGCGCGAATGGATATTTTTACAATTTTAGCCCGCGAATTGGCTCTTTTTTTCACTATTTTAGTTGCGAACCATTGCTTCCCTTAATTTTAGCTGTGAAACTAGCGCTTTTTCTGAATTTTATTCGCGAATCAACGTTTTTTCTCCATTTTAGGCGCAGATGAACGCGTTTTGTCAATTTTCAACCTCAAAGTTATTATCCTAAAACCAAACCTTCCCATTAGTGCGCACGGACACAGTCCTTGAATGTCCATGAAGCGAACCCTTGCCAAGGTGTGGTTTGATGAGCGGCCCCTGAAGTAAATTCCTCTCGCAAGACTCTATGTACTCAGCTTCCAAACTTGCATTTTGTGCCCCTCACAACTTGACTGCAATTAGCCCCACCAAATTGACCGTCTTTTTTACTTTTTTTTAGGCATCTTCGTCTGTCCTCGGTGTCCCAAGCGATACAAACATCTTCGTACTCTTCGAAATCATATGAGAGACCTGTGCGGTGTTGAACCGAAATATAAATGCCCTCGCTGTCCGTACAGGGCGAAGAAAAAGTCCAATTTAAAAAGCCACATCGTTCGTAAACACGGTTTTTCAAGGATTATCTAAAATTCTGGTCTCAAAAACAGCCGAAGTGCATTTTTTTTTTTTTTTTGCAATTTCTTTGTTAATTTTGTTTTCATTTTTCGCACGGAATAAAATATGTTTTTCCATTTTTTCATTCATTTCAGAAGCATTCGGGTTTGTCTTTAAGGACTCGCATTAACATGTTTAAATACAGTCAAGTTGGAGAGGTCAAGCTGTATTTATTTTCACCGTTTCCTTCTGTTTCTTGTAACGATAGGGGTTCACATGGGTGAGAACGGGGATATTCTTTGGACTTTTGATTAATTTTTCCAGATCCCAACGTGTAGCAGACATTTAGAGCCGTTTATTTTGATTTTTAGCCGCGTTTGCAGCCCACGGTAGGCCGCCAGTAGGCAAGTTGCCCCTAGACACCTCGTCGTCGTGGCTTTTTTGAGCGTATAATGACGACGCTCTCAGGGCCAAAATGGAATACGTCACCTTCCCCACCCCCCACCCACACCTTTTGCATTCGCCACGGCGAAAATTCGAACCGCGTGGTAATTAGCATTGACTGGTCAGAACAAGCTCGCTCCACTACCCACCCCTTCCACAAACTGAACGCGTTTGTTTGTTTTTTTCTAGGTCGTTTCGCGTGTCCTCGGTGTCCAAAACACTACAAACATCTCAGTTCTCTTCAAGCTCATCGAAGAGACGAATGCGGGGTTGAACCAAAATATAAATGCCCTCACTGTTCTTATAGGGCGAAGCAAAAGAGCAATTTAAAAAGCCACATCGTGTGTATCCACACTGACCATCCATTTACTGTCTAAACAGTTTGACACTCAATTTTCCCATTGCCTATAAAAAATATATGTTTTATCATTTTATGAACATTCGATTCACTTTAAATGACTCGGCCGTGGTTTAAAATACAGTCAAGTAGGTTCGGGCAGGCTGGCGTTGTATTTTCATTCAAATTGTTATCCTTGAACGCTTGCTGAAAGTGTGTACGTTCACGGGTAATCAAACAAAATTATTTCCACGTTTTTTTAAATATGTTTTTTCCAGGTCCCTACGTCTGCGACAGGTGTCATCGAAGCTACAAATATCTGGGCAATCTTCACAGACACGTGAAGGTCGAGTGCGGGAAGGAGCCGAAATTTCAATGCCCTCACTGCCCCTACAAGTCTAAACACAAACAACATTTGAAAAGCCACTTATTTTGTAGACACAGATCGGGTCAAAATCTATTTGAATGCGTTCATCGGGCCCCTGAAGATGTCGCTGCAAAAGTCGAGTAGTTAAAAAAAAAAATACCACAACAAAAAAACAAGTGACTAACGAATTCTCGTGAAATGCTTGTTTTGTAGTGTAAATTCCTGTACGAGTCCCCTCTCTAATGCTAACCTTTTTTTTCCCCCTCCCTCGTAGAGCCGCGGTTCGAGTGCCAGCGATGCTTCAAAACGTACAAATATCGCCGAAATTTGACCCGACACGTACACGTTGAATGCGGCAAAGCACCAAAATTCGAGTGCCCTGAATGTCCGTACAGAGCGTTTCACAAGCAAGACTTGAGAGTTCACATTTTTTGTAAACATTTTAAGTAAATAATACAACCTCTCCCCCCCCCCAAGTTTTGTTTTGGAAATCTTTCGTTCTACCCTACTCCTCCCTATCATCCTTCAACTATAGAAACGCCACATTTTTATGATTACAACTATACAAGTGCCGCCGCGTTATTCGTCCTCCTTTGATTGGATGCGGAATCCGGGTGGAGGGGGGGGTCCCCCTCTCCACTTCACCATTTTTATTTTTATTTTTTATTTTTCAACAGGTTACACGTGTCCACGGTGTTCCAGGCCTTACAGGCACCTTTCCAGTCTTCGTCAACATTTGAAACACGAATGCGGCATGGAACCCAAATTTCAATGCCCCCACTGTCCTTATAAATCGAAGCACAGGAAACATTTAAAAAGTCACATTATTTGCAAACATGTCGATAAATTACAGTTGACTTGCTGAATTTGTCACCTTTTTTTTTTTTTTTAATGTAGATTCCTGGGGGGTCGCCTCGAGTGTTCCTATGGGTTTTAGGCGCCCGAACAGTACAAATATGTAATCAATTGTTCTTCTCTTTGTTTTTAAAGGTTCGTTCCAGTGTTCTCGATGTTACAAAAGCTACAAATCGAATTACACACTACGAAGGCACATGAGGATCGAGTGTGGTATCGAACCGAAATTTCAATGCCCTCACTGTCCTCATAAGACTAAACACAAACAAGACTTGAAAGTACACGTGCTTATTAGGCATATGAAGCAATATAAAACGGACGAATAATGAAACCGGTTTTATTTAGTCATTTTTCCTGGTTTCCCTGGTACATTCCGCGTCGCCGGCACCCTCTTTGACATTGTAGCCGGTTCCAACGACTTGAATCGCGTCATATTTTTATTTATTTTCTGTTTAGGTCTCGTCACGTCATGCCCAGCGTGTTGCAAGAGTTTCAAAAGTCTTGCAGCTCTTCGACAACACCGGAAAATTACTTGCGGACAAGAACCGAAATTTCAGTGCCCCCATTGTCCATACAGGTCTAAATGGAAGGGAACACTTAAAACACACGTTCTGTGCAAACATTTATCGCTGCTCGGCAAATCACTGGACGATCAGTTGATATAAACATTTTTTGGCTCTAATAAATTGAGACTTTGTATTCACGTTCTTGCAGTTCCATGACTCCTCCCCCCCCCCTACACGCAGGCCGCCTCTTTTCACCAATTTTCCCTCTAATTATTTAATTTTGCTCTCTTTCCTTTACAGGACGATTTACCTGCTCAGCGTGCAATCGTACTTATAAATATTCAAGCAATCTTCGAACTCATCAAAGGGTGGAGTGCGGCAAGGAGAAACTATTGCAATGCCCCCACTGTCCCCACAAAACTAAACAAAAACAAAATTTGAAAAAACACATCATTTGTGTACATTTTAAGGAAATATAACGTTACCCCCTTATAATTCCCTTCTTTCGTTCTTTTTGTGTGTGTGTAGGGCCCTTCGTTTGCTCGCGATGCTCTAAATCGTATAAATATCTTAAAGGTCTTCAGTCGCATCAAAAACACGAGTGTGGACAACTGCCGAGACATCAGTGTCCCTATTGTCCGTACAGGGCGAAGCTTAAAGGCAACATGAAGGCTCACGTTCTGTGTATACACATGGCTGGGAAAATTGAATTCAACGACAAAACTGTTTGAAAACTTAACATTTCCCCCTTTTTTTTCCAGTGGATTCCATTTATTTTATTTATCCATTTTTTTTTTCATTCATTTGTTCAGCAACAAATAAAAAATTGCGATCGTCATTTATTTATTTATTGCTTATTTTTTTTAATAGCCGCGTTTTCAGTCACGTTGGCCGGAGTTCACGGAGGCCACTCCAGTTTCTTGAAAGTTTGTGGGTAATGGTGCTATTACACGTGAGAGTGTAAATCTCCGAGTGCCAGGTAAGGGCAGGTGGCAGGGGGGGGGGAGAACTCTCTGGCGAGAAGAGAGAGGGCTAACTGTCTTCCTCAGAGTCGACAGTAGGAGAGGCAGTAGCAGCGCTGGGCAGAGGAACCCTGGTCTCAAGGTGGCGACGTCGATTGGCACAGGCTTGCGCAAAGAGGTTGAGGCGGCGAGCGTCCTGACGAGAGGACAGGCGTTCAGGCGTCTCTGCTCGGGATAGAAAATGAGGAGCGAGCATCCGCATATAATGAGCAGTCCCAGCACGTCCAGTACGTGAGCGGCAGTTTCCTCGACATGGCCCCACAAGGGCAGAGAGGGGATTCTCGTCGCCGAAAGAAGTGAAGCCGGAGTTGAAAGCGCCATGACCGGAAACCAATTGAGTTACTGTGAAGGAGGGACTCCACCACGACATCTCTTTGCGAGTGCGGACGGAGGGCTGCGGGTGGTGGGCATGCTGCGCGGTGGGGACTGCGTCCCAGTGCTGTGCCACTGGTCCAGGAGGGAGGACTCGAGAAGAGGATCCAATATGGCGGGATCGGGGAGGTCGACGAGTCGATCGCGAAGCTCAGTGAGGAGACCATCATATGCCGCGAGTTGGCCGGTCATGAAGCCTAGACCATACTTTTGAGACTTTCTCGCAGGTGCCAATACAGCTCATATGCTTGCCTGGTTTATGATATGCGTCGCACGCTAGGCAACATACCCAGTGAGGTGAGGAAAAACCCGGGATTTTTAAATCGGATTCGTGGTCGACACCTCCTCTCCTCTTACTTCGTCGATTTTTTGTAACCAAATGTTGTTGTCTTTTTATTCCAGCCGATACTGACGATCACAATTACGTGGATATGGATAACCTGCCCGAGGAACTTTGTTTATCTCTGGAACCACGCCATATTCGCTGTAGGCCTCTACAAGAAATAACCGAGGCCTCACATTTAGCCGATTTAAACCGTCCGAAGAAAAAAATGTGTACGTATGGTGTTACGCTGATGGGAGGGGGGGGAGTCCTTCCATTAATTTGTATTCGTTTCGCGTCATTTTTTCAGTACGTATGTCCATGATTGAAGGATTAAATTCGCGTTTCAAAGACTCAGACGGATACATTTACCAGTGTTCGCACTCCAGAGACTTGAACGTGTTGGTGCCTTTTAAAAAAACACTCATAACGTGTCCCGTCTCTTTTTGTTTACACGAAATGACTGAAATCGCGGATTTTTCCAGGTACCTTCGATGCATCGTCAAGCACTGTCGAGTGACGGCGGTTAGTCAAAACTGGAAGGCGGGTCGTCGTTTGTATATCGCGATGTCTCAGAACGAACACGACCATCTGCCGGGCTATTTTCGACCCAACTCGAGAGTAGAGCGCGCTGAGAAGAAAAACTGTGACGTTTAGTGTTTTGAATGTTTCCACGTTTTTTTTTCAACGTTGACGTTCTTTTTTTTTCTTGTTTTCAGGATCATTCGAGTGCTGGCGTTGTTCAAGAAGTTATAAATATCGCCGGAATCTTCTGTCTCATCTAAAGTACGAGTGCTCAGTCGAACCGAAATTCAAGTGCCCTCACTGTCCTTATAGAACGAAACAAAAAGGCTCGTTGAAGACTCACATCATATGCAAACATTTATCTCAAGAATAAATTGTAAATTTTCAGTCGTCGGTAGCGTATTTCTTCCATGTATTACCTACGTGTACGCGGTCGCTTCCCCCATCGCCACCACAATTATGACAACCACTCGGCATTCTAAACGTGGATGTGCTAATTAGCTATAAGAGTCCTATGAATAACACGTACCTCAGAGAGAATGGGTTTAGCAATAAGCGAGGTTGCTGGTTACTCGGGATGTCAGGCTTCACATCCAGCACGTGAACTCACCTCCATTTTGAGGTATTAATTGGCCCGAACTCAGGCCAGTCAAGAGTGACGAGGGCGCATTACCGCATTACTGTGGTTGAGATGTTAATATGGTTGAACCTTCTCTGTGGTCCGACATTTGCTGTGGTTTGACCTTTACTGTGGTTCGACCATTTCTGTGGTTGGAGCTTTACTCTTCTCATGGTTGAGCCTCATTTTTGATTTAGAGGTTTGCTGCGGTTCGGTCTTCTTTGTGATTGGAGCTTTACTGCGTTTGGGACGTTCCTGTGGTTGGACCTTTCCTGTGGTTGAGTCCCAACCAGAAGGTCCAACCACAGCAAAGCCCCAAACCACAAGTAAGGCCTAACCATAGCTAAGGTCCAACCACAGCGATTTTCCAACCAAAACAAAGGTCGAACTACAGCAAAGCTCCAACCACAGGAAAGTTCGAACCACGGCAAAGTCCCAACCACATCACACATCGAACCACAGCAAAGCCTCAACCACAGCCAAGGTCCATCCAGAGCGATGCTCCAACCAAAGGAAGGGTCGAACCACAGCAAAGCTCCAACCACATGGAACGTCGAACCACATCCAAAGCTCAACAGCCTCAATGATCCAACCACAGAGAGGCTCCAACCACCGCAAATTTCAAACCAATGCAAAGCCTCAACCACGGCTAAGGTCCAACCCACAGCAAAGCTACAGCCACAGGAAAGTTGGAAGCACAGCAAAGCCCCAACCACAGTAAACGTCGAACCACATCCAAAGCTCAACAACAGCAATGGTCCAACCACATTGAGGCTTCAACCACCGAAAATTTCAAAACACTGCAAAGCCTCAACCACGGCTAAGGTCCAACCACAGCTTTGCTCAAACCCTAGCAATGTCCCTAGCGGAACAAATGTCCGACCACAGCCAAAGTGCAAAAACATCAATTCCTACCACAGCAAAGGTGCGACCACAGCAAAGCTCCAAACACTGCAATTGTCGAACTTTTTGGTTGGATCGTCACTTTGGTTTTGTGGTCCTAAGCCGTGGGTAGAGCTATTTGTAGTTGGAGCTTTGGCTTTTTGGGCCACCTTCGTGGTTAGAACTGAGCTTTGATTTGTTCCTTCGATGTTTTTGGACCTCCTTTGAGATTTTTGAATTTGGCCATGGTTGGCTCTAGGTGTATCAGGAAAAGAGGGCTCGTGAGGGGCCCCTTGGACCAGATTATTCTCTCTACAGCACTGCCTAACTTCAATGTCCTTTTCGGCTTCTCCACAGTATTTCCACCTCCATTCTATTTGAAGTTTCCCCTCGACACATGATTGAAGTTGTGTGCTATTTCCAAATACGTCATCAAAGGTAGCTTTTAAAAAACACTCTGAAGCGAGTAAGTTGCATTCTGCCAAGAAAAGTGATGTAAGCCTTAAAAATCGGAAGATGTCTGCGTTACCAAAGTTGAACATTACTTTTATTTATTTACTATTACTATTATTATCATTATTTATTTTTTAAATTTTTTTATATAGCTTCTAAAGTTGGTGAAAATTCGGTACCTTCCAGCGAGGAAGCGGGAATAGTAACCGAAGTCGCTGAGGAAGTTGAGTTCTCAGCGCCGACAGCGGTGAGCCCAGATGCGTTCGAAACCGGTGAAAGTAAAAACAAAGGCCATTTTCATTCCTTACTATTTATTTTGTTGACCTAAATAATAGAAGACTTGAAAATGTGTTCGCACGTCAAAAAGATTGTGTAAGAATGTAACTTTGTTCTTATAGGTTACCCCGGTACATCCAAAGGGGCTTCGGAGGCATCATTCAATCTCCCCTTTATCCCTCCGGACTCCGGAAGTTCAGACTCTTCCAGGGCCTCGTCACCTATCAATAAAAGGCGAAAGAAAATCAGTGCCCCCCTCCGTCATTCGAGTGCATCATCGTCATCTTCTTCTACATCAAGTAAGCAGATTACTCTCATTACTAAACAGGGCTGATTTTAGTCATTATGGGTTTTGTTTGTTTCTTTGTTCAACGAAGTTATAGCAATTTTGGTTGTCTGAATGCCGATTTACGAAAGAAATTGTGACTCACATTGGTAAAGGGGGGGGGGAGTCCATGAATCGAGCTTAAAATATTCATTAAGAAGGTGAAAGATGAATAATTAATCTAAAAAATAAATAAAATAAGAAAACAATAGTTCCTTCGGTTATAATGGTACAGAAGAAATGCTTGAATTAAGCACGATTCACACCTATCTTGCACGCTCCGACACTGATCCCGCGGTAGGCGGTCGCCTGGCCTGCCTATAATCCCTAAAAATGGCCCTGTTACTAAAGCAAAGAAACCCTCGAAAAATTCACACTAATGATTATTCTTTATTTTCAGAAGAGGAAAATTCGGAGCAGAAACGTTGGGGTGTAAAACACTCCTGTACCTTTTGTGGTACCATTGTCACTAATTTCGCGCGCCATCTTAAAAGGAATCACTCGAAAGAAATGAGCGTGCAGCGCATAGACGCCCTGCCCAAAGGCTCCAAAGAGAGGAGAAATGAAATTCTCTGGCTTGCGCGGCAAGGGGATTTCAAGCACAACAATAGTGTATTAACGGGGAAGGAGGGGGAATTAATAATGGCAAGGTCCTCAAAAAATAAGCAAAATCTCAGAGATGTTGGGCCTTGCATCCACTGTTTGGGGTGGTTTAAATTGAAATACATGTGGCGACATGTTTTGAAATGCCGGCCTAACTCCGACCAGACGGAGACGAAAGGATCAATCAAAAAACAATCTGTCGCTATATGACAATCACCGCACGGACATCCCTGGATCCGCGATATGTCACCAGCGTACTTTCACGATTTGTTAATGATGAAATAAACGAAACTTGTAAGGGGGATTATCTGATCATCAGATTCGGTCTTCATTTATTTGAGCGACTCAAGCAATCGCAAAGAAACAACATCAGACAGCAAATGCGGAGCCTGGGAAGGCTCTTGTTAACTCTGAGGCAACAGGGAGGCCCCGAGGCTTCGTTGGCTTCATTTATAAGTCCTAATAGTTTCGACGCAATTGTCAAAGGGGTCAAGGATTTGTGCCAAGAAGAGCAGGAGGAGGGTCAGAAGGACAACTTCGGCACTCCCTCCTTGGCCTTGAAATTAAATTATGATTTAAAAAGTTGCGCTGCGATTTTGAGAGGCGAATGCCTAATAGACGGCGACGACCACCGTGTGCCAAATGTTTGGCTCAATTCGTCAAATTGATGAATAATGAGTGGGCCAGCAAGATATCTTCTGCTGCTCTAGATACTTTGCGACAGAGAAAAATGAATGCGTCAGAGCTGCTTCCGCTAATCGAAGATTTGCAGGCTGTTGACTAATATGTGGGGGGGGGGGGAATGGATGCAGACATTAAAGAACTGTCCAGAGGGGAGGCTCAGCCAGACACATGGTTGGAACCGTTTGGCGAGATGTACGCTCTCTCGAGTGGTGATGTTTAGCAAAAGAAGAGCCGGGGAAGTTTCTAAAATGGCCATCAGCGATTACTAAAAAAGAAAAGGAATTTGGACTAAGTATCCTATTTCGACGAGTTCAACAAAATCTTATCGAGTTATGAGATCGAGTTGTGGCTCGGGTGACTGAAATCGTAGAAATAATTGGTAAAACGATATGCTTGTCCGTTTTTTAAAAGTGTGTGTGTCAAATAAAAAGTGAATTTGCTTGTTCTACCTATTAAGGGTTATGGTCCCAGCATACTTCCCTGGCCAATGCTCGTAAAAAAAAAAAGAATTTTATCCACACACGGTTTATTTTATATCGTTCACTCGGTTGTTAAGTTGCCTTGGTCTGCACGGGCCACAAAACTGCTTATTGACCGTGGGAACATCGTCGTGGTTCACCGGGAATTTCTAGAATGCCCCCGGCGACCGTCTCATTTTGGCAGGGAGAAGAGATGTTCAACGCGCGCATTGGTAACACTATAAAAATAAAATCAGTATAAAACAACCGATTTAATTGTTTTTAGGTGGCTTCCTGTGTCCCAGCTGCCCAAGGACTTACAAATATCGTAAAAATCTTCTTGCTCATCTCCGAGACGAGTGCGGCCAGGCGCCCAAGTTTCCATGCCCCCACTGTCCCTACAGATCAAAACAGAAGAGAGCCTTGAAAAAACATATTGTTTGCTCTCATTTCCGATTTTGAAACGTCAACGATTGTTACAATATTAACATTGGAATAAAAACATTAAATTATTTATTATTTTTTCGGGGGTTCAAAGAGTACAGGAGCTCTCCCGTCCCCGCCACAATCTCAAAACCTCGTTTAACTGTTGGAATTTCCTTTTTATAGGTTATTACGAGTGTCAACGGTGCTCAAAGGTCTACAGGTATTCGACAAGTCTTCGGTCTCATCAAAAAAACGAGTGCGGTCAAGAGGCGAAGCACCAGTGCCCGCACTGTCCCTATAAATCCAAACAGAAGGGAACTCTGAAAACTCACATCATTTGTAGGCATTTAAACAAATAGGCGGACGTTCTTTGCTTGCGAGAGCTTTAAATGTAGTTTATTGAAAACAATGGAAGCGCTAAATTCAAATTGTGCGGGGGGTTTCCTTAGCGATGTTTGGACTTTTTTTTTTTGAGAATCTTTCGTGTGACCAGTCTCCCCCATCAGTCAGTTCCTGGCGCGAAATATCGCGAGAATGACTTTTCTAGCTCTTTCCAGATCATTTCAAATGTCCGGAGTGACGTCAAAAGTACAAAATGTCGTCAGAGTCTTCAAAGACATCTGAAGACCGCTTGCTTGTGAGAAGGCTCGGAAATCCTTGTGCGGCAAAAAGACCGTCTAAAATTGTAAGTTTCAATATAAACAAAAAACGTTCGTCGTTTGCCCTGGCCGTCATTTTCTGTCATTTTTTTTTTTTTTTTTTAGAATCGCTGAGCATCTGCTTGCCGAACGATACGCGGTGGCTCGACGATGAACAGGTTCGTGTTTCTGTTTTAGTCACTTGATTACATTCTTAATTTTCTTGTACGTCTCTTTTTTCATGCCACAAAAATTATTTTGCCGTAATTGGATCCCCCTGCCCCCCGCTGTCCCTGAGCCTTATTCTCGTCAATTGAAAAAATTGTATCGATTCATCGTCAAATCTTCGATATAGTTCAAATAAATATTTTTTGTGTGCCTCGTTGTCACAATTTTTGATACGCAGCCGAGCGTTCCAAGCTATTTTCATGGGCAGCCCTTTACTAGTTGCACGGTTTTTTTTTGTATCCCTTAAATGTTGTTTTTGTCTTTTCTGAGCATGTTGGTCTTTTGCGTTCGTTAAAATTTCCACGGTTTTTAATCAATTGATCCACCCCTCCACCTCCCTCCACTCCCGTCCCATCACCCTCATCCACTACACCAAACTCTTGTGACAGGTTCGTCATCGTCAACCACTCCGGTCGACGATTTCTGGCGCTATCGATGCCCCGATTGTGGCAAGGAGTACAAATACAAAGTCGGATTGAACAATCATCGAAAGTACGAGTGCGGGAAAGACCCTCAATTTCACTGCCCTCACTGTCCGTACAAGGCGAGACAGAAGGGCAATCTTAAAGCTCATTTGATACGGATCCATATGTAGAGGAAGAGATGATTGTTCCGTACTCTGTACTAGTGAAGTGATCTCATTATGATCTAAAATCCCCGCCCTATACCATCCCTCCTGACAATTTGGGCTCAATAGTGTTATGTTTGATACATTTTTATTGTTTTTCTTTTGCATTGTTTTAAAACCTCATACGCGTTCTCAGAAACACATGTTTTTAAAAGTGTTTTTGTATTAAAAACAGAATTGTTGGCCTTGTTTCTCCATAATTTATTTCCTTTCTAGACATTTTTCTCGTTCGCTCCTCAGATCCCCCCCCCCCTCACTGCTCAAATTTTTCTCAGGGGTCATGACAAGGTACGTTCGGTGGAATCATTTGTTTGTTTTCTCACAATTTTTCTACATTTTCAGGTAGCTCGGTCTTTCAATGTGGATCTTGTTTTAAGATTTTCAAATTCGAGCGAAGTCTGTTGTCTCACGTCAAATTTGAATGCGGAAAAGTTCCGTTTTTATCGTGCCCTCATTGCGTTTACAAAGCGAAGCGGCCTGAAACGCTTCAAAAGCATATTTTATTCGTCCATTTTAAATAATAAAATTTATTTTTTATATTTTTATAACGTTTTTTTTCATTTATTTCTTCCTAGTATTTTATTAACCGTTTTTTGTTTAAATGACATTGTTTTCTGACGTTGTGTTTTGTTTTTGTTTTATAGCCAAACAGAAAAAGGAGTACAAATACCAGTGTGAAAACTGCAAAAAGTTGTACAAGTTTCACAAGGCTTTATTGAACCACATTAATAAGGACTGTCAAGCGTGGAGTGGCGGCAGTGATGGACTCGCCGCCCCCGCTTCTAATAACGCCACTACCACCACCACCACGTCATCCACCAACATCACCACCACCACCACCTCGGCCGCCGCCGCCGCCACCGTCATGAAGCCACCGAAACTCGCCGTCACGACGCCAGCGACACGCACCTATTTCTGTCCACTGTGTGACGTCAAAAGTCACGATCGTGACACGCTTCGGCATCACATTAAAGACGCCCACAAAGACGTGGTCTTGAACACAGCGCCGGCGCCACCGCCGTCACGCAAACGAACTCGCGGCGCCGTGCGTCTGGCCGCTTTTAACAATAAAGCGAGCCTCAGTATCAAAGCTATGGGGGACAGGAAGAAAAAAAAGTCTATCGAAGGTGACGAAACTACGAAATGAAAATTCCAACGTTTTTAAAATTGTTAAAAATACCAAATAGCATGTAGATCAGCGTTTAAGCATTTCATTTTTATTTCTAATTGTACGATTCATTAAAATAATTCTTGTACCAAACAACATTTTTCTGTAATAAAACTGTTACAGCCCCACCGCGTACTCCCACCCCCTCCGTAACGCTAGACATCTCTAACACCTGGATTTTCTTTCAGGTGACACGTTCAAGTGCGATAAGTGCGGTGCTTCCTACAAGCACAAAAGGAATTTGAAAGCTCATCAGAAGCTTGAATGTGGAAAGGAGCCGAGATTCTTTTGCACGATCTGTGATTTTAAAACAAAGCGAAAACCAAACCTTCAACAGCACTTTGTTTTGAAACACACTAATTATTTTAATAATAATTAATTGCCTTTTTCTTTAAAACTCGAACGTAGGTTAAGACAATCTAACTGCACCTTGTGGAAAATTATAGGAAACACACTCGTTTTTGTTGTTTTTTAAAATATGCATCAAATTTTACCCCCATCCACTTGGGTTGGAGGCACCAACTATACCATGGAAACGTTTCTTTCCATGGATATGGATGTGTGCAGAAGATTTTGACGATGGTACGCGTCGGTTGTCCCTTGCTTTGGTTTGACCTTTGTTGTGGTTTGACCACTGCAGTGGTTCGATCCTTACTGAGATGGGACCTTTGTTTTGGTTCAGCCTTTGCTGTGGTTGGACCTTTTTGTGGTTCGACTTTAGCTGTGATTTTACTTTTGCTGTGGTTCAACTTTTGCTTTCGTTGAACCATTGTTGTAATTTGACCTTTCCTGTGACTTACCTTTCCTGTGTGTTACCAGACCTTGGCCGGTTGGACCTTTTCTGTGGTTTGACCCGTAGTGTGGTTCGATCTTAACTGTGGTTTGACCTTTCCTGTGATTCGACATTTACAGTAATTTTGGCCTTGCTGTGGTTGGACCTTGAGTACGGTCGGAACATTTCTGTGGTTTGACCTTTTACTGTGGTTTGACCTTTGCTGTGGTTCGACGTTTGCTGTGGTTCGACCTTTGCAGTTTGAGCCTTGCTATGGTTAGACCTTTCCCGTGGTCGGACCTTTCTCATGGTAAGACCTATCCATACGGGTATCTCTCCTCGCCCCTACTTTACCACCCGTGAAACTCCACACCGGTAACGCACCAGCTTTGACCAGTTGGTGTGGCTGACGGGGAGTGGAGCGAGGATAACCAGGACTTGCACGTGTCGGGTCACTTCCCGGCCGTCATGTCAGGCTTAATCCTGGTTATGTGCCTTTCAAGGCATCAAGCCAGGGTGGGAAGAAGTCACAATCCTGGTTGGACCTATCCCATGATTGGACCTTTGCTGTGGTTTGACGTTTCCTGTGGTTCGACCGCAGTGGTTGGGGCAGCAAAGCCCCAACCAAGGAAAAGCCCTAACGATAGCAAAGCTCCAACCTCAGCAAAGCCCTAACCACAGCAAAGCCCTAACCACAGCAAAGCCCTAACCACAGCAAAGCCCTAACCACAGCAAAGCCCTAACCACAGCAAAGCTCCAACCACAGCAAAGCTCTAACCACAACAAAGCTTTAATTCCAGCAGAGCCCCAACCACAGCAAAGCGCCGACCACAGAAAAGTTCCAACCACAGCAAAGCCCTAACCACAGCAAAACTCTAACCACATCAAAGTCCCAACCACAGCGAAGGCCCAACCACAACAAAGCTCGAACCATAGCAATTCCCCAACCACAGCAAAGCCCCAACCATATCAATGCCTAACCGCAGCAAATCTTCAACCACATCAAAACCCCATCCACAGCAAAGTTCGAATCGTAGCTATAGTCCAACTACGGCAAAGGTCCCGCCACCGCAAAGTTTATCTGTTTATTTAACGCGATTTTTCTCACCATCATGAAAAACGATCAGATGAAGCGTCTTATGATGCCACCACTGTCGTTTCGTTGACGATGGATTCCTCCCTCCACCCGCCTTCTTCGTGGTTCGCGGACATCACCAGCAGGGAATTCGCACGAATTCGTGTAAGCAGCCCACACCAAAGGTTTAGCTGAGGAGGACCACTTTTTCTCAATTTAAGCCGCGAATCAACAGATGGGGTGGGGGAGGCTGTTGGTACAGTTTGTGGGACTTCTCTGGTCTTGCCAAAACGACGGATTTTTTGGTTGTTTTGTGGGTAGGGGGGGGGGTACTATTTCACTGGATTGGATAACCGTCTTAGATTGCATGGTGAGCTTCTTGTACTTATTTGATTTTTTCGCTTCCTAAAACAACGTTTCCCTTCCCCCTCCCACAACCCCGTCGCTCCGTTTCTTTTCTTCTTCTCTTTTTTTTTGCAGATTTCATTTGTAGCGCGTGCGGCAAGGCTTACAAACATAAAGGCACGCTCGTCAGACATAAAAAGTTCGAGTGCGGCAAAGATCCGTCCTTTCAGTGCCCTCATTGTAACTTTAAATCAAAACTAAGTTGTAACTTGAGAAAGCACATTGTAGTGAAACATTTTCCAAGGAAAGAAGGCAAACTTTTTGTACATGGCAAACTAATAAAAGAGTAACCATTTTTGCTTGGTATACAATGTTTTTAGCGTTTTGTCGGTCTCGCCATTTATTTTAAGTATAGAATGTATATATATTTAATGCGCGGCTCAACTAACGCACCCCTTCTTTTTTTCATTTGTTCTTTTTTTTTGTAAAGACCTAGCTGCGTCTTTCGACGACTTCATTAATACTAGCATAATTGAATCAGCCGTCATATGTCAAATTCCAACATCCGTCATCGACGCGGTCGTGGCTATTGAAAATCTCCCACAAACCCTCGACGATGTTGATGCGTCGCTCGTCGATATTAACAGTGACGTTTGTGGTGATGTTGGTGACGTCTCGTTCGAAGATCCAACACCACCACCACCGCCTCCTCCACGCCCTTCTTCACAGCACGAGGTTCCCGATTTAAACAGGTGATCTCTCCAACTCAACGTGTCTATTGTTACAGGGTTTGACAAGAACCCCGCCCCCCCCTCCGCCCATCGTCCCATTTCAGTTTAATCAGCACTTGTCAGAAAGCGATGTCAACAACGAGCGAGCGTGGTAAAAAACTGTTCATCATGGACAACTTTACTTTTGGCTTCCATAAATATTTAAAAAGTGGAGCGGCTCGTTACACTTGCACCAGGCGTGGCTGTTCGGCATTTATAAAGATCGTCGAGCCGGATATTGTCGTCGATAAGAAATTGGTTCATTGTCATTACAATTTCACTTGGCCCGCCTCTTTGAATAATGATCGCTAAAAAAAAAAAGAAGAAAAAAAGTCAGAATGTACCCAATTTGAGACAAATAATAAATGTGTTTATTCGTTTATAAATGTTGTGATATTTTGAATTTTTCATTGTTTAAAAAATTATTTTGTGACCGTTAAAACTTTAAACATTTGTCGTGATCTTCTTAGATTTCAAAAATTGTACGCTCTTTGTACTTCCCCTCTAGTCCTTCCTGCCAAAACAAAAACAGGTGCTTCCTTCCCAGCTCAAACTAATTAAAATTATACTTAGATCTTACTGTTAGATTGAATATTGTATTGTTCTTCTAATGTTGTGATTTGGAGGAGGGGGTAAATATTGTGTTAACTGCTTCTTGTTCAAACTGTGGGGTTGTTCCACGCAATAATCGAAAGACTTCTCGAGCTCAGGGATTTTTTTTGATTAATCCGTTGAACCTCTCTCCAGTGGCTGTGTTCTATGTGATTTAAAGACTTAAATGTGCAATAAATGTACCTTATGTGAACAATAAATTGTACTAAGTATCAACTCTGTAATGGGCCAGTGGAGGCTTGGCTTCGTCGAGGTCCTTTCCTTAGTCTTTTTCCAGAGGTTTGGATTGCATTGTCGAAGACGTTGGTCCGAGCTGAGAACGCCATTATTGGTTGAATTTTCGATTATTTTTTTTGTTAATTTGACGAGTTTCATTAATTTTTTGTTCTCTCTCTTTCTCTTGATACTCCGCAGCGATTAGCATCGACTACATGTGGACGAGGCGATTCATCGAAGAAGTCAAACGACGACCGCCACTGTACGACAAAACCGCCAAAGAATTTTTCGATCGACAGTCACTGACTGAACTGTGGCGCGAGGTGAGCGCTGTTATGTGTAGCCGAACTTGGAATTCGCTCAATTCACACCAGAAATCCTTGACAGGTAATTGGAGACTCCTCAAAATTGTTTCCACCCCCCTCCCCCCCAATACAAATCTACCCACCAATCACACTCAATCTGTCTGTTGGTTCTAAAACAGTTAAACAAATGAAACTTCGTTGGAGTAACATTCGAACGTGTTTCAAACGTGAGCTGAACAAACAGAGAAAGCAGCCTGCCGACCCAGAACGACGAAAATATTTGTATTTTGATCAGCTGTCCTTCTTGCTTACCGATGAAGATGATTTAGAGTATTTTGCGGACTGAATAAAGATACTTTATTCGATTGTTTTTACCTCATTTTAATTGCTATTTAAGCAACGAGCAACGTTCTCATTCCCCCCCCCCCTTTAAGCGTCAAAATGACGGATTACATTCAGGTACGTAGTGTATAATCCCCACACCCAAGACCACTCCATAGAGTGGTCTTGCCACACACCTCTCTACAACTCCATCATTAATTATTTTTCTTCCCCCCCCCCCGCTCATCCCTTGTACAAAAATCTTCCTTTTTTTTTGGTTTCACAGATATGATTTTCTGCGGCGATTGGACCGATAAATTTATTCGAGCTGTTCGCTCGCGTCCAGCCATTTATGACAAATCGTCCAGCGAGCACACAGACCGGAATCTTATCGGCCGACTTTGGGCCGAAGTGGGGTCGATCATGTTCAACGACTGGACAGTGGTGTCGCCCGAGGAACGGGGTTGGCGAGGTTTGGACAGTTATTTTGCTGTTCCTCCACCCCAACCTCCTCATCATTTTTTTTTTTTTTTTTTTTTTTTTTTTTACAGTCAAAAGGCTCAAATACCGTTGGCGAAACATTAGAACTTGTTTCAAACGAGAATTGAAAAAACAAATAAATAGTTTCGATCCTAAGCGTCGAAAGTACGTATATTTCGATCGTTTGACGTTTCTTCTGAGTAACACCGATGAGCACGACGATGACAACGAGGCTCTAAGTTCGTAGACACGAGGTATAATTCTCTTGGGTATACAGTTTAATTCAGCAACCCAATGATGCGTTTTCTCCGCAGGTCCTGAATGAAAATTCGAGCGAAAGTATTCAAAATATCGCTACTTACCACTGTGATGCTATTTGCTTGTTATTTTAATAAATCTAATGAATATTTAATTTTCCTCTTCGAAGAGCACTACCTCAGTCCTATTGAAACGTTCGCTACTATCACGAGGGAATGCACGATTTTTGGCTAGGAAGTAGTTCAAAACGTCACATTAATTTAATTTACCACTCGTTACTTACCTTTGCTGTGGTTGGACCATTGCTGTTGTTGTACCTTTGCTGTGGTTGGGGCTTTACTGTGGATTGACTTTTGTTGTGGTTGGACATTTGCTGTAATTCAACTTTTGCTGTGTTTGAACCGTTGCTGTGGTTGAGGCTTTGCTGTGGTTGGACCTTTGTTGTCATTTTACTTTTTCTGTGTTCTAACCAATGCTGTGTTTGGACCTTTGCTGTGGCTGAGGCTTTCCTGTGGTTCGTTTTTTGCACCACAGCAAAGCTCACACCGAAGAAAAGATCCAACCACAGGAAAAGTCGAACGACACCAAAGGTCCTGGAGCATAGGTCGAACCGCAGAAAATGTAGAACCACAGTCAAGGTCCAACCACAGGAAATGCCCAACCACACCAGGGGTCAAACTACAGTTAAGCTCCAAAGCTCAGCAAATTTCCAAACCACAGCGAAGTACCAACCACAAAAAGCTTCAACCACAGTGAAGCACTGACCACAGCAGAGCTCCGTTCACTAGAAGATATAACCACAGTAAAGCTCAAACCATAGAAAAACCTTGAAATAATAGCAAAGCTCCAATCCACAGAAAAGCACGAACCATAAAAAGCTGTAACCATAATACAGCTTCAACCACAAAAAGCTTTCTGTTTTTACTTTGTTTATTTCTTTTCTTGATTTCTTACATCCGAGGGTCCTCACGTTCCCGGGGGTTATCGAACCCAGTGCCCTCTCCCTCTTGACCAAGCCACCATGGTGTCCATTAATGGCCACCAAGTCATCAGTCTCTCCGAAACTTCGAATTCCCTAGCTATGTATCCCTCCGAACATGCAATTTACGACCCCACCCCCTTCCCTTCAAATTCATCCGTTAGACTCGCTATTTAATCGTACAACTTGAATCCAGAGGCTGTTTATCACCGGAACGTGCAATTCCACGACTATTTAGTCCAAATAAATCATGTTGCTACAATTTACCACCCTAAAATGTCACATTTGGTGGCTGTTCATTCCCGGAAACGTGTCAATTTCAATCCAAAATGGTGTGTGAGTAACAGGGAAGACTCTTCGATATCGTCATTCTAACAGAAGTATAATAATTTCTCGATATTGCCCCTCTTCTCTTCTTGGGGGTGTTAATATTAACGTTGCACCCCTCCTCCCTGCTCGACAAGATATTACGCTTCTGACACCAAGTTCACCGTGGAGACTGCCGCCAGAGTCGGTCTTCTAATTTAAAGTATTTAGAGGGCGTCATGGAGAATGAGGTGGCGGCTTCTTGGGCCCGAAAAGATGGGAGGGCGGCAGTTACGTTAGAGAAATTTTCTTGGGGACTAAATCGTCTGATTTGGGTCCAAGCACGAAGTACAGTAGTGTCTGAAAGCTAAATTCTAAAGCTTTTAAAAATCTGTTCCTAATACGTTGGTTTTCCTTCCCCCCTCCCTTCTATAGTCTCAAAACCGGCTGAAGTTTCGACGAAGAGGAAATCCTACGCACCTGAGACTCCGTTGACCTGCGCCAAGTGTAAAAGATTGTATCTAACCAAAAGAGCGCTCGTCACACACCAGCGGTACTTTTGCGGCAACAAAGAGCCGGCGTTCGCTTGTCACATGTGTTCTTTCAAGGCGAAAACCAAAGGACGCCTTCAGACTCACATCACTTTTGACCATTAGCGTTTTATACGTGTACTGCTTGTTTGTTCGTTTTTCTCTTCTACTGTTTTTGTGCATTGTTTTAACTTTGATAATACAATGTCTGTAAATAAGCAGTTTTTTATCTCTCCAGCAGACATATTCGAAGGGTTTTAGGGGTAGTGGTAAGTACCAGTGAAAACAACGCGAACAATTTCCCTGCCTCATTTCCCCGTTTATAATGTTCACAGGATGCCCCCCGTTCATTTGTCCGAAGTGCGGAAACCGGTACAAGTATAGAGCGGGACTATTTACTCATACGAAGTTCGAGTGTGGAAAGGACCCCAATTTTCAATGCCCTCATTGCAATTTCAAGTCCAAACGCAAGGGAAATTTACTGTCACACATTGCTCTTAAACATATGTAATTCTCGTGTGATTTTTTATTTATTTATTTGCGCTATAAGTTTAAACTTGCGTTTCTTTTTTTTGTTTTTAAGTGATCTGGTGGAAGTCTGATATTGATCGAGAGAGAGAAACGAGTCATGATGAAGGCGTATAAAAAAAAAGGCATTAAGTTGTATACAGTTGTGGATTATATAATTTTGACGTGAATTTTTTTATTTTTCATTATTTAGTTGTAATTATTCATGGTGTATAATTGAATTTGTTTCGTTGATCAACTCTGTTTCGCGATTTAATTCATTACATTTATTTCCAGTGGAAGACGACGATGAATATTTGGAAGAGAGCGGTCAATTTCAAGGGAGTTTCCCCGTCAATCGTAACGTCAGCTACAGCGTTGAAGAACCAACGTCGTACTATTCACCCTTGGGTCAACAATCGTCGACGAGCAAACAAAAACGTTACTATTGTATATTCTGTTGTCGACTCGTCATCAATTACGCTCGCCACCTCGGTAACAATCATCGTAACGTTCGAGAGGTTCGCGACATTTTCCAGTTGGCCAAGGGCAGTAAGGAGCGTCACTGGAAAATTGCCGAACTTCGTGGCAAGGGCGCTATGCTGTACGCTATGAACGTCAAGGCCGAGTCGTCGCGGAACAATTTTCTTGTTTCGCGGAGTGGGCGGAGCGAGCCGGATGATTACGCCGCTTGTTCAAATTGTCTTAATTTCTTTAAAAGACGATCTTTGCATAAGCATTTTAATTTATGTATACAAAAAACGTTAGCACCTGAATTTATTTGATGTTAAAAATATTATTAATTTTTATTTTAATTTCCTGTAGCGATAAAATACAATATTGTGACAGTGGACCCATGCCAGTGGGTCAAGGATTTTGAGAGCGTTTTCTTTCCAGTGCCCTAGCATGAGGGAAGTAGCTCGCACAGTCTGATGAACGTCGATTAGGTAAACTACTGACCACGCCCCTCCCCCCCCGTGCCAGCCCCGAGTGCCAACGAACGAAGCGATCAATCGCACTGAATTAGACTGCAGACAGTGTAATGGTGGGTGCTGTTGTAACTACAGAAGATTCGGCGCTATCCCCTCACCCCGCCAGCCCTGATAGGTTGAAAATTCCCTACTAAAGGTCTTTTACTGTAGACATTTAGCCTCCCCCACCCTCCTCTTACTCATGCATTGATAGAAGCGGCCAACACGTGGAAGGTATTGCTGTAAGAAACGGTGCCGAACGAGGACACCAGGAACAGTGCTGCGATGACTGGCACTGTAACCGCGATGCCACAACAATAAATCCTCCTTCCCCCTCCCACCACCGCCCTAGTAAGTGTTGAATAGTTCAAAACGCCCTTTTTTCTTACTCATAATATTGTTATTTGTCGTTCCTCCAGGATTTCGACGACAGTCTTCACCAGTATTTCGCTGTCACTGTGGTAAACTGTACAAGCACAAAAAATCTCTGCTCCTTCATCAGCGCCACGAATGTGGCATCGAGCCGACACTGCAGTGCCCCCACTGCCCTCACCGCACTAAATACAAAGCGTCCCTTCAGAAACATGTGTTCAACATTCACAACTCGCTCGGCTGAACGACGGGGGCGCGCCGTTGTTCCGTGAGTATACTGTTCGTGATTGCTGTGATGATTGTTTCTTTTTTTTTTTGTTTTTTTGTTTTTTGTCTATTTTTTTCATTTGTTTTCAGGTTGTTTTTTTTCTCCTGAGGCCTCTAAGTAGTGTATCTGTTACAAATAAAAACCTGTTAATTTTCTCCATTGCTTTATTTATTTATTTATTTTGTTATTTTTGTCGTTGTTGTTGTGTTTTCCTGCTCGTTTTCCCAGTGATTGTGCTTTCTTTCTCTCTTCTCTTTCACCTTTCTCTCTCTCTCTCTCTCGTTTTTTCTCTTTATGACACGTTTACTAATTTATTGTGGACTATAATCGTTTTCCCCTCACCACTCTTATCAACCGCCTCCTCTACCGCCCCCTCCCCAACCCCGTTTTATTTCATTTTTTCCTCTCCCCTCTTTAAAATTTCAGGACACACATTTCTACAAGCGATCGGCGACAATAAATACAAAGACCGGATATTCTTTTGCGAAGAGTGCGGTCGCTCGTATAAAAATCGTCGCACGCTTCACTTTCACCAGAAATTCGAGTGCGGCAAAGAGCCTCAATTTCAGTGTCCACTGTGCCCGTATCGTGCAAAACGTAATGCCTCGCTCAAGATTCACGTCAAAAATCGCCACTATCGATACTTTAATCAAATCGATCCGAATCAAATTTTGAATAAATGCGTTGTTAGATACGAATAAGCGTTTCACCCCCCCCCCCCCCACCTTACCCCACACCAACCGCCTCTCTTGTTGTGTTAAAATTTGTTAAAATATGGTGCTTCACTCATATTTTTTTATATATTTGTGTATTGATTAATTTTTTGTTTATGTTATCGCATTCTCCTTCATCGAGTTGTACTTAATTTCTTCTCTATCCGACTCAGGAAACATAATTTTTGTTTTATTTATGGGCCGCGACTTTTAAACTTCGACTTCGAAGTCGCGGGTGTCTGGGAGGGGGGAGATGTTTTACCAATTGATTTTTTGATGAGACAATTGAATTGAATCAAGTTTTTAATGAGACAAGTGAAGGAGAACGCCTGTTTTCAAGCCGTGAGGTGAGGTTTAGCCTTAGAAATTTAGTTCGTAATATTTAATTAATGAAATCAAAGTCGTATAATTTTTATCTTACGAAAAATATCATTTTTTTTTTAAATAAAGTTAAATGTTCTTACTCAGGGAGATCGCCTTGTAGTTTCGTTTACACCCACCCTCCCCGCTCCACCATACACACTGCACCATGTCAACCGCCCCTTTTTTTCATTTATTGTTCTTGTGTTGTCTTTTTAGATTCACTCTACAGATATCCGTGCGACACGTGCCCCAAAAGCTATAAGCGAAAGTCTCATTTGACGCGGCACAAGACGTACGAATGTGGAAAAGAGCGTCAATTCCCTTGTAGTTACTGCCCCTACAGGGCTGTCTATCGTGACACTCTGACCAAACATGTCTTTTTAAAGCACAGTTCTGTTCAGCTGAACTTGTGAAGAAAACTGTAAGTTTTGTACGACAGTCTGTGTACCCTTTTTCCTTTTGTTGTGGTTGTCGTCGCTGCTGCTTTTTTTTTACACAATATTCACAGCGATCTCGTTTTTTTTTCTTCTTCAGGTAGATTCACCTGTACCCGATGTTTCAAATCATACAAGCATAAACGGCACTGGCGACGCCATGAAAGCTTTGAATGCGGACGGGAGCCTACACTGTCGTGCAATTATTGCCCGTACAGAACGCATCGCAAGTCGAATTTAACGACTCACGTCATTTGCGTGCACGGACGACTCATTGACGTTAATCTTGATTTTTAGTACTAGGAAATCAGATTTGTAAGGCTATTTTTTCGCCTGAGTTTATTTTTGTCCCCCTTCCGTATTTATTTTTATTCTTTTCAATTCGTCACCAAAACGTTGATTTGTTCTTATTGCCCGCTCATGTTTGGTTTTTTGTTGTTTTTTTTTTTTTTTTTTTTTTTTTTCAAGGCATTTACAAATGTTCAGACTGTTGGAGGATCTACACGAACAGAAGCAGTTTTAGGCGTCATCAAAATTACGAGTGCGGGAAAGAGCCTCGATTTCGGTGCAAGCAGTGTCCATACAGGACGCACCGAAAGTCAACTCTTGTCACTCATTTGTTGTGCGTTCACGGTGAAAAATTTGTGTATCAAAATGATTTGTGAGTTTCGAAGTAGCGACAGCAAGTGACTTTACGTATAGTAATGAATTAATAAATTTGTTTGTGTTTTCTCTCGACTGTTTCCTTAATAAATTTCCCCAATTCCCAAATTCGCGGTGTATTTTGAAACCAATTAAAGGCATTTATTTATTTGTTTTCCATAACTTGAACGTTTTTTATTACAACAGTGGTCCGACAAAACATCGTGCTTCCCCCCCCCCCCACTTTATAATTCACCGTCGTAATAATTTTCAGGTAAGTTCAGCTGCTACACCTGTTGGAAATTGTACAAAGACAAGAGAAGTCTTCAGCGTCACGAAAAATACGAGTGCGGAAAAGATCCGGAATTCCAGTGCCCTCACTGTCCACACAAGTCACACAGACGGTCAAACTTGATAAGGCATATCGGTTGTAGGCACCGACAATTTTAAATTTTTGACTGTTTTATCGGTTTTTCTTTTTAACAGCGTAGGTCTGATGCTTGCCCCGCCCCCCTCAGTTGTTTTGACGTCCGCCGTCTAATCGTTTTTTGTTTTTGTTTGTTTTTTTTTTTTCGTCGTCTTTTCAGGTCGTTACAAGTGTTCTCTTTGCTCAAAATCCTACAAAAATAAAAGCGATTGGCGTCGTCATGAAACTCAACAGTGCGGACGAGAGCCTCGAATCGTTTGTCAATACTGTCCGTACAGGACTCATTGGAGATCGAATTTGAACGGGCATATGGCGTCGATGCATGCGAGAGAACTTAAGATGAATAATTAGTCAGAGGAGGAGGGGAGGGGTCTTTGTTTACGTTAATTATGACAGCGAAATTTGGATTATTATATTTTCATTGTTTTCATTCCGGCTTTTGAAATGTATTTATTGTTTATTTCTTTGAAAACACTCCCGTCTGAGGGAATCAGCGGACCTTTGCATGTCGTTTTGTGTATGTTTGAGCCCGATGGGAGTTGGTCCGGTTTTGCCAACGTACGAGGTCATTCTATCGACCTTTGCTGGTTAATTAGCAGTCGATTGCAGAGGTTCTCTATAAAGTCGCAAATGTGTCCTTCAAGGTGTGGACAAAGTGTCCCAGAATTGTGCGAGTAGGGCCTAGGGCCAGCACACGGTCTCTCCGTGTCGATTCCTGGAGAATTGCCGATATCAGATTGCAGTGACACTTCAGCGGACGTTTCGTCCTCACGCAATGGTAAGCAGGGAGCAGGGTTACTTGTATTTTTTTTTTTTTTTTCTGTATTTTTAAACGTAAATACTAATGAAATGTTCCTCTCGGTGTTCAGGTCTATTCAATTGCTCCAACTGTCCAAAGCGCTACAAAGCCAAGCGGACTTTGCAGCGTCACTTAATGTACGAGTGCGGCCTGGAACCGCAATTCAAATGCGACTACTGCCCTCACAAGACTCGTCAAAAAGCGAATTTGTTGTCGCACGTTGTGTGCAAACACCCAGAACTGTTGTGAATTTTTGTTGTTTCGCCGGTTAGTACGCTCTTGTGCAAAAGTGTAAGCGTTTGTCCTGTGTGAAAAATTGGAATATTTGTCGGTGGGGTGGGGGATGTTGTATTTTTTAACGTAAAAAAATTAATGAAATGTTCTCCTCTGTGTTTAGGTACGTTTAATTGCTCCAATTGTTCGAAGCGGTACAATGCCAAGAGCAATTTGCGCCGTCACTTAATGTACGAGTGCGGCAAAGATCCGGAATTCCAGTGTCCCCACTGTCCATACAAGTCAAATCGACAGTCAAACTTGATAAGGCATATCGACCGTAGGCATGGACAGTTTTCAAATTGTTTTCAGCGTAGGTAACGTTGCCCCCTTTTTTTGACGTCCACCGTGTCTAATCGTTTCTCTTTTTCTTTTTCATCGTCTTTCCGCAGGTCGTTATAAGTGTTCCTTCTGTTCAAAATCCTACAAGAATAAAAGCGATTGCCGTCGTCATGAAACACAACAGTGCGGACGGGAGCCTCGAATCTTCTGTCAATACTGTCCGTACAGGACTCATTATAGATCGAATTTGAACGGGCATGTGGCGTCGATGCACGCGAAAGAATTTACGATGAAGTAGTTGGATTGGTGAGAGGGAGGGGGTTCCTGGTTACGTTAACTATGACCAGATATGTTTCGATTATTATATTTCAACTGTTTTCATTCGCTCTCTTTGAAATTAATTGTTTTATTTCTTTGAAAACACTCCCGTCTGTCACTCATTCGTTGAGCCAGGGGGAGTCCAAACCTCCCAAAGTTTCATGTGTGTAGTTCGCGGTGGGTCGTTTTGTGAATGTCGACGTTGTGATAAAGATGGCAGTGACGAATCGCGATGCGTATTGAACAAGGCTCTGTCGCCCTGCCAGGTCTGACTACCGGACTGGGTTCGTTACCCCTGGGCCTGGGCACCGGAATTTATAAAATCAGGGGGAGGGGAGGCTATACAGTGGTTGAAGCTCTAGTGCGGTAAGAGCTTGGTTGTGGTTTGAGCTTTCCGATGAGGACATTTTTGTGCATGATGGGAGCATTGTTGTGACTTGAGCTTCGCTGTGGTTTGTAGTTTTGCTGAGATTTTGAGCTCTGCTGTGGTTTGTGCATTACTGTGGTTAGAGCCAGGGCCGTAGAGAGAAGAATCGGGCCCAGAAGTGAACCCAATGGTGCTCTCTCACTAAATTATTTTAGCATCTTACTATAGTGTTCAATATTTTCAACAACACACTAAAACTCCAAACACAACCAAATTCCCAAATACAAAAAAAAAAAAAAAAATGCAGAAAAGGTTCAACCACAGCAAAGTTCCAATCGCAGCGATGGACAAACCACACCAATACACCAAACCACAGTCAAGTCCTACCACAGCAATGGCCCAATCACAGTCATGGTGCAACCACAGCAATGCTCCAACCACAAAAAAGGTCCTACCACAGCAATGATCCAACCACAACAATGGTAAAACCACAATATTGGTCCAACTAAAGCCAAGGCGCAACCACCGCAAATGTCCAACTACATCAATGCTCCAACCGTAGCGATGGACCAACCACACCAATGGTCAAACCACAGAAAATGTCCAACCACAACCCGGTGTGTGTCTTGTTTGAGTACGATTGGGGTTGGTCGTGTATCCTAATGATGTTGCCATTCAACGACGTTCGCGTTTGGTCGGTGTGTGACATTCAAATTGCGATTGCGAGGGGGGATTCGCTTTTTGGGGGTTTTCGACGTAAATATTAATGAAATGTTCCCCTCGGTGTTCAGGTCTATTCAGTTGCTCCAACTGTCCGAAGCGGTACAAAGCCAAAGGCACTTTGCAGCGTCACTTAATCTACGAGTGCGGCAAAGAACCGAAATTCAAATGCGACTACTGCCCTCACAAGAGTCGTCAAAAAGCGAATTTGTTGTCGCACGTTGTGTGCAAACACCCAGAGCTGTTGTAAAGTTTTGTTTGTTGGTTCGTATATAGGTTTTTTTGCAAAAGTGTTTGCTTTTGGGCGGTGTGTGACTCGCAAATTGTTGGTTGGATGGGGGGGGGGGTTAATTAGAAAATAAATAATGAAATGTTCTTCTCTGTGTGTATAGGTCCGTTCAATTGTTCCAATTGTTCGAAGCGGTACAAAGCGAAGGGTAATTTGCACCGTCACTTAATGTACGAGTGCGGCAAAGAACCGAAATTTAAATGCGACTACTGCCCTCACAGGAGCCATCAAAAATCGAATTTAATGTCGCACCTTATATGCAAGCATGCAGACTTGCTGTGAATGTCATTTTTTTGGTTTATCCGCTCTGTTCGACGTTGACTTTCATATTTTAATGAAATAAATCCCTATGTAAAAGTTGTTCTTTTTTCTTCGCATTTTTCTTAAAGCTCACCCTCCGCTTGTAAAATCCATTAAAAAACGTTTTGATTTAACACATTTCTCCTCCCCTCCCTCCCGACATATTTACAGGTCGATTCAATTGTACCGACTGTGCCAAATCGTACAAGAACAAGTCAACGTTGACTCACCACATTAAAAACGAGTGCGGCAAGGAGCCACGACATCGGTGTCAATTCTGTTCGTATCGAACGCATCGACAGTCCAATTTGAAGAAACACAGCGTTTTAGTTCACGCCAACCAGTACCTTCTTGACGGCTCGATGTCTTTTTTTCAAAAATGATTTTTATTAATTTTCCGTTTTGTCTTTTTTTTTTTAACTGTCCTTTCCATCTCTCGTAACCCATAGGAGAACGTTGAAGTGTTGTGGGGGGGGGGGAGATCTTAACGGAAAATCACGGAAAAAGTTCGTATTTTTCTTTTGTTGCACAGGTATAGGCACTACTGCTCCATGTGCCAGCATAAAATTCATCTTGACTCGCATAATAAACTACAAGTGCGGCGTTTTAAAGAGCATCAATTTAGCTGCGACTTAGCTCACACTAATCCCACCACGAGGGAAACATTTTTTTTTTTTTTTCAGGGGCTCTGTACGAACGTGTTTTCCAGAACCTACAAACGCCTTGGAGGCTTAAACCGACACAAGTAATACGAATGCGGAAAGCAGTCCTCATTTTCTTGCCGGTTTTGTACGTACGTTCGTACGTACAGCTCAAAATACACCGGCCTCCCCCTACCCCACCACCATCCTAACATCTCAACCACTTCCCACCACCAGTGCATAAACATCATCCCTTATGTGCACATCATTTCAACGTTTATTTCTTCGTGTTTCCAGGTAAATTCACCTGTCGAATGTGCTTCAAAGCGTACCGCTACAAGGGCGATTGGACTCGTCACACGAGGTACGAGTGCGGGCAAGAGCCGAGATTCGAGTGTGATTTTTGCCCATTTAAAGCGAAAAGGGCCGGTGGCTTAAAACGTCATATCATTCTACGTCATACGAATGTTTTATAAATCGTGTTAACATTTAATTGCTTTGTCATTAATTTAGAACCTCCGCCCTATGCGGTAAATTATTGTTTGTAATAAACGTGTGGACGTGCGGGAAATTGATGGTTTTATGGTCGTGAACGCTAAACCGCAGTCCCTCAATTTTATTTATTTATTTATTTATTTTTTTTAAAACAAATCTTCAATTTTACATTTGTTTTTCCAGGCCGATTTACATGCGATCAATGCTTCAAGTCGTACAAATTTAAGTGCGACTGGACTCGTCACTGCAAGCACGAATGCGGGAAAGAGCCACATATTGCTTGCCGAGTTTGTCCATATAAAACGTTCCGGTCGGGTAATTTAAAGAAACACGTCATTTTAAGGCACGGACACCTTTTGAATTTACAAATATAACGCAAATCGTTCGATTTTAAGCGTTTTCTTATACACTTACTGCTTGCGACACTTTGTGTCTGTTTTTTTGCTTCTTCTTCTTTGGGGAAAATCACGGGAGAATTCACTGCCCCCCCCCCGTCTTATATCTTCTTCCCGCCTACATTTTTCCCCTATTAAAAGATGGCGCTAGGTGAGGAAGGTTTATTTCATTAATCCGTGTTCGGCCGTTGCCCGCGTTAAAGAAAGTTTTCTTCCACAGCACTTTTCCCTCGATATTTTTTTTTTTTTTTCCTTTCCGTAGCTCGTCCGGATGCCCTTCCCGGAGCTCTGAAATCCTGCCCTTCGTCCGTCGTTTTTTTCCGTTGGTCTCTTTTACCCGTTTCCATCGCGCGTTCGCTCACGTCCGCTGACGCATTCGTCTGAAGAGACAAGGTAAGAAGGCTTTCTTTGTTTCGTCAGCGACAGAATTTATTTTTTTTATTGTTTTTTTTTTCTTCATTTTGCGTTAAAAAGCCCCCCCCCCTTTTTTTTCCTGTCCCTAGCCCAAACAAAATTTGGTGACCCCGACGTGATTTATACGTTAAATAGGTACGATTTTTGTTTCTTTTTCTTTTCTTTGGTTTACGAGTTAATTCCCTTATAAAAAAAAAAAAAATACAAAATTGCCCTTTGTTCCGTGAGGTGTTGTAATCCTTTAATTTCTTCTCAATCTTTCTATCTTCTCTTATCTCTTTCGATAAGGAGAAAGTTTATAAGTTCGTTTACTTTCGGTATGACTGAAATTGCAGATTTACCGGGGCCTTGTCCAAATTCTAAATTGAGAGCGGTGAAACATTTTTTATTGTTACGAGTACGAGATTCCTTTGTCTATTTCCACGTAGTCCGCGCGGTCCTAGATCAGGGTAGTCAAATGCATTTCATTACCAAGAATTGTAGCGACCATCTTGGCCTTTTTCCCCGTTTCTCCGTCACTCGCATCAGTGGCATCGGAGCCTCCAAACATCAGTGTTCCAGGATGGGTGAAGTTTCCATAGAGCTATATCCGTCCCACGACTATAGTTCGTTTTCTCTTCCAGTTCGGTACACATGACTTTTTTTTTTTTCTGTTTTTTCAGTTTCAGTGAAAAAGGCCCTTTGGGCCACGGTGTGTTCCGGGTGCGGTGTGGTCAATAACCGGACCGGTTCTTCTTCGAAAAAACCTACCCCTACCCTACCAACGGTCATACGTAAGATCTCAGCCCCCCCCCCCCTGTATGCGCAATCATTTCAACGTTTATTGTTCATGTTTACAGATGAAATCACACCTTGTCGAACATGCTTGAAAGCCGGAACGTCCTTGTTCTTACCAAAGTCATGTGCAGATTATTACGTTTTACTCTCTCTCTCGCTCTTTCAAACAGATCGATTCACTTGCGGTAATTGCTTCAAATTGTACGGACAAAAGGGCTCTCTGCGCCGCCATTGTCAATTGGAATGCGGAAAAAAACCTCGCTACTCTTGCGAATTTTTCCCTTTTAATAGCAAAACGGAGGGACAGTTTGAAGAGACACTGCCTAACTAAAGACCACCCTTTTCCAGACTGCTACTGCTAATAAAAATTGTTTCATTTTGATCCGAGTGTTCCTTACCCCCTCCCCCTTCGGCCCTGGCCCACCAACCCTAACGTTTGGGTCGCACCTTCAGCCCCCCCCCCCCCAAAGGTTTACTACTGCTTGATTCCATCACCCACATTTCGACGTCTACGTGACGCATTTTTTTTTTGTTTCTTTTTAAAATTCCAGGCCGATTCGTTTGCGTCAAGTGCTTTAGATCCTACAAGTTCAAAGGCGACTGGTCGCGACACTGTAAATACGAGTGCGGAAAAGAGCCGCAGTTTTCCTGTAATTTTTGCCCATTCAGGACAAAACGTAAAGGCACTTTGAGGCATCACGGCGTTTTAAAACACGGCCTGTTCACCATTTAAGTGGGAATCAAAAGGTGTATAGAATGGCGGTGGCGCGCATGCGCTTCAAAATAAGTCGTCCACATGTACGATAAGAGGGGGCGTTGCCTCTAATTTTTTTTGTCTGAATTTTTTTTTAGGTCGTTTCACTTGTGCAAGATGCTTAAAATCTTATAAATCTAAAGGCAACTGGACGCGTCACTGTAAATACGAGTGTGGAACGGAGCCTCAATTCGTCTGTAGAGTTTGTTCGTTCAGGACGACGCGGAAATTGACGCTACAGCAGCACGTCGCTTTTAAGCACGGTGTCGTTGATAAGCGTATTTAAATTTGTTCCTCAAATTCATATAAAATATGTTTTTCTATCTTTTATTTATTTTTTCGAGCAATCCTGCTTGCACCCCCCCCCCCCCGGTCAGGTATTGAGTTACTTTTTAAGGTGGCCCACCTCTCAGTTGTCAATTTTAGAAGTTCTAAACGGGATATGACTCACTTTTCGTCCATTTGTCCATCAATCCAGCAGCTCGTAACGATTGAACAACTTTCCACCCAACCACCACATAAAAAAAAATGCGTTGGATGCGGTCAATTTTTGGGCTCTTTTCTATCTATCTCTCTCTCTCCCCCCCATCTTTCAATCTCTCCGTTTTCTTCAGGTAGGCACAAGTGTTGGACATGTTTCAAGACGTACAAAAATCGAGGCGACCTCAATCGTCACGTGAAGTTCGAGTGCGGTAAAGAGCCACAGTTCAAGTGTCCTCACTGTACGTACAGGGCCCATCAAAAGGTCAACTGGAAAAAACACCTTCTGAGACTTCACCATGTTGTATTTGTTCAAACCAAAAATAATTAATTGCTTAGTTAAAAATAATAAAACAATTTTGTTTGTAATATGTTTTTCGAATCAATTTTCCAGCCAACCAATTCAGTCGTCAATTGTTTGTTGTTTTTTTTTTAAGGAAAATTTTCCACAGCTTTTTGTTTTTGTTTTTTGTTTTCCAGCCCGGCACATTTGTCCCAACTGCTTCAAATCCTACAAAAATAAACGAAGCCTGTGGACGCACACAAAGTTCGAGTGTGGCAAAGAGCGTCAATTCGCATGCGCGGCATGTCCATATCGAGCCCATCGAAAGTCTAGCCTGAAAACTCACTTCTATCTCGTTCACAATAAACAATGTCGGTCATTTAATTAAATTTCGTAATCGAAGAAACGTTTTAAAAAACCAAAAAATGGGTTTGTTGCTCCCTCTCTCCCCTCCACAACCACCGTTTTACCTTTGCAACGTCATCAGCGAGTTTTTTGTGTGTGTGTTCACTAATGCGATTCTCACATTTTTTTTTTTTTTTTTTTTTCTGGTTAGGCAGTTTTAATTGCCTCAACTGTTCCAGAGTGTATAGAACGAGGCGAAGCCTTTGGCGTCACGAAAAGTACGAATGCGGGAAAGAGAGAAAATTCCAGTGCCTCTACTGCCCGTACAGATCGTACCATAAAACCAATTTGAAGTCTCACACAATTAGTTGGCATTTAGCCCGCTGACTACGTTAATTTATTGGACTGTATTATTTTATTCTTTGTACTGTTAATTAAATTGGCGTATATCGTTACGATTTTGTTTCAGCTTGCCCCCCTCCCGCCACACTCATGTGACTACAATTTTTATTTTATTTTTTATTTTTTTTTTCATTCTCGTCATTTCCGCAATTTACAGATCGCTACCCCTGTCCGGGTTGCCCGAAGACTTACAAAAATAAGCACAATATGCTGGCACACTTGAAGTACGAGTGCGGAAAACTACCCCAGTTCGCCTGTCAATTTTGTCCGTACGCTGCGCGTCAAAAATCAACTTTAAAGTCTCACGTTTATTTAAAGCACAAAGATTTGTTATTTGATAGTAAAGGGTTCATTTAGATTGTTTTTATGTGCGTGTATTATGGATGAGTCGTCCCCTGTCTGCTTCCCTCTGTTGTTTCTCTGACTCGAGGGATTCCCGTCCTCCTTTTTTTCCGCCTGTAATTTCATCTTTTCAGGTCTGTTCCCCCCCCCCCCATCCACCGTCATTGGCATCTGACCGGGACGCCTGTGCCGTGAGGAAAGTTGCAGAGAAGCTGGTGCACTATTGTCCCCGCGTCGTAAGTTAAGCGACGTCATACGGCGCTATTATTTTATTGTATTTTAAATTCGTCCGTCTTTAGCACTCATCTAACCGCAAACCGTCCCCCCCCCTCCTACTTCCCCACTCAACAGCTAGCTTCCAGTGTCCAACCTGCTTGAAATCGTACGCCGTCAAAAGGAGCCTCTCCCGTCATCAAAAGTACGAGTGTCAACAGCCGTTCCAGTTCGTCTGTCAGTTGTGCCCGTACAGAGCCCACCAGAAAATCAGTCTGAAGATTCACATGTTTAGAAAACACGGTGAAAGTTACGACGAGCGCACTTCTACAAATTCCTAAACACAAATTTTACTGTTTTTTTATTCATGAATTATCACTAAATTTTTTACAAACAAAAACGCCTATTTTTGTCTGTCACACTTTCCCTTGTTCATCCTTAAAACGTCAACGCCCTGATTTTCATTTGTTTTTTTTCCCCCCCACAGGAAGATTCGCTTGCTCGAACTGCCATAGATCGTACAAACACAAGAAACACTTAAATTATCACATGAAATTCGAGTGCAACCTTGAGCCGAAGTTCTCTTGTCGATTCTGCCCGAAAAAATGTGCAAGACCGTCCGCCATGAAAAAGCACGAGATATTGCAACACTTACGCGAAGTTATCGGCGATTAAAAGCGAATGGTTTGGCGAATCGTCTTCGCCAAAAAGGGATGCGGGGGGGGGGGGTTTGTTTTCTAGTCGTCCTGTTATTTCGACGAATAAAATGATTCACGTTTTTGTCTAAAACGTCCGGTAATTCAAAGCGTGCTAATAGTTATGCGAGGGGGTGGGAGTGAAGGAGCTCAACATAATTGCCGCGAATTTCATTAATGTTTTTTTTTTTTTTTCACCTTTTTCCACAGGTAGATTTGCCTGCTCTACCTGCGATCGATCGTATAAACACAAGAGACACTTGACTTATCACGTCAAATTCGAATGCGACGGTGTGCCTAAATTCTCTTGTCGATTCTGTCCGAAAAAATATTCGAGAGCGTCCAGAGTGAAAGAGCACGAACGCTGTCAACATGTCAACCAAGTTGTCGGCGATTAAGAGGACTTGGTGAATTCTCCGTTAAGATTCTGAGTTAATGTGGCTGGTTGCGGGGGGGGGGGGGTAATTTTCCTTCATTTCGTTTTGTTCTGTTTTGTTTTCTTCGACGAATAAACACGCATGGGGAAGGGTCCCCGGGCAAGTTTTTCCGTCGATAAAATATCATTTATCACCACAATGTGTTCGTTTGATGTAAAAAAAAAAAAAAATAGTGATTTGTGCGATTAGCAAGGGCAGAGTGAGCCAGCGAGCTCCGTTTGCGTCGAGGCTTTTTGCCTTTAACTTCAGAGAGCTGGGAGCCGTTGGGAAATTCCTTGAGATCCTGACAACGGGCCCTAAGCGGTCAAAAACGTCTGATTCACCAGGGACAAAAATCCCTTCCTAGAAGGGACTTGACTAATGTAAATCGTGAAGAATCCTTGGAATCCGTTTACTCTTTAACTGTCAAGATTTGAGTCGGGCGTGTTGTGACTCTCTCAGACTGTGCGGACCCGTGGCCAAAACCCTTGCCGCACAGGATTCGTGTCGGTGACTCTTGAAAGTGACTACAAATGAGCGTTTCGCGTTCACCTCCACAAAACAGAGGCAGCAAGATCCGCGTGCATTTCAGCGGTGAATGAGCGTTTTCTCTAAATTTTAGCCGCGAGTGCGCGGTGGTCTTTCTCAGGACTGCTGCCTTAAATCAGCGTTTTTTTCTCAACGCCGCGGCCGCAAATTAACGTCTTCATTCACTATCACTCATGAAGTCATGAATTAAACGTTTTTTCTCAATTTTAGGCGCGCATTAGAACCAGACCTAAAGAGGAGATAAAAGAGGGCGCTGGGTCTGCTATCCACGGGCCCTTGGGGGCCCTCATTTTAGAAACCTTTAACATCTAGAAAAGTTAAAAAATGGAAAGTTTTACTGGTATTGAATCTCCACCGTAGTTCAAAGTCAACTGTGGTTGGAAATTTGCAGTGGTTGGGAGCTTTGATGTGGTTTGTCCTTGGCAGTGGGCGGGCCTTTATCTGTTTTTGATCCTTTGCTGTGGTTGGAGTTTTACCGTCATTCGAAGCTTTCCTGTGGGTGAGACGTTTCTGTGGTTACAGGTTCTAACTGTGCTTGGAGTTTTTTTGAAGTTGAAGCATTGCTGTGGTTGGACCTTTGCTTTAGTTCGACCATGGTTGTGGTTGGACTTTTGCCCTGGTTCGACCGTGGCTGTGGTTGGACATTTTGTGTGGTTGCACCCTAAGCTGTGGGGGGATCTTTGTTGCTGCTAAACCTTTGCGTTAGTTTTTTCATGTGATGCGACCTTTCCTGTGGTTCGGCCATGACTGTGGTTGCCAAGATACAAGCTGTGGATGAGTCTTTGTTGTGACTGGGCCTTTGCTGTGGTCTGACCTTTGCTGTGGTTAGAATTTTGCCGTTGTTGGGCCTTTGATGTGGTTACACATTTGCTATGGTTCGACCGCTGTTGTGGTTGGAACGTCTGTGAGGTTGGGGAGTTTCTGTGCAAACGTCCAACCACAACAAATGTCAACCACAGCAAAGTTTTAACCACAACAAAGCTTCAACCATGGCAAAATGTCGATCCACAGACGTGGTCGAACCACAGAAAAGCTCCGACCACACCAAATGTCCATCCACAGCAAAGGTCAAACCGCAGCTGTGGTCTGTCCTCAGGGTGCGGTGTAGACGGGCCGTGTTAAGTCCCATTTCTGGCTACGAATATTCTCTTCACGGCCCTAATTAGTATTTTTTCTCCATTTTTGGTATGGATGAGCGGTTTTCTCACTATTTTATTTGCGACGCTAGCGTTCTTAATCGTTGCTCCTTGGATTTACCTGTTTTTACCACGTCTTCTATTATAGTAATAAATTAGCGTATTTTCCAAACTTTTATCCCGGACCCTGCCCAAAAATGGTGCACCCACATTAGCTTTATTAATTTTAGCTGCCCAAGGATGAGCAGAAACTAGGGGCTAGAGTATTTTCTCTATTTAAGCCGTTAAGTAGCGCACAGCTGACATGAATTTGTGTATTTCCCCTAGTTCAATCGTCAAATGGTGGATTTTTCTCCATTTTAGCCGCGTAAGGACCCATGAGAAACCGGGCATCAGTTTTTTGTCCCCCCCCCCCAATTTTGCTCGCGGATTTTTTGTAAGATCAGCGCACGTTGACTTGGGTACCCTTGGTGACCTTTATTTGGCCAAAAATGAGTCGAGTGGGTAGCCCCGGTCTTCATTAACGGAAAACTTAGGCCCTCCGAACCTAAACCAACCGTGAAAACCGTTTGAATGTTTAGCCCGGAAGACGTCAATTTGTGCCAGCAGTTCATTGTTCAATCAAAATTCCCCCTAGCGGTATAAATTTCTCCTCCCACGTCTCTCTCTCACCCCCCCCCCTCTTGTACCCATTGTGTAACCATTATTCTTTCATTATTTCCTCAGCCTCCACATCAGACGTCACTAACGACTTCAACGCCTCAATTCCAACGCCATCAGGCCCGCCATTTGTCTGCGATCACTGTCAATTCAAAACAAATTGGAGATCCGCCCTGCGAAGGCACTACGTCACCAAACACTACACGTTGCTCAAAGCACGCAATCACAAACTTTTTCACCTTTAATACATTCGCCTGATTTGTTTTTTTTTTTGTCCCACAGGAAGGTTTGTTTGCGTCCAGTGTAACAAGTCGTACAAACAAAAGTTCAACCTTCAAAGGCACTTGAATTATGAGTGCGGCAAGGAGGCGCAGTTTTTTTGTCGATTTTGCTCGTATAAATCTTTTTGGAAGGCGAATCTTAAAAAACATTTGTTTACGAGACATTTAAAAACTAAAAACAAGATTTTAGCGTAATAATTACGGTTCTTTTGGTGTAAAACGGTAAAAAATGTTTTTATTAGAATAAAAATTATTTTTTAACTTTTCATGTTTGTTGTTTTAAAGGGTCGCACTGTGCAGCCCCCCTTACCCCCCCCCTCCTTCACAACCGACTTAAATTGCCTCCTGTACATTTTCGTGTTTTTCAGGGCCACCGTTTCGGTGTAGCGTCTGCAGTCGCACCTACAGATGGAAATCGAGTTTACTCAACCATCAAAAATTGGAATGTGGAAAAGAGCCTTCGATTCAATGTCCACACTGTGATCATCGCACTTTGTACATGAAATCGTTGAAGCGGCACATTTTACTTATTCACAACCCTGGAGGATTAAAATTTAAAATTGGTTGACCTCCCCATCCCCGCCATCACACCATTAAACCAACTCACACGGATGATGATTTCTTCGAAAACTTTCGCTTCATAAAAGTTTTTTTTTTTTTTTTTTTTCTGTCTGAATTGTTGTACAGCCTCGTCTCCGATAAAAGTCGACGACTTATTCAAGTGCACCGGCTGTTCTAAAACCTACAAAACCAAAGGCGGCTGGCGGAATCACTTCAAGTTCGAGTGCAATAAATCGCCTCAGTTTGCCTGCCTCCACTGTTCGTACAGGTCCCATCACAAGGGCTCTTTGAAGAAGCATCAGTTTTTGAAACATAAAGGAATGAATTTGAATTTAAAATTAATATAACGCTTTGGCGTTGGGGAGGGGGGGAGTAAGTGATTGCTGGAGTGCAAAATCGTATATACTTATTAATATCATAAATAAACAAGAAACAATTTTTATTTGAGCGAAAAACTCCCTCTTTTACAATTCTGCCGCCTCTCAATTTTTCTTTACGCTACTAAATAAATCGCGCTAATAAATTGCCTCAGTTCGCCTGCTAGTACTGTTCGTTCAGGTCCCAAACAGAAGGGCTGTTTGAAGAACCACTTACTTTCGAAACATGGCGAGGAATCAAATAGTTTATAGAATGGTAGTGTGAAGTGATAAATAGCCCTGAGAAGAGGTAAATAGCTCCATAACTGATTGCCTTAAATGTTTGACGTCCAATTTTATTGAAGCTTAAAAGCGCCCCTTTTTTCATTATTCCCATAAATCTGCACCTCCGAACTATTTTACGACAGTGTTTTGTTTTGTTTCTAGCCAAATTGCCGATTTTCGCCTGTAAAGAATGTCCCAAAGTCTTCAAGTCGCAGGGTGGATTATACAATCACCGTAGGTTCGAGTGTAATAAGCCGCCGCAATTCTCTTGCGACTACTGTCAGTATAGGAGTCATTACAAGGGTCACGTCAAAAAGCATACATTTTTACGTCATTTAGAAATGTTAAAAAACCGGTAAAATTCAAGCGTTGTCACAATAACATTAAATTTTCTTTCAGCAAATTTGCTTCGTTGTTGTATTTATTTGTGCTCCCCCCCCCCCCCCGACTGATTGTGGGGATGTGGAGTTACGCTTGGACGTTAAGATAACGCTAAATCCCATGAATCGCGCCTAACTAATATTTCGTGTTTTTTTTCCTCCCCTCCCCCCCGCCACTCCACCATTTTAGATCCATTAACCAACAACGCCGGCCGACTGAAATGCGGCAACTGTTCCAAGTCGTACAAAACACGATCGGGGCTACGAAATCATGTCGTGTACGAGTGCAACAAACCGCCGCAATTCTCCTGCAAGTACTGTCATTATCAAACGCAAAGAAAGGGCTCGCTCAAACGGCATTTAGTCGTCAGACATTTTGAACAATTGCGCTGATTGAAAAAACAAACAAACAAAAAACGAAAAAAAAAAAACAACAACTGGTAAACCATAAAGCGCTCCCCTACGCGCTCGTTTTTACTTTTTCAAGATTTCGCCAGTAATTTACGTTTGTTTTTTTTTAGGTAACCCGACGCTGTACAAGTGTCCCGGCTGTCCCAAATCGTACAAATCACGCAGCGGCCTCTACAACCACCAAAAATACGAGTGTAACATACAACCTCAGTTCACGTGTGACGTTTGTAATTTCAAGACTCACCATAAGTGCTCATTAAAAAAGCATAAATTACTCAAACACGGTCGATTGTTGTTAAATTTAGAATAAAACTTTCGCTCGAAATTCTTATTTTGGCTCGCCAAAAAAAAAAAAAAAAAAAAATCGTTAAAACTCCCCTCCCCTTCTACTAATATGCAGTTTTGTTTTGTTTTTTTGTTTGATTTTCAGACTCAATCCCACGACTCTATCAGTGCACCGACTGTCCCAAAGACTACAATTCACTCAGTTCGCTCTATTTTCACCGACGGTACGAGTGTAATAAACCGCCGCAGTTTTTCTGCACTCGCTGCTCGTATAAAACGCTGAGAAAGAGCTCACTGAAAAGACACTACGCTTCCGCGAAACATTTCGACGCTGACGGTTTATTGTAGGGAGAATTACAATTTTTTTTTTTAGACGGGTCTTTGTTTTTTTTTAAACGTCGGAAAAATTGAGTCGCTATGCAAATGTACAATGAAAAATTCCTTTATGGGAAGCAATAAGCAAACGACTCTGCGTGGAAATCAATTTAATTCCCCTCCGCCCTCGCCCTGCCAACGCCAACACCATAATTCCCTCCCTCTAACCAGCGTGATTTCACTGTGGGTCGTATTGATCTGCAGCTCGTCTTTTAAAGGTCCCCGTGATGAGATGTCGTGGGAGGAGGGGGTTTTACCTGTGGGACAATTTTTTAGGGTTTACAGTGATGAGAAGGGGAGACCCAAAACATCGACGATATAAATGCCTATCGCTATATAATCCCCGGAAATATCAACCCTCTCACCGCCCACTTTTTGGTATGTATTTTCTCTAGTCGATAGCTCTACACCCATCCCCACCCCTCCATTTCAACACAGAATTCGCCAAAACTAATCCTTTTTTTTTCCTTTTCAACAGGAAGAGATCGACAGTTCACATGTCCCATCTGTTTCAAAGTGTACAGTACGCCGAAAACACTGTACCGTCACTGTCGCTACGAGTGTAATAAACCGCAGAAATACAAGTGCGATCACTGTCCGTACAAAAGTCACCGGCGTGGTGACGTCACGCGTCACAGTTACAACAAGCACGTTGATCTTTTTAAATTTCAATTAAACGGCGACGCCACCGTTTGACGTATTGTGTTAAAGAACGTTGTTTTCTTTTTTAATTATCTTTCTAGCACCGCCCCATTTTCAGGCGGAATACGAATGTTTTTTGCCACCACCTCCAAATTACTATTTTTTTTTTTTTTGTCGTGGCACAGTAGCGAATGGCACCGAGTGGACGGTCAAAGCCTACGGTGTGCGGCCAAAATTGCAAAGTTTCTCATACGTGGGAGATGTTGGAGATTTACCACGCGCCCAATGAAAGGGCAAAGAGGAAAATCACAAAGAGAAAAAGTGACAAAATCGGTTCTTTTACGTGATCGTGTTTCCTAGTGATGATCCCCGGGGAGGCGAACAAGTGGCTGAACGTTCCAAAAGCGGTGAAAGTTCCACGGAAGCCAAGGGCCGTGACGAACAGACCCGCAGTGCTCGCCTACATCTTTCATAGATCTAGCTCCCAACCACAGCCAAACTTCCAACCCATAAAGATTAAGGCCCAAACGCAACAAATCTCAAGCCACAAAGATGGCCAAGAACCGACCACAGCGAAGGTCGAACAAAAATCACGCTCCAACCATAGCAAAGGTCGGACCACAGCCAAGGTCGAAGTCAGCTAAGGTCGTACCACAGCCAAACGACAAACCACAGCTAAGGTTCAACCACAGCCAAGGTCAAACCACAACCAAGTCCCAGCCACAGCTAAAATTGAACAACAGTAGAGCCCCAACCACAGTCAAACGTCAAACCACAGCTAAGGTTGAACCACAGAAAAAACCCCAACCACAGCCAAGTTCGAACCACAGCAAAGTCCCAACCACAGACAAAGGTCAAATCACAGCCAAGAGTCAAACCACAGCCAAAGTGGGACCACAGCAAAGCCCCAACCACAGCCAAACGTCAAACCACAGCTAAGGTTGAACCACAGAAAAAACCCCAACCACAGCCAAGTTCGAACCACAGCAAAGTCCCAACCACAGCCAAAGGTCAAACCACAGTCAAAGTCCCAGCCACAGGTAAAGTTGAACCACAGCAACCGATAGCTGAGGTCGCACCATAGCACAGCCCCAAACACAGCCAAGGTCGAACCACAGCCAAGCTCAAACCTCAGCCAAAGGTCGAGCCACAGGCAAGGTTGAACCACAGCAAAGCCCCCAACCACATCCAAGGTCGCAACCACTTGCTGTGGTTGGGCCTTGGCCGTGGATGGACCTTGAATGTGTTTCGATCGTAGCTGCTTTGAAATTTCGATGTGGTTGGACCTTTGCTGCTGTTGAACAAATATTGCTACGGTTGGACTTTTGCTGTAGTTGGACATTTTTGGTGGTTGGATCTTGACTGTGGCTGTGGTTGGTCCTTTGCTGTGGTATGACCTTTGCTGTTTTTTGTCATTTGCTGTTATTGGACCGTTGCTGCTGCTGCTGGACAATTATTGCAGCGGTTGGTTCTTCGGAGCGGAAAATCATTTTTTCAGAACGTTGTTGAAAACAGTTGACACTACAGCAAGATGCTGAAACAGTGGTTTAATTTGGTGGGGGGTTTAAAGTGGCCCCGTTGAGTTTCTTGGTTCGCCATTGTAAGGTTTATAGTTCCCCATATAGTAGTGTGGCTTCGTTAGGCCTTTGCTGTTGTTGGACCATTGCTACTGCTGCTGGACAAATATTGCAACGGTTGGTTCTTCTTTGTAGTTGTAGCTTTACTGCGGTTAGAAACTTTGCTGTGGTTGAAGATAGCGGAAAATCATTTTTTCTCTACGTTGTCAAAACAGTTGACACTACAGCAAGATGCTAAAACAGTGGTTCAATTTAGTGGTGGTGGGGGGTTAAAGTGGCCCCTTTGAGTTTCATCCCTGGGACGAATGTTCTCTCCACAGCTCCGGGCATCGACTACGTAGATTCAACCCCCCTCCCCCCACTTCTTTTCACGCGACCTCGTGGGTGAGGTGGGGTTGGACGTCAGGAGCTGGAAAACAATCAATTCTAATAAATATAAGTCAAAACTGTATTTATTTGTATTAATTATTCTCTATAGGTAGGTACCACACAGCATGGGCTCCATGGGTTTCTATGAGTCCACTTTTTTGTAAGCTCATCCTGGGTTAAAACGACCCTTAACCTTAGTTTAAGTGTCTTAGTAACAACCCTAGTTTAACACATTCATTTTCCAGGGCTTTACAACTGTACCGATTGTACAAAAGTGTACAAATCCAGAAGCGCTCTTCGGCTTCATCAAAAATTCGAGTGCAATAAACCACCGCAGTTCGCCTGCGAGCACTGCTCCTTCAAAGCCCATCAGAAAATTAATTTAAAAACTCACGTCATTAATAAACATTGGAAATATTCGAACAATGTTAAAAGTTTTGACGAATTAATCAATTTTTAGACGTGATTTGTAGAATGCGCTGCTGTTCTATTAAAATTTTATCGTTTAAAAGTCTCGCTCCCCTTTCCTCCTGACAACCCCTGTATTTCCGCAGGGTCATCGTGGAGGATTATACGTCGCCTCTAAACGGTTTGTCTGTACGGTACGAGACAGTCTTTCTTTTGTTTGTTTTTCTTTGTGTGTGTGTGAAATTCACTGCTTTTTTTTCCCCCATCAGGCTTTCAACAGTTCGAATGTCCCACCTGTTCCAAGGTGTACAAATGTAAATCGTCTTTGGCGAGACACGTTAAATTCGAGTGCAGAACGTCGCCTCAGTTCGCCTGTGAATTTTGTTCGTATCGATGTCGTCAAAAAATCCAATTGAAAAAGCACCGTTACAATAATCATCGTAAACTGTAATGTACGTTTTATTCGATGTACTCGCCCTCTTTCGTGTTATTAACGACGCTTTTTTTGTTCTTAGGAAAATTATTGTCGACGAAGGCTATCTTCAATACTCCCCCCCCCCCACACACACACTTTTGTTTTTTCGCCGCTTTTTTCAAATCCCTCCAAAGGGACATCTATGGGGTGTTGAGACGCGTCACCGGTGGCGTGTGGATTGGTGCGGCGGGTAGGGAAGAAGTTCGCGAGGCAAAGGCAGAGGGCGAGAGGGAGTCAACGCCGCCCATTTATCGGTGAAACAGTAGCGGGCAGGCTCCGTGGTGAGGCTGCCCTGGAAGGGGCTAGCCAATTCCTATCCAGTTGTCTGTGGTTTTTAATGCGGCCGCACATGTTTCATCGCTTTTTTTTTTTTTTTTTTTTTTTTTTTTTTTTTATAGCGAAAGAAGAGGAAATCGCTTGTTTATCACCTTTTCATAGCAATAAAAAAAAATCGCCTGAAAGTCGAGGCGGCTTCACTTGCTCCCACTGCTTCAAACGGTACAAAGCCAAAAGTGGACTGCAACAACACATAAAGTACGAGTGCAATAAACCGCCGCAGTTCTCTTGCAAGTACTGCCCCTATCAAGCACGCAGAAACAGCTCGCTCAAACGTCATTTAGTCGTCATACATTTTGAAAAATTGGGTCAATAACAACAACAAAAAAACTGGTAACCATCTGCTGTGCGCAGGTATAATTACGCGCCTTTTCGCTCCCATTTTTCTGGGGGACCTCGCCACTAATTTTGTGATTGTTCTTTTTTTCCGCAGGTAGTCCCACACTGCACAAGTGACCCGGCTGTCCCAAATCTTAAAAATCGCGCAGTGGCCTCTTCAATCGCCAGAAATACGAGTGTAACGTTCAACCGCAGTTCGCGTGTGATTTTTGTAATTTCAAGACGCACCATAAGTGCTCGTTAAAAATTCTTGAAACACAGTCGATTGTTGTTGAATTCAGAATAAAACTTCGTACAATTTGTTTGATGGTTGACACGTTTCGACATCGAATTTTTTTTTTTAGGCTGAACTGAAGTGTCGTCGCCAATTCGATGGAAAGGGTGGGGGGGGGGCTGAATCACTAGTTTAAAAGCCAGTTCACCATTTTTTTTTTTCTTCTGCAATATTTTCCAGGAAGTGGAGCCGGTTTTACCTGCTCAAACTGCTTTAAACGGTACAAAGCCAAGGGTGGACTGCAACAACACGTGAAGTACGAGTGCAATAAACCGCCGCAGTTCTCCTGCAAATACTGCCCTTATCAAGCACGAAGAAACGGCTCGCTCAAGCGACATTTAGTCGTCAAACATTTTGAAAAATTGAGTCAATAACAAAAAAAAAACTGGTAACCATCTGTTCGTATAATTACGCGCCTTTTCGTTCCCATTTTTCTGAGGGAACTCGCCACTAATTTTGTGATTGTTCTTTTTTTTCCTCAGGTAATCCCACACTTTACAAGTGTCCCGGCTGTCCCAAATCTTACAAATCGCGCAGTGGCCTCTACAATCACCAGAAATACGAGTGTAACGTACAACCGCAGTTCGCGTGTGATTTTTGTAATTTCAAGACGCACCATAAGTGCTCGTTAAAAAGTCACAAATTCTTGAAACACAGTCGATTGTTGTTTAATTCAGAATAAAACTTTGTACAATTTGTTTGATGGGTCACACGTTCTTTTCAGGCTGAACTTGAGAGTTTAAGGTCGTCGCCAATTAATTCGAATGAAAGTGTTTGTGGGGGGGGGGGGGCTAAATCGCTCGTTCAAGTGACAATTCACCATTTTTTTCTTCTTCTTCTTAAATATTTTCCAGGAAGTGGAGCCGGTTTTACCTGCTCAAATTGCTTCAAACGGTACAAAGCCAAAAGTGGACTGCAACAACACCAAAAATACGAGTGTAACAAAGAGCCGCAGTTTGCTTGCAGTTTCTGTCCGTACAGATCCCACCAGAAGAGCAATTTAAAGTCGCACGTAATCAGCAAACACTTGGAAAATGCGAACGAGTTTTTAAACATAATTTAATGCCCACCCCCACCCCTCACCTTTACAAGCAACCCGCCACTTTAGGTTCGACGATTTCCTAAGTATGTCGCCCTGCCGTTTCGTTGTTTTTTTGACGATATGCTTTCGTTTTTTTTTTCTAATTCCACCCCCTCCCCATTCTTCTACAGGGAATCCATGTGCCGGTTGTTTCAAGGTGTACAAATCAAAGGGAGCGTTGTATAATCACCAGAAGTACGAGTGCAATAAACCGCCGCAGTTTGCTTGCGACTTTTGTTCGTACAGATGTCGACAGAAAGTTCATTTGAAAAAACACATCGTCAATATACATAATAAGGCGGCTCTACAGAGTTTGTACAAGCCGTAAAATTTGTAGTTTTCTTCATTTGTATAATTTGTATTGCTTTTTAATAATTATAGTCTAGACTTATTTACAGTTTCATTTCGCTCGTTTATGTTCGCCTTAAAATGATTGTTTTCACAGTTGCAGTGCGAACGTGAAAAGCGTGGAGGAGGGGGGGGGGGCGTAACGTTTCAAGAAAGAATTATCGTAATTAAAATAGCGTGTAAATACAGCGGTCATTTCTTGTTCATTGCAGGGTCAACAACAACTGCAGCGAATCAATGTCCGGCTTGTTTTAAAACGTACAAAACATCGCACGGCCTCTATAAACACAGGAAATACGAGTGCAATAAACCGCCGGGCTTTCAGTGCGAGTACTGTTCGTACAGAAGTCATCAGAAGACAAATTTGAAAAAACACACGTTTTTGAAGCACTCGAACGTATTTTTTAGTAAAAATTTTGTTTGAAAACAAAAAAAAATGTTATTTTTCAATTTTGGCCGTTTATTACCAGCGCGATGTTTCGTCGGAAAGATTTCCAGCGTCTTCCGGCGTTTTTTTTATTTATTTATTTTGTCAAACACAATTTTGTGAAATCTATTTCGCCTGGTTAACACTTTCAAATTGAATTTCACGGATCTGTGGCACGTCTGAAACTAATTTCACGGGTTTGGCCTGCTACTCGAAACTATTTCATGAGTTTAACCCTTGCAAACCCCAAAATTTGGGGGGGGGGTCTGTCTAGCAATTCCTGAAAACGTTTTCGCCCGTTCGGCCCTCTCAAAAAGCCAATTTTGCAGGGTTGACCTATTCAAAAATCCATTTTCCCGGGATTGGCTCAATTTAAACGGCAATTTCATGGGGTTGGGTTCTTCGAAAAAGCGATTCCGCTGCTTGGACTCTTTTGTAGGCAAAGTTTCGTGGATTGGACCCGTGGTTGGAAGTACTATCTGTGGTTACAGCTTCTTGTCGTTGGACCGTTTTCAGTGGCTTGAAATTTGCTGTGGATTGGAGCCTTGATGAGTTTGGATCTTGGCAGTTATTGGGAGCTTTGCTGTGGGTATGACCTTTGCAGAGTTTGGATCTGTGCAATCGTTGCGGGAGCATTGCTGTGGGTGGGACTTTACGGTTATTGGAGGTTCTATCTGTGTTTACAGCTTCTTGTCGTTGGACCTTTTTCTGTGACTGGGCATTTGCTGTGGTTAGAGCCTTACTGTTGGGCCTTTGCTGTGGTTCGACCTTGGCGGTGGGTTGGGCCTTCTTTGTGGCTGGGGTCTTAGTGTGCTGAGAAGCCGCTTTGCCAATTTGATAGTTTTCCCGTCAAATTCGACGGATTTAGAACGTCGCTAAAGGGTAAATGTTCTGTTCAACGAATGACGTATATGTTTTTCAGAATTTCGCGATCGCTGAATTATTTTATTATTATAATTCTATTTATTTAAATAATTTTAAACACAATCGAATGGAAAAAAGTGTAGGTGGTTACAATAAATAAAGAAACTCGCTCACATTGGGTAGGGATAAAACGTCATGACTGGTTTTTGCTAAGATGGGCATAAACCGGATCACTTGCTTGTGCAGTATAAACAACTCAAACTTAGCTCAAATTTAGTCGCGATTTAGCGCTTTTTGTTGATTTTATCCTCAAATTAAAGCTCTTTCTCAAGTTTGGTCGTGAAATTGTTGCAAGAAACAACGGATAACCGCATTTTTCGCCATTTTAAAAACGAATTAATGTTGTTATTTTTAGTTTTAGCCGCAAATGAGCGCCGTTTCTCTATTTTAATCGAGAATATCGGCCCTTCATCACAATTTTGACAACGAACGGGTTTTTTAAACATTTTAGCCGGGAGCTACGTAGTCGGTTTTCAATTTTAACCGCTTAGTAGCGTTTTAATCAATTTTAGCCGCGAATTAACGCATGTTTTTTCTCTCTTAAGCCATGACTTTGGTGCCTTTTCTCATCTTATAGCCATGAAGTTGCCCCTCCAGAAGCCGTGAATTAGCATTTTATTATCGTTTTTGCCTGCGAATTAGCGTTCTAACTCAGCTAAGCTACGAATGAGCGATTTTCCCCAATTTGAGCCATTGCCGGCTTGCCCCATGCACACCCCATCAGCTTTTTTTTCGACATTTTGTTCGTGTAATTGCATCATGAAGCACCAAATTCGTTTTTTTTTTTGTTTCAATTTTAGACGCAAACTGACGCTTTTTCTGAAATTTTGTCAAATCGGGGTTTCTTAATTTTAGCCGAGAATTAACGCTTAATCCTAATTTCAGCCGCTAATTTTTGCCGTGCTTTAGCGCTTAATCTCGTTTTTAGCCGTGAATTAGAGTTGTTTTCTTAATTATAGCAGATAATTAACGATTTTCTCAATATTTTAGCCACGAATTAACGTTTTTTCTCAATTTTACCTAGAAATGTGAGCTTTTTCTCAATTTTTTGCCGTGAAGTCCCAACTTGTTTTTTCCTGGTTTTAGCTACAAATTACCGGTTTTTTTTTTTTCTTTTATGGTCATGAATTAGCCCTTTTTTCATCTATACCGTCATAAATAGTGTCCTCCAGAAACCACGAGCCGGTGTTCTCATAATTTGTGCCTCAGTTTCAGCCGTTAATTAGCGCTTTTTCCTAATTTTAGCAGCAGCGAATTATTGAATTCTTGCTATGAATTGGTGTTTTTTCTCATCTTGCCCCTGAAACTGCAAATTGGCGTGAGGAGGAGGGGGGAGGATTTTCATTTAACGCGCTACACAAGCAGAGCCTCGTCCTCTCCATAAACTTATGTTTGAATTCAGAGAGGACGGGTGGAAAAATGTACACCACACGAGTGTATTGCATTGAATGGAAAACGTCAGAAAAAAACAGTGTTTTTCACCACTTTCAGCCACGAATGAACGATTTTGCTTCGCTTTTGGTATTTTCCAGTGAACATAGTGCGTTAGCGAGTTTTTCTCAATTTTAGCTGTAAAAGGGACACCATAAGCCGCGAATTTGCAATTTTTTTCTCAATTTTTGCCTCGGAATGAACGCTTTTTTCCTGATTCCCCCCCCCCTAAATTCAAGAACATAAATAACACAAAAATTCCTATTTTTCCCTCTTGAAGCTTTTCTGGAGCCTCCTCAGAAGAGTGGCCCGGTTCTATCTGGCCCCTCTCGCCCGTACTAATGCATGCTATACTGATTATTACTTATTTGACGTTTTTTTTTAACGGGAAGAATACATTTTGACGGATTTCTGACTTGACGGGAACTGGACTACGTCAGTTGGGAGCGCTTGTTGGAGGTTCTAACCGTGGCTGGAGCTTTGCCGGGCCCAATTTTTACAATTGATTTTCGCCCCAGGGCCCGAATTTTTGTTCTGCGGCCGCCCTGCGTATCACAAGAACAGTCAATCGCTGTTTATTGTTCTTATTAATGGTGTTTTTAAAGCGTCGGGAGGTGTCTCTGGCGTACACTGACAGTTTTTTTTTTTCTTCTTCTTTTTTCTTTTTTAGGCTGTCAGTCCCGCTTCGTATGTGCCGTTTGCTTCAAAGCCTACCGATCCCGGTCATCTCTTCATAAACACAAGAAATTTGAATGCAATAAAGACCCTCAATTCGCGTGTGAATATTGCTCTTACAGATGTCATCAGAAGGTCAACTTAAAAAAGCACACTTTCACGCGTCACAGTGAAGCTTTCGAATTCAAGTGACTTGGGAGTGAAATAAAATTATTCGTTCGAAGTTGTGAGATTTGTTGCATTCCTCGCCTTTTGTGTGTGTTTTTCTTGTGAAAAAATGTGAAACATCGAAGAACCTCCCCACCCCTCTCATAATCTTTATTTTCATATTTTCACAGGGCAACAGTGCATCGTCTTCGAATGTTCGGACTGTGTCAAAGTTTATAAGTCCAAGAAAGCTTTGAACAAACACCAGAAATTCGAGTGTAATAAATCGCCGCAGTTCGCTTGCGATTTTTGTGAATACCGAAGTCACCAGAAGGCTACTATGAAGAAGCACCGATTGAGCAAACATTTAGTTGATAATCATTTTCTTTCGAATTATATTTAGCAATTTCTTTTGCAACTGGCGACGCTTTTATTCCCATCCCCCCGCCGCCATCACCACCTTCGAATGACGCGCCTGGGATTTGCTACATTGTGTATGACATTTTTGTTGATTTTCAGATCATCAGGGCTCGGCTGTCTTTCGGTGTCCCGACTGTTCCAGAGTTTACAAAGTCAAAGGCTCGTTGAATCAGCACCGCAGGTACGAGTGTAACAAACCGCCGAGATTCGCTTGCAGTCTGTGCAATTACAAGGCGCACCAGAAATCGGCGTGGAAAAGGCACGCCATTACAAGACACGACGGCGCTGGCCTCGATTTTAACAGTCGAAGCGGACGAAATTGATTCGCTGTGTATTTTGGACTTGGAACCCAATTTTATTTTATTATATTAGGCTTCGATTAATTAAGCGTAATTTTTTGACGTTCGACCCTTTTGAGTTTACCTTTTCGGTTAAGTGTAACGATTCCCTGTCGATGCAGCTGAAGAAACTTTTAGGGGAATGGATCACGCTGAAGTAAACACCGGTTGAAAGCGCCTTTTCTGCTCCAGGGACCTCTCTCCGCCCCGCACCTCCCGCCACGTTCAGAATTGAGCTTTTAAGGGCAATTCCCAAAAGAATTCGTATATTTCCCTTCCTTCAAAAAGCGATTGTAATCGCCCCCATCTCACGCCTTGTGTTTTTCTTGTATTTTATTTCGCAGGCGGAAAATCACCTGCACCGTTCAACTGTCCCGATTGCTCCAAGACGTACAAAACAAAAAGTGGGCTGTACAATCACAGGAAATTCGAATGCAACAAACCGCCACAATTCGCCTGTGAATTCTGCCCTTATAGGTGTCATCAAAAGATTTCATTGAAAAAGCACACAGCACTTAAGCACAGCGCCGCTTTTATGTAATTTGTATAGACAATAATATAAATAGGAAATACTAGTGCATTGAATGCACTAAAAAAAAAAAAAAAATGAAATCGGTGTCAAATTTTGTAATTCCTCGCTTTTTAACAAATTCCTGTGCCTGGGCTCTTCTCAGAGTCTCTCGTCGTCGCTGCTCGCTGTTTGTAACTTTTGTTTGTCTCTCTATGGCCTGATTTCATTGTTTTTTCCCCCTCCCCTCTTGATTTTCAGGCCCCAAAGAGCTGTACAATTGTTCCGATTGCACCCGAGTGTACAAATCACGGCGAGCTTTGCGCCTTCATCAGAAATTCGAATGCAACAAGCCGCCTCAATTCGCCTGCCAGTACTGTCCGTATAGATCGCACCAGAAGATCAGCTTGAAGAAGCACACTGTAATAAAGCACGGAGCTCCGTTGAATTAGACGTAATTATCGCCGGGGGGGGGGGGAATGTGGGACTGCGATGGTGTACGCTTGCGAATGTTTTTTTTTTTGTTTTTTTTAACGATTTTATCAACCTCACGCTTTCGTTTTGTTTTTCAGGTAAACCCCGGGAATACAGGTGCCCCGTTTGTCCGAATAAGTCGTACAAATGCTACAGTTCGTTGTACAGTCATCGTAGAAATGAATGTCAAAAGCCACCGCGCTTTCAGTGCGAATTTTGCCCTTTCAAATCTCATCAGAAGGTTAATTTTAAAATACACAGAGCGGCGAAGCACTCTCATTTGTTGAATAATTAAAAAAATTCGTCTTTTCTTTTTTGAAACAAAAAAATCAAATAAAAAGGCGTCTATTTCGTTTCTATCGCCGATTTTCACACATTGACGCCCCCCCCCCACCACCACCACTCAACTAAAAACTAATCCCTCCACACTAAATTCGCCGCCCGTTTCACTAAGTCGTGTTCTCTTCCATTCCCATGCAGGTGATCACGACAAGTTCAAGTGCCCTGAATGTCCCAAATCGTACAAGTCGTACGGTTCGCTCTATAGTCATCGAAAACACGAGTGCAACAAGCCGCCGCAGTTTGGGTGTGAATACTGTTCGTACAGGACTCATCAGAAAGTAAATTTGAAAAAGCACAAATTTATTAAACACGCTAGTTCGTTGAGAAATTGTGACTCGGCGATGATGTGAACGAAAAAAAATTGAAATTGGTGTCATGAAATAAAATTAATTTTTTCACAGTGATCGACACGACAGTGATCTAGGCGTTTTTAGATATTTGGGCCCACGGATGGAGATCTACGGGGCCTTTTCAAATACACTCCCCCTCCCCTCTACAATTATTTTAGTATCTCGCCCAACCACAGCAAATCTCCAATGACAAAAAACCGTAAATACTATAAGCTCTGACCACAGTGAACCACCAAGGCCCCAACTAAGCCCAAAACCACAGCAAAGTACCAACCATTAAAAGCTCTAATACAGTTTGTAACTTGCTCCTGGGACCCTTTACCTTTTGTGGAAAAACGACAACCGCCTTGCAAACCAGGACGGCTCGACACGTGCAGGATCGAGTTATGGGAAGCCCCGCCCTACAAGCTCTAACTCTAACCACAGCAAAGCGCTGATCCCAGCAAAGCTCCAACCAAAGCAGAGCCCCAGACCATTGTAAAAGCCCAAAAAACAGCAAAACCTAAGCATAATATGTATAGTTCCAACTACAGCAAAGTTATAGACGCAATGGAGGTTCGACCACCGTGAAGCGTTTCTTTTTTTTCTTGCCTTTCCTTTTTTTCATTCCTGAAATCGATAGCAAAGGTCAATTTCCAGCACCAAATTCGTGCTTTTTTTGTGCTGATACCAAAATTCGCGGGGTAGGCTAATTTAAAATCCACTTTCTTGGTTTTCACGACTTTTCCTGATTTTTCTTGCCGAAAAATTAGCCATTTTCCTGCATCTGACTCACTGAAAAACAAATTTCACAGATTTCGCTGTCTAAAAATCGATTTTGTGGATATTTTCGCATGTCGAGTTCATTAAAAAATAAATACCTATCACTTATTTAGTTGTAGCTGGCAAACCGATTTTGCGGGGTATATAGAGCCAGGTCAAGTTAGCGATCTTTTTCCTAGCGATCCTTTTCAGAGAAGATAGCGATCCTTACCAGCGATCTTTTTTCCGTCAACAGAGAAGGGGGTGGGGAGGGGGAAGAAAGGGAGTACAGAAAGAGTGGGGGGGGGGCATTGACACCATAAACACAAAATAAACGCACGAACGACATGAATACGGGCTGACGCAGGATCGCTATTCCCTAGCTTGACAATATCGTTATAAAGTGTCGCGCCAAAACCATCTTCGGTTTGGAACCTCTAAAGACACCCCCGACGCATAAAACATGCCCGCCAATGACATAAGTACAGGCGGGGGCGGTCTGGGGGCAGGATCGCTGGCATGACAATATCGTTATAAAGTGTAGTGCTACAACCATCTTCGGTATAGAACCTCTAGAGACACCCCCGACGCGTAAAACATGCCCGCCAATGACATAAGTACCGGCGGGGGCGATCTGGGGGCAGGATCGGTGGCATGACAATATCGTTATAGCGTGTCGTGCCACAACCATCTTCGGTATAGAACCTCTAGAGACACCCCCGACGCATAAAACATGCCCGCCAATGACTTAAGTACAGGCGGGGGCGGTCTGGGGGCAGGATCGGTGGCATGACAATATCGTTATAGCGTGTCGTGCCACAACCATCTTCGGTATAGAACCTCTAGAGACACCCCCGACGCATAAAACATGCCCGCCAATGACATAAGTACAGGCGGGGGCGGTCTGGGGGCAGGACCGCTGGCACGACAATATCGTTATAAAGCCAATGACATAAGTACAGGCGGTTCCAAACGGAAGATGGTTGTGGCACGACACTTTATAACGATATTGTCATGCCAGCGATCCTGCCCCCAGACCGCCCCCGCCTGTACTTAAGTCATCGGCGGGCATGTTTTATGCGTCGGTGGTGTCTGTAGAGGTTCTACACCGAAGATGGTTGTGGCACGACACTTTATAACGATATTGTCAAGCTAGGGAATAGCGATCCTGCCTCTGCCCGTATTCATGTCGTTCGTGTGCGTTTATTTTTTGTTTATGGTGTCAATGCCCCCCCCTCTCACTCTTTCTGTACTCCCTCTCTTCCCCCTCCCCCTCCCCACCCCCTTCTCTGTTGACGGAAAAAAGATCGCTGGTAAGGATCGCTATCTTCTCTGAAAAAGATCGCTAACTTGACGTGGCTGGTATATAGCTCAATTCAGAGGCCGTATTTACTGATTTTGTCGCTCTTGAAAACTATTTTCACAGGTTTGTCCTACCAAAAAAAAATTTCGATCTCTAAAATGACAAATTTCGCGAATTTTTCTCGAAAAATGAAAATATTATTCAGAATCCGGCTCACTATAAAATAAATGTCTCTTATTTTGCTCACTGAACAGCCAATTTCAGGGATATTTTGGCGCCAGGAAGCAAATATTCCAGGATAGATTGGCCTCTAAAATTGGGCCACCCAGCGAAATATTAGTTTGCCGGCGTTGAAAATCCCTCAAAATTGCTTTTTTTTTAGTGATCCAAATCCGAGAAATTTATGCGCGAAATGCCACGCCAAGGTCACAATTTACGTGAACATAATGGGTGAGTGAAAAACTGTTTCGAAACGACCGTGGCGCACCAAGGGAAATTTTTTTCGCTAAATGCCCCCATTTTTGTGGGCAAAACGTGACATTAGGGGAAAACACTCACGTTCAACCCGTAATCTGTATGAGGCATTATCTATTTTTATTGTCATAGAAGGAAGGAGGCGAAATTTATCAAAAATTCCCCATTTTAGAGCGAAACGTCACATCCAGGCCAATAATTAAAGCGTAAGGCCTCATTCAGGACAAAAATTCCGCGCAAAACTGAACCTCTAAAATACGCGGTTTTGTCAATTTTTAAATTTTCATCATGTTTGCCAAAAATTGCACTAAGGTTAATCGCCGATTTAAAATGTTTTTTGAGCCGGACGTGGCTCAAATGAGTCCCATATGGACAATGCTCAATTTTCCCAGGAAAACGTGCCAAAGAGGTCAAAAGATGAGGTTTCATCAAGTTTTCGATATTTCAATAATGATCGGACATTGAGAGCTACTTTGTCACTGGAACTGCGTGACGTGTTGATATTGATCGGTCGTGCAGCGGGGCCAGGCGGCGAGTTATGGCCCCCTTCTTTAAGCCGACTCTGGATCCGCGCCTGACCACAACCATGGTCCAACCACAACCATGGTCAAAACACAGCAATTGTCTGCGATGGTCATCACATCACTACACCCTTCGCCCACCCTCCGCAGTCACAGTCTCGAGGCGTGGAGATGGAAGAGGGCAACAGTGAGAAGAAACTGCTCCCTGCTCCGTCGCTGTCGTCCGTTGGTTGCTGTCGAGGAAATTAAGGAAACTCGTACAAGAAGTATTGTAATTTTTCACCAACCAGGTACCGTGATTAAATGTACAGATGTAAAGGGCTGTTGAATCCATCCAACGTCCAACCACAGCAAAGGTTCAACCATAGCCAAGGTCCAACCACATCTATGGTCGAACCACGGCAATGGTGAATCAATCCGTGAAATTGGTTTTACTTCCATGTTCCCGTAGGGAAGGAAGTTTGGTAATGGCAAAAAAAAAAATTAGCTGACACCAGATGCGTGTTCCTGGACCCCGAAAAGGCCTAAATCTCGATTTTCAGTATGGCGTCTGTCGTCCGTCTTCCACTTTATTTTGAAGGTGGTGAAATCCCGAAATTCACACAATGGACGGCTGGACGTAACCAAGACCATAAAAATGAGGAAGGACTCCGACACGGCTTGATGAGCGCCGACAACGCTTCTCTCGAGTCGAAGTAAATCGAATCGCTCGGGTCTCTCCGTGACCTTACGATTTTTACGCCGCAGATGACGCCAAGGTTCGACCGCACGGACAAAATTGAAGATGTTGCTATCGATTATCATTTTAATTGATTTTTTCATCAGGTGGTGGCGGTCCAAGAGTGTATCACTTGCCCAGATTGTACCAAATCCTACACGTTGGCCAGATCCTTCAGGAGACATCGACAGCTCGAGTGTGGAAAGTCGCCACAATATTTCTGCGAGTTCTGTTCCTATAAAGCTCGACAGAAAGTGAATTTAAAGACTCACGTCTGTCTGTTATGAATTGATGTGATTTTTGGGGTTTTTCCCATATTATAACGTCCTCAAATAAACTAGTTTGAATGGAAAAAATCCTTTATACTCATTGTTGATTTTGTTGCGGAGGGGTTGAGGGGGAAGGCATTGTATCACTTGTTTCTAACCTGTTTTTCTTTTTTCTCCCCCATCTTTATAGGTCCGATAAAAACGTTTAAGTGTAGCGATTGTCCAAAAACGTACAAAGCGTACAATTCACTGTACAATCACAGGAGGTACGAGTGCAACAAACCACCACAGTTTGTGTGTGACTTCTGTCCGTACAGAACACATCAGAAAGTGAATTTAAAAAAGCACAAATATTCCAAGCACGTGGCATTATTGAAAAATGTACAAGTTAAAACTGAAAAATATGTATAATACGATTAAATAAAGTCAACTCAGCATGAGGCTAAGTGTTCCTGTTCTTTCAAAGAACACACAAATAAGTCATCATCTCCTCGTCCCCCGCCAACACAAGGTGTTGCCAAATAAATTCTTATCATTTTTTAATTTGTTTCTGCGCAGGCCATTTGTCGAAATTCAAATGCCCCGACTGTCCACGCGTGTACAAGTCAGGGCGAGCGTTGTACAACCATCGAAGGTACGAGTGCAACAAACCGCCTCAGTACGCGTGCGATTTCTGCCCTTATAAAACTCATCAAAAAGTTAATTTGAAGAAACATAAATATTCGAAACACGTGGATTTGTTGGAAAATTTAAAGGTGGAGAATTTTTTTTGAATTTTGCTGTAATAAAACAGGTAGCTGGGTGTGCATTTGTTTTATATTTAATGTCACAGCATTGGGAACTCTCCTCTATTTCATCCAGGTATGTCGTTCTAATTGAGTTTACACGACGCGATGAAGCATTGACGCTCTTTATTAACTCGACCTCCCCCCCCCCCATCTGTCTGTTTACAGTTCCTAGGCAGTCATTTCGATGCTCTGACTGTCCGCGCGTGTACAAATCAGCGCGGGCTCTGTACAATCACAAGCGCTACGAGTGCAACAAACCCCCAAGGTTTCTGTGCGAGTTTTGCCCTCACAAGTGCTACCAGAAGGTTCACCTTAATAAACATTTGTTCGCTAAGCACCGTGATTTGCTTACTTTCAAGCCCCCCCTGACGCGTTAATATTTAACAATAAAAAGGACTAAAATTGTCGAGGTTATCGTGCTTTTTTTTTGGTTCCAAGACTTAAACCACAGCTTTCCGTTAACTCAAAACGGCCGTTATTATTAATTTTATTCATTTATTTGCCACCGTGCCCCACCCCATCCCAATCTCCTCACCTTGCACTCTTCATCCCCGCAGGTCAGCCATCGACCAGGTTCCCGTGTCCCGAGTGTCCAAAAGTCTACAAATCCGCCCAGGCGTTGTACAACCACCGACGCTACGTTTGCGGCAAGTCGCCGCAATTTTTTTGCGAATTCTGCCCGTATCAAAGTTACCAGAAGGGGAATTTGAAGCTTCACTACTTGACGAAGCACAAAGGTCTTCTGACTCAAGCGCACATGAATTGATTTTTTTTTTTTTTTTTGCTTAATTGCCATATTTTTTCGTTTTTAATTGCGTTATGTGTATTAAGAAATTTATTATTCGTTGGTTTTGGCTGTACAGTTTTGTTCTTTTTCACACCAAGTAAATTTTATTTTTCGGACAAAAAAAAAAAATTAAGGATAAGACGAGCGTGTACCTTCATCTACATCACCCCCCCCCCCGTCCATAAATGATTTCAAACGTCTTAACTGCCTAATTTTCTTAATTATTTGCCCTCGTTTAGGTAAACTCCACCGTTGTCCAGAGTGCCCCAATCTGTACAAATCACTGGGTGGACTGACTCATCACATACACAAACATCATCAAGAGCCGCGATTTTTGTGCACAGAGTGTCCCTATAAGTCTCACCGAAAGGATCGACTCAAACTTCACTTGTTTACGAAACACAAAAACGTTTCGGAACGGAATTCATTTTGACGGAAAAGAGGTGGGACGTCGTTTGGAGAAAGTTGTGGAGGAGGGGGATAGAGGAGAAGTATTTCTGTTAATTTTGTATTAAATTTTGTAATAAAATTGGACGTTTTGAGATCGAGTGCTTCCTCCATATTTTGTTATCCAACGAAATCGGTAACAAATGTCCATATAACGCTTGTAATTAACAATTTTTTTTTTTTTTTTCATTTGCAGACACCCACAAACTGTACCACTGCCCCGAATGCCCAAAAGCGTACAAATCGAGAGGCGCCCTGCTCAATCACAAGTATACGCACGGCGAGCCGCATTTCGCCTGCAGTTTTTGCCCATTCAAGTCGTCGCGGCGGTCTCGTGTGAAACTCCACGCCATTTTGAAACATTTAGGCGATGTGTGACGCTCTGAAAAATGGAGCGTTTTTTCTTGTTTTTGCGAATTAAACACTTTTTGTTTGATAAGTCAGGAGAACGTAAAATTATTAACTTGTATTGTTCTTGTTTTTTTTTTCTCGTACGCCTCACAGTGGCTGGAGCTGATTGATGTTGGTGATGATTGAGGTTGGAGCCCCAATCGGTAATTGGGGTTGGAGCACATTGTGGTTGGAGCCAAATTGCGGTTGGTCATAATTGTGGTCGGGGCCAATGGTGGTTAGGTTGGTACTGTTTTTGTAACCACAAAAAGCTCTTAAACCACAATGAATTTAACCATAAAAACTTGAAGCCACAAAATCGCTGAGAAGTGGTGAATTTGCGCAGTGGCGACAATGTCCTTTCTTGAAAAGGACAGCGTTTCAGTTTCAGCCCTGCGCCCGGCGTGGAATCCTCGGCGTCGTGGCTTTTGTAGGGCGGCTTTTCTCTCTCACTCTCTCTCTTACTTTTGGACAGCACAGTGGAATGGTGTCTCGATTGAGCCAATCCTGTGAAATCGGTTTCTTGTAAGTGCCTGGTCCACCAGATTTTTGGACTTGGAGCCCCGCGAAATTTTGAAACTGACCAAGTGGCTTAGAAACTCAAAAAGTGGCTCGCTAACGGAAAAGGTGGCCTGGAAACAGGCACAGTTGACTGGAAACTACCTCAGGGTGGCCGGGAAACTGACAAAATGACTCATTCCAATTGACAAAGTGACCCGAAAACTGACTTGAGTTACCAGGAAACCGTGACAATCAGTGACCTGGAACTGACAAAAGTGGCCAGAAAACTGTAAAAGCGGTCTGAAAACCGGCCTTTTTAAACAAAAATCGTGGAAATCCCCTCCAGAATTTGCAATTACCGCGGCTATAAAACGCGTATTTCAACCCTCTGATACCACAAAACTGGATCTATATGTACAGTGACCAAACCTAACAAATAGAAAAAACTGACAATAATTCCTTGAAGATGTATGAACTATCCAGCCCACCAAATTTCGCAGTTATTTAGTCCCGGATCCTGCGAGTTCACTGATTTTGCAACTCTTTATCAAGGTCAGCGGGCGGAGGGGGGAGGGATCCGCAGCTACTATGCAGTTTCTCCAAAATTAAGAACCGAAACTTGCAGAAATTATGACCAAAATGTTCTGCAATATTCAGCCAGAAAGTGGCGGATATTCAGCCTGGAAACAAATACAGACCAGAAACTTGCAATTTCGCGCAATAAAAAGACCAGAAACTACCAATGTTGCTGATATGCATACCCGAATTTTGCTAATTCACGGTAGTAAAGACCGAAAACTGGCAATTTCACGAATATAATTAAACCAGGATCAAGTTTCGCGGATATTTAGACCCAAAAATGTTGTAATATCGCGACTATTCGTCAGAACGTTGAGCGCTGTCAAATCCGGTCAGATGGGGTTCCGACGTCAATAAAAACTTGTAATTATCTGAAAATTTTGGCTGGAAAGTCCCAACTTTGCAAAAATAGAGGCTAGAAACTCGCGTTTTCAAGATTGCTCATCTGGGGAACTTCAAAGTTTCTCGGATATTTAGGTCCAGAAGGTGGCAGTGGCTATCCGTCAAGATTTTTGGAGGAGCCGATTTTCATCTCAAAATGTGGTGATTTTGAGGTGAAGACAACTGAGCTTGGATAAAGGGGCGATCGCCCTATTTGCCCTCTCCTTGTGGGACAACCTCACAAAATCAGCTTTTTAGGGAGTCAAACGCGTGAATTTTGTTTTTTATTAAGGCCCATTTTCACTAAAAAAAATTGATCTCGTTTAAATTTGATCGTGATTAGTTGCCAATAGCGACCCATATTTGTCTGATATGTAAGTGTTTACATTGTAATCGCGATTAGTTGTTGATCTTGGTTTAAGAAGTTGGTGAAATCGGGCCTAAGTCAATCCTGTGAAATTGGCTTATACTTGAGTGAGTGAATGCTGCGAAGTTTGGTTTCTAAAGAACCGAAACTTGCACATTTTTTACAGAAATTATGACCAAAATGTTCTGCAATATTCAGCCGGAAAACAAATACGGACCAGTGCCAGTCCGCGAGTGCCAAATCCGCGAATTAACGACTTGAATGGGTGAAATGCACACATTTGAGCGATTGACGTCGTCACCAAGGTAGCGAAGAATCGCGCCTTGCTGCTATGGTATCGAGGGTGGATCGACCCTCTTCTTCATCTTGCTATAGAGATCTCTGTGGTTGGAGCTTTTCGTGGAGGAATGTGCCACGAACCACTCCTCGACGAAAAGCTCCAACCAAAAAGCGCTCTAACCACAATCAAACCCAACCACAGAGATCTCTATAGCCAAGATAAAGAAGAGGGTCGATCCACCATCGTTGGGATACGTGGCCGACAGACGCTGTGCCGGTGTGTACCTGGGGGGGGGGGGGGTTGCCGGAGAGACCTCTCCGCTTATGATGGGAGGGTGTGCCCATTCCAATATCTTCTCGACACAATTTTTTTTTATTCCAACTTTTTTTCATTTTTATTTTTTCAGCCTCACCTCGCAAGTACTTTCAATGTCCCGACTGCCCTAAAATCTTCGACACACAGCCCAGACTCTCCAGTCATAAACAACAGCACAAAGAGTTGCGATTCGTCTGTCACGTCTGCCCGTACAAAACCTACAGAAGGGACCGTCTGAAACTTCATTTGTTTACAAAACACTCAATGTCGTACGATTGCGACGTTGAGATTCACTATTAATGGGATGATGCGCAATGTTAGTGTCGGATGAAGAGGGGAGGGGATGTGTATGTTTCGAACTATTCTACTAAGTATATATGAATGATATAAAATTTCTTTCAATATTTAGCTATTCGTCTCTTATCTCTCCCTCCCCCAACTATCGCTTGTGCCCAGACTTCTTAACTAGAACCAGCGGGCAGAGCCGGACGGAGAGGTGTCATTGTCAGCATTCAACTATCCAAAATGCGTCATTTTATCGTTGTTTTTTTTCTGTTTTTTTGTTTTTTTAGTGAAACAAACGCAGTTCAAATGTCGCGACTGTCCCAAAGTGTACAGAAGCCCGGGAGCTTTGAGCAACCACCGCAGGTTTGAGTGCAATAAAGACCCACAGTTTAACTGTCAGTACTGCGCTTATAAAACATTCCACAAGGGCAACTTGAAAAAGCACACTTTCTTGAGACACATGAACATGTTGAAAAAGTCTTGAATTACGGGTAAAAATGTATCTACCTAGTCAATAGCCGTGAAAATGTGCTGTACAGCTTTGATTTGTGTACTCAGAGGCAAATAAATACGCTGACAATTATTGTTTTCTTTCGTTTTTTTTTTTTTTTTCTTGTTTAGACGAATTTTTAACGTCATTTTCAGCTAGCGCGTGAGTTGGCTTTGAAAGACAATTTTCCAATGATTTTTTTTTTCGCAGAGTACGAAGAAGGCAAGGAAGGTATTATCGCTCCCACCAATAAAGACGATCAGCAGACGATTGAGTCTCGTATTCCGCTTAAATCGAAGCGAATGTACGTCCAGGCCATGAAAAAATTCATGGACTGGAGGGTGAAAAAAGGCGTGAACACATTTTCAGAGGAGGTTTTTCTCAAATATTTCGTCCTTCAGTCCACAATTTTAAACCCGAGCAGCCTGAGAGGCTTGTACGCCCAGCTGAAGATGACGCTCTATGAGTACCACGGCGTTGACATACAACTACTTCGAGTTGAAGTATTTTGTGAGGAACAACGTTTCGGGGTTTAACCCCACACATTCCAAGACATTTACGCTGAATGAATTCAATCGTTTTATACGGATGCTCCTGAATATGAGTATTTGTGTGATAAAGTGAGTAATTTGGTTGAATTCTTGGTTCCACTTTATTAATCGTTTCGTTTCATTTGCGAAGGTGGTTCTCACATTCGGCATCAGAGGAGGTTGTACGGTGGCCGAACTGCTCAACATAAGGATCGACGACATAGAAGACACAGGCTCAAAAGCCTGCGTCACAATAAAAGACGTGACCGTTTCCGGAATTTTCTACGACGCCTGTAAAGTCTATTGTGCCCTACGACGCTACGATGCTATCTTTGTCAACTATCAGGGACAAAGTTGTTCGAGACAAGCCATCGGTGTAAACAAAGTGGCACAAGTCCCCAAGCGGGTGGCCATGTTTCTGGGTCTTTCAAATCCTTCACACTACACTGGGTTCTGTTTTCGACTTACGTCTCATCGCCTGTGCCTCGGCCGCCGCAAAGAAGTTTTGAGGAAAAGCAAACGCCTTATTTGTGGTTTGAAGACAAGCGAACGCGTTGGTGGTTTGAGGAAAAGCGTACGCCTTGCTTCGACGCTAGCAGAAAAGCTTCAGCTACAACGATAAAGTGAGTGAATCTCTTTCTTCGTTTTCACTATCGTCAATTTCCTGTTTGTTTTTTTCCAATTTTCAGAATGTTTCTAGTGACGATTCTGAATAACAGGAAATCAGATTCATCAATTCGTGCTTTGTTCGATATTCTGCGCTCTTCACAATAAATCCCCCTTTTTTATGCAAACCAATGCGAATTTGATTGATGTTTTATTTTTAGGGTTTTAGCTTAAACTTTGTATGTCTTAAAAACTAATAATATTAATAACAATGTGAATTTGTTCATTTCCTACACAATCAATGGATGTATGGCGGGGGGCAGCCCTAAAAAGGGACAAAAATCGCGTTTTTTTTTGTGAGTTTGGCTTTCCAGTGTTCAACAGAAGGGCAAGGAGCTTCAAGGCAGGAGCAGCAGGAGACGGGGGGCACACTCTGTAGCCCTTTTTCTACATAATTTACCCGCGGGTGGTCTGATCGTAAAAGTAAATAGGAGCTAAAATTTTGAAAGTTTTTCAGCAATCAACGGCTAATATTTTCCTTCTTTTTATCCCCACATAGGAGACGATGACGTAAAATATACCCCCGAATGCGACGAACTTAACAACGTTCGAACCGTCCCCCAACGTTCACGACCTTTCAGCGCCCTACCGGCGAAATCGAAAAAACTCTACGACACAGCAATGAACAGATTTATGGACTGGAGGAAGAAAAATGGAATCGACTCGTTTTCCGAGGACGTTCTACTCGATTATTTCACATTTCACTCGGCCAAGATGAAACCCGGTGGTCTTTGGGGCATGTACTCGATGTTGAAAAGAACGTTGAAAATTTACCACGACATCGATATTCAAAATTACGAAAAATTGAAAGTTTTCTTGAGGAAAAACTGTAAGGGTTTTAAACCTAAACAGTCGAGGACGTTTACACGGGAGGAAATCAATACTTTCCTCACGTCTGCTCCGGATGATGCGTACTTATTGCACAAAGTTCGTACATTTTTCAATTATTTTTTTTTTTTTAAATCGCTACCAACAATCCCCCCCCCCCCCACAAAACAGGTTGTCCTCATATTTGGCGTCAGCGGAGCGTGTCGCATTTCGGAATTGCCCGGCTTAAAAGTGACTGACATTCATGACACTGGGACGGCGGTATATGTTCGAATTAAAGACACGACGAACAAAGAGAGGATATTCAACGTCGCCGGGTCGTACTATGCCGTGTATAAAAAGTATCGAGCACTCCGGCCTGACGGCGCACCGCCCAGATTTTTCCTCAACTATCAGAATCAAAAATGCACCAAACAACCGGTCGGTCTGAATAAACTGGGGCGATTTCCCGAGAGAATCGCCTCAGTTCTAGGCTTGCCGAGTCCTCGCCTGTACACCGGCCATTGTTTCCGACGGACGGCCACTAATGTCGAACTGAAAGACTGTTGCGGTGATTTAACTAGTGAGGCGCGGTTGGCTAAGCAAATCTTCGCCGGTGCGACTAAAATAGAAGAAATTTCGGTAATCAACAGGTCCTGCACATTAATTTAAACATTTTTTAATGATTTCCCTTGTTTTTTTTTAGGATGATTCTGACGATGAATAAGCTCCACGTTTCATCAATTCAGAATTCACTATAATTATGGTAAAACTAGTAGTAATTTGTATGCAATACATTCGTTTATTCGTATCGATATCATTTTCGTATTGTTTTCCACAATATTTCCCATTTACAGCCTTACAGCTGATTTCGCTGAGCATTTTGCACAGCGATTTCCAAACAAGTGGGCTCGGCTTAGGACAAAAAAGTAGTCGAAAGTGTGTCCTTTCCAAGTCGCCGAACGCACCACTTTCTCGGGCTTTCCGGAGCTGCGTTTTAAAATTTGGAATATTTAAGGTTGGACCTTTTCTTGGTTAGCCTTTTTTTTGTTTTTTTTTTGTTTGTTTGCTTTTTTCATTAAAGACGTTTGTGGTTGAACATATGCTTTGGTTGGACCTTTTGCTGTGTTTGGACAATTGTGGACCGACCGCAGCAAAGCTCCAAACCACAAAGAAGGTCGAACCTCGGCACAAGGTCAAATCGCAGCAAAGGTCGAACCACAACAATGGTCCCACCACAACAATCGTCCAACCACAGCAAACGTCCAACCACAGCAAAGGTCCAACCGCAGCAAAGCTTCAAACCATGAAGAGGGTCGAACCACAGTACAGGTCCAACCACACTACACACAGGTTGTTGTGCAATTGATGTGGTTGGTCTGTTGTTGTGGTTGGACAATAGGAAAATACCCTAAATGAAGTGTCACACCATAAAAATGCCTTTTGCCACAAAACTCACCAAACCACAGTGACAGTCGAACCACAGCCATGGTCCAACCACAGCAATGGCCCAACCACAGTAATGACCCAACCACAGTAATAGTCCAACCACGGCAATGGTCCAACCACAGCAATGATGCAACCACCACAACGGACCATTCATATCAATCGTCCAACCAACCACCTGCGTATAATATGATTGAACCTGTGCTATGGCTCGACCCTCTTCGTGGTTTGATGCTTTGCTGCGGTTGGACCTTTGCTGTGGTTCGACTAACGCTGTGGTTTGGTGCCTTTTGTGACAATATACCTAAAATGACGACTAACCCTATAAAGTTAATTGTCATTTGGTTGTTTTCAGGGCGTGAATTGCCAGTTAGACTAATTTTAGGGTGCTCGTGAATCGTTAGTTCTTTCATTTTGTGGGGTTTGGACGATTGCAGACTGTGGTTGGACCATTGCGGAGTGTGGTCGGACCGTTGCTGTGGTTGGACCTTTCCTGTGGTTCGACTATCGCTGTGGTTTCGTGAGTTTTGTGGCAAAAGGCATTTTTATGGCGTGACACTTCGTTTACGATATTTTCAGGGCTTCTTTTTGACCTCCTTCTTACGGCGAAAATATTATGTTAATTGTTGGTATTGCCTTTTTATCGTAGGAATTTTGCTGTGGTTGGACAATCGATTTGACTGGGCTTTTGTGGCTGTGGTTGGACTATTTTTTGCACCTTGGCGTGAATCGTCATTTTGGCCTTTTCCAAGCAGGAATTTGTCGGTCGAGGCATTTTAAAGTTGCGAATCGCAAGCTTTGCCATTTTTTGGGGCTGATTTCTGTAGCTGAATTTCTGAATCGCGCAATTATTTTTGTTAATACGACATTGGGTTGTAGAGAAAAACTTGATGAGCAAGTTTGCAACATGGCTAGTACAGCGTGAACCACTTGAATTTCAAATTTGTGACTTCTTGTTATCAATTTTGTCAGCGATTCGTTCCTTTTATTTGATTTTAGCCCCATTTTTATGGTTTTTTTTCTCAATTTTGGTAATGAAATTGAATCGAGAAACCACAATAAGCGCTTTTTTTTTGTTTTCAAAAAAATTAAACAGTGAATTAGCGATTTTTATTAATTTTACCGGTGGACGTGCCCCGAGATTTATTGCGATAGCCTCCATACGCCATATAAATTAGCGATTTTTTCCTAATTATCATCTTTAAATTTCGTCTGAATTTGTTTGTTAGTTTTTCAATTTTAGTCACGAACTGCAATTTTTTTTTCTCAATTTTAGCTGAAGCCGCTTTTCTGAGTTCTAGCCGAGAATTAGCGCTCTATTTTGATTTTGGCCGCTAATTTGCATTTTCATTGTCATTTTAGCCGTTAATTTTAGCGCGTTATTGTAACTTCAACTACGAATTAGCGTTTTTTCTTAATTGCAGCAGCTAATTAACGGATGTTATCAAATTTAACTACGAATTAACGTTTTTCCCTCAATTTTAGCTCGAAGCGACAGATATTTCTTAATTTTAGTCACGAATTAGCGCTTTTTCCCGGTTTTTTTTTTATTGTAGCTGCGAATTAACGCATTTTTTTAAATTAGTGCCACGAATTAGCGTTTTGTTTATTTTTTAAAGCAAGAATTAGCGATTTTATCTTTTGTCATAAAGTGTCCACCCAAAATCGCTAATTGGTGTTTTCTCTATCGTTAATTAGCGTTTTCTCCATTTTAGCGCAAAATGAAATCCCCCCCCCCACCACCACGAAGTACGTGTTTATAAGAGCGTGGTGAGGGGTCGCGAAGTCCTTTCCAGCATTTTGCTGCGGCATTTTTACTAACGTGTTTTTTTTTGTTTTTTTTTTCAGACTCAAGCTTCAAATGTCCGAAATGTCGGAAAATGTTCAAAACTGAAAATGGTGTTAATACCCATTCGGCGAGCTGTAAAAAAGGACTGACAGAATTCGCGTGTCGATACTGTACTTACAAAACCATTCGCAAGGGCGACTTCAAAAGACACGTGATCCTCAAGCATTACGATGATATAAAGTCGAACATGGTTGCAATAGAATGTCTTTGACCTAAAATTGCTCTCATTTTTGTGTATAAAATAAATCGTTGTTCCTGATATGTTTTTTGTTTTTTTCAAAGACTGTTGGTTGGAGTTTTCGCGCATTTTGCCAACCACGCCGTCCGCGACGTCATCTCCGTGTAACTTTCAGCGTCATCAAGGCTTTAATGCCGGGCCGATAAAATTGAACGAATTCTAAAATTTTTCATTTTTGTGTTTGAACCAACAGATGACGACGACTACAGCGACGTAGATTACCTGCCCGAACAAGACGCCAAGGACCCGCTCACCTCGACACAGTCGACCACGATTCCGTCTCAAATCAAGTCGAAACAACGTTATGAGGAAGCCCTGCGACGTTTCATGGAGTGGCGAACGACCAACAATGTGGACTCATTCTCCGAGGACGTCCTTCTAGAATATTTCGAAAAAACCTCGCAGACCATGGCACCGGCCACACTCTGGGTGATTTATTCGATGCTTAAGAGCACGCTGAAATCGGTTCACGACGTCGACATTCAAAATTACTTGAAGTTGAAGAGTTGGTTGAAAGCGAAAAACGTTGGATGCCAGCCTAAAAAAACGAAATGTCTTACAAAGGATGAAATAAAATATTTTCTACGTGAAGCTCCTGACAATGAATATTTACTCGAAAAAGTAATTTTTGATGCTGTTTTGTTCTCTTGCTCATTGTTTTTAACGATAATTTTAACACAGGTTGCCCTTATAATTGGAATTAGCGGAGCCTGTCGCAATTGCGAGCTTGTCACCCTTAAAAGTGACAACATAAAAGACTTGGGCTCCGCCGTCCTAGTCACCGTTATCGACTCCAAAACCAACAAAGATCGTAGATTCACCATAACGGGAAGTTTTTACGACATTTTCAAAAAATACTGGCGTCTTCGACCCGATGAAGCGAATCCTCGTTTCTTTCTCAACTACCAGAATCAACGTTGCACCAAACAACCGGTCGGAGTTAATAAAATGGCTAAAATACCGGTGAAAATCGCCAATTGGCTCGGTCTGAGTGAACCTCATCTGTACACCGGTCATTGTTATAGACGGTCGTCGTCGACAATTATTGTCGACTGCGGTGGTGATTTGCATCCGGGTTATTTCCGTAGGGCTGTAAGGCGATCCTTCATGGTAATGTTTCTTTTTTAATTGACTTTATATCGAGGCAATTGTTTAATTTTTCACCGTTTTTTCCCCTTAGAAACACCGAAGGACATCCCCAGAATTCTTCTCGTGTGACTGAGCAAGCCCCAAAGTTGGTAAATTAGTGTGCTGCGTCGTCATGGCGTCAACATCACTTATCACTTTATTTATATATTTTTTGTATCGATTTCACTGGTGCACCATGTCAATATATATCGTTAATCTGGTTATAGGTTTATTAAAGGAAAGTTTTTATAGATGTTGTGTAATCGGCCTCTGTTCAAATAATCGGAATCATGAAGACTGAGAAGAGCGGGTTTCTACATTTTCACCTAATAGTGAGGGTGATTGGTGCATGCTTGGAGCTATGATGTGGTTAGGGCCAATGCTGTGGTTTGCAGCTCTGCTGCGATTTGTAGTTTTCCTATGGTTCGGGCCTTTTTCTGTGGTTGGGGGTTTGCTGTGGTTAGAGCTTTGATGGGCTTGGACCTTTGTTATGGTTGGACTTTGCTATGGTCGAACCTTGGCTGAGGTTGTACATTTTTTTGTTGTTGGATCTTCGCTGTGTATTTCTGTGGTTGAACATTTGATGTGGTTGTACATTTTGTGTGGTTGAACCATTGCTGTGGTTGAACCTTGGCTGTGATTGGACTGTTGGACGGGCGGGGTGGTCGAGAACATGGTTTTGCACGTGTCGGGCCATTCCACGTCGTACGGCGATTGTCGCCTTCTCACAATGGGAAAGGGTCACATTAATGACCTAACCCAAAAATCCCAAGAACAAAACACAAGCTGAGCTGGGGTTGGACCCTTGCTGTGGTTAGACCGTTGCTGCGGTTGGACTATTGTTATGGTTGAACATTTCATGTGGTTGGATCTTTGATGTGAATGGACCGTGGCTGTAGTTGGACTGTGACTGCGGTTGGACCATTGCTGTGATAGGATCTTGGCTGTGGTTGGGCCATTCCCGTGGTTGGACCATTGCTGTGGTTGTACATTTTCTGCGTTTGAACCTTGGCGGTGTTTGGTCCCTTGCTGTGGTTGGATCACTGCTGTGGTTGGACCGTTGCTGTGGTTTGACTATTGGTGTGTTTGAACATTTGATGTGGTTTTGGACCTTTGCTATGGTTGGACCTTTGCTATGGTTGGACCTTTGCTATGGTTGGACCTTAGCTGTGATGTTAAAGATAAAATGTCCAACCACACCAAATGTTTAACTACAGCCAAGGTCAAACCACAGGTCCAACCACAGCAATTTTCCAACCACAGCAATTGTCCAACTATGGTTTTGATCCAACTACAGCAATGGTCAAACCAGGATTGTGCCTTCTTCCCGCCCTGGCGTGATGCCTTGAAAGACACATTACCAGGATTTAACTGACAGAATGTCCGGGAAGTGACCCGGCGGCACGTGCGAGTCCTGATTATCCTCTCCCCGGTCCGCGGCAGCCATGCCAGCTGGTCAAAGCTGACACGTTACCGGTGTGGACCGCTTGGCGGTGGAGAGTTTTACAGGTTGTAATTTTAAGGCGGAGAGTGATACCCGTGTATATGGAAGTGAGAGCTGACACCCAGTGTCTGTGGAGTTCTAGAAGGAGATGAGCGCGGCGTTGAAAGTTCTAGGTTGTTGATCGTGGTGGAGGGACGACGCGACGGGGCGTTCCTCGTGACTCACTCTGGGAGTTGGGACCCTGGGTGTCTGAGTCCTGGGTTTGCTGATTCTGGGTAGTCGCGTTGGGGGTGGCTATGACCACTAACATACTCCCGTTATGGCTATATTGGTCTCTCATGCGTTTTAGGCAGCTCTATCAGGATCCCACTATGCAACTTTTTTCGCTCCTGCTCCGGGTATTTCTCTCTGAATGGCTACCGCTATTAAATCTTCCGTTTCATAGGGTCGTAGCGCGGGGATTTTACTACGCATAACTGTGTGATGTGTGTTGCTGTGAGTTTAGAGCTAGCGAACCTTCTCGAATCAGAGGAACGAAAGTATTCAGTTTGGCCACAAATTGTCAGTTGTTGTAGCATTTTTCAGCGCACCTGCTCCTCCATTTTTGTAGTGAATGTTGAAAAGAGTGCACCTCTGTGCATGGGCACCCCTGATTTTTACGGGCCATATGTTACGTGTTTGTACTAGAGTGGCGGAAGAGGTCGCGAAGCTCTTTTCAAGCACTATGTAATGTGTAATATTGTTTTTTTCCAGGCACTTACTTCAACTGTCCCAGCTGTTGGAAAACGTTTAAAACTAAAAATGGTGTCAATGCCCATACAGCGACCTGTAAAAAAAGACAAAAAGAATTCGCCTGTCGATACTGTTCCTACAAAACTATTCGTAAGGGCGACTTCAAAAGACACTTGGTCCTCAAGCATTACGAGGTTATCAAGTCGGACATGGTTGCAATAGAATGTCTGTGACTTATAATTGCTCTCATTTTTGTATAATTTCGTGTATAAAATAAATAATTGTTTCCTGATTTTTTGCGGGGGAATTTTTTCTAAAGCTGTTGGTTGGAGATTCCGCGTATTGTGCCAACCACGCGGTACATGACGTCATCTCCGTAAATCTTTGATCGTCCACAAGGCTTTATTGCTGTGACGATATAGCTAAATATTGAACGAATTCCAATATTTAACTTTTGTTTAAACCAACAGATGACGACGACGATGACTGCAGCGACGAAGATTACATTCCCGAAGATTCTATAGACATCAAGCCACCGCCCACCTTACAATCGACCGAATCAACCGCCTCTTCGATTCCAAATAAATTTAAGTCGAAACAACGGTACGAGGAAGCCCTGCGACGTTTCATGGAGTGGCGAACGACCAACAAGGTGGACTCATTCACCGAAGACGTCCTTCTTGAATATTTCGAACAAACCGCACAGGACCATGGCACCAGCCACGCTCTGGGTCATTTATTCGATGCTTAAGAGCACGCTTAAATCGGCTCACGACGTCGACATTCAAAATTACAATAAATTGAAGAGTTTTTTGAAAGGGAAAACCGTTGGAAGTCAGCCTAGAAGAACCAGAAGTTTTTCGAAGGATGAAATACATTATTTTCTGCTTGAAGCTCCTGATAAGGAATATTTACTCGAAAAAGTAAGTTTGATGCTGTTTTATTGTCTTCCCAATTGATTTTTATGAAAATTTTAACACAGGTTGTCCTCATTATCGGTATCTGTGGAGCCTGTCGCAATTGCGAGCTTGTCACCCTTAAAAGTGACGACATAAAAGACTTGGGCTCCGCCGTCCTAGTCACTGTTATCGACTCGACGACTAACAAAGAGCGGAATTTCACCGTAACGGGAAGTTTTTACAACATTCTCAAAAAATACTGGCGTCTTCGACCGCCCCTTGCGAGTCCTCGATTCTTTCTCAACTACCAGAATCAACGCTGTACGAGACAACCGGTCGGCGTTCATAAAATGGCTAAACTACCGGTGAAAATCGCCACTTGGCTCGGCTTGGATCAACCTCAACTGTACACCGGTCATTGTTACAGACGGTCGTCGTCGACAGTAATTGTCGACTGCGGTGGTGAGTTGCGAGTGCGACCGAGTTATTTCCGTAGGGCTATTAAGCGCACCCTCTCGGTAATTTTTTTGTTTTAAATTACTTCATATCGAGACAATTGTTTAATTTTTCACTGTTTTTCTTTAGAAATCCCGATCGGCGTCCCCAGAATTCTTCTCGTGTGACTGAGCACGCCACAAGTTGTTAAATAGAATAAGCGATCTCCGCGTTCATTTCTCATCACTTTATTTTTAAATATTTTTGTATCGTTTATATCGACATGGTGCCCCATGCCAATATATCGTTAATATTGGTTTTACGTTTATTAAAGGAATATATTTATGGATGATGACGAGCGGAAAAAGCAACGACACCCCTCTATCCACCCCACCAACCCCCTACCATCATCATGTCCAAGCCCTTCTGTACCTAATTATAACTATTTTATATTTATTTTTCTCCGCAAACCGTAGTTTTTTTTTTCTCTTTCTCACTCTGTCCCAAGCAGGGGAGGAGCCTGAATCGCGGCACCGCTTCGTCTGTAACGGTTGTGGCAAGGCGTATAAAACACGGCCCGGCTGGTACAATCACTCGATGTACGAGTGTAACAAGGAGCGAGCGTTTCAATGCAGCGAGTGCTCCTACAGTGCTCACAGGCGTGGGACGCTGCAGTTGCACATCCTTAGACGTCATTTGAGTAAACTTGTATGAACAATTTTTGGATTGAGGAGTAAAATAAAGAAATTGACCGTCGCCCTGCGATGGTCTGAATCGCGATTTTATATGTAAAAGTTTTGTAAATTTATAGTTTTAAGCTTAAATTTACCTAATCCATAAAAAATTGTCAATAATTAAATTGTATTTTGTACTTTTTTATTATTATCTCGATTTTTTTTTTTAACCCAGAAATTTATAATTCAAACCGAGGAATTCACCCACGCGAAAACGCTCACACTCCTCAGTGCTCACCCACCACGCAAATTCAATTTTCCGGTCTTCCAACCTCCCAGACAGTGTCCCCCATCAGCGTGGTCGCTGGTGGGCCTTTTCTGATGGTGTTGACTGTTCGAAGCCAAATTTCACCGGTTTGGCACTCGAAAGAACTCAATTTTTCGAGGTTTTTCTAATTCGAAAATTCTAATTTCCTAGGATTGTCTCTCTAAAAAGCAAATTTCGCTGGGTTGGCCCCATTCGAACATCATTTACTACGGATTTCACTCATTCTATAAATCGATTTGACTAAATTGTGTTCTTCAAATAACAAATTTTACCGATAAGTCACGTTGAAAAACCAATTTTGCCGCTTTTAGCTTCCTTATTGGAGTGAAATTCTTAGGTTTCTCGCTTATTCAGGATGTTGGCTCTTGGCTAGTTCTTTTGAGTAATTTTTTTAGAGACTAGTTTCTTTCTCAAACACATTTTGATGGTTTTTACAAAACGAATTTGTTGGGCCCGGCATTTTACAAAATTATCATTTTGAGGGGTTAGTTCTCTTTAAAATCAATTTTTTCGTTGATTCTGCTACTTATAAACCAATTTTCAGGCCTGGACTCTCCCCAAAAAGATTAACTTTGCTTTTAGGATGCATCAAAAACCAAATTTCGCGTTGTTGGCCCATTCGAAATGACAATTTCGCGGTGTTGCCTCAGTATAATAATCAATTTCGCAGGTCCGAGTCATTGAAAAAAAGCTACTGTTGTCGATTTAGATCTTTTAAACTCAAAGTTTCGTGGACATTCTGCTACTTCAAAAACATATTTCGAGGGTTTTAAAGCGGGATTGGCTCATATTTGTGACCTGTTCTCCCGCTATCCCAGACAGAAAGAGTGAGAGAACTTCTGATCTGGGAAAACGCTGGAGTTGTGTGGTCGCTGCCATGATCAGACCTGTCGAGAGAGGGAGGGGGTGGCATTGGGTCATTTTGTCTTGGGTCCGGGCCTCCTTAGGGACTGTCATTAAAGGTTGAACGCTGTGGTTTGAGGTTATTGGGTGTGGTTGGACCTTGGATGTGGTTGGGCTGTTACAATGTTTGGAGCTTTTAGCTGTCGTTGAAGCTTTTTGCCGTTGGTCCGCTATGGTTGGACATGGTTATTGTGGCTGGACTTTGGCTGTGGTTCGACCATTGATGTGGTTGGACCTATGCTCTGTGGTTCAATATTTCGCTTGGCTCGACCGTTTCTGTGGTTGGACTTTTGCAGTGGTTAGACATTTGCTGTGGTTCGACCTTTACTGCGGTTCGACATTTGAACGGCTCTAATCACAGAAAAGCTCCAATCCCCGTGAGGATCGAACCACAGCAAAGGCCCAACCACTGCAAAGGTCCGACAATAGCAAAAGTCAAACCACAGCAAAGGTCCAACCACAGCAAAGGTTCAACCGCAGCAAAGGTCCTACCGCTTCAAAGGTCCGACCCCAGAAAAGCTCCATTCACAGCACGGCATAAACCTCACGAACGACCTAACCACAGAAACGCCCCAACCACAGAAAACCTCCAACCACAGAAAACCTTCAACCACACCAAACGATCAAACACAGCAGAGGTCGAACCACAGTAAATGTTCCACCACAGCAAGGAAGGATCCAACCACAGCAATGGGTCCAACCATAGCAAAGTTCCCAGTCGTAGCTAAGCTCTAACTACAGTTATTACAACCTTTAACAACAGTATCGTCCCCTCAGTATTGCGCCAAGTGGGTGCGTGCCCCTCTTTGCACTCCAATAGATACGGTCTTATTTCGAACGTCCGAAAATGAATCCGTATTATTGTTTGTTTCGGTCGATTATCTCCACTCGCCTGAGTGGCCCAGTTGAATTGGATTGGTAATTTGCCGACTTCTAGTCTCTGACAGCCTAGCCTCGCAAAAAACTGTTCCCCCTCCCTCCGCCATGAGGTCAACCCAAAACTCGAATCAAAATATCGAAGTTTTCTCGATTCCAGAGTGGCAGCGCAAGTTCAAACATGCGTCAAGAGGCGGGTCTTCTTATGACTTTAGCGCTTTCGATTGTATCCGTGGAAATGTTTGTGCGGCCTCTAAAAACTGGCCGCTGCAGAGCTGATTTTCCAGAAATTCTAGCTTCTCTAGAACTGCAAGAATACACAGTCTTGTTCAACTGTGGGGATCGTATCGTTGGTGACCAGCTCCGCACTTAACTCTCTCTTTCTCAGTATTCCCACTCGCTCGCCGCCACCCCCCCCCCCCACCACGTACACCTGTTCCTAATTTCATAATTTTTTCCACCGTTTTTTGTTGTTTTTTTCTTATTTGCTTGTTTTTTCAGAGCCGTTCATGACCGCCGGTAAATATGGTTGTTCGCAGTGCGGGAAAATCTACAAAACACGAACCGGTTGGCGAACTCACGTCAAATTTGAGTGTTCCATTGAACCGCAATTTCCCTGCTCCTACTGTCCGTACAAGGCCAAAAGAAAAGGCTCACTGCAGACTCACGTTATCAATCGTCATTTGTCTGAGAATGTACTCGAATTTAAAAAATAAATTTTAAGAAAGAAACGCAAGAAAAGTGGATCCAACTTCAGTTATTCATCCATAATATAGCAAATACGATCGTTCTTTAACCGCAGTGTACACAAATTTTCTAATGTATTGATTTTTATTACAGGCAAAAGGCGTAGAAAAAACGTGTGCGTAACTTGTGGAAACATGTATGAAACTAAAAGTGGCCTTCTTAATCACGTCAAGTATAATTGTAATAAAGATCGTCAGTTCCAGTGTCAATTTTGTCCCTACAGGGCCCATAGAAAGGGCACGTTGAAGGATCACGTGATTTGCAGGCACAAACAAATCCCATTTTTCTTGAATGACAAATATGTTTAATGAAATAAAAATAACGTTATTTTGTTGATAAATGTAGACATCCAACTAGTTTTTGAACCTTTCTGATACGGTTGCAAACATAAAATTTCGGCGTCACCGCCCCAACCGACCCCCCTCCCACATTTCCTAATTTTCACAATTTCTTTATTGTCCCTACAGACGACATTTACAAGTATCACTGCGACGTTTGCTGGAAGGTGTATCGAACAAAAAGCGGTCTCATTAATCACATCAAATACGACTGTAACAAGGAGCCGCAGTTTCAGTGTCCGCTGTGCTTCAGGAAGATTCGACGTAAAGGCGACTTAAAAGTGCACTTGGCTTGCGTTCATTTCGCCCACACTAATTATAATGTTAAGAAGGAGCATACGCGATATGAGTGAGATTGATAGGGAATAGGGTAAATGGGGGGGGGGAGATAAAAACATTGTTATAATCGCTTAAAATGTATTCTGACTTGATTTATTTAATAAAATTTAATTAGATTTCAATTCGCTATGTACATCGCTGTGGGCGGGAGGGGTGGGACCTCAAAGGTAACGTTTTTCAACACAAACAACACAAAATTTGGAGTCGTCTCTTCGTTATACTAACACTTTTTTTTGTTTCTTTCCCTTTTTTTTTTTTTTTTTCTCTATAGACCTCAACGACTTTTTGTATCGCTCCAATTTCCACTCGATCTTTTCAACGTCGGCCCCAGCCAGTCACCGTCTTCAGACGCTGCCGAAAAATGAAAAGGGCGACGTCAAACGACGCATCTGTAAATTTTGCGACACTCACCGACGGACGAGTTATTTCTGTCCCGACTGTCCGACGAAGCCGCCGCTTTGTTTTCATCCGTGTTTTCGCCTGTATCACAACGGGCCTTGACTTTTGAGCTCTCTCTATCTATCATTTTTTAATTTTTTGTTTTTATTTTTTAAATTTTGTAGTTTTAGAACGTTTACAACCCCTCAAATGGTGGCGCCGGTGAGGGTTTGTATGTGGTGCGAAGGGTAGTTAAATATTATAACGATTAAATTATTGTTTAATTTTAATGTTTTTGTAAAACGCTGTAACCTTGAGCTTATTTTTAAGTGTACGATATTTAATAAATGTACTTGACATATTTTAAACGCGGTGAAACGCCCTCCTACCGATGGGCGGGGGGGGGGTTGCACCCCCAAGGAGCAGTTGGTGTGAACGATGGGGCTTCTAAAGCGTTCACGACCCCTTCGCTCCCTCCCCCTCAAAGCCAAAAATGTTGATTCTGTAGGGCTACATTACCAATTTCCGGCGTAATTTTTAGCAAAAAATACGAAATATAAACAAAATTCCTGTTTTGCGACAGAATATCAAGGCTAAACTGACAGTTCCTTTGCAAAGGGAGACGAAAAATGGTCATTTCTGTCGATGGTAGGCCCTTTGGTTTTACACCGAAAGTTTCGCGGGCTAAATTGTTGTTGCTGCGGGATGGAAAGCACCGCTATTTCACAATTTACAGTACCGTTATTAGGAGACAACTGACGATCGCCCCACCACCTCGAAAACCGACGAGCAAATCGGCAATTAACGATTATAAGCGTCGCTGCGGCCGTCCAGGCATTATGATTTGCTAGGACACACGCCGCAGCAACGGTGCAGAAGCCGGAACGATTGACGAGACCACAGAGAATCCGCTCATGAAGTTGGTGATGGTAAGAGGAGGGGGGGGGGTGCGCTTTTGTCGGTGGCCAGGTCTGTCGTTAGAGGGGAAGGAAACTGAGTCCGTTATCATCCGGTCCCTGGCCTCCCCTTTTGGGGCCCCGAATTTCAAAAATCAAGAAAGGGAAGAAGAAAAAAAAAAAAAAACACAAACTTTTATTGAGGTTGAAGCTCCAGTGTGGTTGATGTTCACCTGTAAAACTCCTCACCGCCAAGCGGTGCACTCCGTTAACGCACCAGCCTTGACCAGCTGGTGTGGCTGATGGGGAGCAGGGCGAAGATAACCAGGACTTGCACATGTCGGGTCACTTCCCGCACGTCAATACAGACACTTCCTGGCCATGTGCCTGTCAGGGCTTCTAACCAAAGCGAGAAGAAGGCACAATCCTGGATGGGTCTTCTTTGTGTTTGGCCTTTACTGTAGTTTGGACATTTGCTGTGGTTGGGAACTTGCTGTGGTTAGAAACTTTGTGTGGTTGGGGACTTGTTGTGGTTAGAGCATTTGCTGTGGTTGAGAACTTGCTGTGGTTGGACCATTGCTGTGGTTGGACCTTTGCTGTGGTTCGACATTGGCTGTAGTTGGACCTTTGCTGAGGTTTGCTGTGGTACGGCATTGGCTGTGGTTCGACCTTAACTGTGGATGGAGCCTTTAGAACGGCTCCAACCACAGTACGGATCCAACCACACGAATGCTCCACCACGGCAAAGGTCGGACCACAGCCAAGGTCGATCCACAGCCAAGTTCCAATCGCAGCTAAAGCGAACCACAGCAGAGCTCCAACCACAGCGAAAGTCGAACCACCCGGCGGCGGCCATTTGATTGGTGGGGAGTTTGGCTTGATCCGCCATAAAAACTGAAATTTGACGCCCCCCCCCCCAGTAGTGGCAATCATTTGTGAACATTTGACCGCGAATTTGAGAGGGGAGGGGGCTGTCATCGTCAGTTTTTCCATTTCTATAGCATCTTGAGTCTTTTGTGGCGGTGAGGAATAGTCCGTCTAGCCATTTTTATGACGCGACTGATCGTGGATCGCTTGTTTGGCCTTTTCTATTGCGTGAATTGGCCGGGATTTTTAGGGCGCGAATTGTCTGTTCAGCCATTTTGATGGCGAAAATCGTCAGTAACCCCTTTGACCTTAGTTTGTTTTCCTTTTTTAGGGCGAGACTAGCCAGTTTGGATATTCTTAAGGCACGAAGCCTTTTTCAATGCTCGAATGTTCAGTTTGATCATTTTTAAAGGGCTAATGGTCGATATTTCCATTTTCAGGGCACGCAACTTCAGTTTTTCAAGCGCATGGAGTCATTGTTTTCGATTTTTAGAGCGTGCCAATTGGGCATTTTGGTTATTTTTAGGACGCGAATCGTCAGTTTAGCCATTTTTCTGGTACGAATCGTCAGTTTAGCTATGTTTAATGAACGTGTAGAGCCATCTTTGTCATTTCTAGGGCGTGGTTGTGAGAGAAAATTCGAGTAGATTTGCGCTGTTATAGCTCACCGAAACCTAATTTATTGCCCAATGGGGACTTGAAGGCTCTCAAACCTCGTCAATGTCACTTTTGAGTGTGTCTAGCTGCTATGACAATGATCAAACGTGGCAAAATGGTTGAGATTGGGAAATTAACGGGGTAAATTAACGATTTTCCATCTTAATTTTCTCTGTATTTAACGGTTCATTGGGCTTCGGAACCACCCCCTGGGGAGCATACCTTTGTTGGCAAGTCACAGCAACCCGGTGGATGATGACGACGAGGAGGAGAGCCAGATTTCCCCCTAATAATTTGCATTAATCAGATTACCCCCCCCCCCACCTAACACCACCCTTCACCACTGCCTGGCGTTCCTCCCAGGTAAGTTCTTCATTTCCTTAAACGTTTTATTCTTAATCGATTATCATTTTTAGTCCGAAAAATAGTGTTTTGAGTTCAACAAAATAAAAAATGTTGATTAAAATTTCAATCGTTTCTACAGTTTGTCTAATTATTCTTTTGCCTCAAGTCAACCCTATATTTTTTTTCATTTTTTATCCGTTTGCACCATTTCTTTAGTGTTTTTGTTGTCACGTTTTTCCTTTTTTCCCCTCCCCTTATATAGAAATTGTATTTCATTTTGCATTCACTAACGCGTTGCATTTCTTTTTTTTTTTTTCTTTTCTTTTCTTTCTTTTTTTTCTATGTTTTTGCCACCTTCTTCTTCTTCTAACTCTCACCAAGGAGTCACAGCGGCCGCTGCTTTCGTTAATCTGCTCGGCGAGCGGTTCTACTGTGAAATGTGCTTCAAGTCGTACAAAAGGAAGGACCATTTGAATCGTCATCAAAAGTACGAGTGCGGCAAAGAGCCGCAGTTTCCCTGTCCACATTGTCCGTACAAGGCAAAGCACAAGGCGTCGTTGAAAACCCACATCGGTTTAAAACATTTTACATTTGGACTGTAAACAATAAATTTGTTTTGTTTTTTTTCTATTTTTGCCTAGTTTTTACGCAAATTGAGTAAAAAAAATTGGTATATCGTCAAAAGACTGTTTGTTAAAAACAAAATATATTTCTGGAGTTACCGCGTCGAGTTTTTAAAAAAATAAAATTCCCCCTCCCCTTCACCTTCGTATCATTTTTGGAGCGTTTGTGTTAATTAATAAATTCCAAAAATTGCAGAATCGAACAATATTCGTTTCTATTGTGATTCGTGCCACAAGTCCTACAAGCAGAAAAGGAATTTACTCAGGCACAAAAGGGTAGAGTGCGGATTGGAACCGCAACTTCAGTGCTCGCATTGCTCCTATAGAACTAAATATTCGGCGTCTTTGAGAATTCACTTCGGTCTGAAACATTCCAAGTAAATTAATTAACTCGTAATCTTGGCTTTTAATTATTATAAATTAATAATTATGGTTTGTTTTGTTGTTTTTTTCTAGAGTTCTCTCGGATTTAATGGAATGATCTGTGTTACCCCCCTCCCCCCGCCTAAAAATGTAAAATTGTCCTAATAAGTCGACTGATTCGGCCCCGTAATTTCCTTTTGTAAACAGGCTTCGTCTGTCCCCGATGTTTCAAATTCTACAAGTACGGCAGCAGTCTGTCGCGTCATTTGAAATTGGAGTGCGGCATTGAGCCGCAGTACAAATGCGACGACTGTCCGTACGCTGCGAAACAGAGGGCGACATTGAAGAAACACTACAGATCGAAACACGGGCGCTATTTATTACGCGTTTGAGTTTGTAGTTTTCTATCTATTTCCACTAAAGATGTTCCATTTAGGTTACAAATAACCCGGAAATTTATGTCAAAAATCCAGAATATAATACGTCTTTTACATGAAAAACGTTATTTAATTTAATAGCGACCTAATTTGCGATTGCCGAAAGTGCGAGCTTCGGCGCCCTTTGTATCTCAGCCTGTTAATATTTCGCTTGTTGCACAGATTCACTTATTACACGTCACCAGTGCCCCAAATGCACGAAAACGTACAAGTACAAGCATCACCTTCAGCGTCACATCAACTACGAGTGCGGCAAAGAACCGCAATTCAAGTGTCCTCGCTGTCCGTACGCCGCAAAACAGCGCCAATCGCTCAGATCGCATTTCGCCGTGAAACATCACTTTAAATCCTCCCCGCCGTTGACGACGATGCCACCGTTTTAATCATCGCCACAAGCACGTAAATTTTATCAAGGGATGGGTGAGGCTGGGGGGGGGTCTCACTATGTCTTCTTATACGGTTCCCGCTTTTAATTTTGTCCTTTTTTTTTTTTTTTTTTTTTTAAATCACAGCACCTTCATCGACAAGCCGTTTCCAATGTACGAACTGCCCGAAATCGTACAAGAACAATGGCCATCTCAAACGACACATTAGGTACGAATGTGGTCAAACCCCAAAGTTCAAATGTCCCTACTGTCCGTACGCCGCCAAGCAACGGGAAAACCTCAAATCTCACATGGTGTTGAAACACATATCGCCAATGTTGTCTTGAAATCTCTTTCTGTTTTTCTTTTGTTCGAACCAAGCTTTAACAGTACGTTGAAATTAATAAAATAAAACAATATTATTTTTTGCCGCCGTGCCATTGTTTGACTTCCTTATAGCAGGTCGTTGTGCCATGGAGCAACACGCCAGCCCTTGCTTGAATTCAGGGGAAGGAGGCTAAGGGTAAATTGGGGCAATTGGGGGGGGGGGGTTTCATTTTCCAGTAAGCCACATAAAGATGGCGACGGGCCTTTGTGAACATTATTGGGGTGGTGGGTGGGTTATCTTGGCTTTGTCACCAGTCAGGGCGGTGGCACCACACCATGTTCTCGCTTTTAATTTTGCATTTTTTTTTTCTTTTCCTCTTCTAATCACAGCACTTTCATCGACAAGTCGTTACAAATGTTCGACGTGCCCAAAATCGTACAAGAACAGTCACCATCTCAAACGACACATTAAGTACGAGTGCGGTCAAGACCCACAGTTCAAATGTCCCTACTGTCCGTACGCCGCCAAGCAACGGGAAAATCTCAAAACCCACGTGGGGTTGAAACACTTTGTACTAGCCAAATCTCGTCAATTTTAACTCTTTCTGAAGCGTTAATAGTACCGTAAAAGTGATAATAAATAAAAAGATTATTATTATTCGCCACCGGTGTGACGTTGTTTGATTTCCCTACAGGTGCTTGTGCCATGGAGTAACACAGGCCCTTCCATGAACTCACAGGCAAGTTTTATTGGTGAGCAGGAGTGAGGTGTTTCACTTTCTCTTGGCTCAGCCACAGTTGCGCACGCGCGGTGATGGCACCCCCCCCTCCTCCATGTCCGTTAAAAAGCATCGCGACTATTTATACGATTCTCGCTTTTAATTTTGTCCTTTTTGTTTTTTGTTTTCTTTTTCGATTCACAGTATCATCTTTGTCGACAACTCATCGTTACAAATGCTCGACGTGCCCCAGGTCGTATAAAAATAAGGTCCATCTCAAGCGACACATTACGTACGAATGCGGACAAGTGCCACAGTTCAAATGTCTCTACTGTCCACATGCCACGAAGCAACGGTACAAGCTGAAAACTCACACTTTGTTGAAACACTTTCAGCAAACGTTGCGTTAAAGGAGTTATTTCTAGATCCTTTGAAATTCTCGTTCAATGTTTTTTCTTTTGTTCGTATCTCTAACAGAAGTACCGACACGTTAATAATAACGTAAAATCAATAAATAAAACCAATTATTCATCGCCATCTGTCCGTTATTTGAATTCCTTCTACAAGAGAAGTATTGTTGCGCCCCTTCTTAGTCGACCCTTACAGAAACTTATTTCGTGGTTTGAGCTTATTTGAAGAAACTTTTCAGGGCAGACCTTTGCTGTGGTTGGACCTTTGTTGCAGTTTCTTTTTATTGGAGCTTAACTGTGGTTTGGTCCCTTGCTGTGGTTGGACCTTGGCTGTGGTTGAACCATTGCGGTCGTTGGACATTTGTTGACCGACCACAGCAAAGCTCCAAACCACAGAGAGGGTCGAACCACAGCAAAGGTCCAACGACAGAAAAGGTCGAACCACAGCAAAGGTCGAACCGCAGCAAAGGTCCAACCACAGCAAAGGTCCAACCACAGCAAAGGTCCAACCACAGCAAAGGTACAACCACAGCAAAGGTCCAACCACAGCAAAGGTTGAGCCACAGCAAAGGTCGAACCACACCAATGGTCCAACCACAGCAAAGGTCGAACCACTGCAAAGGTCGAACCACAGCAAAGGTCCATCCCATCAAAGGTCCAGCAGCGGCAAAGCTCCAACCAGATCAAAGCACAATGAAGGTTGATCCACAGCAATGGTCCACCCACAGCGAAGATCCAAGTCCAACGGCAGCAATTGTTAACGGTCCCAGTCCCCCCCCCTCTTCTTACGACAGTCCCGCTTTTTAAATAATGGAATTTCGTGGGGTTGGCCCTTTCAAAAATTATATTTCGTTGTGTTGGCTCGTACGAAACATCATCCGTCATGCACGTAATTACCCTGGGTCGCAGTCCTCTGTGTGTGTGTGTGTTTTTAATAGCGTTTCCTATTTGCCCAAAATTCTGCATTAGGGCAGTTCATTTCCACCCGTCTTCTCGAATTGAATCGAAATGAATTGCCCCGTTGCAGAATTTAATGCAAATTGGAAACGCTATAAATGTCATTTCTCTGTGGTTCACGCTTTTAATTTAATTTGTTTTCTTTTTTTATTTACAGAACATCGTTACCAATGCTCGGCGTGCCCAAGATCGTACAAGAACAAGTACCATCTCAAGCGACACATTACATACGAATGTGGCCAAGTTCCAAAGTTTCAGTGTCTCTATTGCCCGTACGCCGCCAAGCATCGAGACAACCTTAAAGCCCATACGGCTGTTAAACACTTTTCGCGAATATTGCCTTGATTTGTTTCATTTGAGGGTCGTTTTCGCCCTCAAATTCTCGTCTATAATGTTTTTTAGTACATCTTTTAAATCAATAAAAAAAAAAAAACTTGTGGACTTCCATTTGGCAACGCCTGTGCATGAGTTGCACCAAACTGCTCGAAATCTTTCCTCGTTACAACGCCCTTTATTTTCTATCGTCATCAAGTCTACGGGGTCTCGAGCGTTCTGGGCCCTACTTGCCAGTAGGAACTGGCTCTTGCACTTTCTTGATCCCCTTCCACCACTACGACCCTCTCTGATCGTTATGTGAAAGTTTGCCCCCGTCTTTTCTTTACCACAGATAAAGCGTTTATTGTATCATTTTTAATCCGATAATTTTCCACACAGGAAACGTGACTCTTAAAAAGACTTTCGAATGTGTCAATTGTTTCAAAACGTACTCCTGCCGTGGGAATTTAACGCGTCATATGACGTCTGAGTGTGGACAGTCGCGTCGCTTCGCCTGCACCCAATGCCCCTACAGGGCCTCAAGGAAGGACAACTTGGCGAGTCATATGGCTTTGAAGCATTACGCATAATTTTTGGACTTTTGTCGTATTGCTGTGATATCTGACCACACACGATGGAGACAAAAAATAAACCAATTTGACCTGCTTGCGTCACAATTTAGGGGTTTTGTATCCCCTCTCCTATTATGGTGGTCCTTGAAAGTTGAAAGTTCAGCGCTCTCCCCCTAAAAAAAAACATGAGTATTGTTAACGCCCTGTTGTTTTTTGTTTTTTTTTTTTAAGCCGGCGACGGTCGCTTTTATTGTCCAGATTGTCCCAAATCGTACAAAAACAAGGGACATCTGGCGCGACACAAGAAATACGAGTGCGACAAGGAGCCGAAATTCAAATGTCGTCACTGTGGTTACGCCTCAAGACAGAAGGACACACTTAAAACTCATTACGCTACGAAACACTCTTCAATTGCGTCGGCATTGATTATTTAAATGTGTTCGAATTCATAAGACTGTCAAACACGCCGTTTCTTATCTTTAGATACTTATTAAAATTCTAAATAAATAAATAAAAGTGTACGTATAGCGTGGGGCTCGCATTTGGGAAAGGAGGGGGGGGGAGTTCGAAAACGCTCGACCCACAATAACCAAAAACGCTTTATTTTCTTCCGTGTCTGTGTTTTGTCTTACAGATTCCGACATGCCCCGCCATCAGTGTCATTATGTGTCCAAGGTCGTACAAACATAAAAAGCATCTCCAGCAGAGACAAATCACATGTGAGTGCGACAAGGAGCCGATAAATTCAAATGTCGTCACTGCGGTTATGCCGCAAGACAGAAGGACACACTTCAAACTCATTACGTTACGAAACACTCTTTAATTCCGTCGTCATTGATTATTTAAACGTGTACGAAACGAATAAATTAAACGCACCCACAAGTGAGTCTGTTAATAAATAAAACATGTAAAAGCAAGGTCATTCGTACGCGTGGTGTACTACAAATTTGTGAAAGTTTCATTTTTTTTTTTTTTTTTTTTTTTCGTCCCAACTAATTGTGTGTTTTTCCACAGATTTGACTTCATCAAAAAACGTCCGACACGGTTGTCCCAACTGTCAAAAATCCTACAAAAACAAACAACACTTGAGACGACACATCAACTACGAATGTGGCAAGGAGCCTCAATTCAAATGTCCCTACTGTCCGTATGCGGCCAAACAGCGTAAAACACTTATAAGTCATACGGCCGTTAAACACGCCGTTTTTATTCTAAATAATTAAAGAAATAAATAAAAGTGTACGTACTGTAGCGTAGTGCTCGCATTTGGGAATTGATGGGGGGGGGGGATGGAGGAGGAGTTCAAAAACGCTCGACCCATAAAAACAAAAAAAACGCTTTATTTTTTAAATCTAACCTGTTTTGCGTGTATTTTGTCTTACAGACTTCGACATGCCCCGCCATCAGTGTCATATGTGTCCAAGGTCGTACAAACATAAAAGGCATCTTCAGCGACACATCAACTATGAGTGTGGCGTGGATCCACTTATCAAATGCAGTGCATGTACGTACGCTGCCAAGCACAGGTTGTCGCAAAAAAACAAAAAACAAAACATTATTTTTCGAAGCACTGCAGTTCAAGTGAACTGTTTAAACAATCTTAATTTTGTCTTCGAAATTTCATTTATTTCGTCGAATTATTTATCTGAATACAGCCATGAGTTCGTGTTGGTTCACCCTAACCAACACCCTAAATTTTAGTTCTCTAGGACAGAATTTTAGCTGTAGCGCGTACCGAGGTAGCGGTGAGGGGGACCAACTGCCAAGAATTTGCACTATTGTGCTGTTCCTGGGGCAGTTAAATAACTGAAAGTTGGGGGAAAGCGCTGATATTTCTGCCTAAAACGGCGAAAAATCGCCTATTTGTGGGTTCTCGATTCAACTTCCAAACCAAAATTAAGAAAACATCACTGATTCACGGTGTAAAGGGGCCATTTTAAGGCTAAACTGTAGAAAGCCAACGCTAATGTGCTGTACGCTAATGCGAAGCTAAAATTGAAGAAAAATCAACAACAACAACAACAACAACAACAACAACAACAACAACAACAACAAATAAAAGCTGCGGTAGTAAACACTAAAAAATTCGTGGCTAAAAATTAAGGGAAGGAAAAACCAAAAACCCCGCTGATACGGGACCAAAATTCAACAAAAAACAAATTCGCAACCACGTTGCCAACGTCGCAAATTATAGCGCCTAGAACTGCGAGAAATACTAATTCATGGCAAAAATACCAAATTAATTCGCGGAAAATAGAGAAAAATCGCTAATTCGCGGACGAAATTGCGAAAAACGCTATTTAGTGGCTGCAATTAGCACAAAAGCTAATTCTCAGACGAAATTTCAAATAATCACCGAATAATTAGCGGCTAAATTGAGAAAAATCGTTAATCCTGGATGAAAATTTTTAAAAACCACTAATTCGCGGATAATGTAAATAATAGAAAAACGATAATTCGTGGATGGGAATGAAGAAGTCACTAATTAATGACTTAAGTAAAGAAAAAAAAATATAATCGCGTCTAAATTGGAGAAAAACGCTAAATTCCTGGCTAAAATTGAGAAAACTCAAATCCATGGTTTTTGAAGGCAAGTTTGACTGATAAAAAGCGCTAATTCATTGCTAAAAGTGAAACAAATAGCTAATACGGTACTGAAATAATTTTGAAAAATGCTAATTTGTGGCTAATATTGAGACAAATCACTAATTTGACCGGCTAAAACTAAGAAAATCGCTAATTCACAAGTAAATTGAGAATTAGTGCTAACTCGCTATTTTGCAGCTAAAATTGAGGAAAACCGCTAATTTGTAGCGAGGAATTGATAATTCACAAGACAATAATAACAATAATTCTTCTTTATTGTTTTAACCTGTTACAATAGGTGATCGATTGCGTCACATAACACCTCCTTGGTACAGTCATTTAAAAGTTGAACACAACTATAAGAAACAAACAAATAAATAAACAAATAAAAAGTCCAAAAAATCAAACAATGGAAGTAATCCAGTCCTTGAAATCCGCAGTCTTGTTCATAGGAAAATTCAATAGATAAGAAACACGACATCGCGTGCAAAATTGAGAAAAAGCGATGATTCGCTTAGGGCTTCAAGAAATACATTGTAATTCGCGGCTAAAATTTAGGAAAATCACAAATTCGCGATTGAAGTTCATAAAAAGCGCTAATTAGCAGATAATATCGGGTGAAATTGCGAATTCGCGGATGAAATTGAGAAAAATTGCTGATTCGCGGATAAAGTGTCGAAGAAACGATAATCCGCGGGTACAAATAACAAATCACTGTAGTTCACGGCGGCTAAAGTCAAGAAGAAAAAAATCGCGGCTAAAATGGAGAAAAATGTTTTTTGATGCTAAAATTGAGCTAAACGCTGATTTCCGGCTAAAATTGAGCAAAAATAACTCACGGTGGTCTTTAAAGGAAAAAGGGCTAATTAGCGGGTAAAATTAAGGACAAATCGCTAATTCACTGATAAAGTGCAGAAAAAGTAATAATTCGCGGCTATAATTGAGGAAATAAAGAAAAAGTTTAGAGATTCACGGCTATAGGTAAAAATAAACCGCTGTTTCACGACTAAAATTGAGATAAACGTTACTTATAGCTAAAATCGACGGGCGGGTGCGGCGCTGGCGTGGATAGGGAAAGTGGTTGCGGGGGGGGGGCTCGCGGGGGTAGTGGGCGGGGTTTTTTGGCGGCTAAATAACAGCACAAGCGCTGATTCGCAAATAAATTGAAGAAAAACTCTAATTCGGGCTAAAATCGAAGAAAAAATTGCTAATTCGCGGATGAATTGAAGAAAAAAGTTGATTTGCGGATGAAGTGATTGAAAAACGATAATTCACTGATACAAATGAATGAACGAAATCTTGTAAATTCACGGCTAAGTAAAAAAAAAAAAAAAAAACGCTAAATTTGCTGCTAAAATTTAGGAAAACTCTGTTTCGTGGCTAAGATCGAGAAAACAATTTATGATACGCTACCATTGATTGATTTAATGGGTGGGAGGGGGTTGGCTAGTGGTTCGAATTAGTCCCCATCCACTTCTCAAACGTTCGTTACAAATTTTAGCTTTGAATCAACGATTTCATTTATACTTTTAGCCGTGAATTAGCGCTTTTTCTCAATTTCAGTCACGAGTTTACCCCAAAATCACGAGATAGCGATATTTTCAATTTTAGCCACTGATTAGCGTTTATCCTAATTTTAGCCGCTTTAATAGCGATTTTTCTTCATTTAAGTCGTGAAATAGAGTTTTTCTCTATTTCTATCCGCAGATTCCCGCTTTTTCAACGCTTTATTTGTTCTCAATTTGAATCGGCGATTCTTCTCAATTTTAGCCGCGAATCAGCGATTATTCGAATATTAGATAGCATTTTTCCTGATCTCGGCTGCTAATTTGATATTTTTCCCAAGTTCAGCCATGAATTAGTGTTTTTCCCCCTATTTACCAGCAAAATTAGCACTTTCTATAAATTTTAGCTGTAGACTAGAGGATTTTAGCTGATAATTAGCGTTTTTCTCAATTTTATCCGTCGATTGGCTCCTAATTTTTTTTACTATTATCCGCGAATTAGCAATTTCTTCCAATATCACCTGTGAATTAGCCATTTTTCTCTTCTTCATCCCGAATTGGCGTTTTTATCAATTTTAGACGCGATTTTCACACTTTTGGCAATAAATTATCGCCTTTTTCAGTTTGTGCTCAAATGATTAGGAAATCGAGTTTTACCTTATTTTACCAGCTAATTAGCGCTTTTTCTCAATTTCTTGCCGTAAAGCAGCTCGTTTTCCTCGTTTCTATCTGTGAGTTTTAGACATGAATTAACCATTTTTCTCGATTTTCGACCCGAATTTGTTTTTTTTATCCATTTTAGAAGATATTTTTTCCACTTTTAGCAATGTCAAAGAATTAGCGCTTTTTCTCAATTTTCTCCGTTACCAGCAGCGTTTTTCACCCAAAAATTTGCGATTTCTCTCAATTATGGCCGCGATATAGCGATTTTTCTCAATTTCAGCCTTAAAATAGACATTTTACAGTGTTTCAGCCTTAATAAAGTTACTCTTATTGTCAGCTTCCTAGTTACTCAGTCAGTTTCTAGGTTACTTCAGTTTCCACGTTATTTAGTCAGTTTCCAGGTCACTTTTGTATGAGAAAAATGCCGCCCTACAAAAATCACGGCGCCGGGTGCGGCGGCCCCCGTACAAGAGAGGAAATTGCCGCTACCGTCAGAATTTCACCCTTTTTCGGGATTCTGTGGCTGGACGTTTTTGTGGTTAAAGTCATTCGTGATAAGAGCCTATTGTGGTTCCACGATGATCACCAAGCACACAGTTGGCTCCAAGTACAATTGGCTCTAACCACAATTGGCTTCAAGCACAAGTACCGTCAACATTGACTGCACTCATAACAATCGAATAGCCGTGTCATAATAAAAAACATAAAAAAAAAACAAATAAAATACAAATATTCAGTATAAGTAAACAAGCAAAATGCATAAACAAATCAATAAATTGATTAAAATACCCCTTTGATCAGACGTGCTGAATAGTGAATTCGACACACTGGTCTTCCAGACGCGTTGAATTGGTTTCTTCTCGTATCCGAAGTTAGTACTATCACGTATTATTAAATAAATAACTTGCGCATGGACTTGTGGAGGTAAATTGAAAAGTCAACAAAATAAGAACTATCTCTCCTTCTTAAACCAAATCCAGCCTTTTTTCGTTCTATTTCAATTTTTTTTTTTTTTTTTTTTATAGATTGCCTGGTTCAAATTTTAACTTACGTAATTCAACAAAAACACGAAACTGCAGTGCTTCAAACAAAACTGAACGAATTGGCCAGAACTGTCGAAAATGTTAGCGTTATGCAGACGGAAATTCTTCACCTGTTGAAGAACAATGCAAGCACGTCCAACGCACTTGATTTCGACGTAGAGTCACTTTTGAAATCCCTTCCGGTATCGTCTGTTGAAGCTTTAGAGGCCATATCTCACAAACTCGATAATGACTCAATTTTCGACAAACTCGTAAGTATAATATTCTAATAATTATTAAATTCAATTTTTAAATTAATTATTATTATTTTCAAGGTAAAATATTTAACTGCGGTAGGAGGATACGGAGTTAAAGACTCCGTGAAGAGAATTATGAAGAGGATATTGAAAGATGAAGTGGCCATGAATTTTAGCCTTCTTGGCCACAAAGGGAAGAAACCGCTAACCAAGTTGAAAGTCTGTGATGCTATCACAAGTACGATTAATTATTCGAATTCTATTGAACCAATTGTTTACTTCATTATTGTCTTTTCCCCTGTTTTAGAAGCTGTATTGAAAAACAACCCCGAAATAACTGTTAAAGCAATAGAATCTTCCATCAGCATTTGGTTGTCGAAGGCGAAAGAGAGGCATCATAGATCATAGGTCTTCTTTCAATAAACCGGAGCCAGGAGAACGGTCAACAACACAAGATGTAAGAATGTTTTGTTTATTTTCTTTGCAATAACTATTCGTATTATTAGTTTGTTTCTTTTTCACAGGAATGACTGATTACTTTTTCTATTTTCCAAGTGGAAATTCTGTTCGTTTTTTTACTTTTTTTGTACATATTTCAACTTATACGTACGCGGCTTAGGAAAATTAAAAACTTTTGTTTAAAAAACAACATTTTCTGGAGCTCGTGTACGTTGGAGAAATATTAAGAATAAAAATAAATCGTTGAGAAATAAGTTGTGGGAAATTTCGTCATGAAGCGAGTGATGACCTTGACACCAGACGCCGCTGATTCTCACGATTTGCTCAAGGTAGGGGCTTGAGAAATTGTGTTCTTCACTCTACTGAAAATGGCCTGACAGCTATTCACATCCTGAAAACGGTTGAACCGACTGTTTGCTCCACGCCCCCCCCGCCCAATATTAAATCCTTCAATTCGCTCCTTGAAACTATTTTCGCGCTAAAAATAAGCCAAACGGGCAATTTTTCCGCTCTGAAAAAATCGCCAACCTACTTTACGAGCTCTAAAAAATGAATTTAATTGATAATTCCCGCCCTGAAAATGCCTAAACGCGTATGATTTCAGCCGTAAAAATGGCCAAATCTACCATAAGCGTGCCATGTCAAGCCGTGCATGGTGGCAAGGGAAATGACAAGTTTTTGGGGCTGGATACTCATTATTTTGGGGTGTTTCCAAGATTTTCAGACCCATAACACGTGAGACCCAGGACTCGAACATATCGAGCGCTACTGGCCCGATTGAACGGGGGAGCTTTAAGCCCCTCCCCTCTGAGCCACTCAGCGCTTACTTGACGCATGAGTAAGTGGTAGCCTGGAAACTTACAAAAGTGGCCTGGAAACTGACGATGTAACCAGGAAACTGACTGGGTGGCTGGACATGAAAATGGTCAAGGTGGCCTGGAAACTGACATAGTGGCACGGAAAATGAAAAAGTGACCTGGAAACTGGCAACTTGGCCTAGAAACAGTCACAATGGCCTGAAAACTGACAAATAAACGACGTAGCAATTGGCAAAGTGACGTGGAAACTGACAGAGTAAACCAGGAAACTGGCAAAGTGGCCTGGAAATATACAAATGAGCCTGGATAAAAACGAAGGGCCTGAAAACTTTGTTTCTTCTTCATTTTATTTGCCAGGAACTGACATTCAAACAAAAGTCTGGAAAAGTCATCCTAAATCTGATTTCTTCGGCTATCAAATGAGTATTTATTCAGCCCTGATACAGCAGAACTGCGTATACTACAAGAGACTGGGGTGCTGGGGGGGGGGGAGAGGCTGCGTCCGCCTGCGTAGACGATTCATTTCGTTAGGAAACAACCATTTAAACCCGTTAAGGGGGAGTTGTACATGTGTTTCCTCGTCCACCGCTCCTATCATGGCTCGCTTACTCGGCGTTACATAAATTATCACCGTATTTCTGCACCAATCCCCCCTCGCACACACACCAGTGTACAACTCCCCCCCCCCTTAACATCTCCAATCAATTTTTTAGCGATTTCCTAATTTTTTGTCTTTTTTTTTTTTTTTTTTTTTTTTTTTTTTTTTTTTCTTTTACAGACGTCTACGAAGATCGTTATCCCTGCCCCACGTGCACAAAAACCTACAAAAACAAGCGACACCTCAATCGACACACGCGATACGAGTGCGGCAAAGCGCCTCAGTTCAAGTGTCACTACTGTCCGTACGCCGCCAAGCAACGGGACACGCTCAAAAGTCACACGGCGTTGAGACACTTTTCGCAAATGTTACCATAAAAAAAAAAAATAAAAATAAAATGTGTGTATGCATTCACACGCGAAAAGGTGGTTTTTAAAAGGGATTTTGACGGGTTTTTAGGTCATAAATGTTCTTCTAATTTTTTTATTATTATTATTTTTTTGTTTTCATGTTACAGATCTCGTACGCTACCAGTGCTTGAAGTGTCCCGCCTCGTACAACAGGTTGAAAAATTTAAAAGCTCACGAAAAATTCGACTGTGGCAAAGAGCCCCGTTTCAGCTGTCAAATATGTCCGTTTAAGTCGAAACGGCGGTCTTCTGTCAAGTCTCACATAGCTATGAAACATTTTAAAAGTCAAATTTTATTGTAATTTAGTTAAATTAAACGTGTGATTGTTTGCGCTTGTGGCAAATACAAATTAAATTTGTTGTGATTTTTTCTACGCTTTAAATGTTTGATAAATTGACAATAGTTTTCAGTGTCTGGAGAGGCTGAGTAATTTTTATTGGGCCGGGTCAAAAATTAACGAATTTTTTTTTTTTTTTTTTTTTATCTCTCAAAATCAGGTCACTTCAGTGTTTTCCTCGACGGACGTCACATTTGTCTTAGCTGCGGTCGCGGCTACGTTTACAAAGGCGACGTCAACCGACACATGAGGTACGAGTGCGGTAAGCCGCCGGCTTTCGCCTGTCCACGCTGTCCGTACCGTGCCCGACAAAAGTCGACGCTCAAGACTCACTTCCAGCTTAAGCACGGCATATTCAGCCGGGGAGGAGGCGGGAGCGGCGCCGGCGACGGCATTGAAGGCGGCAGCGGTGGCAGTGAGAGTGGAAGCGGCGGTGACGTCGCGTCGATGGTGACGGCGGCGATTCAAAGAGTTCGCACGACGAGATGATTCACCGGTTTTCCGGTGATTCTGCCGGTGACGGGAAAATTTAAAGAAAAACAAAAAGCTTTTGATAATGTATTTCTCTATACAAATATTTTTGACTTAGTTATTTTTACTAACCAAAACGTTGAGCGATGAAACACTCAGAAAAGAAGTTCTAAACTTTAATTTAAGAGTATTTATTGCCCGATTCCCCCTTCCCCAATGACAGCAAAGCCCCCCTCCCTTCTACTCCCTTCCTATTAATTTCTACGAATTCTCTCAGGTTCGTATACTCTTCGGCGATCGAAGGAATGAACGTGAAGGCAACATGGCGAGGAAAGTTGGGAGGGGTCAAAACAGTGCACAGCTGAAAACATTCTATTGTCTCCCTCTTCTTCCTGCCGTTGAGAGTTGGAGTAGAATGTTTTCAGAAAAGACTTCTTGCTTTCGCCCGTCAGGTTCATTCTTTTTATCGCCAATCAGTACATTCAGCTCTTCATTCAAAGCGTCGCTTTTCTCCAACAGCTCACACTTGTTTCCTTTGTGTTTTGTTTCGCCCATCGATGGAAGGAAATCATCGAAAGAAACGAAAAAGTACAGTTGCCACTTGTGTGGGAAGCCGACATCGGGGCTAAAGAGGTTATATTTAGATGGACTGTTATCTACCCAGCCCTCCCATGCAATCCTATGCAAATCGTGATAAGGTAACCTTTGTGTAACCTATACCTACATAAAAAAAGTTAGCCCCGATGTCCGGAACTCACTTGTGTGACAATTGGTACAAAAACAAAAATGACTTTTAACGTCATCAGCGGTACGCCTGCGTCACACGGTTCCCCTTCCCATGCCGTGCGTCTACAGGGCGCGTTACATAAATAATTTGAAGCATCACGTGTACATCATGCATAATCAGGATAGACATCATCGTTTTGGTCAGTTTTACTTGGGAATTTGGCGTTTTTGTTCATTTTAGCCATGAATTAGCGTCTTTCTGCACTTAATATTTTTCCTCAATAATTTTACCCGCTAATTAGCGATTTTTACCTCGCCCACTGCGAGAAATGTAACCTTTTTCACAATTTTAGCTGCGAAGTAGCGTTTTGCACAATTTTGACTGTGAATTCAGCGTTTTTCTTCATTTTAACCGTGAATTATCGCTTTTTCTAAATTTCATCCGTTAATTAGCAATTGTCCAAAATTTAACCACGAATTAGCGTTTTTCAACACTTTATCCATGAATTAGCACTATTTCTCAATTTCTTCCGCAAATTTGCATTTTCATTAATATTTGAGCCACGAATTAGCATTTGTACTCCATTTTATCCCTCAATTTTACAAATTAGCGCGTATTTTTACGCGTCTTTATCCGCGAATTAACATTTTTACTCGCTTGTAGCTGCGAATTAGCACTTTTCTACAATTTATTCGCGAGTTAGCCCTTTTTCTACATTTCATCCGTCAATTTTATTAGCTTTTTTAGTCGAATTTAGCCGTTAATCATCATTTTGCTTTATTTCAGCCGGAAATTGACGCTTTTTCCGCACTTTATCCGCGATTTAGTATTTCTATACTCCATTTTAGCTGCGAATGAGCAATTTTCAAAAATTAATTCGTGAATTAGCCCTTTTTCTCAATTTCATCCGTCAATTTTATTAGTAATTGTAGTCGATTTTTGGCGCGAATTATTTTAGCCGGGAATTATGACCATTTTTCTACACTTCATCCGCGAATTAGCGCTTTTCCACAGTTTCACTCATGAATTAGCTCGTGATTTAGCAGTTTTACTCGATTTTAGCCGCGAATTAGCGCTCTTTCTGCCCTTCGTCAGTGAATTAGTGATTTTCCTCAACTTTAGCCGCGACTTGGCGTTTTTATTTATATTTTTCTCTAATTAGCGATATTTTCTCAAAGCCCTCTGCGAATTAGCGCTTTTTCTCATTTTTATTTTTTCGCGAATTAGCTATTTTTCTAATTATTAGCAGTGAATTAACGATTTTCCTAAATTTTAGCCGCTAATTGGCGTATCTTACTTTTTCCTGTCAATTTAGCAATTTTTTCTCTAAGCCCACAGCGTTTTTTCAATTTTTAAAGTGAAACAGCGTTTTTCAGTGAATTTGCTATTTCTCTCAATTTTAGCTGCAAAATAACTATTTTTTACGTTTAGGCAAATTAACACTTTTTTCTTAAGTTGAAATGTAAATGCTTAATTGTAGTTTTTCTTATTTTTAGCTAGGCAAATTAGTGATTTGTCTCAATATTAGATTATTTTAGCACAGTATAACAACTTTGTGTCATTTCGGCTATGGATTAGCGCTTTTACTCAGTCGATGGACTGGAATTTACTCGATTTTTAGCCGTGTATTTAGCGTTTTTTTCCATTTTCGCCGCGAATTATTATTTTTTCTTCCGAATTATTATTATTTCATCCGCAAATTAGCAATTTTTCTCAATTTTATTCGGTAATTAATCAGTGATTTTTTGAAAAATTTGGCTGGTACTAGCTTCTGTGCTGATTGTAGCCGCTTATTATCGCTTTTTCTTATTTTCGTCGTCGAATTCTTACTTTGTTTTGCATTTCATCCACGAATTAATGATTTTCCTCTTTGTTAGCCGCGAATTGGCGTTGTTCCTTTTTTTCTGCTAATCAGTGGATTTTTCTTAAAGACCACGCTGAATTAGCGTTTTTTCTTAATTTTAGCAGCGAGCTCTCTGAATATTAGCTGTGAATTACAATTTTTCCTAATTTTAGTCGTAGAAATTAGAGCTTTCTCTCAATATTAGCCGCGAATCAGCGTTTTAAAAAAATCATTTATCACCGCATTAGTGAGTTTGTTTTACTTTTAGCCATGAATTAGCGCTTTTTCTCAGTTCTAGCCTCGAAGCCACGTATTTGACTTTTTTCTTTTTTTTATCGGTGAGTCAGCATTTTATTCCATTTTAGCCGCCAATTTAGCGTTTTACTCAATTTTGGCCGCTAATTTAGTGTTTTACTCCATTTTAGCCGCCAATTTAGTGTTATACTCTATTTTAGCCGCAGATTATTATTTTTTCATGACTTTCACTGATTTTTTTTCCATTTGTATCAGCGAATTTTCTCAATTTCAGTCGCAAATTAACCGGCGATTTTTTTTTATTTTGGCGTGAATTAGCTTTTGTCCTTATTGTAGTCACTAATTAGCGCTGTTTCTCAATTTTTGCTGTGAATTAGCATTTTTCATATATGTCCGTTCGCTATAATTAGCAATTTTTCTCAATTTCGGATGTAAATGTTTGCAACGAATTAGCTCCTTCTCTCTTTTTTTTATCTGCGAATGGGCAATTTTTTTAAATTTCAGTTGCGAATCGGTCACCTTGCTCAATTTTATTCCTCCCGAATCAGCGTGTGTTTTTTTGTTTTTTTTTTTACAATTTTGGCAGCGATTTTTCTCACTTTTACAGCCTTGAATTATGGGTTTGAGCCCAAAAACAGCGCAGTACGTTAGCCGTACAATGACCTCTAGAGCCATTTAGGTACAGTATGACATCACAAATGAAGTCATCGGGTTTCTCCCGTTGGATTAATTTATTTCCATTTATTTATCACTGTTTTTTTTTTCTTTTTTTTCACGCAGGATACGCCGCTGCCACACCGTCCAAACCGTTCGCATGCAGCAAATGCTTCAGAAGTTATTCCAACCAGGGGAATTTAAAGCGTCATATGACGGTTGAGTGCGGCCAACCGCCTCGATTCGCCTGCTCCAAATGTCCGTACAAGGCGAAAAGAAAGGACAATTTATTAAGTCACGTTATTGTTGTACATGGGCGTCAGTAAATGATTTTTTTTCTATTGTTATGAATAATGTGTTTGTCACCCCTTGAGGGGTTTTCCCCTTTTTTTCGTAATTAAATACACCCCTAACCCTCTCTCTTATGTACATTTTAGTTTTTTTTAAATTGTCGTGGATTCATGAGCCCCTTGACGATATTTAAATTAAACAAATGCAGCCGTCCATAGTGGTGGGAGGCTGTCAGCGCTGGTGACGTCACAAATCCTTCCGTTGGCTTTAACAGAGCGAAAAGAAAAACTCTGTAGTTTTCTAGAAGACCCTTTAGTTTTTTCCTCTTTGAAGGGGAAGACTCCCCCCCCCCTACCACTGTTTATTTGATTTAAAATTTGTTCCTATTATGATCTTTCCGATGTCATTTGGTAGTACTGCGGTGTCTTTAACATTCTTCGGTCGTCATTTTTTATGTGTGTGCGTTTTTGTTTTTTTCCCCCTTCCTTCGTATTTCAATATTTTTTTAATTCGACTCATTTGCACCCCCAGCAGGGTCTCACCACCCTCCTGACAAGAATTTCAGGTGCATAAAATGCTCCAAGACGTACACCAGTCGAAGCACCTTGATGCGTCACACGAGGAGCGAGTGCGGACAGACGCCGAGTCTCGCCTGCCCCGTGTGTCCGTACATGGCGAAACGCAAGGATCATTTGACCAGTCACATGGGATTGAAACACGGCATGAGACTTGCGCCGATCCGTTAAAAAAAAAAATAAAATAAACTGACGGTAAAATTGTGTGGGGATATTAGTCATTTGTTACGTCATTATTGTCAATTCTTCGTAATAAAAACGCCCGTTGAGCCTAACAATTTGTTTTGCACGTCATCCCCACCCACAACCCCATTAGCGTTTCTTCCCTGTCGATTATTCATTTTCTCCCTTTTCGCTCGTTTTTTACTCAGGTCAGTCGTCACCAACGTCAAAAGGCCTTTTCAACTGCGTCACATGCGGTCGAACTTACCAGAATAAAAGTTCACTCATTCGACATAAGTCGGTCGAGTGCGGTCAAATCGCCAGATATCAATGTCCCGACTGTCCCTATAGGGCCAAGCGTAAGGATCAATTAAAGGTGCACGTTGGCATTCGTCATAAAAAGATGATGGCGCCGAGCGCGTTGGAGGAGGCTTCGAACTATTTCTTGTGCGGTTGAATTACTCCGTGTTTTTATTGGGTTGTTTATTTACTAATTTTATTTTTAGTTTATATTTTGTTTATATTACATTTTCACACTATTGTAATATTTTGCTCACCAGCGTTTTTTAAAAATAAACCGCTCAAAATTATAATAATTACATTTTTAAAGAATGAAATCAAAACTACATCGCAAACTGTTCCTTTTTTTTTTTTTTTTCACGACATTTTTTGTTTTGTTCCACAGAAAACGGTTGGGTTAAAATGTACCAGTGCGACCAGTGTCATCGCACGTACCGAAGGCGAGACAGTTTGGCGCGCCACAGAAATTTCGAATGCGGTCAAACGCCTCGTCTCTCCTGTCCCTACTGTCCTTTCAAATCAAAACGAAAGGACAATTTGATCGCTCACGCTCGAATTAAACATCAAGTGTCGATGACCTATCAATATATTATGTGACGACTGTTTAAAATTAGAAAATTTTATGTTTTATTTATAGTGTTTTAATTTTTTTTTAAATAAATAAATTAACGCTCTCGCCAATGACTTTCTCGTAGTCTGTTCACACCACGGCGTAAACTTTCTAATTTTGTCTTAATTTGTCGTTCTATTTTCTTGGTATTACGTTGCTAAAAATTAATTCATTTTTACAGGCAACATCGAACGCCCCTACGCGTGCACCAATTGTCCCAGAACTTACAAAACCCAGGGAGGCCTGTACACTCACGTCACCTACGAATGTAACAAAGTCCCGCAATTCTCCTGTAAATTTTGTACTTACAGGACACATAGAAAAGGATCACTTAAAAAGCACGCTTATCTCAAACATATGAAAACTGAGTTTTGTAAGGTTTAATCGAGTGTTGATTGAGTTTTTTTCTAATTTTTCTTTTTTTTATAAAATTAAAATGGTTAAAAATTACTTTTGGAATGGGTGCACTGAAGTTTTCCCTATAAACCCTCCGAGAAAACGATGATTGGCGCAGTCGGTATCATATCTTCCTTTCGCTAGGTGTGCGGTCGCGCTAGGAAACAGATGTTGCTTCCGGCCCTTTTAAAAAATATATATTCACAATTCGTTCCGCCTCTTCTTTTTTTTCAGGTAGCCTACGACCTTTTTTCTGCACCAGTTGCCCCAAGTCCTATAAAACCCCAGAAGGGCTGTACACTCACGTAAAATTCGAGTGTAATAAACCCCCGCAATTTCCTTGTAAATTATGCCCTTACAAGACCAGACGAAAAGGAAGTCTTAAAAGACACGAACTTATCAGACACTCAAAATTTTCATTAAATCTCTAAACAAAACGGTAAAATAATGATAAATAACAAATAAATAAAATGAATCAATAAAAGGCTCCATAATTTAACGTTTCTTTTACATAACTTTGTTTTGTTTTCAGATCAATTCAGAGCTTCCCTATTAAAGTGTCCCGACTGTCCCAAAGAGTACAAAACAAAGGGTGGCCTTCGCAACCATCTGAAGTACGAGTGTAATAAACCGCCTCAGTTTGCCTGCGATCTTTGTCCGTACAAAAGCTATCAGAAAGTTCATTTGAGGCAGCACAGATTTATGAAACACGTCCCGGGGTTTACAACCGCTTTATTGGATTAGTTTTATTAATTTTTTTCGATGTACTCATTTTATGTTGTTTTTTTTTTCGTTTATTTAGTGCTTAACATTATTTTGTTTGTAAAAAAAAAAATGAATAAAACAAAAGAAAGACGACGTAAAGTAATAGAATAGTTATTTTTATTATAAATGAAATAAAAGTTTATGCAGAAGTCGAAAATTTCGCAGTTTCATATTACAAAATAAATATTTATGGTCACTAATTAATTTATTGTTTATTTTCAGGAAAACCGTCGAAAAAGAAAAGGAAAAGGAGAAAGATCGCGAATGTACAAGAAAAAACTCCTAAAAATAAAATTACTGTCGAAAACGTTGATACCAGTGAGTGTAGCAGTGAGCTAATTTCACCAAAAGTTGCGGTAATTTTAATGAATTTCAGAAACGTCACCGCCATCACTGGCCCAACTCGCTCAGATTGCTCAGTCGATGATAAAACAGGAGACCACTCATGGACAAATTGATGATCGTGGTAAGTGGGGGGGGGGGTGGATTTGACTGTGTGCGGGAGGAGAAGGTGTCTGAATTAGCTGCCGTTTAATTTCAGATCATCTGGCGAATGGTGACGTGGACTCTGGTGGTGATGACACGGAAAAAGTGACGAGCGACGACAATTTTCGAGGATACTCGCCGCAAATTGATGACGTTTCTCGAATCAACGACCCGATTAAAGGAGACTGTGACAACGGTGACGCTGACATTCAGCGACTTGATGATACAAAAGACGACCGCGTGAATCAAACGACTGAAGTCACCCAATTGGACGATTCCACCCCACCGCTGCCACCACCACCGGCGTGCCCGGCCCCTCATCATGATGACACGACGACGGTCAACCCCTCAACTTGCCCCCCCGAAGACGAGCCACCCATCCTCTCTCCGGCCGTGAATGAGGCCGGAGCTCCATCGTCATCTCCGGGCCGGTTGTCGGACACCGAGGAACTGACTTGCCCGAAATGCCAAAATAAGTTCACTGGCCCCTTAGTACTAAACGATCATTGGAAGAGTTCTTCATGCGGAGGTAATCTGATTGGGGGGGGGGGAGTAATTCCATTGCAAAAAACATGGCGAGACGAAATTCATTTTTACAGTCCGTCATAGAAAAAGGAAAGCCATAAACGGAGAACCTACGACCGAGTCTTCAGAGTCTTCGTCGGAGGAAGAGTCTGAGCCGGATGCTCCGACTTTTGACTCATCAGAAGACAACAATGAAGAGTCCGACGCTATTAGCATCGTATCAATATCAAGCGACTCTGGTAATTAATATACAAATTAAAACTGAAAAAAGGTTTTCTCCTATAAAACCTCCTCTCTCCACAACTCTGTTCGCCCTTGAAAGGCCCAGAATCTTCGAGCGCTGACACCAAACGTGCTGAAAAGAAGAAAAACAAATTGAAGAACAGTCAAGTGAAACGACGCTGCTCCAAATGTCGAAAAACCTTCACCTCGGACAATCACCTTGAAAGGCATATGACTTGGTCTTACACGTGTGGGTCAGGTAAAATATTCAGCGACGACGGTTACTTTTAAAATGTCAAAAAGTATATCGCTAAAATTTGTGTTTTATTTCTAGCGCGAGGGAATTGAACCCCCAACCCTCCCACTCGCTCGAGATTCTAACCTGCAAAGAAGCGACCTCAGACCTTTCTCTACCGGTTTTACCACTGTGGGACAACCGTTTTTAATTGACTTTATTATAAAACTGTTTTAATTATTACTTTCTTCCGTGAATTTGTACGTTAACGTTGGAATTAAGACTGAAAAATAATTATTTAACGCACGCCATTTTTATTCGTCATGGATTATTAAAACGCCGAACAAAAATTGAGTGAAATCGAACGAAGTCCCCCAAGCTTCCTGTGGTTCCTAATGCCGTCCCCTTCTGCTGTTTGTTGTCTTGTTTTCTTTAAAAAGCTCGTAAATTTCATTTTTACTTCCATGTTCCCGTAGGGAAGGAAGTTTGGTAATGAAAAAAAAAAAAAAATTAGCTGACACCAGATTCGTGTTCCTGGACCCCGAAAAGGCCTAAATCTCGATTTTCAGTTTGGCATCTGTCGTCCGTCGTCCACTTTATTCTCGGCAGATCTGTTTACTGACATTATTATTTTTTTTTTTTTTTCAGTGAAGACAATACATTTGTGTGTCAAATGTAACAAAACGTACGGACGGAGATGTGATTTGACGAGACACTGGGGCAGTTCATCCTGCGGTGGTGAGTGAAGCACCCCATTATTCACCAATCTTGAAAGATTTATTTTCCCACCGCCCGCACAGATGGCGATAAGTACAGTTCAGGAAGCGCCATACTTTGCAACGCCTGCGGCAAACAGTTCAGTCGTAAGGACCACCTGGTCCGTCATAAAAGACAAAGCTGCCACCGCGCGCCAACAAAAAATAAACGGAAGAACCGTAAAGCGAAACGACGCTGCTCCAAATGTCTAAAAACCTTCACCAAGGACAATCATCTTGAAAGACACATGACTCGGTCTTACACGTGTGGGTCAGGTAAAATATTCAGCGACGGCGCTTACTTTTAAAGTGTCTAAATGTATAACGCTAAAACTTGTGTTTCATTTCTAGCGCGAGGGAATTGAACCCCACCCGCCACCCACACCAGATTCTAACCTGCTAAGAGCGACTTCAGACCTTTGTCTACCGGTTTTATGATTGTGGGATTTTATTATAAAATTGTTTTAATTACTACTTACTTCCGTGAACTTGTACGTTATGGCTATTTTAACGTTGGAATTAAGGCTGAAAATACTTTTTTTAACGCCATTTTTATTCGTCATGAATAATTAAAAAGCCGGACAAAAATTGAGTGAAATCGAAGGAATTCCCTTAAGTTTCCTATGGTTCCTAATGCCGCGCCCTTCTGCTGTTTGTTGTCTTCCTTTCTTCAAAAAGCACGTAAATTTCTTTTTTTACTGACAATTTTATTCTTTTTTTTTAGTGAAGAGAAGACATTTGTGTGTCAAATGTAACAGAACCTACGGACGGAGAGATCACTTGACGAGACACTGGGCCAATTCATCCTGCGGCGGTGAGTGAAGCACCCCTTCCCCACCCACCCACCCACGATCCTCATCCACCAATTTTAAACGATTCATTTTCTCACCAACCGCACAGGGGGCGATAATTACAGTCTACAAAGCGCCATATTTTGCAACGTCTGCGGCAAACAGTTCAGTCGTAAGGACCACCTGGTCCGTCATAAAAAACGAAGCTGCGGCCGGGCGCGCAAATATCACTGTTCCATGTGCTCGCACGTGACTGAAAACAAGAAACATCTCGTCAGTCACATGCTGGTCGTTCACGGTGTTGTCTGCAAGGAGCCGTTGCAGCCCGTCGTTGAATTTGCAACACCGATGGCGGCCACGTTTGACATGATTCGACAGCCGCCGGTTGCTGCTGCACCGCATCCTCAGAGCGGCGATCTTCAAAGCACGCGGCAACAGTTGCACCGCCAGGGGGTTGAAATCATCGAACCGAGTTACGAGGTTGACGAGGATTTCAACGTTAAAATTGAGGAGGACGAGGGGGATGACGATGACGTCAAATATGCCGATGATATCGACATTTCAGAAATGGATATCAATCGCGTTATTTCTTGACTTTGAGGCGCTGTTTAGAAGTGATTTTACTGTGTGCCGTTTTAGTGTTATAAATTATTGTTTTCACCCTTGTTATTTCAAATTATTTCGAATATTTAGTCCATTATTTTTCCTTCTCTGTAAAAATTAATTTCATTTTTTTTTTCGTGAGAACCAGAATATTAATTTAAAAACAATGTTAACACCTAATGTAATTACGTACTTTTATCAACATGTGTAAATGTTATTAGAAGATTAATTTAAATTAAAATGTCAATCACGCTAAAACTTTCATTAGACGTCCGAGTGTCGCGCTTGGTCCAGCGCTTCATTTGGAGTCCAATTGATGAGCTGGTCGATCTTCAATCGGACCGATTTTGTGCCCCCTAACCACCTCCGCCACCACCTTATGACGCCCCCACTGTGCCCCCTCTCAATATGCCAAATTTCAAAGTTCGTTCCGAGCCAAACGATTGTTGATTTGGTCTGTTGAAACCACAATTTGAAGGATTTCGCTTTGGTTCTTTGGAAAAACCCGATTTCGCGGGTTGGACTGTTTCAAAAAGTCCAATTTTGCAGCTTGGCTCTCGCTAATGAAAAGGTCTAATTTCACGGATTTGGACCCATCAAACCACAATTTAAAGGATTTCGCTTCCTTAAAAACCCCAATTTACGGGGTTGACACTTTCGAAAAGTTAAAATTCGAAGCTTTACTTGTTTAAAAGTCCCAATTTTTTGCTGATTAAGCTCTTTCGAATCTCTCGAGGGTTTCTCTTCCTTAACAATCATTTTAGGTGATAACTCATCAAGGTTTTCAAAATTCGCGTATTTGGGTCAGCAAAAACCCATTTCACTCGTTCCACTCTTTAAAAATGTCAAGTCCGTGGACGTTTTGGCTCACCAAAAAGGTAGAATTTCACAGATTCAGAGCGTTCCCTGTTCCGAACGGGATTGGCACGTATTCAGGAACATATTATGAAAGTTAGAGGTTTAACTCCTCGAATAACAATCACTTTCGTGGGCTTGACTTTTTTTTTTTTTTTTAAAGCCAACATTTTTGGCGTTTTGTTGGTCCAGTGGCCACAATTTCAGTGATTTGGCCCATTCAAATCCCAATTTTGTGACTTTGGCCAAATTTGGGGGAGTTGGACCGGTAGAAAAAGGCCCCAGTTTAGCGCGTCTTAACGAGGTAAGACGTGCTTTGAGTCATTGACTCAATGACTGCTCCTCCTCCTCCTCGGGTGCCTCTCCACGTCCCGCCACGGCCTCCCCCCCCCCACACACACACCCCTTGGTAAAACTCACCACTGCCACTGCGATCTATGTATACCAGTAACGAGGGCTTGATGACCACGTGTCCCGAACTCGGCAATTTAGCATTTTGAAATTTATGTAAGCCTGACTCGACCCATATCGCATAATACCACAAAACCGGCCCTATTCGTTTGTTCACCATTCAAGCCCTTTTAAACAGGTCAGCCCTTTAAAAAGCAAAGAGTGCGGCGAGCATTCACGCTCCCCCAACTCATGAGCGAAATCGTTCGTTCAGCAGCATATCTGAACGTAAAATCGTTTGTTTCTGTTTGTTTAGCCGTATTTTTCGTTTGTTTGGCATTTCGTAACATTACTTTACTAAAAAAAACAAAAACATGTATGGGTTTGGCAAACGGAATCGTTTGTTTAGCACCATTTCTAGTCACAATATCGTATGTTTACGTTTGTTTAGCCGACATTTTTCTCTGTTTAGCCCCCCTCTAGTACTTTGAAAAACAAACTAACTCTGGATGCGGCTAGCTTCACGCTCCGTGAGTCATTAACGGAATCGTTTGTGTAGCTGGAAATCGTTTGCTTACGTTTTATCAGCCATAACTTTCGTTTGTTTTGCATTTTAAAACATGATAAAACATTGATGGTTAGCTGTCCAAGTTTGCATAGCCCTACCCCCGTTTGTTTTGCGCCATTTCTAGTCTTAATACCGTCTGTTTAAGTTTTTTTAGTAGAAAATTTCGTTTCTTTAGCCTTTCAAGCCCTTTAAACAACAAACAAACTTGGCTCTAGACGCTCCCCGACCCATAAACAAAATCGTTTGTTTAGCCGTATTTTTAGTATGCTTATCGAAACATTTTTCACCCATTTTTCACTCGACCCATGGAACGAAATCGTTTGTTTCACGCTATTTCTAGTCTTAACGTCGTCTGTTCACGTTCGTTTAGCCATTCAAGCCCTTTAAACTGGAAAGAAACTTGGGTGCGGCTAGTTTTACGCTCCCGGACCCATTAAAAAAAAATCGTTTGTTCAGCGGCTTATGATGACGTGAAGTCGTTTGTTTATCCATGTTTTTGCTTTGGGTACGACCAACATCGCGAAACCGTTCGTTTACGATTATCGATTGTTTACATTTGTTTAGCAGACATTTTCGTTTGTTTAGCCTTTCGAGCCTACTAAACGACAAACAAATTTGGGTGCGGCTACTATAGTTTCACGCTCCGCGACCCATGAACGGAATCGTTTGTTTAGCGGCATATGAGGACGTAAAATCGTTTGTTTCAGTTTTTTTTTACCCATATTTTCAGTTGTTTAGCCTTTCGAAACATTGTTTAGAGAAAAAATTTATGCGTGCTACCTTCATCACAGGAACGGAATCGTTTGTTGAGTGTCATTTTCATCCTCATATCGTTTTTATACGTTTGTTTAACCGAAAATTCCGATTGTTCATTCTTTCAAGCACTTATTTGAACTACAAACAAACAAACTTTGGTGCGGCCTTCCTCGAGCTCGGTGAGCCATGAATGAAATCGTTTGTTTATTAGCGGCATATCTGGACGTAAAATCGTTTGTTTACGTTTGTTTGGCCACATGTTTCGTTTGTTTTGCACTTCGAACATGTTTTTTTAAATTGATGGGTACGACCAATATCACGTAAAGCCACGCAAGGACGGAATCGTTTTTTTTTTTTTTTTTTTGCTTCATTTTTATCTCGATATCGTTTGTTTAGCCGAAATTTTCGTTCGTTTAGCCTTTAAAGTTGACTAAACGACTAAAAACAATTGGATGCGGCTATAGCTTTACGCTTCCCGACTCATGAATGAAATCGCTTGTTCATAGCGTAATCGTTTGTTTGGGCCATGTCTAGTCTGAATTATCGATGTTATACATTACGTTTAGCCCTTCAAGCCCTTTAAAACAGCGAAAAAACTTGAGCCCGGCTATAACTACATGCCCCCACCCCTTCACCACACCCATGAACGAAGTCGTTTGTTTGACGTCAAATCTAGACGTAAAATCGATTGTTTACGTGTATTTAATAGCAATATTTTTCGTTCGTGCCTCACCCAAGTTTGTTTGTGGTTCAAAGTGCTTGAATGGCTAAACAAACGATGTTTCGCCCGAACAAACGTAAACAAACGAAATAAAGACTAGAAATAATAGCGCTAAACGAACGATTTCGTCCATTGGCAAAATTAACAGTGTGTGTTTTCGCTCACGGGGGGTGTTCCAAATTTGACGGACTTCCCCCTCAGATCTAGCGGATTTCTAAAATGCTTCATAGGGAAAAAATTCGTCTAGCGGATGACAGCTTTTTGCAACGGAATTTCTGAATCGCTCAATGATTTTTTCGTTATGTTTCATGTTTCTTTTGCACATTTTCGTGATTTTAGCAGGCATATTGAACCTTTATCTTAATGTCGGTCATAAAATTGAAACAAGAAACCACCACGATTTAGCGCATTTGTCTCATTTGTAGCCGCAAAGCGTTTTTTTTTTTTTGCCGCGTGAACTATCGCTTTATTTCAATTTTAGCCACGAATTAACGCATTTTCTCACTTTTATCCATGAATTTGCGCTTTTTCTAATTCACAGCCACAAAAGTTGCTTCCAGAAATCTCGAATCGGCAGTTTTTTCATTAGCGTTTTTGTTAAGCTAGGCGGCGAATTAACTATTGTTCTTAATTAAGCCGCGAATTTCCCGTTAAAACAGAATTTCGTTCTTAAAATTTCACAAATTAGCGACGTTTTTTTAATTTTCAGACTCTGGTGCTTTTTCTGGATTTTAGCCACCCGTTTTTTCTCATTTTTAGTCGACAATAAACAATTTTAGCCGCAAATTTTCGTTTCTATCTTTATTTTAGCCGTTAATCAGATCTTTAACTAAATTCTAGCCGTAAATTAGCGTTTTTTCTTGGTTACAGCAAGAAATTAGGTTAGAGCACTTTTTTCTTAGTTGAATAGCAGCGAATTAACGAAATTTTTCAATTTTACCCACGAATAAGCGTCCCATCCCCCCATTTTTGTTGAAAATGAGACCTTTTCCTCCATTTTAGGCGGAAATTAGCGCTTTTTTCTCCAATTTTAGTAGCGATTTATTCAATTTTGGCCATGAATTAGTGCTTTTTCTCATCTTTAGGCACGATATTGTCTATTGGTACTTTTTCTCTTGTTTTTTTTTTCTGTGAATTAGCGTTTTTCTCAATTTCAGTCGCGAATGAACGCTTTTTTTCATGGATTTTGTTCCTAAATTCATGGGCATAAAACTTAAAAATACTTGTGTTTTCATCTTTAAAGCGTTTTAGGAGCCTGTTTCAGGAGAGAGGCCCAGGTGTGGCACCCCCGCCCCCCCCATCCCTGCCATGACACGTTACTGATTTGTTGGATATTTTTACGAGGTGGAATACATTTTGACTGATTTTCGACAGAATTTTACGCTTGATTTGACGGGGAAAAGCAAAATGGCAGTTGGCAACGCTGTACATGGTGTTGTGGTGGTGACGGGGGGGGGGGGAGGTTGGCTTTCTCCACCAAATTGACACTATCGGGCCAGATGAGGAATGCACGTGAACCTGGCGGCACACATATCACTAAACACGATGAAAATGGTGCAATTCGTTTGTTTACTGTTTGTTTAGCCCAAATTTTCGTTTGTTTAGCCCTGCAACATACAATTTTTAAAAAAACAAAATGTGTGCCGCCAACTTCACGCAACGGCACGCATGACCCCAATCGTTTGTTTCGCTATATATTCAGACAGAACTTCGTTTGTTTACGTTTGTTTAGCCCAAATTTACGTTTGTTTAGCCCAAATTTTCGTTTGTTTAGCCCAGCAAAACATTTATTTATGAGAAAATACAACATGTGTGCCGCCAACTTCACGCAACGGCACACATGACCCCAATCGTATGCCAGAGCAAAACATGTATTTATAAGAAAATACATCATGTGTGCCGTCAACTTCACTCAACGGCTAAACAATCGTAAACAAACGAAGTTCTGTCCGAATATGTAGCGAAACAAACGATTGAGGTCATGTGTGCCGTTGCGTGAAGTTGGCGGCACACATGATGTATTTTCTTATAAATTTATGTTTTTCTGGGCTAAACCAATGAAAATTTGGGCTAAACAAACGAAAATTTGGGCTAAACAAACGTAAACAAACAGTAAACAAACGAATGGCGCAATTTTCGTCGTGTTTGGTGATATGTGTGCCGCCAGGTTCACGTGCATAGACGAGGAAGCCTGACATGAATTGGTGATGCTACTGGGTGGGTGGGGGGTGATTTTGTATTTTCAATAAATAACGTCGAGGTTCATTCATTACCCTACGCCCTTTGCCCCGGTGCCCCCTATTATACCTATTAACGTTCTTTTTTTTCTCCTCCCTCACCCCCCAACCCCATCCACCCCCTCCTTGTCACTAAAGGAAAGACTCCACCGTTTCACTGCTTGAACTGTGGAAAAGTCTATCAGTACCGTGTGAATTTGAGTCGACATCAACGTCTTGAATGCGGCCAGGAGCCGCAATTTCAGTGTCCAGCCTGCCCCTACCGTGCGAAACACAAATACTCATTGAAGACACACTACGGTTTGAAACATTCCAAGTACAAACAAAAACGCATTATTTTATTTTGTTATTGTTGTATTTTTTGTTTTTTAACGCTTTTTATTTTGTACAGCGTTAAACAGTTGAATATTCTCAAAGATCATTCTCTGAATCTGGTGTAAAAGGAACGTCGAACAAAGTACACGTGAGTCCCACACGTGGTGCACGCACACGTGGGACTGGCATACGTGGGCTCAATAAAATCGCTAAACATTGTAAACAGAATGAAAATACAAAGATTTTGACATTTATAACCTTCCACGATTTGTTTTTTGAAATCCCTCTGTATAGAGACGCACCTTGGAGGTGCAGCAAACGATCCAATTCAACAATATTTCTGTTTTATGTTGTTTTTTTTACCGTAGATCACGTCTGTCTACGGTGCGGAAAAAGCTATAAATACAAAAAGAATTTGAACAGGCACTATCGGGATGAGTGCGGTGACACGCTTGTCAAATTCACCTGCCCAGTGTGTGGAATCAACGCTAAAAGAAAGGAGCAAATCAGTTATCATTTGGGGGCTACGCATCGGTTGAGTGGGGCTCATTACTTGGAAGCGTCAGGTTTAATAAGAAAAATTGAAGTGCCGTTACAGTGACAAATTGTATTTATTTATTGTTCATGTATCTCCTTCTATGAATAAATTCGACGAATTAAAAACTGTCGTATTTTCACTCCTTATCAGTGGCGTACTATACCCATTGTTTTGTTTGGTTAGGTCCGCCGTTTCACTGTCGCAACTGTTCCAAATCGTACAGACACCGTGAAAGTCTGTCGAGACACGTAAAGTTCGAGTGTGGATTCGAAAGGAAATTCCACTGTCCTTATTGTCACTATCGAGCCAAACGCCCCGACTATATGAAGCAACATTTTATTCTGAAACACTCCGATTTGCATTACATTCCACTGTGACCGAGGTCTGTATAGTTTTTCGTGTTATTTGTTTGTTTTTGTTGCTTTTTTATTCAACTTTAACGGCCTGTGGCTGTAGTACAAAAATTCTGACGTTTTTTTTCCCCCTCCGCCAGGTGTCGTCCGTGAAGCTACCTACAAGTGTGACAAGTGTCAGAAAGAGTACAAACATCAAGGAACACTGGTAAGGCATCAAAAGTATGAGTGTTGCGTCGAGCCTCAGTTCAAGTGTGGACTGTGTCATTTTCGAGCAAAACGACGCGAACACATTCGCAGGCACGTCGCATTTATTCATTCAGATGCTTTTCGGCAACTTCCTATTTAAAATTTTTGAGTCTGCTTTTCCAAAAATGAAGAGTTCTTCAATAAAACGCATTTTTCGAAAGTTACTGTAAGTTTTTTTTTTTTTTTTTTCAACGCTACCTCCTTCCCCCCTACAGCGATTTCAAGTTCCTAGACTGTCCTCCGAGATGACAGACAATTTCTGGGACCTCCTGGACCCAAGCCACACAAGGTAACTTCGCACTATGCAAACCCATGGGCATTTTTGGGTGGGTGGGTGGGCTGTTCTATTGATATTGTTCGTAACGCGGACCTTTTTTGCCCCCACTTTTCCAGGTCCACGCCCATATCCAGGTTTTAGATATCAGTGCAACGTCTGCTACCGCACCTACAGATGGAAGAATGGACTCGTACGACACATGAAATACCAGTGTCAGACAACTCGTCAATTCTCCTGCCCTCACTGTCCCTACAGGGCGAGTCTCAAGGATCATTTAAAAGCTCACGTAGCCCTTAAACATAAGACGTCAATTGATTTTCTCCGTAACCCGTTGTCGTTGTCCGTTTTTCAAAATGATTTTCTAAGCGATAGCCCGTAAAATCTGTGGCTATTTAATCTTTGTTGGGTTTAAAAAAAACAACAAATTATTGGTTTTACCGCCCCCCTTCCCTTTACACAACAGTTGCTGTTTTTGTGAGAGAAGATAAACGGTTATAATCGAATGTATTGTCTTTGACTTTGTAATCAATTTGTACAAAAAATATTATTTTAGCATTAGTAAAGCTCTCTAAGTTCCCCTGATTCGATTGTAATTAACTCCATTGGTGAACTACGCGTGAGAATTAAAATGTTCGATTCAACGAAGACTAGTGGTTTCAAGGGCGCTCAGAATACCTAACCTATAACGACCACCAATCAGCCGTGGTGTTGCGATTAATCGGAACTCCTATTTGATAAGGTCCCTTAATGCTGTTGTTCGACACTATAATCAATTCCCATTGCGACTCAATTTTCTAACTCGTTCGATTAATTTTGTTCCCTACAGGTGGCGCCCGTCAACAATCGATTTACCAGTGTCAAGTTTGCTTCAAATCCTACAAATACATGCGAGGCCTGGTCAGACACATCAAGTATCAATGTCAGACAGTACGTCAACTGCCTTGCCCGCACTGTCCGCATAAGTCAAGTTTGAAAGAAGATTTGAAGAAACACATCGCTTCGAAACACAAGGAATTTGTCGTTGTACAGCAAATAAATCAGACGTTTTACTAAGCCATGATATTGTATTATAGCATTACAAGTTACTTTAAATTATTAAAGTCGTTGTCTAAGCCACAATTGGACTTTCGAATACCAAGAAAAATTGTATTCACCATAAAACGGTTGAAAAAGCGGTTGTTCTGCTCTTTCCGGTGAGACTAAAATTTGGAAGAATTGTTAATCCAAGGCTATAAAAGTAGGGAAACAATTCGCGACCAAAATTGGGGGAAAATCGCGGCTAAAATTTGAAAAACCATCATTTAGCAAAATGGAAAATTCGCAACTGGAATTGAAAAAAATGGGCTATTCGTGGATGAAAAAAAGGGCGCCAATTCACGGCTTTTGTGAACAAACGCTTATGCCGAAATTGAGAAAAATCGCAAAGGACAAATGCTAGTTCACAGTCAAAATGGAGAAAAACAGCGAATTTATTCGCGTCTAATATTAAGAACAATCGCTAATTCGCGGATGAAATTGATAAAAAGCGCCAAATAGCGGCTATGATTAAGGCAGAACTTTGAAATTTGAAAGAAAAAAAAAAACGCTTGTCACCAATTAATATTGTGCTAAAATTAAGAAAGATCGCCCATTCGCGGCTGAAATCTGTAAAACTCAAACCTATGGTTTCTGAAGGCAACTACGAGGACAAAACTGAGAAAAATCGCTAATTCATGGCTAAATTGCCGCTAAAATTGTGAAAAAACGCTAAATCGCGGCCAAAAGTAAGAAAAATCGCTCATTCGCAGCTAAAAAGTAAAAAAATCGCACAAATTTACAGCTGAAATTGAGGAAAACGTCAATTCGTGGCAGAAACTGAGATAAATTCACGGGACAAAAACACTAAATGGCAGCTGAAATTGATGAAAATAGCTATTCGCGGATAAAGTGCTGAAAAAGCACGAATTTGGTGTTGAAATCGAGTGAACTCAATCCTGAGGTTTCTGTCAACTTCGAGACCAAAACTGAGAAAAAGCACTATGATTCGTAGATAAAACTAAACAAAAATTGCTAATGCGGCGCTAAAAGTTTGGAAAAAAACGCCAAATCGCGACTAATAGTAAACACAATCACTAATTCACGTGGCTAAAATGAAGAAAAACGCTAATTTGCAGGTCAAATTGAGAAATGTGCTAATTCATTGATACAAAGTGAAAAAAATCGCTAACTACGCACAGCTAAAATTGTGGAAAACGCCGGTTCGTGGCCAAAATTGGTATAAATTGCTAATTCATGGTAAAAAAAAAACACTAAATCGCGGCTAAAATTGATGAAAATCACTAGTTCGTTGATAAAGTGCTTAAAAAGCGCTAATTCGCGGCTAAAATCGAGAAAACTCAAACCTCTGTGGTTTTTGAAGGCAACATCGAGGTCAAAACTGAAAAAAAGCGCTCAAAACTGAAAAAAATTGAACAAAAATTGCTAATTTGGCGCTAAATTTGTGAAAAACCACTAAATTCGCGCGGCTAAAATTAAGAAAAACGCGAATTGCAGATACAAAGTGAAAATATCGCACAAAGCAGTTGAAATTAAGGTAAACGTCAATTCTTTGCTGAAATTGAGATACATTGCTAATTCACGAGACAAAAACGCTAAGTCGCGGCTAAAATCAAGAAAATCGAAATCCGTGGTTTCTGAGGGCAACTATACTGGAGGCTAAAACGTTTTTTTCAAAAAAGTGCTAATTTGTGGCTAAAAAAGTGAAAAAAATGCAAATTGTTTCAAAAACGCTTATTCACGCGGCCAAAGTGAAGGAAAACACTAATTCGCAGCTCAAATTGAAAAAAAAAATGTGCTAATTCATTGCTACAAAGCAAAAAAATCGCTGACATGCATCTAAAATTGTGGTAAAATTAATATAAATTGCTAATTCACGGGACAAAAACGCTAAACCTTGGCAAAAATGGATGAAAATCACTAATTCGGGGAATAAGTGCTGAAAAAGCGTTAATTCGCGGCCAAAATCAAGAAAACTCAAATCCGTTGGTTTTAGAAGGCAACTTTGAGCATGAAACGTTTTTAAAAAGCGCTAATTGGTGACTAAAAGAGAGTAAAACAAAAATTCTTATACGATACAATTTTAGTTTTTTAAACCCTAATTCGGGCGGCTAAAATTAAGAAAAACGCTAATTCGCGGCTTGATTCGAGATAATGTGCTCAAATTCCCTGCTAAAAAGTTGAAAACTCGTTAATATGCCGCTGAAATTGAGGTAATCGCCAATTGGTGTCTGAAATTGAGGTAATTGCTAATTCACAGGACGAAAATGCTGATAAAATTGAGAAAAGCGCTAATTCGGCGTGTGTTTTGAGAAAAATTCAGAATTAACGGGTAACATTAAGAAAAACGCCATTTCGTGGTCGTAAAATGAGGAAATTCACTTTTCGGATTAAGTGCAGAAAAAGAGCTAATTTGCGGCTAAAATTCGAATTGGCGGCTGAAATCAAGAATACGCCAGTTTACGGTTTCTGAACACAACTTCTTGGCAACGATTGTGAAAAAGCGCAAAATCATGGCGTAGGTAAAAACAAACTACTGATTCGCTACAAATTAGCCCTTTTTATCAATATTAGCTGAGAATTGTTCTCAATTTTTAGCAGATATAACCGCCTTTACTCAATTCTGGCCACGAATTCTCGCCGATTTTCTCACATTGTATCGCGGAATAGCGTTTTTCTCCATTGTGACTGCAAATAAATGCTTTGTCTGAATTTTAGTTGGAAATTCTCAGTATCGTTCAGCACGGTATTAGCAGGGTTTCTCAATTTTAGCCGCTAATCATTTCTAAAGGACACCAATGTTACTCTATTTTACGCGTTAATTAGCGGATTGTCTAAAATTGTTACGCGGATTGGCGTTTTTTTACATTTTAGCTGGGAATGAGCGTTCTTTGTCAATTTTTGCCGTGAATTTCGCTTTTCCTCCATTTTTTTACTTTTGAAAGATGCGCTTTACCTTAGGTATAGCCGCGAATTAGCGTTTTATTTCACCTTTTTTTAGCTTCTTTTCTCAATATTTGATGCGAATTTGTTCCCAATTTCAGCTGTGATTACCGTACTTACTCAATTAGAGCCACGAAATCACAGATTTTCTCAAATTGTTCCGTGAATTAGCGTTTCTTCGCTGGAAATTATTCGTTTTTCTCCGTTTTAGCTACGCATTATAGCGAGTTTCCTTGAACAGATCCACCAATTAGCATTTTCTCTCCAATTTTGCCCCGAATTACCGCCGCTCATTATTACTTACTTTTAGCAGCTCATTATTTCTTACTTTTAGCCGCGAGTTATTACTAAATTTTGGCCGCAAAGTCCCATTTTACTTTATTTTACTTGGAAATTGGTGGATTTATTTTCTGTCATATTAAACCGCGAATTAGCGTTTTTATCAATTTTAGCTGGGAATGAGCGCTCTTTGTCAATTTTAACCGCGTATTATTACTTGATTTTAGCCGCGATGTAGCCTTTTTACTCAATTTCAGTCCCGGCGAACGAGCGGATTGCCGGTTTTCTTCATTTTTGCTGTGAATGAGCGATTTACGGTGGATTTAGCCGCGAATTAAAGTTTTTTTTTTTACTTCTTAGTTCTTTTCCTCCATTTTTGCCGTGAATTAGCTCTTTTTCTCAATAATTGCTGCGAATGGGGGCACTTGTTGTTAACTTCAGCAGTGAATTTACGCATTTTTATCCATTTCAGCTGTGAATTGGCGAGTTTTCTTAAAATGTATCCGCCTCGGTTTAGTGATTTTCCTCAATTTTATCCGCGAATTTTTGTGTTATCTGAATTTTGAGTCATGAGTTTGCCGCGTGAAACCGTGAATTGGCGTTTTTTCAATATTAGCTGAGCTCACTGGAGCGATTCACCGCTGATTTTTCTCAGTTTTTTAGCTGCTAATTTACGTATAATTCCGAAATTATTGCCCCAAATTAGTGATTTCTTTAGCTTTCGGCAACGAATTAGCGCTTTTTCGCTATTTTAACCGCGAATATTAGCGTTTTTTTTTTTTGCAAATTTTTCGCTCCCAACAAGATTATCATATTAGCGCGCCTCTTCAATTTTAGCCGCCTATCGAGAACCTGGCCTATGGTTTTCTCTATTTTAGTCTTGAAGTTGCCTTCAGATACTTTGAACTGATGCATTTTTCTTAATTTTAGCGGCAAAGGAGCGTCTGTTTTCAATTTTAGCCGCTGGCTTGCCCCAAAGAGCTGCACATATTGATGTGCAAGCCGTGAAATGCCTTCCGAATCCACCAATGTGTCGTCCTTCCTCCCCATGTTTAGCTGAAAATGTACGCTTTTTTTAAAGCAATTTTAGCCATTAGACTTTCCCTTAACCCCTTGACACAGTTTCTGGCGTTAATCCTCCTAAACTTACAATTTCCTTGCCTTAGAACTTTTCGAAAATCAAATTTCGTGGTTGATAATCACCGAAACTTGGAATTTTGTGGCTGTTAAATCCTGAAACTTTACTGTTGTGGCCTTGTTTAATTCGTCAAAACATGAAATTTCGTGGTTGTGAATCCTTGGAAACTTGCAGTTTATGGCTAAACCCCCAGGAATGGCTATAGATACATCGGTGGAACTTACAATTCCACGTCTATTCAGCCCGAAAACCAGTAACCACAAACCCGAAGGCTTACTGCAAATGAGGGGGGGGGGCATAGGGCTTTTTGTGGTTTGCAACATCCTCTTCCCCTCCTTACGCTGCCTGATCGTCTCTCTTACTTGTTTTTTTTTTTTTTTTTTTTCTTTCTTTCTTTATTTTTAGATACCGTCCCTAAGCCTTACGTATGTCAAGTCTGCTTCAGAGGCTACCAATGGAAACGAGGACTCAACAGACACGTCAAATATCAGTGTCAGAAGGAGCCTCAATTCACTTGCCCGGTTTGTCCGTACAGGGCGGCCCTTAAGGATAAATTAAAAAAACACGTACGTCTTAAGCATCCTGGGATGTTTCTTTGAAGTTTAACTAAAGATAATATACAATGGATTACTTTTGCCTGTTTACCTGAAATCTTTGCCTCTTCATCCTCTGCTTTCCGCGATAACATCGTCGCTGAGCCAGCTAATATTTTGCTATTTTAGACAGCGAAGAGCCAATAATCTGAAGCAATGTTGGGTGTGGGGGGGGGGGTCTTGTCCTGATGGACAGAGGCCTGATGGCTCGACAGGAGGAATCTTCGTGTGTGGCCTCATGCAAGGGGAGTGGGGCGACGTTATCCACACGGTTGGTTGGTTGGGCGTCCACTTTGGCGGTCCTGCTATACTTTTTGTTGTCGACGTATAGTAATCGATTTTATGATTAATTTGAATAATTTTTTCTAGGCAAAGAAGAATCGATTCACCAGTGTCACGTTTGCTTGAAATCCTACAAATACGAGAGGAGCCTGGTCAGACACATCAAATACCAATGTCAGAAGGAGCCTCAGTTCCCTTGCCCGAGTTGCCCCTACAGGGCAACCTTCAAGGATCAATTGAAGATTCACGTATTTCATAAGCATCCAAGCCTGTTTGATGTGAAGGAAACATTTAACAAAAGATGATAAAAAAAAAAACAAAGGAAATTTTGGTGACTGTTTATCTACCCCCCCCCCCCCCTTCAAATGCCAGGGAAGTCCATTATTAGACTACAATAATTTAATCGAACGGCACTCCTGGCTCGTGTCGTTGGTCAACGCTAATCCAATTGTTTCATATTTCAACACTTTTCCCACAGGTGACGATGAATCGATGTACCAGTGTCACGTTTGCTTCAAATCCTACAAATACAAGAAAAGCCTAGACAGACATGTCAAGTATCAATGTCAGACAGTGCGTCAACTGCCTTGCCCCCACTGTCCGCATAAAACGAGCCTGAAAGAGAATTTGAAGAAACACATCTTTTTAAAACACAGGCAAAATGTAAAACAATTAATAAATCAGACGTTTCCCTAAAATGACAAATAGCGTTGTGAATTTTCGCGTGAAGCTTCGTTCGCTAAATAGCCACGCCCGCAACACCAGCCAGCCGTGCCCGCTCAAGAACCACCAAAGGGGAGAAGGTCCGACATTGTATTTCCATTCCTCACTCACCCAGCCCATCCTTCCTTCCTTTTTGTCGTGTTCTTTTTCCTTCGTAAACCGCTTTTCTCCAACAGGAAAATCCGCTAGTTTTCACATACTTATCAATTGGGTTTTTTGTTTTTTTTTTGTTCTGCTACCTTTCAGACTCCAAATGTCGATGGATCTCATACCCACTCGAGGCTATGGAACGAATGTATTTTTGTCGATTCTGTCCGGACTCAGGGCGCCGTGGAACGGGGCTACTAAATTTAATGAAGCACATAGCGTTAGTTCATCCGGAATTTAAGTGGAAATTTGACTTTGAAAAGTAAAAAAAAACAACAACAAAAGTTGCCTTTTCTCTGTCTTAAGAAGAAATTGTACACATTTTATTTTTTGCACGTTCCCCCAGTGACGTTAAATTAAGTGAATTTAATTGACAAAATAGAATTAATTTAAGTGTTTTAATGTGCCTCGAAGGTATGTGTGTGTGCAAGAAAATAAGAACCTCAACAATTCCAAAGATAATTCAGACGAGAGCAAACCGAATAAATTGTTAATTATTTGTAAATATTGTATATTACAACAAAGATTATAACAACATTATAACTGTTATGAGAGTAATTTAAGCGTGGAAATCCCTTTTCATGAAAATTTTCTCGAATTTGGCGGTTTAATGGCTGAAATAGCGAAAAATCGTTCATTCGCTGCTATAAAATTGAGAAAATGCGTCAATTCGTGATTTTTTGAACGAACTTACGAGCCAACATTGAAAAAAAAAGGGCAACTCGCGATTTATTAGAGACGAAATTGAATAAAAAGCTAGTGTGTGGTTATTCCAGGACTAAAATTGACAAAAGCGTTAATTCATTATTACAAGTGACAAAACATCGCTAATCCGTGGCTTAAACTGAGAGAAATCGCAAATTCAAGGCTGAATTTAAGAAAAAGCCATCATTCGCATCTAAAATAGAGAAAACTATTTCGCGATTTCTAGGGGCGTTCGACCCTGGCTGTGGTTTGACCTTGGATGTGGTTCGACCTTGGCTGTGGTTTGACCTTGGCAGTGGTTCGACCTTGGCTGTGGTTGGACCTTCGCTGTGGTTGGACCTTGGCTGTGGATAAACCTTTGATGTGGTTGGCCCTCAGGTGTCATTGGATCTATGCTGTGGTTGGAGCTTTAATGCTGATCGTCCACAGACAACCACAGCCAAGGTCCAACCACAGCCAAAGTCGAAGCACAGAAAAGGTCTAACCACAGCCAAGGTTCGAACCACAGCCAAGGTCGAACCACAGCCAAGGTCGAACCACAGCCAAGGTCGAACCACAGCCAATGTCGAACCACAGCCAAGGTCGAATCACAGCCAAGGTCGAACCACAGCCAAGGTCGAACCACAGCCAAGGTCGTACCACAGACAAGGTTCGAACCACAGCCAAGGTCGAACCACAGCCAAGGTTCGAACCACAGCCAAGGTTCGAACCACAGCCAAGGTCGAACCACAGCCAAAGAGAAGGTTCCACAAGGCAGACGAGAGAACCGATCCCTGCGGGCAATCGCTGGAGAGAGGCGCCCGAACCTCCACGCCGCCATAGCGGAGTCGCACCTCTCTTGACTCAAAGTACCTACGAGGCGATCACCAGAAAAATGTCGTTTGGGACAACAGCATCATGCAGTGCCGTCATAACCCGCGGCCACCAGACGGAGTCGAAGGCACCCTGCACATATAGCAGAACCGCTACTTAATATTTCCAGTAGGGGGCCTCGACGAGAGTCTGTACCTCATCCAAAGCCGCTTACGTCGAGCCCCCCTTCACTGCCCCAATCTTTCGCGAATGAAGGGGTTCACCGATAAAAGACTGCAAGCGGCCAAGGAGGAGTCGTTCCTGTCGCTCTCGCAAGACAGGAGGCTAATCGGCCTATAGATACGGCTAGACGTCAGCGGTCGCGGTCAGACGACTTCAGGAGAAGTATTACGACAGAAACCCTCCATCTCACTGGGAAGTACCCCCGTCACCTCTACCGGTTGTAGAGGTCCAAGTAGGACTCAACAACCGCGTCGGGGAGACGCGTGAGCATTTTCAGGACACTTCCCGGTGAACTCCGGCGCCTTTCCTGATGCCATCCCGCTGAAGGCACCCCGAAGCTCCTCCTCCGAGAATGGCTCCCTCCCAGCAGTGCGCGGGTCCACTGCTGCCTATCCGCTCTGAAGTCGCGCGGTCCGCGGCAGAATTTTCCCCGCGGAAAGATACGCCTGAGAAAATTTCTCAGCGTATCCTCCACGGTTTCACAGTAAAAACCTCTAACCTCAGCTGATCTCCAGCTAATGTTGAGCATCTTATTATGTACTTATCGCTCGTTTCACACGTACGCGGTTTCCCGAGGCGCGGTTGCTACGCGGGCGCGAACAGGCAGGGTGCCTATAATGGACTATGGAATAATAGACCTAGTTCCTCCCCTGCCCCCCCCCTACAGGCCAGCTAGCGGAGGATCCCGCTTTACAAAGTTATTTCTGATTAGCTTTTAATTATTTTCTTCTTCCCTCGCTTGATGATCTTTCTCAAGTTTTGCTGCGCCTAAATATTTTCTTCCAAGGGCTTTTCCCCCGCTACCACGAAATTGTTTACTACGAATGAGGGAAACTACCGAGATTGGCTATTTTAATGAGCCAGCTTCGCGAAATTTGTTATTCGAATAGGAAAAACACCGGGAAATTTTTTTTTTAATGCTCCAAACTCCACGAAATTAGTTTTGAAAGGGCCGCCCGCTGCAAAATTTTGAACGCTGGAAATTTTTAATTTGGATTTTTGAAATCGGTTAAGATGTTGTTGGTTTTTTTTAGGGAAATTGGTTTCTGACGTGTCAGATCCGCGAAATTTGATTTTTGAAAGAGCCAACCCGGCAGAATTGTTTTTTTTTTTTTGAACTGCTTTTGGTGACACACCAAGACTTAAAGCTTTCAGTCCTCTCTTGATGGTTTTACAGCCCCCCCCCTTCCTTCCCTCTTTACTAATCGACAGCCAAGGGAACAGCTTGGTACAGAAGGGGGCGGGGCTGGAATGCAAGGCAGGACGCAACACTTCGAATACTCCGGGCACCGGAGAAACCGGCAATGACTCGTCGAAATGGTTGGATGCGCCCCAAAATCGATGCAGCGAAATTTCTTGTCTTCACGACCGTTCAAATCAACCGGACAGCCCGGCCGGCCGGTCCTGCGGAGTTCCCTCCCCCACCCGACGCATTTATTTAAGCATCCCCGTCTTTTTTTTTTATTTGTCCCGCGCAGGTGCAGAAGGTGGTTTCTATGAAGGATTGCGACGTTTCAAGTGCGACGACTGTGGCAAACTTTTCCGCTATCCGCAGGGCCTGTGGGAGCACACCAAGTACTACTGCGGCAAAGAGCCGGCGTTCCGCTGTCCTCAGTGTCCGTATCGAGCCCGAGTTAAGCGCGTGTTGAAAACTCACATGTTTGTCAAACACAGCAATATGTCTCGTATAATTATTAAGTAATTAAACATTTCGTGACGATTTTTAATCATTTTTTAAAAAAAAAACATCCCCGCCCCCAGCCCACAATCATCATACAAAGTGGATTTCGTCCCCGTTAAAACTAACTTTTTTTTTTCTCCTTCTTCTTACAGACGGCCAAGGCAAATTCAGTTGTCCTGACTGTGGGAAAATATTCCGTTTCCGTCAAAGAATTTGGGAGCATCGGAAATATTACTGCGGAAAACAGCCGTCCATACAGTGCCCCCACTGTACGTACAAAGCTCGTTTCAAGAGAGGCCTTCGTCATCACATTTTGAGCCGCCATACCGGCTTGGATTTGAGCTCAGTCATTTACGACCAACAGCGTTTGAATAGCAAAGGTTGGCCCAATCGATTTAAAGAGTCGAGATCTCCTCATTGATCATTGGGATAGGGTGGGCCCTCCCCGTCACTTCTACGACAAAAGGTCGCTGGGTCTGTTTCATGACAAAATTTGTGTTAGTGGAGGTACTTTGAATTAAATACATCGTTAATAATATAATTTTATTAATTCGTTTCGTCTTAATTTTTTGTTTTTATTTTCCAATTCTAGTTCCATTCATGTCGTCTGCCCTGCCTCTTTTATACTGACGTTATTCCGTTACATTTTTATTTGCAGAATCAGCCGTCGGCTCCGCTCGAACGTTATTTTTCTGCGAGCTCTGCGGTCGAGGCTATAAATGGAAACGTTACCTGTGGGAGCATAAGAAATATCATTGTTTGGAAAAGGCCGCGTTTCAATGTCCCATTTGTGGCCTTAAAATTCGACATAAACGTACCGTTAAAAGCCACATACTTTTGAAACATGGTCCTTCCTACCGGGATTATGTTGACTTGTTGTAGAGGTTGTTTTTTGTTTGAACGAGCCCCTTGTGATTCGATGAAATATTATTTCATTTAAATGTTTATTTATTTTTTTTAAATACATAAAATATTATAATGTACTACGTCCCAGGGAAACCCCGGGAGCTCCAAACAGCCCTCCACCACCAGTTCGTCTGTCTTGCCCACCAGCCTGGGAAACAGGCAACTCTGCCTCCCTTCTGGTCCCTTCGCGAACTGTCTCGATGAAGGCTCCTTGCGGCCATCATTCTTACCGTCGCTCATTTCATTTTTATCGTCACTCTTCCTCCCCCCCCTCCCCCTTCATTAGCCCTTGCCAAGAGTCCACACGCCCTTCCACGTGTATTGCGGCCCTTTTCACTAAGAAATCGCCGCCGTGGAGCACATCATCTGGTATACTGCCACTACTCTACTCGAAAATCGTAGCAGTCCTCCCCCCCCCCGCCTTGCGCTAAAGGTGAGCTATTCAAAGCTATGACGTCATTGCCTACTAATTAGTAATTTAAAATAATTTCACAGATTTTCTGGGAAAAGTTTGCAACTGCTCAACCCACCACCATCGCCAGAACTGAGTTCGGATATCAATAAATATTTTCGAAATAAATTCTGTTACTTTTGTCTGTGTAGCCTGCTCCTTTTCATGCTCAGGGCTTGTACTGTTACCAATCCCCCCCCCCCTATCACTTTTCATTCCTTGAACCCTCAAATAATTTGTCACTCAGCTGATTTCCTCTCTTTTATTCTGTGTCGTATCTTGTTTCGAGCGATTTGTCTGAATTGACTGTTTTTTTTGTTTTTTTTTTTTTATATGTGTAACCCACACGTATAGGCCTTTTGCGTTTCATCTGCAACGCGTGTTCGAAAACGTACAAACACCGTGACAGCCTGCGACGACATCAAAGGGTCGAATGTGGCAAAGATCCTCAGCTACAGTGTCCCTACTGTCCACATATAACGCGACACAAGTCTAATTTATTAGCGCATATCGTTAATAAACACCCGACGGCCAACGAGCTCTGTATGAATAGCAACGCTAGCGCTTTGTACGGCAGTTTGAGTCATTATCAAAATCAATGAATTTCGCTAAGGGAATTATTAGGTTTATAACCGACAGCAACCAAAAAAGTTGGTACAAAAAATGTGGGGAGTTCTTGTAGGGGTAAATTTTATGGAATCACACTGTTTCGTATTTGAATATAATCAAAATTATTTAAATTTAATTCTTCTTCATAATTTTTGTTCCTTCCAACAGTTTCTGTAGCCTAAAACACCCACTTCTTCGAGTTCGCACGTGAAACATTTACAACCCTCCCACCACCACCACCACCACCACACAGTGTCACTAAGTTTCAATTTTTATTAATTCTCTATTGTTTCTCCCCTCCCCCCCCCAACCAACAACCTCCCCCCTCAATCACAGACTGGGACATGTTTTCAACGAGCGCCTTCTCTTCCGGCTTATCGCGGAACAAAGACAGTAGTAGACACGACAGGTACTCGGCGGCCATATCCGATGTCATGGATCGCAACATATCAATACGTCAGAGTGCCAAAATCCACGGCCTGTCGAAATCAACTCTGGCTGTACGCGTTGCTAAAATTAAAAAGTCGATTGGTATCGCTTCGTACTATGTATTCGACGGTCTGTGATCGCACCGAAATACAGAAAGGAGCGCCACAACAAAAGGTTTGGTGATCAAATTGTCGTGGAAATGTTTTTTTTTTTTTTTTAATTATTTTTCTTTGTTCCAGTCGAGACGATGGAAACCCAAGAAACGAATCTGGAAAACCAATGGAATGGTTGAAACAATCCAAAGTTGTTGGTAAACCCCTTGGCGGGTCAAAGGAATTGAAAGTTTGTTTATTGCGTCATAAAATTAAATGGTTTATTTATTTATTGTATCTTTAGTTTGACGGTACAGTTTGTTAAAATTCGATTTGTTATTTATTTTGTAACAATATAATATCAATTTCCTGTATTTCACGCGATCAGAGCTAACTTGCAGCTTTTGTCAGTGTAGCGTCGTCTTTTGTTCAAAAAGTACCGCCAGCCAGACGCAGCCAGTATTTCACCAGCCGTTCCACAACCATCTCGCCCCCACGTCGTACCATTCGTCACTGTACTCATCCCCCCCCCCCACCAGAAACATGCCAATTTCAGACTCGGAAACAGCCACTGGCGGACCTGAGGCCAAAAATATAATATTCACGTACCGTTCAGTTATGGATATTATTACCGAATTAGCGCTACTTCTGCACCATATCCGCTAATTAGCACTTATGCTCAATTTAAACTGCTTAATTTGGTGATTTTCTAAATTTCATCCGCGAAATAAGCGCTTTTTGACAATTTTACTCGCAAAGTAGCGTTATTCTTTATTTTAGCCGCGAACTAGAGGATTTATTTTTACCTATACAGCCATGAATTTGTGCTCTTTCTCCCTTTTAGCCACAAAGTGGTCTAAAGAGGCCGTTAATTGGCGTATTCTCCATTTTATCCGTATACTGAATTTTTTCTCAATTACATATAGCCGCGAATTATAGCTCTTTGTCTGCACAATAACCGCAAATTTGTGATTTTAATCAATTTTTTCACCTAATTATAGCGATTTTTCTCAATTTAGAGTTTTTATTCGAGTAGGTATAGCGTTTGATTTGAGTTTTCTGCTGTGGAATTAGCGTAGCAGTGATTTTTTAGAGTTTTTATCCCGTTAGTTCACGATTTCTGTCAATTATAGCGACGAATTGGCGTTTTTCTCAATTTTAGCGGCTAATAAACTATATTTTCCTCAATTTCAGCAGCGAATTAGGATTTTTCTTCATTTTCCCCGGAAATCAGCGATTTTTCTTAAAGCCCTCTGTGAGTCAGCGCTTTTTCATGTTTTTAACGGCGATGTAGCGTTTTCATCCCGTGAGTTAGCGATTTCTGTTAATTCTGGCTACGAATTGGCGTTTTTCTCTATTTAAGCGGCGAATTAGCAATTTATATGTCGATTTTAGCCGTGAATCAGCGTTTTGCTCAATTGTAGCAGTAAATTTAACATTTTTCTCCTTTGTACCTGTGAATTGGCATAGCAGCGATGTTGTGTTTTCATCCCGTGAGTTAGCGATTTCTGTCAATTATGTTATGTGTAGACGTTTCTTCATTTTACTCGCTAATCAGCGATTTTTCTCAAATCCCACTGTAAATTAGCGCTTTTTCGCAATTTTAGGAGCAAGGTAGCGGTTTTTATGCCGTGAATTAGCGATTTCTCTCAATTTTAGCGGCGAATTGTCGTTTTTCTTAATTCTTCCATTTCTACGCTACGAATTAACGCTTTTTTTTTTTTTTTTTTAGAATGTTAGCTGTAAATAGCGAGTTTGTACCTTTTAAGCAGCAAATTAGCACTTTTCATCAATTTCAACTGAGAATTAGCCATTTTTTCTATGTGAACTGGCGTTTTTATCCCGTGAATTAGCGATTTCTCTCAATTTTAGCGGGAAAATTGTTACGTCCTCTCCCCTTCCCCTTTCTTTGCTTCAAAATAGAGATTTTTTTTTTTACTTTCAAGCAGTAATTTAACACTTTTCCTCGGTTTGAGCTGTGAATTAACAGTTTTTATTGATTTTTAGGCCTGGAAAATGAGTGACTTCTTTCAATATCAATTGCAAATTACCGTTGTTTTATTATTCGAGCACCACATTAGCTTTTTTGTTTTTCTTTCATTTATGAATTACCGTTTTCTTTTGTTCCCCCCCCCTCCATTTTTAGCCTTGACGTTGCCTTCAGAAACCACTGTGAACTAGCGTTTTGCAAGCGAATTAAGCGTTTTTTTTTTTTTTTCATTTTAGCCGCGAATTGTGCTTTTTGTGGGTTTAGCCGTGAATCAGTGATTTTTTTTCATTTGTAGCGTGAATTTAGGCGCGATTCAATTTGTGATTTTCCTCAATTTTAGCCGCGGATCATCGCCTTTTATTAATGCGTGTTTTTTTTTTAATTTAAGCCGCGAATCAGCTCTTGTCCTCATTTTAGCCGACAGTTAGCGTTTTTATTAATTTCATCCGTGTATTTTAGCAATTTTCGTTCATTTAGAATTAATGTGGGCGCGATTAGTTTGTGTTTTTTCCTCTATTTTGCGATTTTAACAGCAAGTATTAACGTATTTTCTCACTTTTATCCCCGAATGGGCTATTTTTCTCAATTTTAGTTGTGAAGCTTCCATTTGGCTCAATTTTAGTCCCGAATTTCAGCGGTGATTTTAGGGGTTTTCTTCATTTTAACCGTGAATTAATTTCCGTGCCATGAGCAGTGATTTAGCGATTTTTTCATTTTACATCCGCGAATTATATTTTTATTACTTTAGTGTTTTGTTTCAATTTCATCCACGAATTTGTGCTTTTTTCTCAATTTTAGCCGCGAATTAATCGGCGATGTTTTCACTTTTTGGCCGCATATTAGCGCTTTTTTTCAATTTCATCCGGGATTATCGCTTTTTCTCAATTTTAGCCTCAAATTGATTGGCTGCGAATTAGCGCTTTTTAAAACCGCGAATGGACTGTTTTTTCTCGATTTTAGTTGCGAAGGAGCGTTCTGCTCAATTTCAGCCGCGAATTAATCGGCGGTTTTTCAAATTTTGACCGCGTATTATCTTTTGTCCTAATTTTAGCCGATAATAGCGCTTTCATCCGTGGATTAGCGATTTTCCCGAATTCTAGCTACGTTTTAATTTTGGATTTTTTTCTCAAATTATGCCGTGAGTAAACCGGGAATTCCAGGCGCGAATCAGTACATTTTCCCTTCTTTTTTTTCTTTACCGTGAATGCACTATTTTTCTTATTTTCTATTGCGAATCAGCGTTTTGTTTAATTTGAGCTGCGTGTTAATAGTTTTTGTTTGTGTTTATTAGTTTTTGTCTTAATTTTGGCCGCCAATTAGCACTTTTTCTTCATAGGAACCGCGAATTAGCTATTTGTCTCCAATTTAGCCACAAATTAATCAGCGATTTTTTGAATTTTTCCTGCGAATTAGCTTTTTCCTAATTTTAGCCGCTAATTAAGCGCTTTGCTTTTTCTCAACTTAAGTCGTGAATTAATTTGGGATTTTTCCTCAATTTTTGTCGTAAATTCCAGTTGTGAATTAGCGACTTTCTCTTTTTGATCCGCGAATGGGCAATTTTTCTCAATTTCAGTTGCAAATTTTTCCATTTGGCTTTAATTTTAGTCCCGGGTCTGTGTTTTGAACAATTTTAGTCGCGAAGGTATCTTCTATTTTTCAATGTTTTTAGCCACGAATTAGCTTTTGTCTTAATGTTAGCCGCTAATCATCGCTTTTTCTCAATTTCATCTGCGAATTGGCGATTTTTTTTTTTTTTTTACTTTTATAGCCTTGAATTAGTGTGTTTTGTCCAATTTTAGCCGTGAACTGAGCTCAAGGACAGCACATTAGCGTTTTCATTCTGCATTTCATCCGTACAATGGCCTCTAAACGCTGAGAATTATCTTATTGAGAACCTATAAAGAAACTGGGGATCTGCGTTTTTTTTGTTATTTGACCATTTAGAGCAGCGCTTTCGTGAGCTGAATCGAATATTTAGCCACTAAATTTGCTGAGCACTTGTAAACGTTCTATTCTTCGGGTTGGATAGACTTGAAATTCGCGGCCTGGTTGTCGTTGCTCTCTGTTGTAGCACGAGGCGGCTTAAGGAGGGGGGGGGGCGTGCTTGAAACTGTGACCGGCGCTCGCCTAGTACAGTATGTCGTTGTGTGTTCGTCGTCCTCTTTCTCACTATCACTAAAGCGTAAAATTACGATTCTGTTACAGCGCTTCCTACAGAATTTGTCTGCGAATTCTGTTTACGAAGATACAAACACAAACGGAATATGGTTCAGCATCAAAGGTTCGAGTGCGGTAAAGAGCCGCAATTCGCCTGCCCGCACTGTCCACATAGGGCAAAGCACAAGGGTCACTTGAAGAATCACTTTATTCGACGTCACCTACAAATGGGCGAATTTCTTAATAATGCCTGCTCTTGATGTGGAAATCGGTTAAAATTGTTTTTTTATATGTTTATTAACAATTTAATTTTAAATACATGCTTGTAATAACATCCTTAAACCTCACGAATCATTCATTTTGTTCACTTTTGAATTTGAGGCGTAGCAAAATTGATAACGATCCAGGGTGAGGTGTGGGGATCCTGCTGCGACCACGTCCCCCATTCAGTATCAGTATGTCAAATTTGCAACGTCCCAATTTGAAGGGTGTTTGGCACATTAACAATGCATTTTTCTGTTGTCGCTTTTTTTTCACGCACTTTTTTTTTTTCTCTCTCTCTTTCTCTCTCTCAAGCGCAGCGTTTCAAAATTTCTGCGATCATTGCGGCAGGTCGTACAAGCACCGAAGGAGTTTATGGCGACATCAAAAGTACGAGTGCGGTCAGGAGAAAGCTTTTGTCTGCCACCTTTGCCCATTCAAAACGAAACGAAAGGACAATTACAATACGCACTTTGTGTTACACCATCATGCGCGTAAACCTGTAAACAATCCAAAAAGAAACTGTAAATAAAATGAATAAAAAAGACTTTTGAAGATACCCTGGTGAACGGGGCGAAAATTGGTGTACGATAAATGATAGCTCAACAACATATTTGGTGGTTTACTCTTTTCTGTCTTCAATTCCGGAATTTGATCTGGATCTACTGCAACTGTTCCACAAGACGTGTAGACCAGATGAACGACACGGTCTTGCAACTGGTCTACAAGTCTTGTGGACCAGATGCCCGCCGTAAAAACTTTTTAATTATGAAAAAAGAATTTTGACGATTTTTTATTTATTGAAGAAATAAAAAAGAATTATTCGAGTTTATGTTTTAAAGTGATTTGTAGCGATAACGTTTCCCTTATCGGTTCAATGTAACAAACGGTAAGATTTTTCGGTCTTATATTTTCTTCTTTTCATTTTTAACTGAAAGACCCCCCCTTTTTTTTACAGACTTTTCGGCACGACCAGTGAGGTGTAATCGATGCGGCAAGTCGTACAAACACGAGCGCAACCTCAGCCGACACCAAAAGTACGAGTGTGGTAAAGAGCCGGCTTTCAGCTGCACGCAGTGCTCTTTTAGAACGAAGCAAAAGAGCAATTTGAAAAAACATTTCTTTCTTGTTCATATTCAACGGCCGTTTCCCAAATTGTAAAAGTAAAAGGCCGAGAGAAGTAGAAAATTAGGTCTGGTGGTTTGTTGCGCTGTATTATAGGCCTATTTATAATCATCGCGTTAATACTTTTTGTAGTAACAAATAAATGATATTTGAACGAAATGTTGACATAATCGTGCTTAAAAGCGGCCATGAATTGTTAACTTCACCCCACAAATTGCTACTTTAGCCTTGAAGCACAAAACTGACGATTTCGTACCTCTACCGGGCATTACTGTTCTTACTGGGAACATCTCGAAAACCTTTAATCCAGCCCTTGGGTTCTGGCTACTCGCGATCTTCTAACGGCAGGTGGGGGTGTGTGGGGGGGGGTATGACTATAAAAGCATGAAACTGACACTTTTATCAAAAACTGGAAATTGAGCCCCGCCCCTTCAGAACTTGATTGATTCCCCATTACAACTTCTATTCTAGTCGAAGTTAATTTGCTTCTATAAGCTGACGATTTTACTTCAAAATCTGACCATATTTGACCCTGAAAATCTATATTCGTACCCCCCCCCCCCCCCCGAGCGATGAACAGGTTCAAAAACTGTCAAATCTGGGTTTTCTGTGAAGCCAATCCCGTGAAATTGTTTTTCTTTTTTTTTTAAGAGTGAAAACTGTAAAATGCGGTTTTGAAAAAGCCAAATTTGCGAATTTTGCTATCGAAAATAGTGAGATACACGCTAAATTGTGATCTCGAACGGGCCAAACTCGCGAAATTGTATTTTTCAAAGGGCAAAACCCGCGAAATTTGTTTTAACGATTGCCAAGCCCGGGGTACAAATTGTTGGTTTTCAGGGAGTTGAAACAGCGAAATTTCGTTTTTCAACACACGCAAACGGCACAAGCGCAAAATTTGAATTTTTTTAAACAGAAACCCCCGCAAAATTCACCCCCCCCCCTTCCAAATACCATAAAACGCTAATAGCTAGACGTGGCGCGTACGTAGCTCTTCAAAACCGGAAATTTCGCGCCGGTTCAACTCTCTTAAATACCAAATTTGTGCTGTTTAGACTCCTCAAAACAAACTCGCGTGGGTGTCTAGAGTCAAAAATTCGCAACACTCGTTTTTGTCGAGGTGATGTTAGCAAAATTTTTGAATTTCACAACAGCCAAACCCACGAAATTCGTAATTTGATAGACCCGCCACCCACCCACCCACACAGTAGGTTCTGAGTGAGTTGAAACTGTGAAAATTTGCTTTTGCGCGTGTGTATCTTCAAAAGCGAAATTTCGCCAGTTCGACTCTTCTTAAAATCTAACTGTGGGGGGGGGGGGCTATCAATCAAATATCCAATATCGTGTGTTTGGCTCTTGTAAATACCAAATTTCACTAGTTTCGCCTCCATAAAAACCAATTTTGTGGGTTTCACTCTTAAATAAATACAATTTCGCGCCTTTGTCTCTTCAGACAATACACTGGGCTTCGTGTGGGCGTTCCCGGCAGTGTGCGTTCAGCAAACCGCGCACCGACTGAAACGCCCGCGTAGTACGGGTGTGAAGTGCACAGTTGGAACAGGATATAAAAACAATAATTCATCTCTGGCTAATGCGCTCGTACGCAAAGCCAATTTTTTATAAAATGGCGTGAGTGGCTTTTCAAAAGGGAAATTTCGCCAATTTGACTGTCTCAAAAACCAAATTTCGCTGTTTCAACTCCTTCAAAACCAACTTTGAGGGGAAGTGCCTCTATCAAACAACGAATTTCGTGGGTTTGCCTCTAGTGAAAACCAAATTTCGCCTTCATGAAAAACAATTTTGTGGGTTTCACTCTTAAATAAATACAATTGCGTTCATCCCCCCCTCCACCACCACCTTACAGTTGATTTGAGGGAATTGAACAACGAAGTTTTATTTTTGAGAGTGTCGAATCTTCGCGAAATTTCGCTTTTGAGAAGGCACACGAGCAAAATTGTATTTTTAAATAGAAAAACCCATTTTGCCCCCCCCCCCCCCCAATACTCAAATTGTCACACCAAATTGTGTTGTTTGAATAGACAAAACACGCAAAATTTTATTTATTTAAGAGTGACACCTGTAAAATTGGTTTTTATCAAATTTCGCGCCTTCGTATCTTCAAAAAAATACAATTTGGCGTGACTGCGTCTATTAGTAATTTGGAATTGGTGGAGAGAGGTGAATTTTGCTGGTTTTCCCCTTTTAAAACATACAATTCTGCGCGTGTTCCTCTTCAAAAGCCCAATTTCGCCAGTTTAACTCTCTTAAAAAACCCAATTTTGATGTTTCAACTCCCTCAAAACCAACTGTTAGTAGTGAGGGGGGGGGGAGAGGTGCCTAGAGTGAAACCCGCAAAATAGTTTTTGGTCAAGGCGAAATCGGTGAAATTTGGTTTTAAAAAGGTCCAAACCCCTCGAGAAATTCGTTATTTGATTTGGACCTTTCGGCGATTTGGAACTATTGGTTTTGAGTGAGCTGAAACCGTAAAATGTTGGTTTTGACAGAGTCGATCCGGGAAAATTTCTCATTTGAAGAGGCAAACGCGCAGAATTTGTTTTTTATTGCATCCAAATCCGTGAAATTTGATTTTGAAAGCCCCAAATTAGAAAAAAATTCGTTTATTTTTAAATGCCCCAAAGATCTTGATTTGTGAAATGGATCAAACCAGTGAAATTATGATTTTCAAAGTGTCCAACTCGCAAAATTTGGTTTAACCAAGAGAAAATTTGTATTTTGGAGAGTCAAACTCGTCAAACTTTAATGTTGAAATGTGAAAGAAATTGTGGAAAATTTGTGAAAATTTGGATTTTCGCCAGAGAAACTCGCGAAATCGTATTTTTTATAAAGAGCTAACCACGCAAAATTGGTTTTCATGTGAGCCAAAACCGTTGTTATTGGTTTTTATTACGGCTGACCCCACCTCCTCCTCATCCAACACTCACTCATTGTTCTATTTTGTGAGTGTCCAACCGGCAAAATTTGATTTTTCGAAGTGTCAAACTCGCGAAATTGTGTTTTTTTACAGAGCCAACCTCACAAAATTGGTTTTTATGAGAGCCAAAAACCTTGAAATTTGTTTGTATGACGGCCAACGTACCCCCCCCCCCTCATCAACCCAAGTGGTTGATTTTTTGAGTTCCAACCGGATAAATTCCTTTTTTTTAAAGAGTTAAACTCGCGAAATTGGGTGTTTCTGATAGTCAAATCCTTGAATTGAAAAGTTTTGCTCTCGTCAGTTGTTTTAAGTTGCCGTGGCGTAGCGTTTAGCGCTAGCGAGTTAAGTACTTGAATCAACCAAAAATATCCCAACACAACGTGATCGCGAATTCACGGCTGAATTCCCCAAAATTGATAAAATCACAATGCGCGGCTTAAGTTGAGAAAAATCGCTGATTGTACAAAAAGGCGCGAATTTGTGGCCACGAACCAGCCCGCTTTTATTAAGTTTGAACACTAAGCAATTTGCTCAAATTCAGCCGTGAATTAGCGCTTTCTCCAAATTTTATACTCGAATTTGCGTTTTTCCAAGTTAAGCCGCGAATTGGAGTTTTTATCAATTTTAGCCGCGAATTAGCACTTTATGCTCAATTTTAGCCTCAAATTAGTACTTTTTACGCTTTTTCCTGATATTAGCCGCGAATTTTCTCAATTGTAACCGCTTAATAATAATTTCACGCTTTTCCTAGTCTTAGCTGCTTTAGCGATTTTTATCAATTTCAGCTTTAAATGAGAGTTTTTCTCAAGTTTAGCCATCAATTAACACTTCATGCTCAATTTTACCCTGTAATTAGCGCTTTTTGCTAAATTTGAGCTGTCAATCAAAGAGTTTTTCTCATTAGCGTCTTTTCCCAATATGAACTGTGAATTAGCGATTTTCCTAATTTTAGCGTCTAATTAGAGCTTTTTCTCAAGCTTAGATGCGAATTTGCAAGTTTATGTGCAATTTTAGTCTTTCATAGCTAATTTTCTCCCCGAAATAGCGCTTTCTCCATTTCAAACGTGAATTTATTTCTCAAGTTTGGCTGTGGACTTATCCTGAGAACAGCACATTTTGGCGTTTGTTTTTTTTTATTGTAAATTTCACTCAAAAATTGATGATTTATTCTCAATTTTATTCGCAAATTGACGCTTTTTTCTTAATTATAAAAAGTCACAATTTAAAGCTACGTAAAAATTATATTTCTTGTTCATTCATAGACTAAGGGCCAAGGGTCCTCATAGGGATTTTCACCCCCGGGCCTCGATAGGTGTAGGTCCGCCACTGGTCTTGGACAATGGGCTGCAGAACCGGTCGGCCGCCGCGACGCTCCCAGCACGCAACCCGCCGCAAAAACTATACGAATTTTTCTCTGTGTTTTAAGACATTTTTGAAAATCCCCGTGCATGAATTTTTCCGTGATGGTTACAAAACGTAACTTCAAACTTTCTTTTCAGATCTCCCCACGTATCCGTGCCCTAATTGCGGAAAGAAATACCGTCACCGACGAAATTTACACGTTCACGTAACTCACGAGTGTGGTAAAGAGCCCCGTTTCCGTTGTACCGAATGTTCCTACAAAAGCAAGCAGAAAATTCATTTGAAAATTCATTTGTATCGGAAACACAATAAAAACATTAATTAGAACGCTTTTCCCCCCGACTGATTTTAGCTGAATTTTTCATTATTAAACACCGATGACCCCCCTCACCACTACCATCCCACCTGGAAAAATTATTAACGACTTGACTCGGTTGTTTTTTTGTTTGTTTTTTTTTTTTTTTTTTCAGCCAAAGCGTACGTGTGCCCCAAATGTTCAAGACGTACAAGCATCGCGCGTCGTTCTCCGTACACGTAAACCACGAGTGTGGAAAAGAGCCACGTTTTCAGTGTCCACACTGTCCACACAGGACTAAACAAAGAAGCAATTTAAAGAGTCACCTTATTACGAAACATGAAAATTTGTTAGGGAATGATAATATTTTCATTTAAAAAACAAATAAAAAGTATTAAAACGTTTTAAAATAAGTTTATTAAGCACTTTCATTGCATTGCACTCAGTGTCCTGATTGTTTTCCTTTTTTTTTGTTTCTTAATTTTTTTCAGGTCCAAAAAAGTTCTACGAGTGCACCAAATGCAATAAAAGATACAAAAACGCGTCGTCCTATTCCGTGCATAAAAATCACGTGTGTGGTAAAGAGCCTCGATTTCAGTGCCCCTACTGTTCGCACATGACTCGTCAAAAGGGCAATTTAAAGGCTCATATTAATATCAAACATAAAATTCCAGGAGCTGAGCCTTTTTAAATGATGCCCCCACCTCCACCACCACCTTCTACAGCCGGCTCTAAAACGTTGTTCTGGGTGGGGGGGTTTTATTTTTGTTCATCAGGTCCAAGATTTGTTTGTACGTGTGGAAAGTCTTACAAATGGAAGGAGGGGTTGCATCGTCATCAACTGTTAGAGTGTGGTAAAGAGCCTCAGTTTGCGTGCCCTTATTGCCCTATGAAGACAAAAAGAAAGGAGGGCATGAAGAGACACGTTCTTTGCATGCACAGCGACATGTTTCCTGAAATGAAAACACTACTTTCAAGCAAAGCGTTAAACGCAAACCTGTAGATCCATTTAATTAGTGCCGTAGTTGGAAAAAAACAACTTATTTTCGTGTTGTAAATCAGTAGCGTGTAAATAATTTGTATTTTGTAGCCCTGGAAAACTATATAATAATAAACAAAACGTTGGTGGTTATGGCATTTGATTGCTCTAAGCGTTAATTAACACAATCACTCTTTATCCGAGCCTCATACTCCCCCACCACGACAGCACTAAATTCTATTGCACATGCAACGTGATTATTTGGTCCTCAGACTACCAATTTAACTGTTTTTTGTTTTTTTACGTTTCGAAGAGCCTCGACGCAGGTGCAGAACCTCGCTGGCCAACTCTGGAGACGCTCGTTTGCGTCTAGAATTGTAGGAAAAAAACACTCATTAATGGTTAAAAATCTAAAATTGAGAAAATTAGTCAAATCACTTGGTACTATTGATGCAAACTGTCGGAACAAAATTGAGAAAATGTGCTGATTCACAGTTTTTGAACGCCTTTTTACGGTTGAAATTGAGAAAAGCGCCAATTTGCTGTTCTTGGTTCATTTACCCGGATGAAATTGAGGGGGAAAACGTTAATTCGCGGCCAAAAGCGTTAATTTGCGGCTAATAATTAAGAAAGAATACGTGATCATCGCGGCTAAAATGTGGAAAAAGCGGTCATTCGTGGCGAAAATTGATGAAAAGCGCTAATTAGCGGATCTGAGGTTATGTACGCGGCCAAAATTGAGACAAATTCTAATTCATGGCCAAAAGTGTGAAAAATTAATAGTTTCGAGGTGAAATTGATAAAAAAAAACGCTACTTCCCGGCTAATTGACAGTGGGAATATTCCTGGCTAAAATCTAGTAAAAGTGCTAATTCCTGGCTAAAATTAAGAAAAAAAACGCTCATTAATGGGCGAAAAATTTAGAAAATGCGTCAATTTACTGTTGCTATCAATGCAAAGTGAGGGACCAAACTTAAGAAAAAGTGTTATTTCACGGTTTTTGGCCAGCTTTTTGCGATTAAAATTTAGAAAAGCCGCTAATATGATGTTCTTGGGTCATTTACCCGGTTATAAAATTGAGAAAAATCGCTAATTCGCGGCTTAAATTGAGAAAAATTACACGATCATAGCTAAAATTGAGGAAAAGCGGTAATTTGCGCATAAAGTCGAGAAAAGGTGCTTAAAAACTTACGGCTAAAATTAAGTAAAAATGTTAATTCGTGGCAAAAATTTCAAAAAAAAAACTCAATCGCGTCTAAAATTACGAGAAAAACTCTCAATGATTGTTGAAATTGAGAAAATGCGTAAATTCACAGTGTCTTGATGCAAGCTGTCGGAACAAACTTGACAAAATAAGTGCTAATTGACAGTTTTTTGAGACATTTTCACGGTTTAAATTCACGGGTCATCTATCCGGCTAAAATTGAGGGATTGAAACCGCTAGCACGCGGCTAAAATTGCACTCGATCGTGGCTAATAAAAGCGTTAATGAGCCGTTCCTAAAGTATAATTGCGATGCATAGTTTAGAAAAATGGCTCATATTGGCGGGTAAAATCAGTTATTTGTGGCTAAAATTGAGGAAAATCGATAATGAGCGGTTCTGAGGTCAAGTAAAATTTAGAAAGAAAATTATAATTCATGGCTTAAATTGAAAAAAAAACAACGAAAAATCAATAAAATTAATGAAAAGCCCTACTTTCCGGCTAATTAACAGCTAAAAGCTCCGGCTGAATTCGAGAAAAAGTGCTAATTCATGCGAAAATAAGGTAAAAGAGCTAAACCGTGTCTAAAATTAAGAAATAAAACCTTCTTTTGTGTCTAAAATTGTCATAAAACAATCAATGATGGCTATAATTGAGGAAATGCGTCAATTCACTGCTCCTTTTGGTGCAAACTGTTGGATCAAACTTGAGAAAAAGTGACAATTCACAGATTTTGGACGCCTTTTTACGGTTAAGCGCTAACGTGTTGTTATCGCTAATCCGCGGATAAACTCGAGAGAAAAAGGTTTAATTCGCTGATGAAAATCAAGAAAGAGCACGCGATCGTGGCTAAATTCCGCGGTTATAAATTGAGAAGAATAGCTAACTCGTGATCAAAATTGATGAAAAGCCCTGATGCCTGGCTAAAATCGCTAATTCGGGGCTAAAATTGACAAAGGGCGGTTGTTCGCGGCTAAAATTCACAGCAAAATACCGATAATTAGCGGTTAAAATGGATAAATAGCGCTCGTATTGGCTGCTAAAATTAAGAAAAATGAGATCCGTGGTTGAAATTGAGGAAAAGCGCTATTGAGCCGTTCTGGGGTTAAGTTCGTGGAAAAATTGTTATTATTCATTGGCTAAAAATGATAAAGATCTCTTGTCTGCAGCAAAAATTATATAAAGAGCTAATTCAGGGCCAAAATCGACAAAGAGCGGTCGTTCGCGGCTAAAATTCATAAAAGGCAGTCGTTCGCTCATATTTGCTGCTGAAATTGAGAAAAATGAGTTATTCGTGGCTAAAATTGAGGAAAAGTGCCAATCTACTGTTCTGTGGTTGATTCCGCGGCTAAAATTGAGAACAAAATGCTAATTATGGCTAAAAGTGAGGAAAATCGCTAATTCACCTGCGAAATTGATAAAAAGCGCTAATTTTTTGGCTCTAATCGGAAAAATCGGTTTTTCGTGGCTAACAACCGCTAATGTGCTGTTCTTGGGTCATTTACCCGGCTAAAATTGTTAAGAACAAAACTTATTCGGTACGTGCCACCTACCGTTTATTCGCGCTTATTTTTGGAATTTTAACCGCAGTCTTGCCCCAGAAACTGCATATTAGCGCTGTTTCTCCATTTTATCCGCGAATGGTCGTTTTTTTTATGAATTTTAGCCGTGAAAGAGCGCTCTATGTTGATTTATTGGACCCGAATTTTAGCCAGAAATCAGCGCTTAATTTTATCAATATTGCATCGATTTTTCTCTTGAATTCGCATTTTTTTTCATTTTTAGCCGTGGACTTAGCCCCTGAACATCTCTTCAGCGCTTTTCGAGCGCTCCAGCAGGGACCGGGGTGGCACAAAAATCGGAGAAAACGGAGAAACTCAACAAGGAAATCAAGGCCTGAGGGGCCTTTTAGCCGAAACCGTCTACATTTTTCAATTCATCATGGTCTGGGAGGGATTCAAAAACTGCGTTTGGCTTAGATCGGAACTAGGGGTGAAACCGCGATTCCGGTCGCCCTAACCACAATAAGTTCTAACTAAAAAATGCTCCAGCCGCCCTCAAAATCAGCCATAATGTGACAGATAAATCGTCAGACTCGCGCTACATAAAACCTAGCCTAAAGAGCCTTTGAGGTATGAGCTTGAGTCATGACTTATGAGTGTGTAGGTAACTTACGTCACGAGCAGTTCTTGAGTCTGTGACTGTTGGGTTCTTAGGTCAGTCCATACAGATTCCGCGGTGCGTTTAAATCAAGCCGGTTTCTCGAAGTAAAATATCTTTCCCCACCCTACCCACCCCACCCCACCCACACCCTCTGAACGCTCCGAATAATACGCACATTTCTGTTTTTACAGAGTCCGACGAATATCCGTGTCCAAACTGCGATCGGATCTACAAATACAGGCGAAACTTGTGTACGCACATGAAGAACGAGTGCGGTCAAGAGCCCAAATTCTCTTGCCCGGGCTGTAATTTCAAGACAAAGAGAAAGTTTTGCCTGAAAAAACACGTCGGCTTTATTCACCCTCAACTGTTTAAGAAAATTTTCCGTTAAAAATCATATCAGGAAAAGTCGCATACACTCCCCCCCCCCCTCGATAATCCTGCCTCCTCAACAACTGCCAGCTTGTTTTCACTACATTTCAGAAGAAATTTCTTTTTTCTTTATTTTGTGTGTTTTTTATTTAAATCTTTGGCTTTACTGCTTATTTTCCATTGATTAGAAAATGCCTCGAGGCCTCAAACTCTAATTCTTGCCCCCCGCCCCTCCACCCACCCGCTCCACCACCCTTCTTGTCTGTAAACAGGACCAGCTTACGACGCCTATTTCAGGCGCTACGCTTGCGAGGACTGCGGCAAGGCGTACTTGAACAAAGTGAGCTTAATTCGTCACAAAAGGTACGAGTGTGGGAAAGACCCTCAATACAACTGCCCATACTGTCCACACAGGACGAAACATCGAACTTCGTTGAAAAAACACGTCTTCAATATACATGCTGACAAAAAGCTCGCCTAGTTTTGTTTTGTTTGTTTGTTTTTTCGTTTGATATTATTTATTTTTTAAACTTTATTCAATGAATGTAAATATACATTTCCTGCAGTTCCTTTTCTCTGAGAGTGCATTGTAAATCAAATCATTTTTTAACAAGTTTTTTTCAGGGAGAAAATAATAAATTGTGAGTTACCGATAAATGATTCATTTATTTGTTTAAATGCGCTGCCACGTAACCTACCCCCGCCCCCGCCCTTCTCGACCATCGAGTATTATTGTTCGCTTTGTTAACATCGTTTTACACATTATTTACAGGTTCGGGGTCGTTCAAATGTGACGCCTGTTCAGCCGTGTACAAGAACAAAGGAACGCTGGTTCGTCACAAAAAGTTTGAATGCGGCAAGCCCAAGTGTTTTCGGTGTCCTTACTGTCCGATGAAATCCAAGCGAAAGGACAGCATCAAATATCACGTTCGAGCTAAACACTGGGACATGAACGCGTTGGACGATATTAATTTGATTCAATCGTTTCGTTTGGAATATTGACGGCAAATACTGGTGAATCGATTTAAACAATTTTTATTTTGTTTAAACACATTTTTATTTGTTTATACATTCATGCACTTGTTGTTACTGAAAGCGTTACATTCTGCACGCTGTTGCCCAGCGTGTCGTGAAAATAAAATCATTTTTAGAACACAATACTTGGACTTTGTTACAGTTCCTGTATAATAGTCACCCCCTCCCCACCCACCAAAGTCAATTTGGACTTAAGAAGGGGTCGGAGTTAATGACAGTAGGTCCGTTCCTAGCCACGGAGCTTATGGGCTGGCCTGTCGAGACAGAGTGGCACTAGGTCCTTTATTGCCGGGCCCAGCTTTCCTTGGAAGGGCCGAGAAAGGAAAACGAAAGATTTACTGAGGTTGAAGCTCTACCGCTGTTATAGCGTTTAGTAGTTGGAGCTTCGCTGTGGTTCGACCTTAGCTGCAGTTGACCAGTGGTTCGATTTTCACTGTGGTTGGAGCTTTCCTGGGGTTGAACATTTTCAATGGTTGGACATTGTCTGTGGTTGGACCGTTGCTGTGGTTTGACCTTCGCTGTGGTTCGACCTTTACTGTGGTTGGAGCTTTGCTTTGGTTAGAACTTTACTGTGGTTGGACCTTTTTATGTGGGTGGAAATTTGTTGTAGTAGGACATTTGCTGTCGTTCGACCTGAATTGATGAGGGCGACCCTATACTGTGGTTGGAGGTTTCCTGTGGTACGACCGTGGCTGTGCTTGAACCTTGGCTGTGAATTGACCTTTATTGTTTTTTTACCTTTGCTTGTGGTATGACCTTGGCTGTGGTTCGACCTTGGCTGTGGTTCGACCTTGGCTGTGGTTCGACCTTGGCTGTGGTTCGACCTTGGCTGTGGTTCGACCTTGGCTGTGGTTCGACCTTGGCTGTGGTTCGACCTTGGCTGTGGTTCGACCTTGGCTGTGGTTCGACCTTGGCTGTGGTTCGAACCTTGGCTGTGGTTCGAACTTGGCTGTGGTTCGACCTTGGCTGTGGTTCGACCTTGGCTGTGGTTCGACATTGGCTGTGGTTCGACCTTGGCTGTGGTTCGACCTTGGCTGTGGTTCGAACCTTGGCTGTGGTTCGACGTTGGCTGTGGTTCGACCTTGGCTGTGGTTCGACCTTGGCTGTGGTTCGACCTTGGCTGTGGTTCGACCTTGGCTGTGGTTCGACCTTGGCTGTGGTTCGAACCTTGGCTGTGGTTCGACCTTTGGCTGTGGTTCGGCCTTGGCTGTGGTTCGACCTTGGCTGTGGTTCGAACCTTGGCTGTGGTTCGACCTTGGCTGTGGTTCGACCTTGGCTGTGGTTCGACCTTGGCTGTGGTTCGACCTTGGTTGTGGTTCGACCTTGGCTGTGGTTCAAGCTTTGGATGTTGTGAAACCATCACTGTGGCTGGACCTTAGGTGTGGTTGGACCTTTGCTGTGGTTGGAGCTTCATAACGCTCCAACGTGCAACTAAAATCAAGGTTAAACCACAGAAAAGCTTCGACCACAGCAAAGTTGAACCACAGCCAAGGTCGAACCTCAGCCAAAGCGCGAACGATATGCAAAGTCCAACCACAGAGAGGCTCCAACCACACATAAGCTCCAACCACAACAAAGCTCCAACCACAGCCATGGTCAAACCACAGACATGATCGAACCACAGCAAAGATCAAACCACATAGAGGCTCCATCCATAGAAAAGCTCCAAGCACAGCAAATCTCCAATTACGCTCCAACCACTACCAAGGTCGAACCACAGCAGTGGTCGAACCACAGTCACGGTCAAACCATAAACAAAGCTCGAACCCCAGCCCAAGTCCAACCACAGACATTGTCGAACCACAGCAATGATCTAGCCACAGAGAGGCTCGAACCACAGAAATGCTCGAACCACAGTAAAGTTCGAACCACAGTAAAGGTCAAACCACTGCAAAGGTCCAACCACAGCACAGCTCCAGCCCCAGCAATGTTAAACCACAGCGAAGGTTCAACCACAGAAAGGCTCCAGCCACAGATAAGCTCCAACCACATTTATGTTCCCACTGCAATAAGCTCTAGCCACAGTTAAAAACCTCCAATCACTCAGTAACGTCCCAACCACAGGAAATATCCAACCACCACACGACTTCAACAACACAAACGCTTCAGTCACAGCAAAGGTCGAACCCATTCTCTCTACGGCCCTGCTGATAAGAACTGTGCCAGAACCTCTCGTGTTCGGCTAGTGGCCGCCTCTAGCACGGCGAGTCCTTAATCACATGGCAGTTTTTTTTTTTTGGTCCCGACAAAGTTATTGCAGGGCTTTGTCCTTCCCCTAGTGACTATAGCCCGCCCCTCCTCCCTGAGTAAAGCGAGGTCGCCTGGAGGCTTCTCCGACGATGAAAAACTTTGCAGCTGTGAATTCGAGTTTATGTGTGCTAAACCTTTCGCTCTTTAATTTGACATTTTAAGCTATTTTTTGGTTTGTTTGACCCCTTTCTACCACTCGCTCTTTGATTTTTTCCCATTTCATCTCCGCATCCTAAATTGTTGTAATCCTTTGTCACAGTTGTTTTTTTAGTGGTAATCAAAACGAAGGAAAAAAAAATCATTTTGTTTTCTTTTTTCTTTTTTTTTAACATTTTATTTTTTAGCTTCGGACAGAGGTTTCGCTTGCTCCGATTGTGGGCGCTCGTATCGATACAAAATAAGCTTGAACCGTCATCATCGCTACGAGTGCCATAAAGAGCCCAAATTTGTGTGCTCGCTGTGCCCCTACCGTGCCAAACACAGGTCGTCGCTGAAAACACACATGGTGTCGCGTCATTGTTCGAATAAACAGCCGGGGGGTGGCATTTGAACCAGTTCATGTGAAGGACTTGCCTGGGTTACGAGAGGGGGGGGAGGCTTGTTTGTTACATGAAAATGTTAAGTTTTGCGTTATGTTCCTGTGTTTTAGAAAAAAAATAAAATTTGTTGTTTTTTTTTTTGTTTTTTGTAGCTAACCGCGAGCGTTGATCGTCAATTAAATTTGTAAAATTCCTCTAACTAGACAATATTGTAAAAAAAAAAATGAGTAAACTAGTTGTGCAAATCGTTTTGTCCCTGCTTCGTCCCATTTCATTCATCCCGATCGAGCACTACGTGGATTTTTACGCTCTAATAACGCCTCCTTTTAACCTTTTTACAGGTGTGCCCGGCAAACGATTTCCTTGTCTCAGCTGTGGTAAGTCGTACAAGCTGAACAACAGTCTACGGAAGCACGTTCGTTATGAGTGTGGCAAAGACGCTCAGTTCAAGTGCCCTTTGTGTGTTTACATGTCGAAAAATAGAAGCAACTTTAAACGGCACATGTATATTAGGCATCCTGCTGAGTGTCACTTGTAAAATCGCGGTATTTATTGTTACAATATTTTGTGTGTTCAAATAAAGATTCAAGACTGGTTTAGTACTACGTGTGTATGTTTATTCTTTATTTCAATTATTTTGGTTTCATTTTATCTGGTTTATCTTCTTTTTTTTCCTTGATAATAAATTCATGATTTTGCACTTTTTTTTAAATACTTCAAACCTTGTTTTTTCTTCTTCTTCTTCCAACAGGTTTCTGGCCCTCACACCACCAACTGGCACGGGAGAATCTTCGCTCCTCCCTGAACGGGCGAACGACCCGTCGACGCCGATGCATCGGCTGCTATCGCAAGCTTCGCACCAACATGGGTGCAACCGAGGCGAATCGCCGTGTGAAAAAAGTGTCGACCTACTGTTCCGAATGCCCCGGCCGGCCGGCACTTTGCCTTCTCTGTTACAATGAACACGTTCGCGACATGACTTGGATCCTACCGGCTCCGGGTCACGAACGGTTCACGGCGGAGGATAAAGACAGTACCAAAGTAGCTAATGAATTTATATATTATTAATCAATTTAATAACGTGTTAAAATTAATTTATTATTGTATTTTATTCTTTTTTTCTGTATATATTTGTAAATTTGTGTTCGAGCCTTCGCACGCGATCGAAGTAGTCATGACAGTACAATTCCTCAATAAGCCCCTTTTAAGTCGATGTTTCCAAACTTTATTAATTCGAACACATTATTTGGGCTTCTATGACGTCATTTTCTTCACATTCCAAATTTGTTTTAGGTCGTATTTTCGTCAAACCGTAACACCTGCTTACGGAAACGGTTTTGGGCGCCTGTAAAATTGTAAAACGTAACAATTTTGGAAATTGTTTATTTACAGTCGATCGCGTACAGAGTCTCTTGGACTTTTAAAGTTAGGATCACGGGTCATTTTTTTTCTCTCTTTTTTTTTTTTTTTTTTTTTTTTTTTGTTTTTCTTGATGTTGTGTATTTGTGAATTGGACGCACTTAAAGAAAAACAAATGTTGATGTCAATCTTATCCAAACTCCTCGCTTGATTCCTTTCACTAGCCTACCCCCCCTCCCCACCGTTTAAGTTAGCTAATAATAGCTTCACAGTGTTCATCATTCCAACGGCTCCGAACAAAAAATTGACACATGATAGCCTGTCTGTGACATTCTAGGGACAAACTAGAAGGTTATAGATCACACAAAGTCTAGGACACTGGACACTGTGAGCCTGAGAGCCTTCTGTGTCATGGTCGGACTGCCCTCGCCCTTCTCAATTATTATTTCTGGGGGGGGGGGGCAGCCTACAAATGACACTGGCCGGATGCTGCAGCTTGTGGCTATAAACTAATGCGCAAGTTCATGAAACCATTATTGGTTTGACCTTTGTTGAGGTTCGACCTATTTGAATCTTGCTGAGGTTAGACCTTTCGTCCATTGCTATGGTTGGACATTTGCTGTGGTTTGACCTTTCCTGTGATGGGACCTTTGCTGTGGTTAGACCTTTTCTGTGGTTGGACCTTTGCTGAGGAAAGGACCACTCACATCAATTGTCGAACCATAGCAAGGTGCAACCACAGCAAAGGTCAAACCACAGCAAAGGTCAAACCACAGCAAAGTTCAAACCACAGCAAAGGTCAGACCACAGCAAAGGTCAAACCACAGCAAAGGTCCAACCACAGCAAAGGTCCAACCACAGCTGAAAGTTCAACCACAGCAAAGCCTCACAGTGAAACTCCAAACAACAGCAGAGCGCGGAAATAATCTAATGCTCTGTCCCTTTCGACAGGTATTTGGTGGGGGAGGGGGGGCTGAGCTGAATTGGCTTCTCATTCTCTATCCTAGTACCTATCGTTTTTGAGCCTGAATTCGGAGGAATAATCGAAATTCAGTGAATAATACCGCCTTTGTTGGGGCGTCTCAGCGTTTTTTTTTATAGATTCTTTGGGCTGAGGTTTAGTGCACGGTAAGTTTTCCTAGGATCATGTTAAGACTAATCAAACGTTTTCTTGGAGTATAAACGCCAGTATCTGAGTCAAAAGTGAACGTTTTAAGACCGATTAGATTCTGTTGGTTAGAGTGGAGGGGGAGAAGAAAGAAATTGAGCCACGTGGCCGAATTGTACGAATTTCTGGTCCTATGCTCGCCCTCCACTTCATCAAGGGTTCCGGGGTACGGAGGACCATCAACATTGGAAAGGGTGTGTGTCTCGCGGCTGTTATTTTCAACTTGTGTCGATTGCTTCGTCCGATATTGACGTGAATTTTCGGTCCACTTGCTTGTGCTTTTTTTTCGGTTTTTGTTGTTTCTTTTACGATGATGTGTATGTTTATTGTTCGCTGATACATTTTAGATCGTTTTTTAAAATATTTTTTTCAACAATAAAAACGATAATTAATTACTGTTAAATCCAATTTTTTTTTTAGAAACATTTAGACGAGACAACAGTCATCGAAAAAAAGTGAAAAACTAACCGAATTTTGTTTTTATTTCTTTTTTTCAATATCATCCAGAAAAACAGAACCATCCAGGTTCTTCCAGTCTTTGGGTCGGTCGTCGAGGCCGCGTCACCATCGACCAATGTAAATATCTCGTCGAATTCATGTCGCAGAATAAAGACTTTGCGTCGAATCGTTGGTCCAGTATGAGAAGCAAAGACGCCTATGACCAGCAATGGGAAATGCTTGCCGATGAGTTGAACTCACTGGGACCGCTCAAACCCGTCGAAAAGTGGAGAAAAGTAATACGCTCCCCCCCTCCCCCAACCACCCATCATTCCCTTACGATTGTTTGTTGTAGTGTAAATCATTTGTTTGGTTTTTTTTTTGTATTTTATTTAATTTAGTGTTGGAGTGACTTAAAGTGCAACGCAAGAACTCGGGCTGTGAAATTGAAATTGAATTCCAAGGGCGATCCAGATTTCCTGTCAGGCTTGTCAAACGTCGACAAAAAGGTTTTAGACGTCATTGGGCCGGACGCTGTACAAATTCCGACAATTGACGATCTTTTAAACTATGAGATGAATGATTAAAAAAAAATGAATTTTATTTTAATTTACTGAAGATAAATTTGACTTATTCATAGTTGAATAAACATTATATTTTTACACGCAAACCGCATGAAATTTTAGACAACTTCTGAGTGTGAACTAGCCTCGTCAGCCCACACGGTTCGTTTCTTGCCAACTATTTTAAACGTCTTTAATTTCGTTCAAATACTGACGGGGTTTTCCCTTCTTTTGGTTTTTTTTTGTTCCAGGTCCCTTCGTCTGTTATAAATGTTCTCGAGTTTACAAATATTCGGGAAATTTGAACGCTCACCTTCGTTACGAGTGTGGCGTCGAGCCTCGTTTCAACTGTCCCAGTTGTTCGTATCGCGCCAAAAAACGAAACCATTTAAGGGCTCATATCGCGACCAAACACGCCGAAATAATATGAAGAAAAAAAAACAAAAAACAAAACAAACATTAATCTCGAAATGATAATATAATTTCAGTTAAAGTCAGTCTCCTGTCCTTTCCAAACACCCCACCCACCCGCCATTTTGTGTTTGTTCCAGATGCTTCGCGTTCGTGAACGACAACGATTCTTGGCACTCAACGGTCCACCGTGGTGGGGCTCTCCGAAGGTTCTGCCAAGTGGCACTTGAAAACAGTACGATGTCTTTCTTTTTTTTATGTTTTTTGTGTGCCATTTTGTTTGTTTAATAAAATTTATTTTGATTTGCTTTGTTTCTGTTTCTTTTATACGATCAAAATTTACTAATTTTAGTTTGGTCTGATGTTGGTTTTTTTTTGTTTTTTTTTTTGGGTGAAACACTTTGTTTTCGATACTCTTCTTTTGCCTGCTTACTCACATCTCTTCTTAACCCCACCCCCACCCTCTACCACCGTTTACTCGCTACGATTTTAATGTTTTGTTTGTGGGGTTTCCCCACCCCCCTCTCCACACCACTATCAAATCAATTTTCAGATCTCAACAGGCACTATTGTTTCAAGTGTGGCCGAGGGTACAAGCACAGGAATCATTTGAACAGTCACATTCGCTACGAGTGTGGTCAAGAGCCGAGATTTCCCTGTCCATCGTGTCCGTACAAGGCGAAGAAAAAGTACAATCTGAGGAAGCACTGCGAAGCGAAGCATAAAGATGAAATGGCGGGTATAGGTGAAAACGAAATTGTTTGGTTGAAATGAAAAAAAAAAAAAAAAATGCTGTTGTTTCTGCGTTGACCTTATTTATTTGTTATTAACTTTTTTTGTGCTTCGACTGATAAATACACTGTTTTTTCTACTTTTTTAAATAAAAATGTGCAAGATAATGTGGGAACTACTCCTTCCCCGACCCGTTTCAGGCTCGTCAAACCAACAAGTCACCAATTATTGGGCGTTGATCACAGAAGACCACACGTAAGATGCGAGTATTAAGTGCCAGGAAGCTTGGGGCGTCGTGGCACTGTGATCATGCCCTGTGGAGTAAAATTCACTCCCCCACCGTCCACTAATGCTTTCTGAACGGCTCATGGATCAGTTTTTTTTGTGATTCAAAAAGTCATCGTCTTTTCAGTGAATTTGAAGCTTAATTAACAAATTTCCACTCCTCAGTGAATTTCCCAAAGGCGCCATAGGACTTCCATGAGTCACCCAATTAACCCAAGTGCGTCCCAAAAACAGTGAGTAAATCCTCCCCAATCAGAAACGTTTTTCAACAGCACTCGGTTAACCGTCCACGCTTTTTTTTTTTTTTTTTTTTTTCTCTCTCTTTGCTTGTTCTCGCAGATTCTTCTTCTTCCTCTTCTCGACCGTTCAGATGTCACATGTGTGGCCGCAACTACAAACGCCGCGGCGCTTTGACCAGCCACTTGACTTTCGAGTGCGGCAAGGAGCCGAGCTTCGCCTGCCAATATTGTCCGTATCGAGCCAAAGTCAAAAGCAACCTGAAGGCTCACATTCTGAACAAACACTTTGTCACATTTTAATTCGACGTTATACAAAAGTAGGTGAATATAATGTATATTATTTATTATGTATTTTAAAGTTTTTGTCTGATTTATTCGTCTTAAAATGTGCTATGGGCGAATACGGGGTAGCAGTGTTAAACTCCATAGAATTTCCTGATGTTTTTTAAATTCGTCTAATACTTTATTTTTCAATTTTCCAGAATCTAAATCGTTTCCTTTCACTTACGAACGGCGTGGCCGAACCTTCCAGTTCAACAAACATTTGAGACGACACGAATGCGGTGAGAAGCCTCTCTAATATTCACATAATATTCATGTCCCTTCCCTAGACGCATTCAAAGCTATTTTGTATAAATCCCCCCCCACCACCACCACCACCAAGGACAGTTTTTCTTCATTGAACAGCAGGCCCGCCGAACTGGTCAGAAGCCACGGAGAGGGCCCCCCCAAGTCCTAATTTTATCCGCGAATGTGCGCTTTCTCTCAACTTTATCCGCAAATTACTGTTTTTTGTTGTTGTTTTGTTTCACTTTGCCATGATTGGCTCAATTTCAGCCGTGGATTTGCGCAAAACTAGCACATGTAAGCATTTTTTTAGCCGTAAGAGGGCATTTACATACCATGCATCAGCGGGTTTTTTTTCAAATTTCGATCTTGAAGTTGCATCCTCCTCAGAGCACCACCACCATTATCAGTGAATTGACAGTTCAATCACAATTTTAAGGCGTGAATTTTCCCAATTTTTAGCCGCTAATTGGAGCTTTTTCTCAATTTTAGTCACGAAATTAAGTAGCGCCTTCGGAAGCCACAAATTGGCGCATTTTATACTTACACTTTATCCGCCAATTTTCTTCATTTCATCCATGAATTTGAAATTTTCCTTAATTCCAGCCGCTAATTAGCGATTTTTTTTTCAATTTCAGCCACCCCATAGCGTTTTTCCCATAATTTAAGCGGCTAAAAAGCGATTTCCCCTAATTTCAGTTACAATGGTTTTTCTCAATTTCTCAACTTTATACCGCAAATTTGCCGGTTTAGTCCATTTTAGCTGCGAATTAGCGATTCTGTTCACTTATAGTCATGAATCAGCGCTTTTTCAATTCAGCCGCGCTAATTAGTGTTTTTCCTATCATTTTAGCGGCTAAATAGCTATTTTCTCTCAACCAAATTGTGGGTTTTTCTCAATTTCTGCTGTAAATTAGCGCTTTTTCTCAATTTTACACCGCGAGTTAGCCAATTTCATCAATTTTAGCTGAGAATTAGCGATATTTCCACTTTTAGTTACGTATTTAGAGCTTTCCCTCTATTTATAGGCCACGAATATCCAAATCCTTGGCCGCTTTAGCGATTTTCATCAATTCCAGCCGTGAATTGGAGTTTTTCTCAATTTTAGCCGCGAATTAGAGAGTTTTTTTTTCTATTTCGTCCACAAATTAGCGTCTTTTGAGTAATTTTAGCAATGAACTAGCGCCTTCCGCTCAATTTTATTCGGGATTAAGCGTCCTTTTTAAAAATGAGCTTGTGAATTATCGTTTTCCGTAATTTTAGCAGCTAATTTCTGCTTTTTCTCGAGCTTGGATGCAAATTAGTGCCTTTTCTACTGTCGTCCATCAGCGACTATCCGGCGTTTATCCGCAATATTAGCCTTGCATTAGCCATTTTTCTCATCCCTCTCACCCCCCCCCCCCCAGAATTAGAGTTTTTCTCAATTTTAGACGTGATTTTATTCACTTTTTACTGTGAAATAGCGGTTTTTCTCAATTTAAGCTGTGAACATGGCCTAAAAACAAGTAAGTTGGCCTCTACTCACCTCTAATCTGCGATTTATTATCAATATTATCCGCGAATTAGCGTTTTTTCCCGTAGACGTCTTTCACCCACAATCCTAACTGGGCCCGGGGCGAAAATTTCTATGGAGCCTTTCAATAAAGGAGAAATAATAATGTTAGCATAGCGTTAATCTATGGCTTTTATTAACGAATTAGAGAATTAGCGCTGTGTGTTCACCATATCATCCGCCAGTGCATGCGCCAAATATACGCATATCATGCTCAATTTAATCCGCTAGTTTATAATCTTCTCAATTTTAGCTGCGAATGATCGTATTTTGTCAATTTTAGCCGAAAGTAACGTTTTTTTCTATTTTAACCACGAGCTAGCGGATTGTTTTTACCTACGCCCGTCATGAATTTGCCCCTTTTTCTCAATTATAGCCACAAAGCGGCCTTTAAAGGCCGCGAATTAACGTTTTTTCTCCACTTTATCCGCGTTTGTTCTCCATTTTATTCGCGATTTAGTGATTTTCATCAATTTTACCCTCTAGCTAGCAATATTTCACAAAGCCCGCCGTGAAATTAGCACTTTTTCTCAATTTTAGCCGCGAATTATTATGTTTCTTGACTTAAGCCGTGAATTTGTGATTTTTTTCGTTTTTATCCACGAATTATCATTTTTTTGTGAATTAGCATTTTATATTCATTTTAGCCATGAATTAGGGATTTTTTAAGGGATATTTTATCCGTGAAATAGGACATTTTTCCTATTTCGACCGCGAATTATAAGAATTTTCTCCGATTTTAGCCGCTAATTAGCAATTGTTTCCGATTTCAGCCACGAATTAGTGATTGTGATTTTCGAAAAATGTTAGCGTTTTTCTACATTTTCCGGCGCAGACTACATTATCACGCATTATCCGCTTATTGGTGCTTTTTGTAAATTTGCGTCCACGAGCAATTTTCCTCTGATTTTTGCCCCGAATAGTAATAGTGATAGTCCAAAAAATTTTAGCGTTTTCTTCATGTCACCGGCAAATTATCGATTTTTCTCAAAGCCCACCTTTGAGTTCTCTAGATTTTAGCCGCCAATCTGCGTTTTGCTCAATTTTAGCGTGATGTTAGCAACTTACTCCATTTTAGCAGTGAATTAGCGTTTTTCTTGACTTCAGCCGCGAATTGTTGACTTTTTTTCTTTTTTTTATGCCCGAATTATTGATTTTTTTCACACTTCTTCAGCGAATTAGCACTTTTTATCAATTTTATCCGCGATTTTAGCAGCGAATAAGCGCTTTTTAGGTGCTTGATCCGCGCGAATTAGTAATTCGCCTCAATTTCAGCTTCGAAATGGTGTTTTTCGTAATCGTCCTTGCTATTGAGCAGCGACGAATTTAGCGTTTAGCTGCAAATTTGCCGGTTTTTGGTTCATTTTTTACATTTTGAGCAGCGAATTATTTGCACAATTTGAGCTGTAAATTAGCGAATTTTCTCGATTTTAGCCGCTAATTAGAACTTTTTCTGCACATTATCCGCGAATTAGTGTTTTTCCTCGAATTCGACTTTGTCTTCATTAATACAGCGAATTTGCGGTTTTTTTATTATTCTAGCACCGCTGTTAGCTATTTTGTTTCTCTTTTAGCTATGGATTAGCGTTTTTCTTTCAGTTTTAGTATCGAAGTTCCCTTCGGAAGCCGCAGACTTGTTTTTTTTTCGATTTTAGACGTCGATTAGCGTTATTTCTGCATTTCATCCACGAATTAGTGTTTCTTCTTAATTTTAGCTGTGAATTAGCCTTTTTTCTATCAATTTACAGCAGCGAAGTAGCGTTGTCATCTGTGAATATACGATTTCTCTCAATTAATCGGTGTTTTGCCAATTTTAGCTGCAAAATTGCAATTTTTTTTTTTTTTTTTTACTTATAAGCAGCAAATTAGAACTTTTATCAATATGAGGTGTGAATTAGAGTTTTTCTTACATTTATCCGGGCAAATTAGTGATTAATCTCAATTTTTCCCGCGAATCATCGTGTTTTGTTTTTTTTAGCACCGTATTAGCTATTTTGTTTGAAATTCGAAGCGGAATTTCCGTACATCAATTTGAGGGCAAAATTCTTGTGATACGCCCGCATATTGAGGACAAAATGGCACATTGAAAGCCGCTGTTTGATCGTAACGACACATTTTTGGTGTGATTTTGATCCGAACTGTCATATTTTACGTTTACACGGCATGGGAAATACGAAACAGATTTATCCCCCCCCCCCCATCTTCACCAGCATAATGCGAATGCTCCCAGCGACCCACTAACCATTCACTGGGATCTCTTTTCCCGCCGCCACCGTAATCGCAGACTGTTATTTGCTCTTGAAACAGGTAAGCAAAGGAGGAAAATCGATCCAAAATTGTTGCTGCCAATACTGCGGTCGCTACTACACGTACAAACGAAGCCTGACGCGTCATTGGAAATTCCAATGTACCAAAGTGCGGAAATACTACTGCTCTCATTGTAACTTCGCCGGTGACGGACGGAGTGAACTTACGGTGCATTTGCTTATTTGCGAAAAAAGCTGGAAGTGAAAAATGTTTGCTGGGTATTTGTGGTGTGAAGGGAGGGGGGATTTACTTATAGTTGGCGTTTTGTTGTCCTGGCTTTACAATTTTGACTGTGAAAGTTTAATTAATTCAGCGTTTCGTTCAATAAAGTGTTGTTGGTTGGAGGCCAATCTAACTGTGAGTTGAGCATTTTGTAGTTTGACCTTTGCTATGGTTGGACCTTGGCTGTGCTTCGGCTTCTGACCAATATCGGAACAGTTTGAAAAAATGACCCCAAACCCCCCCCCCCCGTTGTGGTGGTTACGGCGAAAAATGACTCAAATTTTCTACGAAATCGCGTCATTTTCATTTCGGGTAATTCTAAAATCGCAAACAGATTTCTATTGGACGAGCCGTTGAAGGGATTTTCACCCGTGACTCCATCGTTTATGGTCTCTCAGACATCCTCCCCCCCCCCCCGACCCATCACAAGGGTTTCTTCCCCACCCGTCTAATCGCAGTTATTTGCCTTTAAAATAGGTAAGTACCGGAAGAAAATCAACCCGAATTTTTGCTGCCAATACTGCGGTCGCTACTACACATACAAACGAAACCTGACACGTCACTGGAAATTCCAATGTACCAAAGTGCGCTAGCACTACTGCTCACTTTGTAATTTCGCCGGTGAAGGACGTAGCGAACTTACGGCGAATTTGCTCATTTGCGAAAAAAAATGGAAGTGAAAAATATATTGCGGGTGATTGGGGTGTGGGTGGGGGTTGTTGAACTTTGTGGACGTTTTGTCAATTATTTATGTAAAAGCTTAATTATTTTAATGTTTTCTTTAAAAGATTGTTTCAACTGTATCAATCTGGGAGCCTTCCCAACCAGTCAACCAGTTCTTTGCCCTGTTCAGAACCTCCTGTCCCACCCTTTTTTGCTAAAAACTAGCCGATCACCTCGATTTCGTCAATTTTTGTGCTAATCTTCGGGTTTGCGATTGGTATCCCCCAAACAAGCCCCCACACCATCACCACCACCACCATACTATGGTGTGGGTGGCTCTATCGCTGATCAGCAACTCAAGTAATGTAAACCCGCGCGGAATGCCCGCAACGATTCCTCTCGCTGAAGATGACGTTACACGTCGACCTGGAACTCTCCAAGATCTATGGGAAGACGAGCGTCAACCTAAAAACATAGTGCTCAGGCCTGTTGTGTGAGGGGGGGGGGAGGGCACTGCAGGGTCCGATATCTCCGGGCCCGGCCTTCCTTGGGGGTCTAGATTTGAAAAATCAAGAAAAGGAGGAAGTCAATAAAAAAAGAAAGTTTAACTGAGATTCGACCTTTACTTTGGTTGGACCATTGCTGTGGTTCGACCTTGGCAGTGGTTCGCCCACCAATGAGGTTGGAGATCGGTCGTGGTTCGAACTTTGCTGTGGTTCGACCTTTGCTGTCGTTCGACCTTTGCTGTGGTTCGATCTTGGTAGTGGTTTGCCTTTTGCCGTGTCAAACCCGTCCTGGTTCTGCCCTCTCCCCGCCAACGTTCATCACCACCGCAACGAAACTAATTTCGTACAATTTTAATTCGTTTTTACAGTTTTCCAGCGGCCACGTCACACCTGCGATCGTTGCGGTCGAAATTATAAGCACAAGACAACGCTGACGAGCCATCAAAAATTCGAGTGCGGCGTCGAACCGCAATTCAAGTGTTCATTCTGTTCGTACCGGTGTAAAGTGAAAAGTAACTTGAGGTCGCATATTCTACTCAGACACGCAACCATTCCAGACAATATTGTGCCTTGACTATGGCTTTTTTGTTATTGTAAAATTAAACTAAAGGAGCTTGACTTGAAAATTGTTCGTCCTTCAAACTAGAAAACACCACCAAGCGTCTTTTCCAGTCTTATTTTAGGGAGTATTTCACAGTGACCTAAACCCCTGATGATGACTCCGGCGTGAGTACGAAAGCCAAATCTTTACACGCCACCTCGCTCCCCCCCCCCGCTTTCTCCCTCTCCTTTCGTCTTGTAAACTATTACTCATATTATTATAAATTTCTAGGTTCTCGAAAAAGCGGAGCCTTTACCTGTCAACAGTGCGGACGCTGGTACAAATATAAATGCAATCTGACGACTCATTTAAATCGAGAATGCGGCAAAGAGCCGCAATTCACTTGCGAGTATTGCCCGTTCAGGGCTTATTACAAAAGCAATTATAAAAAGCATGTGTTGGTCAAACATAAGCATCAACTTATGTCTGAAGGAAAGCTATACGATTTTATTAAGTAAAATAAGATTATGGTAATAACAGAGAAAGAAAAAAAAAAAACGTTTTTATTTGTTTGTGAGCGTTTTACCCTCCTTCCGTTAGGAACAGGGGAGGAAAATGAATTTTTCGTCGATACCCCTCACCTAACCGTTTACGAGTATCGTTCTAATAGTGTACCCCTCCCGCAAACCCACCCCCTTCCCCTTTTTTTTTATTTGTGCAGCACTATATGCGTGCAGTAAGTGTGGCAAAAAAAAGTACTCGTCACGGGGAGCTCTCTACTTGCACATGAACCAGGAATGCGGTAAAACTCCGTCGTACATGTGTCACTTGTGTCCGTACAGCAGTCATCGCAAGGGCAATTTGAAGCGTCATTCATTTTTGAAACACGGGAAAGTGAACGTTTCTGTAACAAATTCCGATTAATTAAACAAAAATTATTAAAACTATTGCCTGTTATCCGTCTTTTTTTTATTTATTCTTTACTAGCGGCAGAAAAACCCGTTGTTTTCCAGGTTCTTTGAGCTTTAAAAACACTCTGTACACTATCGGCTGGTCATCAAAAGTGGGTGGCTAAGCGTCTTCGCGATCTCGAAGAATCTCGGCGGGTCACCCCGAATGAGCGCGCCCCTTCGGCCGGAGCATCCAACCTTTTTGAATTTTGAAGAGCTAATCTTCTTTTTCTTCTTCCCCCCCCCCCGGTCATTTACAGGAGGCGTGTACGTCTGCGAGAAATGTCCCAGAACGTTCAAAACGCGGAGAGCCTACGACGGTCACACTTATCAAGACTGCGGCAAGACATACGAATGCAGCGCTTGCGGTCGAATGTACAATTCAACGCGTTCCATCAATTATCATCAAAGCTACGAGTGTGGCAAACAGCCCGAATATTTTTGTAGCTCTTGTCCTTATAAGAGCGTCCGTAAATATCAGTTGAAACGTCACTATTTACATGTGCACAAGGTGAACACATTTTCTCCACGGATGAAAACTGCGTAGTATGAGTACTGCGCAGCCGCATGATACTCGCGCTGTGCAATGCCTTGAGGCACCATTACGCGTCTGGTTGGTGCATCTTATACCCCTTCGAAGGTGTTAAATCGTAATACAAAACATTATTGCATCGATTATGTTTTCTGTGTATCACCCCCACACACCTCTCTCACCACAAACCACCACCAGCCCCCTTGCCCAAGCAATAAAGCTCGCTAACAGAAAAAAAAAAAAACCCCTGTTCCGAATCAAACAGATTTCACCGTCAACGGCCTGAAACGACGCTCGTGGATTTCACACGCATTTCCCGAGACGGTACCACCGGGCCTCGAAGGCACTCACACGCTGCTGTCGTTCACATTTGAACACCAGCAGAAGAGAAGGAAACAGAAACGGTGTCGCGTCTGTTTTAAAAGGGGCGTCTCGAGAAAAGTGTCGACGTACTGCGGCGGTTGCCAGGATCAGCCGGGATTATGCGTGGCCTGCTTCAAGGAGTACCATTCAGCCGTTGGAGGGGGGTCGCTGCGAAATGTTCATTTTTTGACCGACAGATAGCGCGTGACGTTCGATTCTAGTTATTTATAACGGTTGTGATAATTATTGTAATTTAAATTGTTAATTTTAGCGTAATAAAATACGTTTATATTCGCGTTAATTTCAACGCCCGCGTCATTCTGACCCGCCTACCCACCCACCATCACTCCCTGCTCCTCACACCAAAGAAAACCGCTAAAAATGAAACCTGTTTCAGGTTGCACGGGTACCTTCGCCTGTCCAGACTGTGGCAAATTGTACAGAGTCAAGGGAAGTTTGAAAACGCACAGAATCCGCGAGTGCGGAAAAGAGCCAAAATTCGCCTGCTCCCACTGCTCCTACCGAGCTTTTCAAAAGTCTAATTTAAAGCGTCACGCTTACGCCATACACGGACTTATTATTCAGTCATAAAGCTTTGCGATCGCAATTTGTTTTAAAACAATTTTATTTTCATTCGTCTTTTTTTTGTCATTAGTTAATAAAAACTATAATTTGTGTAAATTTTGTGCGTGGCTAACCCTCTCATTTTTCTTTTTTTTTTTTTTAGACCCATACATTTTTTATTGCCCTCAATGCAATAAGCCGTACAGAAATCGAAACAGTATGAATCGTCACATCAAACGGGAGTGTAACAAGGACAAACCTTTTGCCTGTCAGTCGTGCCCGTACAGAGCTCACCGTAAAACATCTTTGCAAATCCACGTGTTTAACGCGCACTCGAAGCCCAAACAAATGCCGCTATGACTCGAAACTGCACACTTTCTGTTGTTTAAATTATAAATTGTCTTTAAATAGGGACACTTTCTGACCCCCGGATCCTGAGTGGTAATGTTGCTTTCCGGGGCCACCTGTTGTGACCCCTTGCAGCGAGTTTTGGCGCGGAGCTCTCAAGTTGTTTATAAAAAAAAATCCCCATTCATTAATTATTAGAAAATACAATTTCGTGTATTTTTTGCACAAGGCTAACGCTCTTCGTCTGTTATTGTTGCTTTTTTTGTTTTTTTAGACATCTTGCATTGCCCCCAGTGCAATAAACCGTACAGAAATCGAAACAGCTTAAATTGTCATATCAAACGGGAGTGTAACAAGGACAGACTGTTCGCCTGTCCGTCGTGCCCGTACAGAGCTCACCGTAAAAGTAATTTAAAAATCCATGTGTTTAACGCGCACAAGACGACTGAAACAGGGCGATATTCATCTCTTTGACGATGAGTCGAAATTACACACTTTTTTATGTTTGAATCACAATTTTTTTTTGTTTCAATTAATTTTTGTCTCAGAGGCAGGAAAGATTTATGTTTTTTTTTTGTAACAGAGAAGATTGAAGGAAACGTCGCCGAAAAAAAGAATAAAAAACGGCAGGACTTGGTCCTCTGTTTACAAAATTACATTTATGTACAAACGAGCAATAAAGCACTCTTTTTTTGTTACCAAAACACTACAATAAATAACACCAATAGCCCAAACAGCGAATTTGTTTTCTATGAATCCTCAAAATTCAAGGTTTCAAATTTTAGGACCACGACTTGCCAAACTCCAAACTCCTTTTCTGAACGAGCCAAGCCCGCGATTTTGTTTTTCTTTGAATCCTTCAAAATTGGGTGAGAAATGGCCCAAATGTACCGCTGCGAGAAAGAATCCACCAATTGTGACGTTTGAATCAGCCGTTTCTAGACAGAGTCGTATTCTGCTGCAAAATTAGCAGTTTCTGGATAAACTAATCCGAATCTGATGGACGGAGAGCGGGAGGGAGGTGGGGAATTGATTGAAGGACTGAAGGAAAATCTAGTCTCTCCACAAATCCTTCAGTCAGTTATAAGGAACTCCTCTACAATGCCCGTCCATCGCGCTAGGGCGGTAAACAAAATGAATGCGGGAGGGGGGAGTTTTATATATGTTCACATAATAACCATACACCACCTTTTGTACAGAACTGCCTACGCGCTTGGTTGGACCTTTGCTGTGGTTGGACCACTGCTGTGGTTGGACCATTGCTGTGGTGGGACCTTTGCTGTAGTTGGACCTTCGCTGTGGTTGGACCTTTGTTGTGGTTGGACCTTTGCTGTGGTTGGATCTTCGCTGTGGTTGGACCTTCGCTGTGGTTGGACCACTTCTGTGGTTGGACCACTGCTGTGGTTGGACCATTGCTGTGGTTGGACCATTGCTGTGGTTGGACCTTCGCTGTGGTTGGACCACTTCTGTGGTTGGACCACTGCTGTGGTTGGACCATTGCTGTGGTTGGACCTTCGCTGTGGTTGGACCTTCGCTGTGGTTGGACCATTGCTGTGGTTGGACCTTTGGTATGGTAGGACCTTCGCTGTGGTTGGACCTTTGCTGTGGTTGGACCTTCGCTGTGGTTGGACCTTCGCTGTGGTTGAACCACTTCTGTGGTTGGACCACTGCTGTGGTTGGACCATTGCTGTGGTTGGACCTTTGCTGTGGTTGGACCTTCGCTGTGGTTGGACCACTGCTGTGGTTGGACCTTTGCTGTGGTTGGACCTTCGCTGTGGTTGGACCTTCGCTGTGGTTGGACCACTTCTGTGGTTGGACCACTTCTGTGGTTGGACCACTGCTGGGGTTGGACCATTGCTGTGGTTGGACCTTCGCTGTGGTTGGACCACTTCTGTGGTTGGACCACTACTGTGGTTGGACCTTTGCTGTGGTTGGACCTTCGCTGGGGTTGGACCACTTCTGTGGTTGGACCACTGCTGTGGTTGGGCCTTTGCTGTGGTTGGACCTTCGCTGTGGTTGGACCTTCGCTGTGGTTGGACCACTTCTGTGGTTGGAACACTGCTGTGGTTGGACCTTTGCTGTGGTTGGACCTTCGCTGTGGTTGGACCATTGCTGTGGTTGGACCTTTGCTATGGTAGGACCTTCGCTGTGGTTGGACCTTTGCTGTGGTTGGACCTTCGCTGTGGTTGGACCTTCGCTGTGGTTGGACCACTTCTGTGGTTGGACCACTGCTGTGGTTGGACCTTTGCTGTGGTTGGATCTTCGCTGTGGTTGGACCACTTCTGTGGTTGGACCACTTCTGTGGTTGGACCACTTCTGTGGTTGGACCTTTGCTGTGGTTGGACCACTTCTGTGGTTGGACCACTGCTGTGGTTGGACCATTGCTGTGGTTGGACCTTTGCTGTGGTTGGACCTTCGCTGTGGTTGGACCACTTCTGTGGTTGGACCACTACTGTGGTTGGACCTTTGCTGTGGTTGGACCTTCGCTGGGGTTGGACCACTTCTGTGGTTGGACCACTGCTGTGGTTGGACCTTTGCTGTGGTTGGACCTTCGCTGTGGTTGGACCTTCGCCGTGGTTGGACCATTATTGTGGTTGAACCTTTCCTGGGGTTGGACCTTTGCTGTGTTTGGACTTTTGCTGTGATTGGGCAATTGTTGCGGTTGGACCTTTTCCGGTTGGAGCTTATTGGTGGTTGGGCTATACTGTGATTGGACCATTGCTGTGGTCAACTCTTTGCTGTGACTGGACCGCCTGCAATTGCAAGGTCCTACCACAGCAAAGATCCAACCACAACAAATTTCCATCCACATCAAAGATCCACAAACAGCAATTTCTTATTCACAGCAAAGGTCCAACCACATCCAAAGTCCGACCACAATGAAGGTCGACCTAAAGTCAAAGGTCCAATCACAGTAATGAAGGTCGTCCCAAGGACAAATACACAAATATCGAACCACTGCAAGTTCCCAACCACAGCAAAGGTCCAACCACGGCAAAGCTCTCCACACAGTCAGAAACCTAAACACATGAGTCGAGCTCCAACCACAGTCAGCCCGATTTTAGCATTTCTTTTCTTATCGTTCTGGCGACGATCTTTGTTCAGTCCAACCCGGAGAATTCAGGGACGTGTCTTGCCTCTCAGACAGTTACGCCCTTCTCTGACGGTAAGGCAATTTTTTAATCTCTAGTGCCTTTTTAGACTTTTTTCTTATTTATCGTTGAAGCTGTCATTTTAGGGCACTAAATTGTAAACAATCTGATATCCACTTGGATTTTTAAAAAAATAATACTAGCCGTCAGTGAGATATACACACGTAATAAATTCGAAAAGATTGGTTCTGCCCCATCTGGTTGACTCTTTCGAAACTATGCCGCCAGTCTAGAATGATCCAGGTTTCATTTCGACATTTTTAACGCCATCGAGTTCATAGAGGTTAAAGGTCAAAGTTAGGATAAAAAAAAAAAAAGTTGTTTGTCAAGGTCCAGACTCTTCTTGCCTGTCCCAGACCTCCCCTCCTACTTTGCTGTTATTCTTCTGGCCACGAGCTCCTGGCACATTTTATTCTCCTAAGCATTCGCGGGGTCAAAACTGTTTAAAAACAACTATTATGCCGCTTTTTGCCTCGTGTTTTGAAACATTTTTTTTGTAATTTTGTATCAGGAGAGTAGGATGAGCTCCAAGCTCATCCCAGGAGGATTCTTCCCCCACCCCCACCCCCCAAAAACTGGTCAGGTGTGGTTTGAATAAAAAAAAAAAAAAGGATTTTCATGACACGATTATTGAGCGTTCTCAAAATGGGATCAAATTGCTCTCGCACACCCCCGGAAAAACGGTGATTTACCGCTGTCAACAAGGTCATTTGACAGACTGGTGGGTCTTTTTGAGATTAGAAGGGGGCGGAGTGTTGATCTTCAAAATGGGTTTGTAACAATTTTTTTGGAGGATTTTAGCCAGTCTGACAGCTTCCCCTCCACTTCCCCCACTACAAAGAATTAAACCGCACCACTCCATTACCACCACACCACTCGCACCTCTTTTCCAGCCAACATTAACCGCCAATTTGTTTTTTCACGTTGTACAGATTTCTTCGCCTGCCCTGACTGTGGAAAATTGTACAGACTCCAGACAAGTTTGAAAATGCACAGAATTCGCGAGTGCATCAAAAACGAACCGAAATTCATCTGCTTCTACTGTCCCTATCGAGCTTTCCGAAGGGCGAATTTAAAGCGACACGTTTACACCAGACACGGCATTGTTATTACGTCATAATATGCGTCACGATTCGGTTTTAATACGACTATTATGTTCAAATTTTTTTTTCCTTGTGTTTTGTGGAAAATTGTTTGTACTTTCGTATCAGGTGAGTTAGGATGAATTTTCGGAGCTCACCGCCGGAGGATTTTTTTCCGAGAACTGGTCGGGTGTGGCTTGAATGCAAAAAACGTTCACGGTTATCGAGCGTTCTAAATGGGCTCAAAACGCTCTCTGACATCCCTTAGAAAAACGGCGATTTACCGCTGTCCACCATGGCGGAGTCAACGAGGTCAGTGTTGACACACCGGTGCGGTGGGACTTCTTGAGATTGAAGGGGCGAGAGGGGAGTGTTGATCTTCAAAAGGCGTTAATAATTTTTTTTTTTTAAGGATTTTAGCCAGTTCCTCCCCATAGCAAAGTATCAAAACTATGGCCTCCATTACCGACACCCCACTGTCTCTAACATTAACAGCTAAAAATGAAACTACCCCCCCCCCCTCTCTCCTTTGTGCAGGTGTCTTCGCTTGCCCAGACTGTGGCAAATTGTACAGACTCAAGACAAGTTTGAAAAAGCACCGAACTCGCGAGTGTATCAAAAACGAGCCGAAATTCATCTGCTGCCACTGCCCCTACCGTGCTTTTCGAAAGACGAATTTAAAGCGTCACGTTTACACCAGACACGGCATTCTTATTAAGTCATAAGCGTCACGATCGCTTTTTTTTTTAAACAATTTGATTTAGATTTTGTCAATTATTTATTAGACGCTACGTGTATATTTCCCCATGTTCCGTGAGACTCTTGGCCGGCACGGGGAGTTACCCGGAGTGCAGAGTTTCGAAGGAGGAAAATTGAGTGATTTTGTAGTGAATATTTTGCATAAAAAACAAGGTTTCATGACAGTTTCCGGGAAATAACAACATTTTAAGTTTCCTGGGTGATGTTTGTGGGGGGGGGGGGCACCCGTGGCAGCAGCCAGCACTGTGGCATTGTTGTCGTGCACGCCCTTTATTGTGATAATAATTGTAACGTAATTCCTCAGCAGTGATAAAGCCATTTCAGCACATAATAAAGACGTTATTTGAAACGGCAATTATCACTGTACCGCCGTCACGCTACCCCACCCCCACCCGTCAACCACGCGTGCGTTTTGTGCTTACACAAAACGCCAAATTGACGGCTAGAATGAAACTTTCTTTTTTATTTTTTATTTTTTGGCTGTCCAGGTCTCTTCGCTTGTCCGGACTGTGGCAAATTGTACAAACTCAAGACAAGTTTGAAAAAGCACAGAAGTCGCGAGTGCATAAAAAATGAGCCGAAATTCGCCTGCTTTTACTGCTCCTACCGGGCTTTTCAAAAGACGAATTTAAAGCGTCACGCTTACTCGAAACACGGACTTATTCAGTCATAAGCGTCGTCATGGTTTTTTGTTTTACAACAAACGAAACAATTTGATTTTCATTTGTTTTTTTTTCATTAGTTAATAGAAACTATAATATGTGTAAATTTTGTGGTACCTGACGCTCTCGTTTTTTAATACATAATTAATATTTTTTGATCGTTATTATTGTTTTCATAAATAATAATTGACAATTTATTTTTAGGGTTGAATAACAGTAATATAAAATAAATAATACTTTATTTTTTTACTGTTAATTATTTGACCGAATTGGCTAACGTTACAAGTGTACAAAAGAACGTCAGACAACGCAAATCTGTGTGTGGGAGTGGGGGGGGGGGGTTAACCAAGTTCAATGAAACTTTTAACAATGTTTTTTTTTTTACCTTTTTTTTTTTAATTTCAGCCACCATCGACCACGAATACTGCTCAAGCGATAAGACCGTCAAGAAAAAACGTTTTCCCTACAAAAAATCATCCAATAACAGAAACTGTTGCGTGCCCGGCTGTACCAACTCATCGGGTACGCCCGGACTGACATTTCATCGCTTTCCCAGCGCTACCGACGCTAGAGCAAAGTGGAAAGCCATTTTAGGATTGGAATTCGAAAACTTTTCACAGACAACCGTCGTTTGTTCTGAACATTTCGAGCCCAAGGATTATGGTTTCAGTAAGTTTACATTCAAATTGTGTAAGGACGATTGAAATTTAATTTGTCTCTTGTTTTTTGTCTCCCCCCCCCCTACAGGAAAATTTTTTCAAAGGAAAAAACTAAGGACACACTCCGTGCCGTCCAAGAAAATTCCGTTCCAAGCAGTGTCATCATCAGAGTCTAACGGTTCCGCTTTATCTCTTCGTCGCTTGGGCGGTTATTTCTAGGTGTAACGTGCGGGTGGGCGGGTGGGCGGGAGGGGGGGTCACTTGTTTTATTATTTCCAAACAAATCAACGTGTTGAAGATAGAAAGACTACCTGTTAAGGTTGGGACCAGACGATGGTTACCGGGTTATTTAATTTAGTTTAAACGAAGAAAAACCCGATAATAATAATAATAAAAAATTGTCGCCATGTTTTTCTTGAAATCTATGTACACCACCCCATACCATGTAGTACCAATTAAATCCGCTGAAGCGCTGTGAAACGTGAGTTGGTTGTGTGTGGCGACCGTTCAGAATAGCGAAGACAAGAAAGAAGGGCGACGCCCGAATGTCATTATAACACTAAAATTCGTTAATTTTTTTTCTTTTTTTTATACAAACAGGTAAACCGTTCGCTTGTAATTTCTGCGCGAGGCGGTACAAAAACAAGGGAAGCCTGCGATTTCACAGAAAGCACGAGTGCGGGAAAGCGGCCGATCTGGCGTGCCCTCAGCCGGGCTGCACTTTTAAAACGAACACGCAAAAAAATCTACGAACTCATCTCGTCATAAGACACGCGAATGTTAAATTGTAAATTTGTTTAATTGATGTTTTTTTCATTATTTTGTATTGTAGACTCCAAAAATGTGCCATACTTACCCCTCCTAAGTACCGTGTATAGTTTTTTTGACAAAGAATTGTGTAAAATTGTAAATTTAGCAAAAGAAAATGTCTATAGAAAGCAGTAAACATAAGAATGATTTTTACTTGTGTGCAATATAGTGAATAAAATGATTAAAAAATAAGTGAAAATGTTTTTATTTTTAATGCTTTCGTTGATATGGCCTCAAGAAATCGTTCGTCATTTGAAACGGACTGGTGCGGTGCTGGAACCTTCCAGAACAGTCTCACTCATATTTTAAACTGACACTAACAGTTTGTATTCTCCCACCCCTCTCACCCTTTCCTCTCCACCACCATCGTTCCAGGTGAAGACAGCAGTGGAAACCCTGAAAAACCGTACAAGTGTCGAAACTGCGGTCGCCAGTACAAGCGTCGCACCAATTTGTACATGCACATCAAACACGAGTGCGGCAAAGAGCCGAGCTTCGCCTGTCCCTACTGTCCGCAGAAATCCAAACAGAAAGGCAATTTAAAGGTGCACATCGCTAAAAAACACCCCGAAACTTTGACACCGACTGGCTGTCACACGGCACCACCGTCGCACCTACCGCCGCCAGTGGCCGCTCCGTCGCCTGACTCGGACGACAGCTGTTTCAAATTTCGAAGCCCCCCCATGTCTACTTATTTCGACCCTGAAGAGAAATTTTACTATCGGATGTAGAGTGTAGAACGTTATTAGCATACCTTCCCCAATTTTGTATTATTCTGTATATAAGATGTCGTTTATTTTTCCGTTCATTTATTTTCTTACCAGTTATTTATTTATTTAAATGTTTAGATACGTTATTCATTCTGTGTCATACTCGAAACATCACCTTTAACCTCGCTACAAACATTATAAAATGGCTTCCTATAGTTTCGCTTAATATTCTAATGACCCGGCCGAGGTTGTGACGTCACAGTGACCACGTGGCTGGTGTGGTGCATCGTCCTCCATGAGCTAACTGTCATTTTTGTTTATAAATCGACAGTTTTTTAGGGGGGGGGGGCTTTGTGTTGAAATTCGAGGCTGATAATTGTCAATTTTTTTTCTTCGAACAATATAATTGCTGTCATGCGCTCTTAATCCTCTTCTTTGTGCGCAGATGTCCGACATCGCTGGAAGTGCAGCAACTGTGGACGCTTGTATAAGCACAAATTCACGTTAAATCGTCATTTCAAGTACGAGTGTGGTACAAAAGGAATGTACGCGTGCTCTCATTGTTCTTACATTAGCAAACAAAAGGTTCATCTGAAGTATCACCTTTCCAATCATCATCATTTAATAAACGCTAGCGATTAAAAAATGGGTCTTTTTTGGTTAATAATATTTGTATCATTCCTCTGTGAATCTCCCCCCCCCCCTAGCACCCCTAATGCCGGGGTGGTAGTGTCACCTCTTATTGGCGCCCAATTCTAGGTCAATCACCCCTCAGGGTGCGGTAGAGTGCCGGCGACCTTGAGGAGCCAATCGTCACTTTTTATGGTTTTCAATGATGAATCGATAGTGTTTTGAGGCTTTGAAAAAAAAACTTGACTCACTCCTTTGTGCGCAGATGACCGCCATCGCTTGACATGCAACAAGTGTGGACGCTCCTATGAGCACGAATTCACTTTATATCGTTATTTCAAGTACGGTTGCGGAACAAAATGCATGTACGCGTGTCCCAATTGCACGTACATATGCAAATCATACGTTCATCTGAAAAATCACCTTTCCTCTCGCAATGTTTAACCAATTTTTTCAGCCATTAAAAGAGTTTTTCTGTTAACGCTTTTTGTACTGACATCTTGTTCGTCTTCCCCCCCCCCCACTCACCACACTACCCCCTCCTTTTTGTTTTCCTTTCCTTCCTTTTTGTTTTCAGACAAGCTATTCGATTGTACCAAATGTGGAAGGTTCTACAAATTGAAATCTAGTCGAAATCGTCACCTTCGCTACGAGTGTGGCCGTGAACCGCAGTTTTCCTGCTCACTGTGTCCGTACAGGGCGAAACTGAGGGAACATTTGAAGAGTCACCACGTGTCGAAACATGTTAAACTTGCGTGCGGGGCGTCAAAACACGATGTTTTGAAATAAACGTACTTTCATGCTTAATGGGCCGATCGTTGAGATTATAACCGTCTTGAGGCACTGTGTTCAACAAAACAAATTTTTTGTAGAAACTAACTTGTTCGCTTATTGGTATCCTCTCCCACTTTTTTTTTTTTTTTTTTTTTTTTCGCAGGCCTCAAATACCACAACTATCCACCGACTGACTTCCTCGAAATGACCACAAAGACTCACCGTCATTCTGGCGGTGGCGGTCGACGCCTCTGGCCCTCGTTCGTCATCAACTGTAAAGTGTGTGAATTGTCACGACCCGCCCGTCAGAGGCACATCTGTTCGGCTTGTTCGAAATTTGCCGAGCGATGGCCCAAAAATGAAAGGCCGCACAACGCTTATTGCCTTCGCGAAAGTGGCGTTCACGCCGCTCAGTGCCCGGCCTGCCGTATGGACAAAGTGAGACTGGTGCGGGAACTTCATAATTAGACGAAAAGAGTAAAGCGGAGAGCCGATCAGTGAGTGCAATTCAGGAATGTTTCTCCTGATATAAAAAAAATATATAATACATAGGTAAATAATAATAATTTCGTCTAAATTGGACAAAAAACTGTTAAAATTGGCAATACACCTCATTTCTCTTCATTCCAAGCGTTTTCAACTCTAATCTGCCCCATATTTCCCACCAATTTCCCCCCAAACCCTGGGGCCCGAAAGGGTACCCCACCTGCCCCTGCCCCATATACTGGAAATTGAAACGTCGTGGTTAGAGCATTTTGTGGTTAGAAAGTTTTGTTGTTCGAGCATTTTGTGGTCAGAGCGTTTTGTGGTTAGAGAATTTTGTGGTTAGAGCATTTTGTGGTGGGAGCTGTAAATAATCGATTTTTTCACCTTTTAGCCTCGAATTAGCTCCTTTTCTAAATTTTAGCAACAAACGTTGCCTCCAAAACCGTGAATAAGTTTTTGCTCCATTTTATAGCTACAAATTATAAATTTTCTCAAATGTAGCCGCACATTACTAGCTTTTTTGAATTTTTAGCTGCACCAATGTGCCAATTTAAGATTTATCAATTTTTGTCTCCATTTTAGCAGCAAGTTATCACTGTTTCTCAATTTAAGCAGTGAATCATCAACTATTTATGCACATTTGGCATTGAATTAGCGCATTCCCTTAATTTTAGCTGTGAATTAGTGCTTTTTATCGATCTTTCACCTTTCAGCGACGAATTACCTCTATACGATTAAAGCATCGTCTCAATTTTACCTGCAAATTATCAATTTTCTCTTTAGCCGCATATTAATAGATTTTTCAGCTGATTCGAGCACTGGAAATACTAGCGATGTTTGCACATTTAGAAATAAATTAGCGCTTTCCCTCAATTATAGCAGCAAATTCGTGATTTGTCTTCATTTCAGCGGCGACTTAGCGTTTTCCCTCAATTAAATATTGAGGGCGCATTGTGTTTTCTACTCGTATTAGCTTTGAATATTTTGAGACGCCTTTGAGCCTCGAATGCACCATCTCAAAGGCGCGCCTCAAAACCGCCCCTTTCGTGCCACTGTTTGGGCTATTTTTCTCAATTTCACGTGAGAATATGAGCGCATTGATTCCAATTTAACAGTGAATTGGTGGAGTATTGATAAATAGCTACGAACTAGCGGGTTTTCTTCATTTTAACAGCGACTAACCCAACGCTTTTCCTCAATTTTACCCGCGAACTAACGCTTTTTTCCAATCAGCACTGTGTCTCAATTTCAATCACTAAAGTTGCCTCTAGAAATCAAATAACGTGGAAATGGCCAGTAGATCTATGATCTGGCGTTTTCTCAATTTTAGTTTTAAAAGACCGATATTTCTCAATTTTAGTTGCAAATTAGCACTTTCGTCCATTTTAGCAGCGAATTAGTCATGTAGATATTCCATAATAGGGACGAACAGCGTTTTTTCTCAATTTTAGCCGAAAGTTTTCGACTTTTCTTCATTTTAACCCCGAATTAGCGGTTTTTTCGTTTATTTATTTATTTTTTTATAGCGTCCCCAACAACCTGAACAGAGCACCGAATAGAACACACAGAGTTGGTCCTCAATGACCAAGAGAATATAATTTGCTGAGAGATCGTCACAGAATTCTCTGAGCTCCCAGCATATCATATTCTCCTGTTACAAATTACGGAAACACGCCTAAAACCACAGAAAAAGGGGCAAAATCGTCGTTTTTGGCAATATTTGGTTTCCAACGACCAGTAGAATAGATTGTGCTGACTGTTCATTGACGGAGGAATTTTTCAGCTTCCAGCACGTCATATTTTCCTGAAAATTCGAGTTGGTGGGATCTTTTAATTGTTTAATCCTCGAATTAGCGCTTTTTCTTATTTTTAGCCGTGAAACAGCGATTTCTTTCTCTTTCTGCCATTCGAATTACAGGCGCTTTTCCCCTATTCGAGGGCCTGAGCGGCGAATATTAGCGGGTTTCCCAAACTTTTAGATCTGTCCGGATAACATCAGTTTAATTAATTTATTAATTAGAAATACCGGCGACAGAAATATTCATTATATTCATCTCAAAACATCTAGATAAGATAAATTTCGGCGTGGTTTACCCATCAGGAGAAACGCCCAGAGTTTCGAGAAACAATTTTCCTGGGTGGGGTTCGGCTTAGCTTATCCCTCGGAGTACGACTCCCAAAGGCGTCTCCGTGGCGCAATTGGCAGCGTGCTGGACTGGTAATCCAGAGGTTGCGGGTTCAAATCCCGCCGGGGAGCCATTTTTTTTCGAAACTCCAATTGTGTTGGGCTATGCCCTTCCATCGTCGTCCGGAAAACATCAGTTTAATTAATTTAAGATTTAATAATCATTAGCGCGCCTAACATTTTGTTGTTTATTGCGCAGGTGACCACACATGTGCATTCAGTCAATCGGCAGGTCGTCCTCGTCGCCTTAAAAAATCGAGTGGATCACCCTCGCAAATCTTGCCAGACTTTGACCCTCTTCGAAACGAATTTCAATGCCTCATCAAGGAGGAGGAGGAAGAAGAAGAAGAGGAGGATGAGGTCGAGGAGGACACTTCGGACGACTCGTTCACGCCCAGCGTCGACTCATCGTCGTCATTCGTGAGACACAAGTCCAAGAAAAAAATCGTACGTAAAAAACTGCCGAACAGTAAAGACGAGGAGCTTTGTCCGTTGAATAAGGAGAAGGCCGTCAAAAAACACGCTTGCTTCTATTGCTATAAGAAGTTTTCAAAAATTAGCAAACACTTAATTAATATGCACTCGAAAGAAAAATTCGTCAAAGACATTCTAGCCATTCCGTTAAAACAAAAAGAACGATACAACAAGTTCTCCATTTTAACTCGGCTGGGAGATTTTAATTATAACGTGAACGTTATACACTCCAAAGAGGGCGACCTTATTATAGCGAGAAGAGACTGGGACACGCCGGAAGACGTCAATGATTACCGACCCTGTCCAGACTGTTTGGCGTTTTTCAAAAAGACTAATTTGTACAAGCACGCTAAGTGTTGTCCAGTGTCGCCGGTCAACGTTGACGACTACGACGACGATGACACGCGGGAATTCAAGAGGGACTATTTGAGTGAAAGTGCTGCCTTGTTGATGTCAAATTCAAATCCATCGAAGGATGAGGAATTGAAGAAGAAGTTGTTGACGGGAACAGTGTCAAAAGACGAAATCAGTGATATCATTAGGCGGGACGAGGCGATTTTAAAATTCGGCGTCAGCATGTGTAAAAAAAACAACGGCGACGACGACAATAGCCGTTGTTCCAACATAAAGGGATCCATGCGTCAGCTAGCCCGTTTGGTTGAAATCCTACGAACTACAAGCGGCGACAAGAAGAGTTATTTGAGGGATTTTTTGACGCCGGCCAAGTTCGATACGATGACAGACGCTGTCCGGCGACTGTGCGAGGAAGAAAACGGCGTCGGCGGGACTCGCCAGGGTCGGAGGGAGACGACATTAGCGTCGAAGCTGCGGAGAAATTTGAAAATGTGCGTGGCGCTACTTAGAGGCGACGCTCTCAAATCGGGAAATGTTGACGACGAAAAGGAATTGAAGAAATATGTGTTGCTTCTGTCGAAAAACTATGACTTTTGAGCAGAATATCACATTGTTTCTAGAGTTGTTTAAATAATCATTACGTTTATTATTAAAATGTCGTTTAATCTTCACCAAACGTGCGTAATTTGTACTCACAAACACTGTTTCTCATTTCAGCACGAGCTGACGGACTCATAGACCGCGTGTGACTCATTGTCAGATCAGAACAATTTGTGAAAATTGCCCACAATTGGACTTTTCGCGCTCAAAACATTCCCAAAACTAACCATGCGCGATGCAAAAATTGCGCACCTAGAATTTAAATGGGCGACGACGACGATTCGAGTTACAAAACTGGGGAGACTGGCCATTCCCACTTTGAATAAAGGTTTTCTCGGTCTATTTTATCAGGAGAATACAATGTGTTGGGAGCTCGCCCCCCCCCCCCATCTTGACGTTGTTCCACTAGCTATAAGCTCCTGGCTCATTCTATTCTCCTAATGATTCGGTACCAAAACTTGTCAAAATCGACTATATTGCCCCTTTTTTCCCCCGTCATTTGGCACCATTTTGGAACTTTCATATCAGGATAACAGGATGTGCTGGGAGCTCGTCCAAGGAGGAGTCTTTTTTTTATGTTAAGTAGATGCTCACGTGTTGACTTGATTGGGCGTAAAATTCCAACGTCGTTCTAATTGAGCCCAAATTGCTCTCGAGGGTGATATCGGACACTCCTTGAAATGCCGATCTCCCAACCCATTTAGAACGCTCAAAAACGCTCTTGAAGTTGTACAATTGCATGTTCTCAGGAGCCAAGCTCCCATCACATCTTATTGTCCAAATCAATGGGAGGCGAAAACTAATCAACAACGACGATTTTGCCCCCTTTTTTCTCGTGGTTTGCGGCAAATTTCGGCATATTGTATCAGGAGAATATAATGCGCCAGGAGCTTGTACCAGAAATAGTTTTTCTCAGATGTCGAGCTCCAAGCATGTTACATCATATTCTCCTGGTTCGAAAGTTCAGAAACCGCTGTCCTTCACTGGGAAAAGGAGCCAAATCGTTGCGTTTTTGACAAGGCTTTGTCTCGCAACGACTATAGGATAGTAGAACGTGCCGGGAGCTCGTCGATGGAGAAATTCTTGCGGCTCCCAGCACATCATATTCTCCTGATACAAGAGCCCGAAATCGGCAAAGTAGGTAAACAAGAAAAAAAGGACAAAATTCGTCGCTTTTAACATTCGGTCACCAACGACCAGGAGAATGGAATGCGCTGAGAGCTCGTCGATGGAAGAAATCACTCAGCTATCCGAGCTTATTATATTCTCCTGATACAAAAGACAGAAAATAACCTCAAAACACGAGAAAAAAAGGAGAATAGAACGTGCTGGGAGCTCGTCGACGGAGAAATTCTCGCAGTTCCCAGCACATCATATTCTACTGATACAAAAAAAACCAAAAGTCGCCTAAAAACACATGAAAAAAAGAGGCAAAATCATCGTTTTTAACGAGATTTGGTCCCCAACGACCTGAACGCTCAGGAGAATAGACTAACCGGCAATTTTTTGTTTAAATTAACCGGTTGTGTTAATAAATCTCCGGTTGAATCGATCCAAGCGGAGAAAAAATTGAAAACCCATAGAAACTCCAGCACTCGGACCCCCTGAGGAAGATATCGCAATTCTTGTATGCAGGAGCCTATCGCATTCTCAATGACATGTCTCGCAGTCTCCTCCTGCAGACCGCTACTGTCCCACGTTGAGTGTTTCGAGTGCTCTAGTGTTTCCAGTGGCGGATCCAAGGGAGAGGCCACAGGGGCCATGGCCCCTCCCTTGGAGTCGTAGTTGGTCACTTTCGCAAAAACATCATCAAAACCACCTCCCAAACACTAACGAGGGATTATCACCTCAAATTTAAGGGTCGAAGGTTGCGGTCTGAGGCGGACGTGATTTACATGTCCCCGAACCATGTTTAACCGTGAAATACAGCCCCTTAAAAACGGTCCATAAATGAATGTTTCACTTCGTGGTCGTTGGTATCATCCGATTTTATCGACTCCAGAGTCACTAAGTACGAGCGGTTGGTGACAAAAACAGCGGTGTGGTTTCCACGGCGTCTTTTAAACAGCGTCCTTCGATCCCTTCTGTGACATTTTTTCGAGACCATTCGTATCTACAGGCACCTGAGCTACCCAGAGAGGTCCATGGGCATCGAGATTCTTCCTTGGACTTTAGGACTGTCCGTGGAAAAGTTCGGATGCAGGTGGTTCTTACAGTGGGGCCACTGTGCGGGGTTCTCACTGAAAACCCTTACACTGATTCTTCTGATCGACAATTTGTCTCAATTTTCGGGTTCCCCGTGTTTTTCAACCCTCGAAACGATTAGCGCCTTGCAAATGGCTGAACTGACTAAATAAGTTCCCTAAAAATTACCAACCTGAAAATTCTCGCTCTAAAAAAAGCTAAAAGAACTTGCAGTGCCCTAAAAATGGCTAGCCAGACGATTCTTGCAGCCCTGAAAATTGCCAAACTGACAATTCCTGCTCCAAAAATGGCTAATACTGACCATTCGTATCCCCCCCCCCTTGGCTTGACGGAACACATTCGTGTCCCAAATGAAACGGTTAAACTGACTGTTCGCGCCCTGAAAACGCCTTAACCGATTATTCCCGCCCTGAAAAGTGCAAAACAGACCATTCTAGCAAAAATGACGATTCGTGCCTTGAAAATGCCCAAACTAACTAGCGAGTATCGCTCTAAAAATGGTGAAACTGACTTTATGTGTTATGAATTCGAGCCCAAAAATGCCTGAACAGGTGATTCCTGCACTTAGAATGGCCAAAACTGGCCATTCGTGCGTGGAACATTGCTAAACATGCAATGCCTACTGTAAAAATGGCCAAACTGGCAATGCCCGCTTCAAAAACGGCAAAACTCACAATTCAGACCCTAATATGTCAAAACTGACTATTTTTGCTCTGAAAATATCGCCCTGGCTAATATTCATTCCTTATACATATAAATGACCTGACAATTTGCACATTGGAAATGGCAAACTGACCATTCGCAACCTACAAATGGTATGGCGGACTATTTGCACTATAAAAACGACAAAACTGACGAGGGGCCCCTCCCTGGATCCCCGCCTGCTAAGGTTGAAGCTCTACCGTGAACAGTGGCTTGGAGTTGGAGCCCTGATGTAATTCAGGCAACTGTCGATTGTGCGGATACCGTGTGCAACGTACAGTCCACAACCTTAAATGCGAACGTGTGCAATAAGTGGTCAAAAACGGTGGCATCACAGTGATAAACACTCAAACGCTCATCTGATCGGAAATTCGTGTCAAAATTCAGACTCCCTGTGTCGAGAAACCTCAAGATTCGCGGTTTTGCCATTTTTTATTATTTTAAATTGACCTTTTTTGTCAGAAATTGCCCAGGGACGGTTTTTAGGCTGAATACTTATGTTTTCAAAGTGTCTCTATTTGAACTGGACGTGGTTTATGAGTCCCTTGGACATTGCTCAGTTGACCCCTACTGAAAACGTGTCGCAAAGAGGTCAAAAGATAAGGCGGGAGCAAGGTTGAAAGGCCCAGATTATTGGGTTCGTCGTGTCCAAAGACGTGTCAGAAGTTCCAGCGGTGGGACATGAGAGGCCACGCCTTCCTTCCTCCACCACTATAGGTTGAGCTCGCTTCTTTCGGGGCGAGGAATATTTTGGCCAAACTGTAACAGTGTTTTATGAGGTCATAGCCCCCTCCTTGAGCCGACTCTGGATTCGCGCCTGAGTGTTTCTGCACTGCAAAGTGCCTTGTAAACACTCCTACACTATTCTTTGGTTTGTTTCCTTCCTAATTCCAACAACCACTTTATTGTGTTGTCGTCGTAAATCTTTTCATCTCTTCTTTTTATTGCCTTCAATCCCAGGCAGCCTTGCAGCACCTTTTGCACTGCATCCAAGCGCGCATGGGCGTTCGTTAACGGCCACATGAGGGCTTCGTTTAATCCCAAGTCCCCTGCCACTCCTACCGCTGGTTCGGGACTTGGCTTACCTCTACTCAGCCCTGCAGTTCGTCTGCTTCCTCATACCCTGGAATACCAGCGTAATACCCACCCCAACATAACTGTGTTACCAGCTGCCTCCAGAATAGCCGATAGACGTCATCTACAGCCCTCCCACCAACTAGAGGTGTGGCGTGACAGCTTTTGTCGGTCACAGTGACAACTAGCTCCGGTGACTGTGTAGTCACTGTGACAAAAACCAGTGATTTTGTCACTTAAGTGACTACTGAGGGCCTGTTCTACAATAACTTTTCAATGTCACTATCACTGTTTAGTCAGGTTTATCAACGAAATTGTCTAGCTCACGTGTTTTTGCATCGGTTATAAAAAAATATATAATTCTTTTTCTAACTATTTATCCGTGGAAAACTCCTATGAACGGCGAACCCACAGCCTCAAATGCAAACATGAAGGTGAGTCATGGATCAAAAACTGCAATGCACGAATTTTACTAGAAACATAGGCATAGCCAGATGGGGGGCAGGGCTAGGCAGCTGCCCTCCCCTAGACTCAAAAATGCAGATTCAGTGGGGCAGTTGCCCACCCCTAGATGCATTCTGAAAGTACAAATCTTTCAGGATAATCACATTTTGTTTCGTCGGCGCTCACTAAAAAAATAACTTCACGGATAAATTTCCACGGGTTTTGTCGCTCACAAAACGGATATCGCAAGGGTGACATAGTTCAAAGACCAAATGCGCCGTTTTTGCGTCCTAGAATACCATTTTCGCAGACAGACGCGGATTCAGTATTTGCTCATGAGAGGTGCTAGAGAAATGGTGTGGTTCGCTCTATTAAAACTGGTTTGACAGCCTTTTCACTGCCTAAAAATAGTAAAAACTAGTAATTTGCACTATTAAAACGGCTAAAGTAACTAAACTAACGCCCAAAAATACAAAACTGTCGATTCGCGTTTTGAAAATTGCTAAAACTGGACTTTACGCGCCCTAAAAATTGGTGGCGACTGGTGAACTTCTGAAAATGCCTAAAAAGATCATGATTACCCCCCGAAAGTAGCTAAATCGACCATTCGTGCGCTGAAATTGATCAGACTGGCCATTCTTGAGCCATATATGGCCATATAATGCGCGCGTTTGGCTTGACGGACTAATCAAGCCCTGAAATCGGCCAAAATGACTTCACGTGCCCTGGAAATGCCTAAAATGATGATTCCTTCCCTGAAAATGGCAAAATCGACAATTTGCGCACCAGGAATGGTCAAACTTCATGGCCTTGGCTTGATGGAATAGGTATTTGAGCCCTGAAAATGGCAAAACTGACGATTCGTGTCTTTAAAATGGCTAAAATTACTATATTTGAACCCTAGAAATTGCCGAATTTACTTTACGAGCTCTAGAAATGGATTACCTGACGAATCGAGCTCTTAAAATGTCTGAACAAGTGACTCCTGCATTGAAAATGGCGAAATAGACCATTCGGAGCGCCGAAAATGGCCAACCTGGCTGTTCTCGCTTTGACTTGGGACGTACTATTCGCTCCTATAACTGGAAAGACTGACTTTATGCGCCCTAAAAATGGTAATGGCTATTCCAGCCTTGAAATCGTCAAAATTGACTCTTTGTGCTCTGAAAAGCTGTGCCCAACAAAGTAAAATGTCAATTTTGAAGTAAAATATTCAGTTTTGAGGTAAAGTGATATTTTTTGGGTGGAACCGCAAGTTTCAGGGTGAAATCGTCAGTTTAGGAACGTTTTTGGGATGAAATCGTAATTTTTGGGGTAAAATGACCAGTTTTGTATTATCTTCATCAGTTATGAGGCAACACGTCAGCTGTGGCGCGAAATCGTCTGTATTAGTATAAAATCGTTACATTTGCGATAATTTTTTTTTTTTTTTTTGTGAAATCACCTGTTTTCAAGGCAGAATGGTCTAAAATCACCCGTTTTGGGGAAAACTTAAGTTAAAGTGTGACATTGTCAGTTTTGGAGTAAATTATCTAATTTTGAGGGGAAATTGTCGTTTCGGGTGTAAAATATTCATTTTTGAAATGGAACAGTAAAGTTTAGTTTTAGGTTAGACTCGCCAGTTTTGTGGTAGCATCTTAATTTGGAGGGGGGGGGGAGGCACGTCAGCTTTGGCCAGGAATTGTACGTTTTTTGTTTTTTTTGAACTAAAATCGCCAATTGAAGGATAAAATCGGCCGTTTTTAGTACTGAGTGGTCGTTCATTCGTTTTTGATCCGTTTCGGGTTAAACCCGCCATTTTTAGGCGGAACTCCACCAGTTTTGGGGGTAAAGACTTAAATTTTAAAAGTTGTGCTGTGAAATTTTTAGTTTAGGCGTAAACACTTCGTCTTTAGCGTAGAAACGTCAGTTTTGAAGTAAAATATTCAGTTATACTAGAGTGAAATATTCAGTTTTTTGTTAAAAATCGTCAGTTTTGAGTTAAAACCCTTTATTGGTTGGTTAAAAAATGTCTCTCAGACAAGACGTTGATGAAAAGTCGGTCACCCTGTATATTTGAATGCCAAGTATCGATTTCCGGGGAAATCGAATTGTCTGTTAATAGAAAAAGTCTGAATATAATTGTCAGTTTTTGGATAGAAAATCAGGAATAGAAGGCTAAAACAGATAATTTCCGAACGAAGATGTTAGTTTTTGATGGATTACGACCCTTTTTTGTGAAAACTCAGTTTCCGGGAAAGAATTTGACGATTCATTGCGCTACCAGTTCTTTTGTTGGGGTCTCTAGTTTCCATAACGTCCGACATATTCTGCCCACCCCTTGGTCAAGGGCTGGCTTCGCCCCTGCCTAGGAACGTGTTTTTAAATAAAGTAAAATTATGCAAGATTACTGTAGCACAGGTCTTGGAAAACGAAGTGAATAAAAATATATTAACACCAAAGGTTTAATACTAACGATAAGTCCAAGAAAAAAAGTCAACAGACTTGGGGAGAATGCTACTGAGTTCATTGGGCAATAGAGGAACTGGTAAAGTGTTATGTGGTAATCTGCGAGGATGGATAAGGTGACGGCTCCAATTTTAATTCAAGAGACTCTAGCGCAGTGAAGCGATAGAAGTGACGAATGAAGAGGCGATTATAAGTGAAAAGGAATGTCACCGTTAGAGGGTCGGAACGGTGATTTCAATGTGGTCGTCACCGGAGCCAATAGTGACGGAGTAGTCACAGTGACAAAATCACCGACAGTGAAATCACACCTCACCTCTACCCACCACCCCAAGTTGATCAACGGCCTGGAAATGGCACAGAGGATGGCTTGTTCTATTGCAGCAGACCTCGATGGCCCCAAGTAGCTTTGACCCACCTGACAATCGGACGTAAAGGGGTCCTACGTCCAAACTAATTCGTTCTACGGATTCGAAGAATGTTCCAGACAATATCAGCGATTCTTATTTGTGGCCAAAATTGAGGAAATTAACGGAATAGTTGAGGATCATCATTGCATGCAGTTCCTTCGTTGCAACGGAAAAGGACGTTTGATGATCGGTAAATACATCGATCTGTGATCCAGGACTTCCGAATTAATAAAAATTGGTTATCAAGGGAACCATTGCCCGTTTGCTTTGTTTTTCGTTTCGTCTTGATCCGAAAATGGTTTCTTTCTATTGAAATCTGGTACCTTACATCCAGAGGGGGAGAAGGGGATGGAATAAAAATACGGGACACTCAAAAGGGGCGCCAAAAATTAGGCCTGCTCCCCCCAGTGGAGGATCCAAGGGATGGGCCACAGGGGGCATGGCCCCTCCCTTGAAGTCGCGAGGTCACTTTTCGCATAAATATAATCAAAAGCACCCCAAAATCTAACGAGGGATTGTCACATTTTCAAATTTTAGGGTGAAAGGTTCTGGTCTGAGGCAGACGTGATTTATACGTCCCGTCCCCCCTCCTCCGAAGCGTTTTTAACAGAAAAATACTGTCCCTTAAACGGTCCAGAAATGAATACACATTTCACGTCACGGTCGTCTTCGGTAGAGAACCTCCAACCGCAAATTTTCGGTAGAGAAACTCCAAAATAGAAAGATTCATACGCCGATCAGACTTGGAGGGGCTTGGAAAATTGTGTGTTTCGCTCTACTAGAGATGGCTTGACAGACATTAACTGCTTTAAAATAGCCAAACTATGGCTATTCCCACCATAAAAACAGCTAAACTGACTGCAATAGCACCCCTAAGTGGTTAAACTGACGATTAGCGCCTAGCAAATGACTGAACTGACTATATTCGCGCCCTAAAAATTGCCAAACCGGAAATTCCCGCTCTAAAAAAATAGCTAAACGGACTTGAAGCGCCCTAAAAATGGCTATGCTGACGCTGAAAATGGCTAAATCAACTATTGTATTGGCCAATACTGATCATTCGCGTCTCTGGCTTGACGGACCATATTCGCGTTCTAAAAATGGCTAAACTGTCTATTCGAACCCAGAAAATGCTTGAACGGATGATTCCAACCCTGAAAAGTGCAAAATCGACCATTCGCGAGCAACGAATGACCAAACTGACCATTCTTTGATTTTGGCTTGACGTGACTATTTTTTATGGCCTAAAAAAATGACGATTCGCGCCTTGAAAATGGCTAAACTGACTGGCGTTTTACTCTCTAAAAATGACGAAACTGACTTTACGAGCCCCGAATTTGCGTCCTAAGATACCTGAACAGGCGACCCCAGCCCCAAATACGGGCAAAACTGACCATTCGTGCTTGGAAAATGGCTAAACATGCAATGCCTGCTGTAAAACAAAAAACAAAAAAAAACCTGACTTTAGGCAGTCTTGATGACCACTTTTACTATAGAGTCGTGGTGGAGCTTCATGCTTCATGGCAAACAGATTCATTATACGTCCACTCCAGTTTCTATTGTGTATAAATGAAGTCCGGGTACACATGGGCAATCTTAAACATTTTTTAATAAAAAATCTAAATAGCTTTTCTTTCCCTTCCAGCCAGTCACTTCCCCACACTTGAGCTCCATAACATAGAATCGACCTACATACACTATTAAACACTTGCAGCTTAGAGCTAAACGATACCAGCTCATTTTCCATTAACGGTTTCCACACTGCGTTTAACGCATTTCTTGATTTTTGCAATTTTTCTTTGACATTTTCCTCCCAGGACAGCTTTGGTGTGAGAGTAACCCCCAGGCAGGGGCGTAGGTACGAGGGGGGATATGGGGGATAGATCCCCCCCCCCCAAGGCTACAAGTGTACGAACGAAAGAGCACTAGTACCATAACGAAGAACCCCATAAAATCTCCAAAAATGAGCTTTTCAGGTTGAAGTTAGGTTTAGCAGATTTTCTGGACTTGAAGCAGCCCGAAAAAGTCCGAGTACGTCCAGCTTTTTCCTTGGACTTGAAACCCAACGCAGTAGTGTACCGAGGTACGGATTGGGGGGAGGGGGTCGCCCCGGACCCTCGTATCAGACAAAAATCGTTAATATTCTTGGCTATAGCTGCTAAAAAGCGCTGATTCGTGGTCTCGCGATGCAACTTCCAGACTAAAATTAAGAAAAAAATCGCTGATTCGCGGTACATGGAGGCCATTCTACGAATAAATTGTGGAAAACAACGCAAAAGTGTTGTATTTGGCCAAACCCCGCGGTTAAAGTTGAGAAAACACGCTATAATATTGACAAATAAAAGACGCTTTCAGGTTAAAATTGGACAAAAATGGCGTATTCACAACTGAAATGGCGTAAAATCGCCCACTCGCGCATGAAAAAGGGAAGAGGATGCTGAATGGCCTCAAAATTAGCACAAAACGCTATTTCACAGCTGAAATTGGGAAAAATCGCTAATTTGCAATTTTCAGATATAAAGTTACGGAAAAACGTTAATTCGCGGATGCAAAATGAAGAAAATCACTAATTAGCGACAAAAATTGAAAAAATCACCAATTAGCGCAGCTAAAATTAAGAAAAACGTTAATTTTAAGTTCAAATTGGGGAAAAGTGCTGATTCTCAGTTAAAAATGGAAAAAATTGCTAATTTGCAGCTTAAATTGAGTCAAACGCCAATTCTTAGCAAAAATTGACAAAACTCGATAAGTAATGCACGGGTTGGGAACGCTACCACTCTGCTACAATTTAGAAAAAGCGAAAATTCGCAGCTAAAATTGAGAAACATCACTAATGTCGTGAAATTTATAATTTAAAAATGATGATTTTTCGACAGAAATGGATAGATAGATGTTAATTTTTTGGTTTGAAAAAAAAAATACATTTATAATTTAAATTCGCACCTTCTGAAGGCATTTTTATGGCTAAAATTCAGAAAAATGGCAAATTCATGCTTGGCTATAGTATAATGTTTAAAAATACGCTAATTCACGGCTAAAACTGAAAAGAAGCAAAATCTATACCTATAAAAGTTATATAGTTTTGATAATGCGGTGGTGAAACGTGAAAACCCGCTAATTTGCGGGTAATATTTAGAAAATAAAATAATCGGCCTGGTCAAAATTAAGAGAAAGGTTAATTTTAAGGCTAAAAATTGAGAAAATTGCTAATTTGCGGCTAAAAATGTAAAAAATCGCCAATTTACAGCTAAAATTGCGCAAGACGCCAATTTGTGACTGAAATTGAGAAAATTCGCTAATTCACAGGTTTAAAACGCTACGACGCGTCGCCGCTACAATTTTAAAAAAGCGCTAATTCGTTGTTGAAAATTGAGAAAAATTCTAATTTGCGCCAAAAACGGAATATATTGCGGATTCTGAAGGCAACTTTTCAGGCTGAAATTATGGCAATTGGCGAAGAAACGACTAATTCGCGAGTAAACTGAGAAAAATCGCTCGTGCATTCCGTATGGTGAATCAAAAACATCCTAATTCGTGAAAAGTCCTCCTATTTTGCGGCTAATATTGTGGAAAACACTTAAGAAAAATGTTAATTTCCAGCTAAACTGAGAAAAGTGCTAAAATTTTAAAAATTGGTAATATGCTGCTAAAATTGAGGAAAACGCCAAAACTCGTGGTTTAATTAAGAAACATCGCTCGCGGGATAAAAACGATACTTTGCTGCTAAAGTTGAGAAAATGGGCAAATTCATGAATGTGGGAGGGGGTGGGGCAAAACCGCTAATCTGCGGCTGAAATTGGGGAAGAACGATACACTCGGCCGAAAAAAAGGGCTAATTTGCGGGTAGAGTCCAAAAATCGCCCCTAACTGACAGATTGAGGCTATGATGAGGCCAGCAAGTTGTCCAGAGAGTGTGCTGGCTGGGTGGATTGATGACTAAAATGTGAAATTACCCCCCCCCTTCTCTCACCCATACGAGATTTCAATCTGATCCCCCCCCCCACCATTATTACACGATTCGCGGCCTAAAAGTGGAGGAAAACTCTAATTGCTTGAAAAATTGAAAAAATGAAAAATTGCGATTTTACGGATAAAATCGAGAAAAAGCGCTATAATTCGCATTTAAAGTTGAGAAATGTACTCATTCACAACTGAAATTGAGGGTAAAAAAGGCTAATTTACAGCTAAAATTGAGAGAACACTAACTCGCGGATTCCTGAAGCTACTTGGGGAATAAAATTGAGAAAAAACGCTAATTCAAGCGGTTAACTGTGAAAAAGCGCTAATTCGAGGGTAATAAGCAGAGAAAAACACGAATTGGTGTGAATTGGTGCTAGAAAACGTGCCAAACAGGTCAAAAAATAAGGGCGGGAGCAAGGTTTGAACGCTCAGATTTTCCGGTTCATCGCGTCCAAAACTACAGTGGTACAGGATGGGGAGTCATAGCCCCCTCCTTGAGTAAACTCTGGATCCACGCCTGTTTGGTGCTTTGCTGTGGTTCGAACTTCTTTGTTGTTTTGGGAGCTTTGCTGTGGTTGGTCCACACACATGTCCAATCACAGAAATGGTCCAACCACATCACGCCGTACTGCCTACACTCTCATGTTCAAATAGACTCAATCAAAAGCGGACGGAATAAGATTCAATTAGCTCCGGCCTGGAAAGTTGATCTCGCAAACTGTGAGTTCCAATAAGCTGCAACTGGATAGTTCGTTTTGTTTCAGAGCAAATCTCTGAAAACTTGACCACGACAAACTTTAACTTTGCCTCAAGACTGGACAGTCTTGAGACCGATTTGGAAGGATTTGCTCGCTATAATCGAGTTATTTCATTCAAAACTGTGTATTTTGTTCCTATAGGCTTTCACAGTGTTAATTTAGGCCCAAAGATCTATGGCTTTGGCTAAGGCGGGGCCCTGGCGGTAAGTAATCCCCAGAAATGGGTGTCCCCCCTCCCCAGAACATCCACATAACACAAAAAAATGGGGTTGGGAGTAGTTTTTGAATGATTTTTGGTTTTTATCGTCACTATGGGTGGGGAGTGGGGGGAGGTTAAGAGCAACAGATGACCTTACTTTTTTGTGTGTTGAATTCTCCACGATTTTTTCTCTCGTTCTCCATGTTTCTTACTAGACGCGAATACGACAGAGGTGTCAACACATTCTCACCCGAGGGCCGCCTCTATCAAATCGAATACGCCATCGAAGCCACCAAACTCGGTTCAACGGCCGTCGGCATTCGCGTAGACGAGGGTGTGATTTTAGGCGTTGAAAAACGCGTCAATTCACCACTTCTAGTTGAAAATAACGCGATTGAAAAACTGTACGAAATCGATAAACACGTCGCCTGTGTCGCCAGCGGCCTGTCGGCCGACTCGAAAACACTCGTCGACTTGAGTCGACTCGAATGCGCCAATTTCCATTTCGTCTACGAGGATCGTATGAAAGTCGAGTCGGTGGCACGGGCTTGTTCAAATCACGTGGTTCAATTCGGCGACGGCGGTGACGACAACACCATGTGTCGACCGTTCGGCACGGCTCTACTGTTCGCCGGTTGTGACGACAGGCGGGGGTCTCAGTTGTTTCACTTGGATCCGTCGGGTACTTTTACGCGTTTCAACGCCAAGGCGATCGGAGCAGGCGGTGAAGTGGCTCAGCAGACGCTTGTCAAACGGTATGATGGGGCGATGAGTTTGAAGGAAGCGACTCGCCTGTTGTTGTCAACTTTGGCGCTGGTGATGGAAGAGGCTATAAATGAAAATAACGTGGAGGTGGCGACTGTCACTAAAGACAAATTTTTTCAGAAGCTTTCCAAGGATGAATTGACCAGAGAATTGTCTGACATTTCTGGAACACTTACGCCTGTTCAATCTTTCGTCATTTCCAACGTACCTGGACCATCGAGACAATAATTTTAAATAATAAAAAAAGTGTTTTTTTAAAACAATTTTTAGCTTAATCCCTGTACAGACCTCGTAGATGCAAAAAATCACTAGGCTGCCGCAAATAACGACGAAACACCCATTTGCCGCATATTAATTCGCGTTTTTTTTTCTCTCTCCTTTAATTTTCCAGTTGACGTGGTCCAATTTGAAGACGTCGTCGAATTATTGACAAATGTTGGCAAAAACGGTCCACGTGATCCACTTCGAAGGCAACCGGAGGAGGAGGACTGTTCGGAGAGTGAAAATGAAGACGCCGGCCAACAGATTTCGGTGCTAAAACTGTTTAAAATTAAAGAAAAGGCTGGAACGATTAATTTTTTTTTTTCATTTCAGTCTATAACAGGTGACGGTCGGAAAGAAAAAAGGTCGTGCAAAATTACGAAAGCCCACAGATGCGTGCGAAATTCCGAGTCCGCCGTCAGTTTTGACAGTCTGGCAAAAGGACTGTGTCATTTGTCGAGTAAGAAATCAAATTTTTACTGTTTTTAGCAAGTAAAAAAATACAAAAATAGCCCGCCCCGCAGGGCCTGAGTGACCGGTGGGGGGGGGGGGTGAGCTGAGTCCCCTCAAAACCCGAAAATCAGGCAATTTATCTAATAAAATGCGCAAATTTTGTTCTTTTACAGAGGACATGACGACCGTTAGGAGCGATATTTCTTTGATCAAAAATTTACTCCTATCAAACGCCTCCTGTCTTGGAGCATTTTCGGCCGGGGGTACGAGTGACGGTATGACACCGGCCCAATCAGTTGGCCATAACACCGACTACGACAGCATTGATCTTGGCTTCCCAATTCGAAGCGTCGAAGGACTGAAACGAATCGAAGAGAAGCTCTCCGACAAAAATTTCTTCGGAAATTCCGTAAATTTATATACGCCGCACCCCCCCCCCCCTTCCAAACACACGTCACAGACCATTTTGTTCACCGATTTCTCGTCCTCCCCCCTCCCACCCACCCATTGTCAACAGGTGGCATTTTTTAAAAGCGTCGCGAGTAAAACGTCCGAGTCTCGAACGGTCAAAAGTGCCATGCAAAGGATGTTGGCTCCTAGTGTTGCGGCCGAGTACACTTGGAAGGGCGTGCGAAGGAAGGACCATAAAAAGGAAAAGAACGCTTTTCAAAGACTCCGTCTAGCCAGAGTGCTCATCGGTGGGTTCTCGTTCATTTAAACAAAACAAAACACGGTAGTGTACCTTTTTTTTTTTTCGTCTAATTTCAGCGTCCACCCGGTCGGTTTGGCCTAAATTGGACGAATCGCGAATTTCCGTCATGGCGTCTACGTGGCTAGCGCAAAATTCTGTGAAGTACTCAAAACAAGTAAAACTCCCTCCTCTTGCCAAACTATTTTTTCACCATTTTCTATAAAAAAAAAAAATGTTTCATTTTGCAGGAATCTTTGGCTGAAAATGGCGCTAATCAAATCACTTGACCCACAGTAGCTCTACGCCGAATAATTAATTGGTCGGGTGGGGTGCCCTGAGGTTACTTGTAAATATTTTCAATTATATAAAACTCCTCGATGATACTTAATTAGCCCTCCCAATCAGTTCTCAAGGGACCAGAGAAACCTAGTGACTCATCATCGAGTGCCTCGACACTCCCGGTCTGTTTCTTGGCTACACTTATGTAGAAAACTACTTAGATTTTATGGATAAATTTCGGAATAATGACGAATTATTCCAGTGTGGGGAGATTCTTGTGACTTTTACGCACCGAATTCACTGTCGAAAGTCACCTGATTCCATTGATTTCTCAAAATATATCCATTGAAATCATTTGATTTACTTTAGGAATTCGATACCTGAAAGTTACTGAATCATCACCCAGATAATTTTCTACGCTGGTGTTTTTCATAAGTGCAGCAAAGAAACAGACTCATTACATAATACTGATGACATTTTAGCTTCAAATTTGAAGTGTTCCCTTCAAAAAGTAACCAGGAAAGCGAGTGAGGGGGGGGGGGCTAGGGGCTATTCAGTAACTTTTCCGCATCTGATTTTCCAACAAAAAATTACTTCATTTGATTGAAATGGATGAAATCACATGAGTTTCCGATAGGAAATTCGACACAGAAAAGTTACAGAATCAACCCCAGGCATTAGTGGTGAAAATTGCAGTCACCTGATTTTATTCATTTCTTTAAAAATTTGAATGAAATCATGTGGCTCGTTAAGAATTTCAGCGAAGTTATAGAATCACACCCCTAGAGACAACCTGCACTTTTGTAAGCTCAGGAAAGGGGTAAACTTCATGCAAATCACAGTGGAAATAATGCCACTCCGCCCATGAAAATGTTTACAGGCTTGAGCATCAACAACGCGAAGCTCAAATTTCGCGGCTTGGAAATCAGACGTTCATCAATTACTGATTTTTCATCACTGAAAGTTTTCCACCGCGGAGAAACTCAAGTTTTCCATTTACATTACAATTCTGCTCCCGAGTTCTTTTCCACTCGTCCTCTCTGAATTGAACATCATTGGGGGAGACGACGGGTCGAAATAATGCTCTGGAGCAGATATAAAAAGAAATCGCCTTCAATTACATGGCGTAACTTATTCAGGAACTGCATTTAAAGTTCATTAAATAATCAATTTGAGTAAAAAGCTTCATTTTACTGTCGAATAGTTTTGACAATGGGGCCGAAACTAGTTGGCAATCAAATGAATGTGTTCACTCAAATTAATCGCCATTTACCTCGAGTTAAATTCAACATTTTTCAGAAAATAATAATTCATTAAATGTTGCATTCAAACACTACTACACTCGTGCAAGGATTCCACCACCAAGTAGTTTGTTTTGACTACAAAGCTATTCTCTTTCAAATTTTAAAATTGAGCCACACAGGCCTCGGTGGTGAAATCCATCACTGGAACCTAAATAAAATACCCGTATGGCCCGTATATTGATTTCACCAGGAAAATTGAATTTAAACCTTCGCTGGAAAGTGTGGCGATCAAAATTCAACGGAAAACCAATTTCACTCCCACCATTAACTCTACAATTTTCATGCTCACTCACCTTGTCAATAGAGATCATTGATGAATGAGGGATACAAAGTATGAAAAGCAAGTTTTTTTTTGATTTGATAATTCGTTTATTGTTGACGGCGGGAGTAAAGAAGGTGAACACAACAGAGAAACAGAATATATTTTCACAAAAATTAATGAGATCCTAACTCGTCCTTATTTCTATAATTACAAGTTGAACTGTCTTGTAACCATCACCAGTAAATCTTAAGGCTACCCGTCGCTGTCATGAATTACAAGTCGACTAAATTTCTACCCAGCTCTTCCTTAAACCTACCCCCCCCCTCTTCCGTCCTACCCAAGACACAGCAAAGTCGAACACCTACCCATTAATTTCCTACCCTAGCAGCTGCTTTTCACGTCTACCTACCCTTTTCAGCCCTGCCTACCCAACCAATTCAGTCGTTTCAAATTTCAAGAGTCAAAGTCACCACCCACACACCCCTCCATCCACCCATGTAGTCTTTTATTGCTACCCAGTATCTCCCCCCTCCCCAATAGTCACCATACCAAGTGTCATAAGTCATAACAGTCTGTTGATGTTCACCTTGTTTCTTTTCAGTCAAGGGAAGGGGAATCAAAGATTCAAATAATTTCATACTCACCAATACTTACAAACGCTGACACGAGGCATCATCATCCGCTTTTTCTGATTTTTTTTTTTCATTCTTTTTTTTTTTTTTTCACTGATTAGAATTAAAAAACACGCCTAACCCTCCCTCCCCCCTCAACTCATCACGGTCGCTGCCCCGTCATATTTCGCGTCTCCCCCCCAACCACCGCCGACAACCAAACAACGCGAATCGCAATCGCCGAACATCACATCGATCAGTACAATCAAAACATGAACGAAGAAGTGCGTTACCGTTATGGGCTTCATACCAGCCAAACAATAACCGGTGACACATTTTTCGTTTTTAAAAACACATTTTTTGTCATAAATAAACGCAATCGATTGGGGGGTAGGGCACAATTGCGGTTATTTATGAAAAAAAAGAAGACAAAACAATGAAACAATAAACAAAATAAAAATTTGAAAACTCACCGGCAATTTTCAAGAGTCAAATCCCAAAAATTGTTTTTTGATGGATTACCTTTTTACCTCACATTTTTATAGACACAAAAATAAATATTACGAAGGCTGCTCAGGAACAGCTAAATCCCTGAGTTACCTTTCGTAACTTTAAAAAAAAAGTGACCGTCTTTCCATGTCACTTTTTTTTTATATGGAAAAAAGGCTTAAATATTTCATCCGAAAAATCTTGAGCGCCATAGAGATTCTAACCAAGGAAAACGAGTTTTAAAATAATCCTTTATAATTCGAAAAACCCTAATTTTTACGTTAAAATTACAGTCAAGGCTGAGTTTTTTTTCCCCCCGCCTTTCCCGTTATCATCGTCAAATCAGGATCCCATCGGTGGATCGTCGTTAAGGAACCAGAAATGACGGGGTAACGGTACACACACATGCGCCGACCCCAATTGGTGTCGCACCGTGGAGGGAGGGGGGAAGCGATTAAAACCCTCGGCCTGTAACTATTTTAATTCTCCTCGTTCATTTTGGAGGGGAAAAAAACACACACAAAAAGGGCGTTTCTTCAAGAAGTTTCACATATTGTAAAAATGGTTGAAAATTGGAGGAAAATTTGATGCCTACCTTGTGTGTTTCCTTGATTGTTAACCGAGTCCTGTTGCATGAAAACCTCTTCCGCGCCAGATCGACTATCGTTACCGCCCATCATTTGAGACCACTGGAAATCTGTAGGGGAGGGAGGGGGTGATTAGTAAAATTTTCGGAAGAGAATATGATGAGGGGGGGGGGTTACCTTGACTAGGTTGCTGCATCGAGTAGGAGGTGCCGGGTTTAGACATTTCAGACATGGAATCGTTATAGTCGTCATCATCGTCCAGAGTTAGGTCCTCAACATCTTCGTTGCTTTCGTCGATGAATTCAGTTTTCGGTTGAATCATCGACTGAGGCGTTTGATCCAGTGGTTCTTGTTTTTTAATCGTGACACGAGCGGGTTCCATTAAAGACTGCGAGGATTGAGGCAACGGTTGAGACGGCGTCGAAACGACAGAGGAGGGCGTCGCCTGGTACGGCGGAGCGGCGGACACGTTCTGTGCCGACGACAAGGGGAGAGTATCACAGGAATTGTCGGCGGACGCGTCCTCGGAGGACGGCCGTCGCACGCCGCCACTGCCGGCCATGTTGTTCGTCGTGGGGCGTCGGCGTTTTCGCGACATTGTCGGTGAAATGGAGCCTTCTCGCGACGACTCAGGGGTGGCGTCTAATGGCGGTGGCGGTTTACTTCGATTCGCGTTGACGCCGGGCCCTTTCTTAGGAGGCGGCTCATCTGTCCCTCCGCCTCCGCCCTGGTCAGTGAGGCCTTTTATTTGTAGCGACGCGGCGGTTTTAAGGAAAGAGTCTAAGAGCTCTTGGTGAACGTTCGCCTCTCCTTTGTACATGTAGTCTAGCATTGCTTTCATCTCTTCATACCGCACGTCTTTTAGGAATATAATAGGGTGTTTGTCCCCACCATGCTGACAGAGCATTGACTGCAAACAAAACAAAACCATAATATTAGAACTGAGCCGCAAAATATGACATTTTCAAGAAAAATAGCTAATCAAGAAAACTATTGTTACAACATTGGATTCCTGACAAATTCCCAATGGGCCTAGAGAAAACACTGCGGGAAAATTCACGATCCTGAACCACGTCGAGGCCCCATCAATGGGGGGGGGGGGATCTTCACCTGAGACCATCGTGTTACAAAAAATGCTCCGTACCCCCCCTCCCCACACCTAGCAACACTCTACACGATTTCTAACAACTAATTTTTTAGGAAAAATTTCGCATACGCCAGAGATTTTTATAATACTATTGCTAAAGAATTGTCTGCAATTTTCGACAAAATCTTTCGAAAACCATCGATGGACGGGGGGGGGGACACGGTTACACGCAAGTAGAGCAAATACACAAAAAGGCTTAACTAATTCAAAAAGGGATTTTAGCCACTTTAAAACCTCAATTCACTAAAATCGGTTGAGGTCGCAATCGCATTTTAGCTTAACAACGCCACACGAGAGGGAATTTAGCAAAGAAACGTTTCACTAAATTATTTCTATCAACATGGGTAAATTCGTTTTTACCGTTCGGCCCCCTAAAAACGTGACGAAAACGCAGAACGCTAGCTCGTCCAATCAAACTCCTTAATCCCCCCTCCATTTGTTTGAACACGAAATTTTGCCTTTTACACTACCCCCCCCCCAAATCAATTAAAACGAATGGAAATAAGCAATTATAGCTCTATACGGGTTATTAAACCAAATAGGTTGGTCCAATAACGCCTTTTATTTGTCCCGAAAATCACTTTTTTGGCCCTGAATTGCCAGCAGCGCTTGAATTCGTCATTATGGCCATTTGTGGGGCGTGAATAGTCACTGGAAACATTTACAGGGCGTGAATCGCCAAGACTAGTAAATTTGAGAGTACGAACGGTCAGAGATTGACTGGTTAGGTATTTCAAGGGCGTAAACACCAAGTGTGGCCCTTATTAGCCATTTTGAAGGGTGTGAATGGTCTGTTCGGACGTTTTAGAAGCGCGAATGGTCGGGTTCGCCATTCATGAGGACGCACACGAGTTATTTTAGCTTGTGACAGGGCATGGATAGCAAGTTTTAGCGATTTTTAGGACGCAAATCCAAGTAAAACAATTATTTCAGGGCACGAATCGTCAGTTTTAGTGAATTTCAGGGGGGAGAGATTGGTCAGTGCAGCCATTTTCAATGTAGCGATGCTTAATTTTGCCATTATCAAGGCGCGAATAATCCCGGCAAGCTATTTCAAAGGAGGACACAGCCAGTTGGCCATTTTTAGGGGCCGCGAATGGTGAGTTTAGCTATTTTTCCTGAGTAAATGACCAATTTTCGCCAGTGGGGCACGAAATTATGACTATTCACAGAGAGCGTGATCGCCAGTTCGGTCATTTTAGAGCGAACAGCAACACTTGGGACAAGGGTGGGGGGGCATACGCTGCCGGTAGTCATTTATAAGGCACGGAGAGCAATAATTGGGGCAGACTAAAGCTATTATTGCCATTTCAAGTGAGTTTGTAGCCAGGTTGGGTATTATTGCTAACTTGCTAGGCGCAAATTGTTTGTATCGCTCGCTCCCCCCCCCTCCCCGTCAAGCTTCAGGCACGTACAAGCCAACACAGGGGACCCCTCCCCCCACCTTCAAACATTTAGGAGATTATTGGGCGAAAAGTTGAGGGAATCGGCACATATTTTGCTACTAAAAATAGCATAATCAGACAACATAAAGTGGCTATCTGGTTTTCGGTAACACACATACCCTTCAACTGCGCGACCGGCCCCAATTTTTGGGTGTGAGCCAAATGATTACCACATATTCCTCGAAATTTAAAGGGCTGTCTTTAAGTGAATCGAAAGAGAGAACTTATTTTCAAATAACTCAATGAATAGGTAAAGACAATTTTAGAACCAGTCAACGACCTCCCCCCTTCACCTACATTCACTAGGCGACCAACGTTTATTCACGACTTGGCCGGCTAATTACTAACGTGTTTACAGGTTTATAAAGCTAGTAAAACCCCTCTGACAAATAATGAGCCTAACAGGTTATGTTTAGGGGGCATTAACCCCCGCTTCCCCGCCCATGACGAAGTTTCTCAAAATCCCGATGAGAGCAATGAAGCACCCTCCCCCCCCCGCAACATAATTTAGAATAAATTGAAAAACATAAGAAACTCACCTCAAAAACAGAACTGCAGGCGGAGAGGACAACCTTATGCGCTTTCAGCAGCTTTCCTTCGGCGCAGAGCGTACAGTCGATCAGACTTCCTGACTCAAGTAAATTTTCGAAAACTGAAATGACGGTGCTTTGGTGGTTGTTCCACCGTAGACAATACTGTTCCGTCATTGTGTCCGCTCGAAGTAGTAGAATTATTAAAATAAACTAAACGTAACGTTCTTTCCTTATTCTACTTTTATGTTTCAGTCTGAAATAAAATAAAACAAAAAAAAAAAAGATTAGATTAGACCACACGCGGTGAGGTTGGAGACATTGGCCCGCACCCCCTCTCCAAGAAACTACACCACCCCCCCCACTCATAGCTATCACAACACCATCATTGGTACGATATGCAGGGGGGGGGGAATAAAAGAAAATTTTCATTATAAATACCTTATTAACGCATCTCGGAAACGAAGAAGCGCCGAGTCTCGAGCAAAATTTTTTTTGGAAGGACCAAATCTTGAGGACTTTGTAGAAAAAAATACAAAAAAAAAATAAGTCTTCTTGGGACTCGTCCGACGTCCTTCTCTCTTGGTGTCCGCTTCCGAAGTGATGCCACAATGGTGGAGTTGGCTCGCATCACCTGGCAACGAGCATGCGCGTGCGGACCAAAGGCGAGGAAAAATCTTATTTTTTAACGTTTTACGAATGAGTTACATATAAATAGCGAGCGATTCCAGTAGAAATTTACTCGATAAATTCAAATTTACAATCAGTTTGTTATAACTCAACCGTTTTCTAGCTAAACTCGTGGTAAATATGATCAATACTCGAGGACTCCGTTAGTCAAAAGATGGACACTCTCAAACGGGGCTGTAGTGGCGGCACACTTGGTAGGCGGGTGCGGTGGCTTGATAGGAGGACTACAATAGTCAAAATCTCGAAGGAACGCTTTCGCTTGGTAGAAGACAACCGGCTTAAAAATATGTTTTCCCTCGTTTAATTATCGCATTTTATGTGTATAACGGGACGAGGAATTAATTAGGAGAGGATTTTCTGAACGTATAACACGTTGAGGTCGACGCTTTATCAAATAAATTTAATTATAGTGTACGAAAAGCCAATAATTTCTGCGTTGAAGCATTTTGGTCCTGAAGACTTTTCAAATCTTTAATTTTTTCGGCTACAATCAACCGAATTTTTCGGGGGGGGGGGGGGTCCTTATTTTCGTGCATTTCATTGCATTGGATTTTGCTCGACCACGCAAAGGCGCATTTTTAGTGTTTTTTGTGTGTGTGTGTTGTGTTGCGTTTCAACCCCAGCCCAGTGTGAGCGACGTTGCCAGGTCGAACACGCCGTGCCACGTTAGACGTTAGTCGTTGTCGTCGTTGTAGCCTGACCGTTAACGTGAACAACTTGCCGCGCCTTATTGCAACTCTGCGCGCCACCGACCCACCATGAACACACCACAGAAAAAATTGAGAGAGAAAAATAAAAAAAAAAAACCTCAGGCTTCCCACCGCTTGAAAGTTGACCTTCTGTGCCCGTCAACCAAGTGGGAAAAGGTGTCGTGGAACGAAAATGCTTTAAAAAAATATTTAAGTTTGCGTACAGCGTACAGCCCGAAAAATAATTTAGACTGTCCGTAGTTTCGGCTGTGCCAAAACAAAAGAGTCGTCGTTTAAATAATTAAAACGACTTTATTGAACAAGCAAGAACTTTCGTTGATTTTGATACGTAGTAGGTCTATCCTACTTCAAGAAATTCGAGAAAATTATTGACATTCCAGTTAAGAACACAGAAACCCCAATTTTTGGGGGGGTAGGGCGTGTGGTTTAGACCCTTCATTTAGGGCCTGTTAAAGGAAAACAGTTTTTTTTTTTAATTTAGCCATATCGTTGGTTTTTTTTCTCGTTCAGGCGAACACGACGTTGCTGTGTGTTCTGAGATGAGTTGCGGGGGAGGGGGGGTATGCGCCTGGTAGGCGTACTTACCAGCTTGAAGAAAATCAATAAAGCCGGGGCGGCCCCTGAAAACCGTATAGGTGTGAACTCACCCTGGCCTTTCAATTCCACCAGCTTTTAAGTTGTGCTGGTTTTTATTTTGTGAAAAATTCGGAAACAATTTTTTTTTTTTTTTAATTATCTTCCGGAATCCAACTTGAAATGGTGCTGTTAGGGTTTGGGGGGGGGGCAGAGTCATTGCACGAGGGACGAGAACAAGTCGCCCCGCCCTTTAAGAAGTCCCATACTGAGAAAGTTAGAACTCGATTTTAACTCTTGGTTGAACTAAATTATATATATAATTTATATATATATTTGTAAAGTAAATTATCATTGCGGGAGAACTCTGTGAGAAAGCGACTTGACCGTGGGACCATGACCACGATTCCCCCCCCCCCCACCCGACTATCATCCAACGTACACCATTCGTATATCGAGACCGCAAGCTATTCACGCCTCCTTGGTTTTCATACCCACTACCCCTCCCACCGACTCGACAATCTATACGTCTATCCTTTTTCTGGGAGCAAACTGGATTAAAATGGCACACAGCGATGCAAAACTCACTACCAAACCAAGTTTAGCTCGAATCGAAACACATTGAAAAAAAAAAAATTACTCAAAATCTTAAATTATCGCTTTATTGTGGAAGATTTTTACAACAATTATCAAAATTTTAAAATGAGTGAAACTGAGTCTCACGGCGGGGGGTTTTTCGGGTACGTTTGAACGTATCGAGCCACCAAACAAAACAACAAAAGCCATTGTGCCGCAGGAAGACGGCGCCATTGGTGCTAGTACACACCCTTTCAACGGCTTCGAGTCTGTGGCGTAGGTAGGAATTTGTCCCAGGGGAGGGGGAGGGGATCAGATTGAAATCTCGTATGGGTGAGAAGAGGGGGTAAGTTCACATTTTAGTCATCATTCCACCCGTGCCAGCACAGTCTTGAATTCTGGACATCTTGCTGGCCTCATCATAGCCTTAATCTCTCAGTTAAGGCTGTTGACGGTGCTTCCTCAACTTCGGTACACGATTACTTTGTGGTGAAACCGAGATATTTCATGAAAATTGGCACATAGCTATTTCTAACCAATTAAATTGTCAGTATGGATTCACTTTTTGGGGAAAAAAATCTGAGGGGGGGTTCCCCCCGCAACGAAAGCTTCGGTACACGTTTTCTTGGACAAAAATGCAATGTACTTTTTTTTAATTATTTTTTCGCGAATCTTTGAGGTTGCCAAATTGTCACTATGGATTCACTTTTTTCAAATTTCAATTTTTTTTTAAATTTTCATTTTTTAAAAATCATGGCCTCGATAAAAATGTTTATTCTCACCGTAAATATTTGAGGAAATAGGTTGAGAATATAGTCACCATTTTTTAAAACGTATTCATCAACACTATCGTATTGTTTTAAGCAGTGGCGGCGGAACCGGGGGGCAGGGTGGGCGGCCGCCCCCCCGGAATTTAGTCTGGGGGGCCGTCGCCCCCTCCCCCCAGGCTTCAATGCCAATCTTCTATCCCGAATACTGCACCCAAAGTTCTTATTCTATCCTTTTCGCTTCTTATTCGAGGACCGTCACTCAGATCGAAAACCCTGGATCATTTGCGAGAAGATGAAAAATAGCAATGCCTAGAACATTCGCCCCCCCCCCCATCTTTCACTTTTCTGCAGACTTTTTGTTAGGTATATTATTGATTCTTCTTCTACACTTTACCCCTGCCATCTGGCAAAGGAGGGCGATCCACCTATCGGCCACCCTTCCCGGAGAGGGTTTTAGCCCAAATTTAAGCAATATGAAGCACAGGCGTAGCAAGGAGCGTGCGGCGTGTGCGGTGCGCACCGGGCATCTCTACCCTGGGGGCATCAAACCCGCTGTTTTGTTATGCGATCACCGCTACCCAGTGGTGGAACAACACTTGTCCGGGGCCCAGGGCGGAAATCTCTAGGAGGCCCTTTAGTCTCTAATTAAACCGTAAATATACTTTTTTGCAGCTTTGAAGTATATATTTTCCTCAATTTTAGCCACGAAATTGCCTCTAAAGTGCGTTTTCTCAATTTTTTCCGCGAATTAGCTCATTTTCTCATTTTTAGCTGCGAATCGGCGCTTTTTACAAGCTCTTACCGTGAAGTTGCCTTAAGAATCCGCAAATTAGGTAGCGTTTAAGTGCTCTTTCCCAATTTTATCCGCAAATTAGCAATTTTTCTAAATTTAAGCCGTAAATTTGCGCTTTTCTCCATTACAAAAAAAAAACCATTCGTGTTTTTCTCTATTTATTACCCTCGAATTAGCGCTTTTTCACAGTTTTAGCCGCTTGAATTAGCGCTTTTTCTCAATTTTATTCCCAAAGTTCCCCAAGAATGTGCAAGTTGGGGTATTCTCAATTTCAGCTGTGAATTAGCCTTTTTACCCCCAATTTAGCAGTGAATGGGAACATTTTTTAATTTTAGCTGGAAATTATAGCACTTTTTCTCGATTTTATCTGCAAAATTGAAATGTTTTGTACCTTAGTTGTGAATTAAAGTTTTCCTCCACTTTTAGACGCAAATTCGCGTTTTTCTCTATTTCACGCCGTGAATCGGCAGCGCTTTTTCTCAATTTCAGTCCCAGCCCCGAGAATTCGTGAGTTGGCGTTTTTTGTGAATTCGCGCTTTTTCCCAATGTTTAAAGCTGCCAAATTGTAACATTTTATCATAATAGCGTGTTTCTCTATTTTTTAGACTCGAATTCGCGTTGTTCTCTTTTTTATCCTTGAATTAGCGTTTTTCTCATCTTTAGCGCGTGAATTAGCGCTTTTCAACTTCAGCCTTAAAGTTGCCCCTAAGAATTGGCGAATTGGCGTTTTCTCTCATTTTCAGCTGTGAATTAGCGTTTTGTTTCTCAAGTTTAGCAGTAAATTAGCACATTTTCTTAATTTTAGCTACGATTTTTAGCGTTTTTTCTCGATTTAATCCGTAAAATCGTAATTTTTCATACCTTAGCTGAGTTTTCCTTCACTTTTATCTAGACGCGAATTCGCGTTTTTGACTATTTCACCCGTGAATTAGCGCTTTTTCTAAATTTTAGTCCCAATGTTACCCCGAGAATCCTTGAGTTGGCGTTTTTCTCCCTTTTAGCTGTGAATTTGCGCTTGTTCTAAATTTTGAAAGTTGCTAAATTGTAGCACTTTACCACAATTTTATCTGTAAATTAGCGTGTTTTTTTTTTTTTTTTTTGAAGACGACGCGAATTTGCGTTTTTCTCTTTTTCATCCTTGAATTAGCGCTTTTCTCAGTTTTAGCTGCGTAAATTAGCGCTTTTTCCTAATTTCGCCCCAACAATTCGTTATTTTGCGTTATCTCAATGTCAGCTGTGAATTAGCTAGCGCTTTTTCTTAATATTAACAGCCATAAATTTCAGCAATTTTTCTCAATTTCAGCCGCGAATCAGCGTTTTACTCACTTTTACAAGCGAGTTTATCCATTCGTTTTCATCTTATCTACTTGAAAATCCCGATTTTTCATCTTCAAGCTATTCAGGGGCCCCCATCCGAACCCCGGATCCGGATTTCTAGTTATGCCCCTACCTGCATTCCCACACTTTGCTGTTTTATTTGAGTACGAATGATTATCGTTTATTATTTAAAACGAATACTTGCCATATTATTGTGGCAATAAAACAACTGCTGCTCTCTTTGAAGGCCGATTTACCCAATTCACTTAGTCACCTCCATGTAGGGAGCAATTAGGTACGTCTCCTCTACTTCAGCAGGCACATTCGTCACAATTTTAGGGTAATTTAGGTGACAAACCCTAAAAGAGCACACTTTTTTTTTATTATGAAACGCTCGCGTCCAACGGTAGAAATTTTCATAAGCCTTATCATTGGAAGTTGCGTGAAATATTGTTCTTTATATATTCGCTAAACAATCCATAGACAATTTTGTGAGATAAGTTCATAACGCAAGGTGCCCAGTTTGGCTAAACGTTCTTCAGATGGGTGCGTTTATAATCCCCCTCTACCATTTTTCAATATGTATCCTTGATTTCGATAAAACCGGTTCGTCATCGAAAAAGTTAGGCAAACCTATTAAATTTGGCATAGTTGTTCACGTGGCTTCCGCTATTCCATGCGATCGAAGAAAAACGCGAATGGGAACTTGTGGCTTTTTTCGTGGTCATCAAACTAAGCCTAAAAGAACAAAAGAACGGTTAGTCTCAGGGGCGTAGCCAGCCCGTGATCAAGGGGTGGGCCGCCAGCTAGGCACGGGTCCACAGTTGGCGGGGAGGGGGGGGGGCACGTCTTGAGATAAAATGTTAGCGGATCCAGAAAAAGACATTTTGCGGCTAAGACTGAGGAAAAACACCCATTCACGGCTAAAATTGAGTAATAGCGCTGATTCACGTTAAACATGGGAAATAAATCTCATTATTCGCGGTTGAAATTGAGAAAACATACCAATTTGCAGTTTCCACGATGCAAAGTCCGCGATGAAATTAAGAAAATGCTCTAATTCACGGGTTATAGAGCTCTTTTCACAGCTAAAATTGACAAAATAAATTGCCCGTTCGATTTAGAATTGAAAAAAATCATTCATTTGCGGCTAAAATTAGGGGAAAACGCCAATTCACGTTTAAAATTGAGAAATGGTGCTTATTCACGCAGGTAAAATTGAGAGAAGGCGCCAGATCGTGGTTTCTCAAACAAACATCTCGATAAACAATGCGAAAAAGTGCTAATTTACCGTTTTTAAACATATATATGGCAATTTTGCGGGTACAATTGGGAAAGAGCGCGTACATTTTTGAAAAAGTGCTTATATTCACGGCTAAAATTAAGGAAAATTGTTCGTTCGCAGGTGGAATTGAGAAAAATACCCATTTCAAGGTTTCGCGATGCAACGTCCAAGTCAAAATTAATGAAATTCGCTCACATGCGGGTTATGTGGACCTTTTCACTGCTACAATTTTAAGGGGGAAAAATTTGCTCAAGGCAGAATTGAGGAAAATCACTAATTTGCTGCTAAAATTGAGGGAAAACGAATTGGCAAAATTGTCACCGTTTCTTGTTGATTGATGGAATTGTCGTGGCTAAAATTGAGAAATTGCGTTCATCCACAGGTTAAATTGAGGAAAACCTGTTCTTTTGCGGTTTTGCGGCTGAAGTTGACAGATCGAGCGCACCAATTCGCGGTTAGGCTATGCCCAGTGCTGGCCGCAATTGAAATAATAAATAAAAATGCGTAATTTCACGGTTTTTTGAGACATTTTAACAGCTAAAATGAAGAAAATGGGTTATTAATATTATTAGTTTTTAAGCCATACAACTTGATTAATGTTATGTTTTTAGGGTTTTGGCTTTTTTCTTCTTCTACTTCTTCGTTTCCTGAGCTTTCGCCTTCTTTTGCTGAAGGCATCGTCAGAGAACTTTCTTTCTATTTTTTTTTTTTTTTTTTCAAAAAACATTAATTAAGAAAATGTGTTGTTTGTAGCCTTCTGTAACGAATACACACAAGTGCAGGGGCAACTTCACCCTTTTCCTAGTTTACAAAAACCATTTAAGTCCTTATCCTTAATTATTATTATCCCTATTTAAATCTACCAATACTACAAATTATTTCTCACCCCTCCCCAGCCCCTCTGCACCAAAACGGAAATCACCGAGACGCCGAGAAAGGGCGAATATTGGAGCGTCAGCAAAACTCAGCGTGAGAAAAGCGGGCTTCCCACCCAATAGGTGCCGAAAAACAAATATAAGGAAGGGGCGCTCTGATCTCGCTCTCTCTGCCGTCCGAGTCTTCGCCGTAATCCCGTCAGATCCCTAGGTCCGCTTGGTGTGTCCTCCCCGAGTATAATAATAGGCTTTATACTGTGTCAATAAATCAGTTTTATTCTTTTTAATCACTTTCTTAATTCCCCCCGGTAATAAGCCCATTTCCCAATATCGCCCAAAAAAAGGCTTCGAATTTTATGTCGAAAAACTGAAACTTCTCCCCCGGAAAGTGATAACTGTGGAGCTAAACTTTAGATTTTAGACCTGAGACGGTAAACAGAGCTGGCATTTCCTCTCCCAGTCTGGATGGCACAGCGGGCTAAACACGATTTACTAGCCAAAACACACGAAATTGCGCGTGGGATTTTAGCGCGAAAAATCAGCAAAATCGGTTTCAAAGTCAAGCTGACCCTCGAAGTCGGTTTGTCATCAACAAACATCCGCGAATTATTGATTTTTGGTGAAACCGATAAGCGAAAATGTGTTGTTTTTTTAGTGAGAAATATCCGCAAAATTGGTTTTATGGATCGAAATACAAGACATTTGAGGAAGAAATGTCAGTAAAAGTGATGTCTTAGTGGTCGAAATCAGTGGTGCTGGTTGCTTAGTGAGGCAGAGATTGTAATGTGCGAAATTTGGTTTTCATCACAAAAAACAAAAAAAAAACGGCGAAATTGGTTTATGTATTAGTAGGCGAAATTCGAGTAATCGATTCTATTGCTGAGCAATTCCTGCGAAAGTTTTAATCAATAAAAAAGTGTTGAATTTTAACTTTTTGATGGATTTTGGGGGTGGGCACCTGCCCCACGAAATCTGCGCTTTTGATTCTAGGGGAGGGCAACTGCCCACTCCTGCCCCCCCCCCGCGATTTTTGGACTCTACCCTTAAATTAGCAATTTTCTCAATTTTGGCCGAGTGTATCGTTCTTCCCAATTTCAACCACAGATTAGCGGTTTTGCCCCACCCCCTTCCATAGCCATGAATTTCTCAACTTTAGCAGCAAATTACCTATCGTTTTTATCCTGTGAGCAATGTTTCGAGAATGTTTCTTAAATATCCACGAGTTTTGGCGTTTTCCTCAATTTTATCAGCACATTACCAATTTTTTAAATTTTTTTACCAGCGGGTTAGCACCTTTCTCAGTTTTAGTTGGAAATTAACGTTTTTCTTAAGTGTTTTCCTCAATATTAGCCGCAAAATAGATGGACTTTTCACGAATTAGGTTGTTTTTGGTTCACCTTACGCAATGCATGAGCGATTTTTCTCAGTTTACTCGCGAATTAGCCATAAATTGGCGCTATTTTTCAATTTCAGCCTAAAAAGTTGCTTTCTGAATCCGCAAATTGGCGTATATTCAGTTTTTGGCGCAAATTAGAATTTTCAGCGCTTATTATAAATTGTAGCGGCGACGCGTTGTAGCGTTTTAAACCTGTGAATTAGCGAATGTTCTCAATTTCAGTCACAAATTGGCGTCTGGCGCAATTTCAGCTGTAAATTGGCGATTTTTTCCATTCTTAGCCGCGAATTAGCAATTTTCTCAATTTTTAGGCTTAAAATTAACCTTTCTCTTAATTTTGATCAGGCTAATTATTTTATTTTCTAAATATTACCCGCAATTTAGCGGGTTTTCATACTTTTACTGCGTGTTATTTTACTTTTATAGGTATAGATTATTGAATCTTTTTAGTTCTAGCCGTGAATTAGCGTATTTTCGGAATTTGGAATTTTCTGAATTTTACCCACAAAAATGCCTTCAGAAGGTGCGAATTTAAATTATAAATGTAAATTTCTTTTTTCAAACCAAAAAATTTACATCTATCCATTCATTTCTGTCAAAAAATCAAAATTTTTAAATTATAAATTTTCTCGACACATTCGAGAATTAGTGACGTTTCTCAATTTTAGCTGCGAATTTTCGCTTTTTCTACATTTTAGCAGCGTGGTAGCGTTTCCAACCCGTGCATTACCGACTGAGTTTTGTCAATTTTTGCCAAGAATTAGCGTTTGACTCAATTTAATCTGCAAATTAGCAATTTTTTTCATTTTTAACAGAGAATTAGCACTTTTCCCCAATTTGAACTGGAAATTAACGTTTTTCTTAATTTTTGCTGCGTTAATTGGTGATTTTTTCAATTTTTTCCGCGAATTAGTGATTATCTTTATTTTGTGTCCGCGAATTAACGTTTTTCCATAACTTTATATAACTGCAAATTGCAAATTAGCGATTTTTCCCAATTTCAGCTGTGTAATAGCGTTTTGTGCTAATTTTGCGGCCATTCAGCATCCTCTTCCCTTTTTCATACGCGAATGGGCGATTTTACGCCATTTCAGTTGTGAATTTGCCATTTTTGTCCAATTTTAACCTGAAAGCGTCTTTTATTTGTCAATATTATAGCGTGTTTTCTCAACTTTAACTGCGGGGTTTGGCCAAATACAACACTTTTGCGTTGTTTTCCACAATTTATTCGTAGAATGGCCTCCATGTACCGCGAATCAGCGATTTTTTTTAATTAATTTTAGTCTGGAAGTTGCATCGCGAGACCACTAATCAGCGCTTTTCAGCAGCTGTTAAGAATCCGTTAAAATAATAATAATAATAATAATAATAATAATAATAATAATTGAATAATGAGCGCGAAAATGCCCTATTCCTTTTTTGTTTTGAAATCAGCCGCGTTCAAGAGGGTTATGTGTGTGTGTTCGAAAAAATAGAGAAGGATCTTTGAATTATGTTTGATAAATTACTTTTTTTTATGAAAGTGTCCGTAATAAATTTCGATTTTCCGTGTATTTCGTTGTTTTTTTAACATCTGGCGACCGTGACAGGACTGAACATGGAAAAGATTTTGATGAACCGAACAGGTGAAACGTGCGCGTTTCAACAAACTTTTCAACGAATTGAACGAACTCTTAACCGAGTCCCCCGTACGAATTATTCGGTTCAAAGCACTTACGGACACGTTTATTGAACGTTACGAAGAAATAAGAGCCCTCGACAAGGAAATATACGATGCTCTTCTATCGAGCGAAAATACTGGATTGGACGACCTTCAAACCGAAGCCGACGATGCTGACGAATACGTAAGCAAGTACTATTTTGTATTGACGTCTATGAAAAACTTGGAAGACAAGTATGAAGCAGCCGAAAAGTGCGATTCGGCCAGTAGAACATCGTCTGACAGATCGGTCACACGACGAAAATACAAGTTACCGACTATTGAGCTGGGAAAATACGACGGGGACATTAAGGGCTGGGTTAAATTCTGGTCACTTTTTCAGAAAATTGATGATGACCCCGAACTAGATAACGGTGATAAATTTCAGTATCTGATCAGTATCTAACGGTTCCCGGCTCCAGAGCCCGACGAGTCGTCGAAAGTAATCCTCCGTCAGCCGCCAACTACCCGAAGGCAATCGCGGCATTGAAAGATCGATTCGGACGGAAAGATTTACTTATTGAAGTATATGTTCGTGAATTAATATCCTTAATAATCAAAAATGCCCGCAGTCAAGGTCGTGGACACCTGTCATCACTATATGACCGCTTAGAAGCGCATTTAATGGCTCTTGAGTCGCTCGAAGTCTCGACATCCACGTGTGCTGCTGTAATATACCCGATGGTGGAATCTTGCCTTCCCGAAGACTTGCTCCGCGCCTGGCAACGCAGTAGGACCACCAATGCAGCAGTGGCGTCGGATGAGAATTTAACTGACAACCCTAGGTCGAAACTTAATTTATTAATGGATTTTATTCGCACAGAGGTTGAAGGCGAAGAGCGTATTTCCTTGGCCATGGCTGCGGTTTTGGCATTAAAAACGACTCCAACAAAGAATAGATTGTTTCAAATCGAAAGATGTCTGAAAAGAAAGAAATGCCATCTGCTGCCGGACTCTTCACACACGCCCAAGCAGATCAACAAGGTACGTGCCTGTTTTGTCAAGCAAAGCATGCGTCGGTCGATTGCATGAAAGCATCTAAAATGAAGATAGAAGACAGAAAAATAATTTTGTCGAAAAGGGGGTGTTGTTTTAAATGCCTCAAATCGGGGCACCTGAGCAAAGACTGCAAGTCCAAATCAATCAGATGCAGATACTGTTACAAGGGGCATGCTTCAAGCATGTGCTGTGCTACCGAAAATGAAAAATCAGGCTCAGGGGAACCAGTTCAAGGAAAGGAAGAGCATTTTGTCGAGAGGGCTCTCTCTTCGTTTTGTACTACGACGACGGTGCAGTTACAAATCATTCCACTCATAGTTCGAGGGAAAAAGGGAGAAAGAACGGCGACTGCGCTCCTTGATACAGGATCTCAGCGAAGTTACGTGTCACGCAGACTTGCCGAGGAGCTCGGCCTCGAACACCTTCGCTCCGAGAAACTCACCCACTCACTTTTTGGTGGATTTGAGACGAGACCAGTTGAGCACCGTGTTTTTCGTTTGCGCGTTTCCAGTCTTGAGAGGGATTTTCATTGTTTTTTCGATGCCATTAACCAGGAGATGATTTGCCGTGAAATTGATCCTGTGCCAATCGACAGCACTCATGAAGATTTTGTTTCTGCTGCGGCGTCGTTTTACATGATGCGATCGACGGTCCAATCGACGTGCTGATTGGAGCCGACATTTATGGCAAGCTCATGACTGGAACAATAGTTTCCCTATCCAACGGATGACGGCGATAAAACATTATTAGGATGGACGGTCATGGGTAAGGTCAACCCGGTGAAAAATGATAACTTGGCAACCACGACTATTTTGAGCTGTCTCGCTACAACTGACCCGATAGCGCGCCTATGGGAGCTCGAAACCCTCGGTATCACAGATCCAGCGGTACAGATTTCGAAAATTGAACGTTTAAACGACGTTAAAAGCTGGTTTGAAGAAATCATTCAACGAGACAATGACGGTCGATATCTCGTAAGCTTACCTTGGCGGAATGACCACCCGACGCTTCCGATGAATTATGAACTAGCGTCTCACCGTACGATGGCTAAATGCCAACAATTGGAAAAATCGGGACTACTGAAGTCTTACCATCAAGTTTTCAAAGAATGGCAAGAAGAGGGGGTGATCGAGAAGGCATCCAACGAAGTGATCGGTCACTACCTCCCACATCGACCGGTTTTTAAGAAAGACGGCACGACCAAGATCCGCCCAGTATTTGACGCATCGGCGAAAATAAAAGGCTACCCCTCTCTGAACGATTGTTTGGAGGTGGGGGAAAACTTAATCGAAATGATTCCGTCTCTCCTACTGAAGTTTCGGCGTTCAGCCGTTGGCATCACGTCTGACATAAGAAAAGCTTTCTTACAGATTGGGGTTCGTGAAATTGACCGTGACTTTTTGCGATTTCTGCTCGTGATTGACGGAGAGATGACCACCTTTCGTCACCAAAGAGTGGTATTCGGAGTCTGCGCCAGTCCGTTCCTTCTCGGGGCTGTAATTGACCATCATTTAAATAATCTCGATGCTGGTCTAGATGAAAACAAACCTGGATGGTTCGAAATTATCTCAAAGCTTAAGTCGAGCTTCTACGTAGATAATTGCGTCACGAGTGTTGCGAGTCAGGAAGATGCCGACGCTTTTCAAGATTCTGCCATTAAAGTTATGGCTGCCGGAAAATTCGACCCGTCAACTCAAGACGTGACTACCAAGGTCCTCGGTCTACTTTGGGATCGACAAAACGACACAATCAGAATCAACCCTGAAAGTTTACAGATGACAGTCTTGCCTCGCGTTACGAAGAGAATCATACTGTCAAAGGCTCAAAGAGTATTCGATCCGATTGGGTTCACTTGCCCAGTCTCACTGCTGCCAAAATTAATTCTACAGGAGCTCTGGTCAGTCAACTTGAAATGGGATGACGAGGTAGACACTGATGTATCCGAACGGTTTCTCTCTTGGTACCGTGAGCTTCACCTCTTATTTAAAATTTCGATACCTCGATGGATTTTTGGAAAGGAAAATAATTTTTCAATTCACGTTTTTAGTGACGCCAGCCGTGAGGCATATGCGGCAGCCGTATTTGTCAGAGTTGAAGAAGACGGCCACGTTCAGGTGAATTTGATAGCGGCGAAATCCAGAGTGGCCCCGCTAAAACGCTTAACGATCCCCAGACACGAACTGATGGGTGCCTTAATTGGAGCCCGCCTGTTCAAAGCGACGATGGAAGCTCTCGATGTGACTGACATTGAAGCCCACTTCTGGAGTGACTCGTCGACTGTTGTCACGAGAACGGTAGAAAGACAGGAACCCTGGACCGTCTTCGTCAAAAATAGGGTCGACGAAATCCGCAAGCTGACTAGTTCAGGTACGTGGCATCATATCTCAGGGATGCTAAACCCGGCGGATACACCTTCACGAGGGTGCACGGCCAGTAAATTATTGAAGTCTAAATGGTGGAAGGGCCCGCCCTTGGTTGGAAAAACCACCTGAAGAATGGCCACGCTCGTTTTCACCCCCTGACGAGGGGGAGGTGGATGAGGAGAGGAGAAAGTCAGTCGTGACTACCGCCGTTTCCCTCGAAGGCACTAAAAACTGTATTTTCGAACGATTTTCCAAATTTAGTCAAATAGTCCGTCGATTAGGTTGGATTAGACGTTTCATCTCAAATTGCAGATCATCAGCACACCGTTCGGGGGAGTTATCTGCCAAAGAATTGAAAGACGCTGAAAAATGGGTCATTTTTAAAATTCAAAAGGATAGTTTCTCAAGTGAGGCAGACCCAAGATTGAAAGGACTACAAGTTTTTGTTGATGATCACAAGTTATACCGTCTTAGAACTCGACTGTTACAGCGGGATGATCTCGAAGATTTTTGTTATCCGATCCTCCTTCCGAAAGATCATGCAGTAGTCGAACGACTGGTTTATGAACTCCACACCGAAAATTGTCACGCTGGTGTACAGACACTATTGTCGATTCTTAGAGAAAAATATTGGATATTAGGTGGACGCAAGACCATTAAAAGGATCATTGGTCGTTGTATGAAGTGTAAGCGATTTTCAGCACAGCGAGCAAGAGTTGAAGAAGCTGATCTGCCAGCTGAACGTCTTCGAATTGCCTCGCCATTTGAAATCGTCGGCCTAGATTTTTTCGGTCCTTTATTTTTAAAAGGAGGTTCGAAGGTTTGGGTTCTGCTCTGCACTTGCGCAGTCACGCGGGCTGTGCATCTCGAGTTGGTCGGGATGTTGTCAACGGACGCGTTTCTCATGGGTCTAAGACGCTTTATCGCTCGAAGAGGAAGGCCTCGTAAGATATACTGCGATAACGGCACTAATTTCCACGGAGCCTATAATCTACTTCGTAGCTTGGACTGGCAAACGATCGAAAAGCAGGGACCGATTCAGCCTATTGAATGGAGTTTTTCACCCCCAGCTTCTCGTAAATTGGACTTATAATCCTCTAAAAGAAGACCGCGTATGTGCAATTGCTCATTGTCTTTTCGAATAATTCGTGTATATTTTGTTGGAAATTTTAACTTCAATTTTTGTAATGCTCACAGTCAGTTAGTTAAATTTCACCGTCCTCAATTTAACTAAGGTGGGAGAATGTTAAGAATCCGTTAAAAAAAAAAAATAATAATAATAATAAAAAATTGAATAATGCGCGCGAAAATGCCCTACTCCTTTTTTGTTTTGATATCAGCCGCGTTCAAGAGGGTTATGTGTGTGTGTTCGAAAAAAAAAAGAGAAGGATCTTTGAATTATGTTTGATAAATTACTTTTTTTTATGAAAGTGTCCGTAATAAATTTCGATTTTCCGTGTATTTCGTTGTTTTTTTAACATCTGGCGACCGTGACAGGACTGAACATGGAAAAGATTTTAATGAACCGAACGGTGAAACGTGCGCGTTTCAACAAACTTTTCAACGAATTGAACGAACTCTTAACCGAGTCCCCCGTACGAATTATTCGGTTCAAAGCACTTACGGACACGTTTATATTGAACGTTACGAAGAAATAAGAGCCCTCGACAAGGAAATATACGATGCTCTTCTATCGAGCGAAAATACGGAGATTTTTGGCCAATTTAGCGATTTTTCACCATTTTAGCCTTGAATTAGCGTTTTTCTCATTTTAGCCGCTAGTTATGAATTTTTCTACGTTTCATCAACGAATTAAAGTTCCCCCAATGTTTGCGGCGAATTACAAAACGCTTTTTTGGAAATTTGGCCGCGGATTAGCAATTTTTTTCACTTTCTGGCACGATAAGTTACCTTCAGAAGTCGCCTTAACCTTACTTCAGCGCTTCTTATCAATTTGATGGAAAAATTAGCAATTTTTCTCCATTTTGTGTCATTTTAGCGATTTATCACCATTTTAGCTGTGAATCAGCGTGTTTTTACACTCTATCCGCGATTTTAGAGCTTTTTCTCAATTTTATCCGTGATTTAGCACTTATTATATTTTATTTGCCAGCTCTCAAAAGAAAACTTGTGTGAGAGCTGGAGTTGAGTATTTATCTCAATTTCAGCCCCAAATTAGCGTCTGTATTTGGTCTGGATTAAGTGGGCACTTAGCGGATGATTAGTTTCGAGGAGGAGGCGCTAATTTAGCGTCTTTAGCGAATTTTCGGGGGCGCCAAAATCCAAAATTAAAAATGTTAATTTAAATCACTGTAGGCCACGGGGCGGGCCATTGTGAAAGGCTCAGCGGGGGCCACTTTTTGGCCCGCGGGCCCTGGGATTGGCGGCCACCCTGTCCTAGAGATCATGAGAAACATCCTGTACAGGTGCCATATACACGATCAAATGATCCGGATTTTTCATACGGCGGCCTCCCGGACTTTAAAGTATTTTTCGGACGAATCCTATTACTATCCGGATATTTGGTTGGTTCCAGTTAGTCTGGAGAACCTGAGTCTTACGCTTACTGCAGTGGCTGAAATTGATTCCCAGTTAATCCTTCCACCTAAACGCGCCTGTGAGCCATTTCTGCTTATTGAACGCATTCTATTGCATTAAATAATCATTGGATTGTCGCTAACGAGCGATTCATCTATCGCTCAGGTGGTAGTAAATCTACCACTTACCAAAGGAGGTAGAAATTTAGCAATTGGTGTGTATTGATTCGATGAAAATTGCGTGAAAATTGTGAGACATAATGTTTCCACCCGTTGTACTTAAAAACTAAAGGGATTTTACCATCCGAAAGTACAATTCAGAGCGAGTTTTACCACCTGAGAAATCATTCACTGAATTTGGAAACCCCCGTCAATTTGCGCCCCTGCCTGGCAGAAAAACCTCAAGTTGACCGTAACTCCAGAAAAATGAGATCTCGGCTTCAGTACCTATGTGTGTGTAGTTATACATATAATATGTATACATATAGTGATGAATGCAAATGACGTAGGGGGTTTAGATAAGACCCTTCGCCAAACACACACCAAACAGACAAAAGTAGCGTACCGAGGTAATGGCGAAGGGGTGGACGTCGATTTGGCTGTGTTATTTCGCGTGTCTTGCGACGATTTTCATTCCATCCGAATGGAGCGTTGTATAGGTTTTTTAGCAGTTTTTGGGCTGAATATTCAATCCTTTCGGGGATAATCTGTGCCCTGTCGTGTGGTCAGCCCAAGAGCATGACCAATATGAGGGCCTATATAGCTAGAGTGACCAGATTTTTCCCAGACGAAAGAAGGGCCAACATTTTATAATGGGGGAAAAGAAATATTATGGGTGGGGTGTTGCGATTAATAGTTCCACTATTCTGCCACTGATTATAATTAGGACATGACCAAAATTGCCATTTGCCAAAATTGCCAATACACAAAATTGGCTTTTGAATGAGTCAAAACACAAAATTGGGCTTTTGAAAAAGGCAAAACACCATTCATGAATTGGCTTTTTAAGGAGCCGAAACACGAAATTGGTCTCCGGAGGATCCAAAACACGAAAATAGGCATTTCAAGGAGCCAAAACACGCAATTTGCTTTTGAAGGAGCCAAAACACGCAATTTACTTTTGAAGGAGCCAAGACATGAAATTTGCTTTAGTAGGAGCCGAAATACGAAATTGGCATTTGAAGGAGCCAAAACACGCAATTGGCTTTTGAAGGAGCCAAAACTCATAATTGGCATTTGATGGAGCCGAAACACGAAGTTGGCTTTTGAAGGAGCTGTGGCGTCCCTTCACATTTTTACATAAAAACACCAGTTGTTCGGTTTTTCTTTGTTGGAAAAATATATGTACATAGACTTTCGTTCTCTGACTTACGCGGTCTCGTTTTTCTTGTACACGCTTACAACTGGTGACCCCGACTTCACTCGTAGTATTATGGCTCAACCGGCTAATGACGACGCGGTTCTAGAGCCACAACGCATTTCAAGTGTCTCCGTTCGGCTACCTCCGTTTTGGCGCCACCGGCCCGATCTTTGGTTTGGAAGCTCAGTTCGACTTACCAGCTAACCGTATCACTCAGGGCACTACGAAATTCAATTACGTCGTTTCCACTCTCGACATGGACGTCCTCGAATACGTCAGTGACATCATCAACCACCCGCCTGCGACCCACAAATACGATGCCCTGAAAACAGCGCTTCTTTCCGCTTTCACCGACACCGACGAACACAAATTCACCAAACTCCTCCACGAGGTCGAACTTGGAGACGATAAACCGTCATAACTTTGGAGGCGCATGAAGGAGCTCGCCGGCACTCAAATATCTGACGACGCGCTCAAAACTTTGTGGCTTCACCAACTTTCGTCTTCCGTCCAATCCATTCTCACCATCAGTTCCGAACCTTTACCGATTCTCACAAAATTAGCCGACAAAGTTTTCGAAGCTGCTGACCGTGAACGACATCACTTCCTTCCTCCAGAGTCAACACATTCCCCTTCAGAACCCACAACTTCCGCACCTTCTTCTTCCACCTTTCTCGACGCGATCCAACGGCTCACTCAACGCCTTACCGACCTCGAACAACGTTCAACCCCCTCGCTGATACGCCGTCGCTACAGATCACCTTGTCCCAAACCAGAACTACACACTTCACCCCCAAAAACAGGTTTCTGTTATTATCACGAAAGGTTCGGTAACAAAGCTCAAAACTGTCGTTCCCCCTGTTCCTTTTCTTCAAAAAACTAATGTTCCGATCGCAGGTGGCGGCAAGCGATCGCCGTAACTCGACACGCCGCCTATTTGTCACCGACAAAACAACCAAAGTTCGTTTCCTCATCGACTCAGGCGCCGACGTAAGCGTCATTCCCTGCACGCGCCGCGACAAAACTAATGGCCCACAGAAGTTCACCTTGTCTACTGCTGATGGTTCTGCGATCCCTACGTATGGTTCCCGCTTTCTCTCACTCGATTTCGGTCTTCACCGTTCGTTTCGACGGCCCTTCGTCCTCACAGAGGTAACATAGCCCATTATCGGAGCCGACTTCTTGGCACACACTCCGTCGTCATCGTCTGTTGGATGGCACTCCTCAACTTTCTGTCGCTGGTGTTCATCCTTCAACTGCACCGTCGAATAACCCAGCACGCCTGAACCTCTGTGACACGACGAATAAGTTTGCCGCGTTGCTCATGCAATTCCCTGAGATCGTTCAACCTCCCTCCTTTCCACGCCCATCTCTACCACACAATACCCAGCACGCAATCGAAACCACCGGACCACCTGTTCGTTCCCGCTTTCGACGTCTTCACCCCGACAAGTTGAAAGCTGCCAAAGCAGAATTCCAAACAATGCTAGACCTCGGCATCTGTCATCCCTCTAAATCTTGTTGGTCTAGTCCGCTCCACCTCGTTCCTAAAAAAGACGGCACCTGGCGGCCTTGTGGTGATTTCCGACGCCTAAACGCTGCCACCAAACCTGACCTCTACCCTCTCCCTCATCTTCACGATTTCACGTCCAATCTTCACGGAACAACAATTTACTCGAAGCTAGATCTCCTTCGAGCATACAACCAAATACCAGTCGCACCTTCCGACATCGAAAAAACCGCCATCATCACACCTTTCGGCTTTTTTGAATTTCCGATGATGTGTTTTGGTTTACGCAACGCCGGTCAATCATTTCAGCGATTTATGAATGAAATACTTCGCGACCTTCCCTTCATCTTCGTTTACCTCGACGATGCGCTTATCGCTTCCAAATCTCCCGCAGAACATCTGGAGCATCTCACTCTCGTTTTCCAGCGTTTCAGGAGCTACGGACTCCATCTTAACGTGAACAAATGTGTTTTCGGCGTAACCGAAGTAGACTTCTTAGGTTTCCGAGTCACACCGTCCGGCACATCACCACTTCCTCAACGTGTTCGTGCCCTCACCGAAGCTCCTCGACCTACAACCTTTCAATCTTTGCGTCGTTTCCTCGGAACCATAAATTTCTACCGCCGCTTCATTCGCCGCGCGGCCTGAGCCCAAATCACGCTTCACGACGCCTTAAAAACTAGCAAAAGCGAAACATTTCCCATCCGATGGACTGATCAGTTGATTGAGGCCTACGACTATTGCCTGCAAGATCACGCTGACGCTACCCTTCTCGTCCACCCCAAGCCTGACTCACCCTTGACCCTTTTCGTCGACGCTTCAGATACTGCCATTGGCTCTGCTTTCATCAACAAACCGACGGTACCTGCCAACCGCTAGCGTTTTTCTCTCGGAAGCTCAGTGAAACCGAACGACGGTACAGTGCCTATGACAAAGAGCTTCTAGCAATTTACGCTTCAGTCAAGCACTTTCGGGACTTCGTCGAGGGTCAACAACTCACAATTTTCACAGACCACAAGCCCCTCATTTTTGCTTTCAAGCAAAAACCAGAAAAGGCGTCCCCTCGTCAATTTCGTCACTTAGATTTTGTAGCGCAGTTCACGACCGATATTCGACACATCAAAGGAAATGAAAACGTCGTAGCAGATTACCTTTCCCGAGTCGACTCCATCCATATTTTCGAGAGCTAAAAAAGCTCTGCCTCAATTCGTCACTCAATCTTCGTCGAGAATGCATACCTGGCCTCAACATATCGTTATTTTGCGACGATAGACACCGCGTTTTTATTCGCTTATCCCTTCGTCGTCAAGCGTTCGCTCTAATTCACAACAGCGCACACCCATCTCCGAAGCGTACATCACAACTAATTCGTGAACGATTTGTTTGGCCCGGAATTGAGCGAGACTCCAGATCTTGGACAAGAAACTGCCTTCAATGTCAGAAATCCAAAATTGGACGTCATACCCGTAGTCTTCTCGGTGTTTTCCCTCCCGTCGACGCACGTTTTCAATGCGTCCACTTGAACATCATTGGTCCACTTCCCCCATCACACGGTATGCACTACATCCTCACCTTGATCGACCGTTTTTCTTCCTGGCCCGAAGCCATACCCGTTCAATCAATCTCCACCGGAACAGTGGCTGACGCTCTTTTCAAGGAATGGATCGCCCGTTACGGCGTTCCCGCTAAGATCATCACCGACAGAGGTCGACAATTCGAGTCCAATCTTTTCCGAATTCTCAACTACCGCCTCGGGATTCGTCATTTTCGTACGACAGCGTACCATCCGCAGTCCAATGGTAAACTTGAAAGATGGCACCGCTCTCTTAAAAACGCTCTCAAATGCCATAACTCTACCGATTGGTGTTCACTTCTACCAATCGTTCTGCTCGGTTTGCGAAACGTGCCAAACCAATCTGGCCATTCAGCTGCAGAACTTCATTTTGGCTCTACACTACGATTACCCGGTGAATTCTTCGATCCACCTGACCCGTCCACCGTCAATCCGTCACAATTCCTTCAGCGACTTCAAGAGTTTTTTCGTCATGTCCGGCCAGCCACCGACATCCACAACTCCTCACAAAAAACGTTCGTTCACCCTCACCTCTCTACGGCTGAGCAAGTTTTCGTTCGCGTCGATTCCATCAGAAAACCGCTTCAACAACCTTATGATGGACCTTACCCTGTTCTCGAAAGAAACGACAAATATTTCACACTGGACATACACGGCAAGAAAACTTTTGTTTCGATCGACCGTCTAAAACCTGCGTTTCATCTACCAGCTCAACCCCTTCGAGACGTCCACTAACTCGACTACGTGGCCTATCCCATCTTTCTGCGCGACACTCTCGTCTTCCTCGCGTTCACTGGGAGGGGGGGTTAATGTGGCGTCCCTTCACATTTTTACATAAAAACATCAGTTGTTCGGTTTTTCTTTGTTAGAAAAATATAGACTTTCGTTCTCTGACTTACGCGGTCTCGTTTTTCTTGTACACGCTTACAGAGCCAAAACACAAATTGACTTTTGAAGGAGCCAAAAGACATGAAACTTGCTTTAGTAGGAGCCGAAATACGAAATTGGCATTTGAAGGAGCCAAAACAAAAAATTGGGTCGTGAAAGAGCCAAAACACGAAATTGCTTCTGGAGGATCCAAAACACGAAATTGGCTTTTGAAGAAGCCAAAACACAAATTGACTTTTGAAGGAGCCAAGACATGAAATTTGCTTTTGTAGGAGCCGAATTACGTAATTAGCATTTGATGAGGCAAAACATAAAAAAATGGCTTTCGAAAAGAGCCGTAACATGAAATTGGCTTTTGAAGGAGCCAAAACACGAAATTGGGGTTTAAAAGAGACAAACACAAAATTGGGGTTTGAAACTGCCGAAACACGAAATTGACATTTGGAGGAGCGAAAACAAAAAATTTGGGGTTGGAAAGAGCCGAAACACGAAATTGGCTTCCAGAGGTTCCAAAACGGTGTAGGAGATGCCCAAAGGGGTGCCAAGGGCCTGAAGCTAGCTTTGCGGTGTGGGCCCCTGTCCCGCAGAAAATGTCTGGCGATCTCAAAAGTGTCATTATCTCGTGGATCATAAAAAAACGTCCTGTGCCTTCTCAATTTTGGCCGCAAGTAACGTTTTTATCAATGTTAGCAGCAAATTAGCGGGGTTTTCACCTATAGCCACAATTTTAGCTGCAAATTGGCGATTTTTTCCATTTTTGGCAGCGAATAAGTATACTTTTTATCGATTGGAGCTGAAAAATAGCGTTTTTCGCGCTAATTAATGATTTTCTCAATATGTATTGGCTGTTAATTAGTGATTTTTTTATTATTAACATCCACGAATGCCATAGACACAGTGGGCCCGTACTGTAATTTCTCAGGGGGGCGAGTCTTGTTGCCATGAATTAAACGTTTTTTCTACACTTCAACCGCGAGTTAGCGACGTTTCTCAATTTCAGCAGCGAACCAGCGAATTTTTTCAATTTTAGCAGCGATTTAATTCGCGATTATTCTCAATTTTGACCGTGAATTACCGTTTGTCCTAAATTTAGCCACTAACTAGCGCGTTTTCTACATTAGCTAGAATTAGCAGTTATGCTAAGTTTTCACATTCAAATATGAATACAAACGCTTAAATTTTGGCCCTGAATTAGCGTTTTTCTCAATTTTAGCCACAAAGTAGAGATTTTCTTTACTTTTAACTACGAAGTTACCTTCAGAAACTATACGAATTGGCTTTTACTCAATTTTAGCTGCGATTATACAAGGGGCGTAGCCTGTCCGTAGCCTTGCCAAGGCAAGAGTGATGGGCAGCTACCCGCACCCTTCTTCAACTCGTCTTTGTTCGAAACCGATTGTTTGATCTCGGAAACCGTTTTGCCTATTCAAAATGGCTGATTGGCATTAAAACTAAACAATGTGTCCTTCAAAAACGAGAAATACACATATAATGTTCTGCAGAAAAAAATTGTCATTTTTGCAAAGTCGCGCTAATTAACGGCTGGAATGAGGACGAAACTATAAATTAGCGGCTAGCGGCACTTATTTGCAGCGAAAAATGAGAGAAATCGCTAATTCACAGCTAAAATCGAGCCAAAACGCTAACTCGTAGCTGCTATTGAAACATATAGCGTCAATGCGCCGCTAAAATTGAGAACAAGTGCCAATCTTTAGCTGAAATGAGCACTTTATCTCAATTTTAGTCCTGAATTAGTGCCATTGATTTTGAATTGAGCAGTGATAAAATGACAATTCGGGGTTGTGATTGAGAAAACGCTAAGTTTTGTGGCAGCTTTGCCAATAATATTATGCGCTGTCGTGGCCGGCTTGCCTGCGGGTTCACTGAAAATCAAGCACCGAGAATTGCAATTTCGCGCGCATGAAGAACAAACAATTGCAATTTCGTGGATGTTCTGACCCAAAATTTGCAATTTCGTGAATGGTCTGACCAAAAAATTTGCAATTTCGTGAATGTTCTGACCCAAAAGTTGCAATTTCGCAGATTTGGAACTCTGATGTCGTGTGATTTCGTGGCAGAATTTGGGCTCTGTCGTGACCGGCTTGTCCGGGTTCTAGATTTTAGCAGATAATTAGCGATTTTTTCAAATTTATGTTGTAAATAAGCGTTTTTGTTTTTTGTTTGTTTTTTTTTCAAATTTAGCAGCGAATTAACGCCATTTCTTTTCTATCCCCGAATGGGTGATTTTTTGTAATTTCAGTTGTGAATTTGCCATTTTCTTAACTTCAGCCCCAAGTTAATTTTTAGCCGTGATTTTTTTTCACATTTATAGCCTTGAATTAGCGCTTTTTCCATTTTAGCAGTGGGCTTGGCCCAAGAGCACCAGTTTGCATTATTTTTCTATATTTTAGCCTATATGTATAATACACCGCGAATCAGCGATTTTTTCTCTATCTGGAAGTTGCATCGAGGAACCATGAATGAGCACTTTTTCACTTTATTACCCACGAATATTAGCCCTTGTTTTCCAAACTTTTTGCCACGTACTTCCCCCAAGAACAGCACATTAGTGTGCCTTTTCAGTTTTAGCCGCCTAAAGAGCAACAGAAACTGCGGGATCAGCGTATTTTCTCTATTTTTGCCGCGAAGTTCGAGGCTTTTCAATTGCACTTACGTCGCCTGAGCATTCGATTCATCCACTCTAAACGCCTGACCCAGATCAACCCTGTAACGTTCTATTCTCCAGGTCGGAATGACTGAAATCGCTGTACAACCGAACACCAAGACTCTTTTTGACTTACATTCATGAACGTAGGATCTGAAAATCCTCATTTTCCCATCTTTAAGCTTTTTGGTGGCCCCCTCTGATAGGGAGGGGATGAATCGTACTTAGTGATCTCCGCCGTGAAATGGACCTATATTACATGCCTGCAAATGTTGATCTCAGTAAACGCAGCTGGTTATAAATCGATTTGCTACAGACGTCGACAAAATTGGAGAGGAAATATCGGGATTTCAACTAGAGTTGTGTGATCTGCACGTGTATAAAGAAAAATAAGTTTGGGCGCAGTTGCGAGAACATTCCGTTTTAGCGAAGCAGAATAGGAATACTCTTCTGCCGTTTCCTGCAATATATCTTTGTCAGCAAGGGTTCTCAATTTTGTGTAGTTGTGGTCAAAACGAAAGCTCGCAACCGATTGGATTCCCGGGTCGATCTGCGTTGCGCATTGACTAATAACTTTCGCCCGAGTGTCGCAGAATTTGTGAAAAAGATGGCGAACCATTATCGAAGTAACCAAAAATTCGTCTAGGGTCGAGAAGGCTTTTGCAGTGTTAAATTAGGGTCGTCATCAAAAAACTGTGGTCAGGGGTGGGCAAATTACAGCTTTTTGAGTAATTAATTACAAATTACCAATTACTTTTCACTTTCACGAATAATTACAAATTACAATTACTGTAATTGAATTACTTTTTTAGTTACCAATTACCCAATAGCTGGATTTGTGGAACACGCAAGCGTCTTGCTCTTGTTCACTGTCATTTTTTTAGTGCGTCCAGCCAACAATCGAACGTCAGAACAGATCTTTGAGATAAGAAGCAGGAACAGCATAGCCCCAAGATGCCAAACGCGTCGCATGAGTAGGGTTGCGAAATGTCCGGGGTCAAATTTGCTAATTTGACTAATTTTGCCCCACATCCCAGCCTGCGAACTGTCACGGGGAACCCCGGATAGTCATGGTTTGCTAATTTGGCTAATTCGCTAATGGCTGATTCGTGGTCTCGCGATGCAACGTCCAGACTAAAATTAAGAAAAAAATCGCTGATTCCCGGTACATGGAGGCCATTCTACGAATAAATTGTGAAAATCAACGCAAAAAGTTTTGTGTAAAGTTGAGAAAACACGCTATAATATTGACAAATAAAAGACGCTTTCAGGTTAAAATTGGCCAAAAATGGCAAATTTACAACTGAAATGGCGTAAAATCGCCCATTCGCGTATGAAAAAGGGAATAGGATGCTGAATGGACGCAAAATTAGCACAAAACGCTATTTCACACTGAAATTGGGAAAAATCGCTAATTTGCAATTTGCAGATATAGAGTTATGGAAAAACGTTAATTCGCGGATACAAAATGAACAAAACCACTAATTCGCGGCAAAAATTGAATAAAATCACCAATTAGCGCAGCTAAAATTAAGAAAAACGTTAATTTTCAGTTCAAATTGGGGGAAAAGTGCTAATTTTCAGTTAAAAATGGGAAAAATTGTTAATTTGCAGCTTAAATTGAGTCAAACGCCGATTCTTGGCAAAAATTGACAAAATTCAGTAGATAATGCACGGGTTGCATGGAGATGCTACCACGCTGCTAAAATTTAGAAAAAGCGAAAATTCGCTTAAAATTGAGAAACATCAATAATTCACGAATTAAGTGTCGTGAAATTTATAATTTAAAAATGATGATTTTTTGACAGAAAATGATGGATAGATGTACCTACATTTTTTGGTTTGAAAAAAAAAAAATTACATTCATAATTTAAATTCGTACCTTCTGAAGGCATTTTTGTGGCTAAAATCAGAAAAATGGCAAATTCATGCATGGCTATAGTACAATGTTAAAAATTACGCTAATTCACGGCTAGAACTGAAAAGAAGCAATAATCTATATCTATAAAAGTTTTATAAAATTGCTAATGCGGTGGTATAATGTGAAAACCCGCTAATTTGCGGGTAATATTTAGAAAATAAAATAATCAGCCTGGTCAAAATTAAGAGAAAGGTTAATTTTAAGACTAAAAATTGAGAAAATTGCTAATTCGCGGCTAAGAATGAAAAAAATCGCCAATTTACAGCTGAAATTGCGCCAGACGCCACAATTTGTGACTGAAATTGAGAAAATTCGTTAATTCACAGGTTTGAAACGCCACGACACGTCGCCGCTACAATTTAAAAAAAACGCTAATTCGCGGTTGAAATTAAGAAAAATTCTTATTTGCACGAAAAACTGAATATACGCCAATTTGCGGATTCTGAAGGCAGCTTTTCAGGCTGAAATTGAAAAAAAAAAAAAAGCCAATTTGTGGCAATAGGTGAAGAAAACGCTAATTCCCGAGTAAACTGAGGAAAATCGCTCATGCATTGCGTATGGTGAAACAAAAACATCGTAATTCGTGAAAAGTCCCCCTATTTTGCGGCTAATATTGAGGAAAACACTAAAGAAAAACGTTAATTTCCAGCTGAAACTGAGAAAAGTGCTAATCCTGTTAAAAATATTAAAAAATCGGTAATATGCTGCTGAAATTGAGGAAAACGTGGATAATTAAGAAACATCGCTCTCAGGATAAAAACGATACTTTGCTGCTAAAGTTGAGAAAATGCGCAGATTCATGGCTATGGAAGGGGGCAGGGGCGCAAGTAGCCAAATATTGGGGGGGGGGGGTGTGAGAGTCAATTTTACCACCTGGCTGCTACATTTTTACCACTTGACCCCCCCCCCTCCCATTTCGTTTTAGCAGCCTGCCTCAGATCTAAGAAGCATTTTGTTTGGCTCCATAGACTTCCAAGACAAGTAGAAATAAGCTAACGATAGAGTCTAAGGAATTTGGATAAATAATAGATAATTATGAAGGTACTTATTTCGACGACTTCTCATCACCTTGTTGATTTTCACAGTAAAAATAAATCATCATTATTATGATTATTATTATGTTAAGGAATTTGGGAAAAATTGGCGAAGAGGGTAAATTAGCATCAGCTTTGTGGAAACAGGAATGGAATTTTTCTTGCCTCAGTTAACTTACACCAGCGAGCTGATTTACAGTCGAGGAAACGAGTTATAATTTTTTTGAGATTTAGCTAATTAAAAAGAAAACGCTGCAAATTCTTTACATGGGTTTATTATTTATGAATGCAGCAAGATCCTGGTCGAAATTACATGGAAAGTGACACCCGTAACCCAATGATCTCAAAACCTTTGAAAAACCCCATTTTGGACCCGATTTTAAGTTAACTGATCAAGCTGGCACCAACTAGACCCCAGTGTTTTTATTGTCATGGGTGCGAATTCCATAAGATAGTTGCGAAAGAGCAATCTTAGGGCAAAATATGTCCGGATGGCGGACGGATATTCCGAAATCGGATCTAGACATGTCATAACGTACAAGAGCGAAGTTTGAAGGTGGGCTGTAAAAGTATTGTCCTGAATAAAAATATAGGTGTATTACATGTATATGTAGAATGAATAATAAGCCCACATCCGAACCCGAAATCCGTTAACGCTAGTTTTGACTAGTTAATACTAGTTTCCTTCTTCTTCTGTTCTTCCACCTTCATTCAGGAAGAAGAAGAAGAAGAAGAAGAAGAAGAAGAAGAAGAAGAAGAAGAAGAAGAAGAAGAAGAAGAAGAAGAAGAAGAAGAAGAAGAACAACAACAACAACAAAACAACAACAACAACAACAACAACAACAACAACAACAACAACAACAACAAGAACAACAACAACAACAAGAAAAAATAGAAGAAGAAGAAGAAGAAGATGGAGAAGAAGAATAAAAAAAAAAACAACAACAAACTAGTATTAACTAGTCAAAACTAGTTTTAACGGATTTCGGGTTTTGATTGTAATATACCACATACTAAAATACCAATATAATACACCAAAATAATAAAAAATATGAATAACAAACGAATAATAGTATCAAAGTTTTATTTTCCTCATTTTCATCTTCGACCATCGCAACGACAATGAATCCAGATTCAATGTTGCAGTTACTTCAGCTTCATTAAACAACATGACGAGTGAATCGAGGCGCTCGTCTCCCATCGTGGAGCGAAGGTAGTTCTTGACAAATTTCAACGAGCTAAATGATCTCTCAGCGGATGCGACACTAACAGGAATGGAACCAAGGTAGCGGACAATCAAATTGGCCAAAGGCAACGCGTCACGCAGTTTTTCTGATGCCAGAAACAATGCCGAATAGGTCAGGGGCTTTTCAGAGCAAGATGCTCTGAGGATTTCTATTTCACTCATCCAGCTCTCGATGTCCTGGCATGTGAGAGCATGTGATTTTGCATGTGAGAGGGAAACAGCTCGTCAGTGCTTACAATGTTTTTTAATGAAACTGTGGATTGGCCAAGTGTGACCTGGACAAGAGATTGAAGGGAAGTCATTAAGTAATGTTAACATTAGAGTAAAGCGGCCCATACACGTACAATAAATATTGCGCAAACTAAGGGTTGCACAATTAAATTGAACGTTTGTGGGTTGTATTGATAAGTTGCACAATATAATGAACGACACATTTTTTATCCGTGAACATCTGGAAACAAAATATTGCGCAAACTAGTTTGTGCAATAATATTGTGCGTGCATGGGCCCCTTAATCTTTACCTCCATAACTGGATAAATTGAATCCAGTAGTTTTTTCAAATGCTCTGACAGTGACAAAACAAGGGAATCCAACACAAGTTTAAAATTCTGGCGGAAATACAGATGGGCGTCGTAGGTAATTTGAGTTTCTGCACATTCGTCTAGTTTTCTTGGTGTCTTTCGACGTCGGTGGCGCCGATTGAATTCTGTGGCTGGGTCTCTTTGCTTTGCGAATTCTATGGATGCGTCGATCCATGCGTCCATAGCGTCTGTATCACAGTCAATCTTCTCTAGAACCGTCAATGTTCCCTTCGTAACCTCCGACGCCTCCACAATGTTCAATTCTTCGCGTTCGAGCACTTCCGTTAGAGCTTTCAACTTGAAAAATACGTTTTTGGCGAACATGATCGTAGTCACGAACTCCAAGGATGTCAGTTTTCCCAGAAGCGCGACCGCCAACGCTTTTGCCTTAGTGTCAAACAATTTGGACGACGAAATATCATCTAGCACGTTGATAATCTCGTCGTAGGAATTCCAAACACTTTTAATCGATTGTGCTCTCGCTGTCCATCTCGTTTTTGATAAATTTACAAGGTTAAGGGAATTCTCTATTTTCATCAACTTCTCCTTGAGAGCGGAGAATCTTTTTGTGCTCGCCGTGAAAAATGTATAAATGGTTTCTAGGGAACTGAACAAATCTTGGAATACCAAGCTGCTGTTACAGGCGTGTTCGATGAAGGTGTTCGTACGATGGGCACAGCAGGGAATGTAGATAATAGGCCTTCCCAAAATTTCGCTGACTTTTTTTTGGACACCATTGAACTCACCCGACATCACACTTGCGTAGTCATACGACTGTGCCACAGGATTATCCATGTTCACGCCTGAACTTCTCACAATATCTACAATTTTGGTCGCTAGCCCATCGCCCGATTTATCTTTGACGGGTTGCATGCCAATAAATCGTTCAACCGGTTGCCTGATGTCACTAGAGGTAGCGGATGTACACACACAGCATATCTTTATGCGAAACATCAGGAGAAGTGTCTGCGATGACTGCAAACGCTCCGGCTTCGTTTATGTCGTCAACGATTTTTCGCCTCGTTTCCTCGGCAAGCAAATTTATAAATTCGTTTTGCGTAGACCAGTTGACGTATCCGATCTTTCTCTTTTCGGTTCCCTCCGTCCACTTAGCGAGAACAAAATTATGCCGAGCCAGGAGGTTAGTTATTTCGATGAAATTACCGGTATCGTTCTGATGACCACGAAAAGAGAGTCCCATTTTACCCATACTTTGTCTGTCTGGATAGTCAATTATCTGGACTGCTAAGGAAAAATTAAATTTGTCCTTTAAAAAAATGAATAAAGCGATATTACTGAGTAGTTCTGAATTTGCGTGTCCCTTTGATTTTTCCATTGAATTAGATGTACCATGAACCTATACTTTTGTGGGTGTCCTGTACTTAAATTAAAGTATTTTTCGCACGAATCTATATGGAACTATCTATTGGTTGCTTCTAATTAGTCTGGAAAACCTAAGTCCTATACTGCAGTCTGCAGTCGGGCTGAAATTGATTTCCAGCGAATCCTACCACCTCTACGCGCCAGTGAGCCACTTCTGCTTATTAAACGCATTCCATTGCATTAAACTATCATTGACTTGTTGCTAACGAGCGACTCATCTACCACTTGGATGGTTCTCCAGACATAATTACCACCTGCCACCTGGATGGTTCTACGATGCGATATGCAGAAGTAAACAGACCACTTACCAAAGTAGGTAGACATTTACCACTTGGTGTGTATACATCCGCTAAAAATTGAGGTGAAAATTGTAAGACATGGTCCCCCCCCCCCCAATTTTATCCACTTAAAAAAGGGGATTTTACCACCCGAAAGTACAATTCGGAGCAAATTTTACCACCTGAGAAATCATTCACCGAATTTTTGGGGGGTGTCACACCCCCCATACCCCCCCAATTTGCGCCGTTGGAAGAAGGGGGTGGGGCAAAACCGCTAATCTGCGGCTGAAATTGAGAAGAACGATACACTCGGCCAAAATTGAGAAAAGCGCTAATTTGCGAGTAGAGTTCAAAAATCGCCCTTAATTGAGAGATTGAGGCTATGATGAGGCCAGCAAGATGTCCAGATTCAAGAGTGTGCTGGCTGGGTGGAATGATGACTAAAATGTGAAATTACCCGCCTCCTTTCAACCTTACGAGATTTCAATCTGATCCTTCCCCCCCCCCGCAAGACAAATTCCTACTTACGCCACTGGTTTGGAGTTTTGATCTTTGAAACTTTTGTACCGTTTTTCTCAAATTTCAAATTGGCAACCCTAAGCTCGAGGATATCGCTCGTGTCATAATTGCTTTGAAACTCTTTTTTTTCAGAGAATTTCATGCAAAAACTCCTCCAAAAGGTCCAAGTAAGGCGCGAAAGTTTTCGAAGATGGAAATGTAATTGGTAATTCTTAATTACAAATTACTTCGAAAAAGTGCTTTTAATTACAAATTAACAATTACAATGTCGTGTTGTTATCAAGTACAAATTACCAATTATTAATTGTAATTGAATTACGTAATTCAATTACATGTAATTCAATTACTGCCCAGCCCTGACTGTGGTCAACAAACCCCTGCATTAAAAGTATAGAACTGATCGAGAGTGCTGGCATGTTTTCCAGTGACAGTTGGCTGAGGTGTTTCATAATATGGACACCGGTTCGCCACGGCAGCACCTTCTGATGGAAAATTATGCGGTAGCGACAGGAGGAATAGTATGTAATAATTACGGAAAAATAGAACAGCTAAAATTGTGTTAGGGCCATAAATCCCCCGCCCTCCCCCCCCCACAGACACTAATCAAACTAGGAAACGCTCAAAATCTGTTTTCATGGCCTAAAAAGTTTGTAATTATCACGTCATGAACTAACTGGCTGGTTCAGACCCAGGAAACGAATATTTGCTGTTTTTTTTTTTTTAATTAAAAGCAAACTTTTATCCCCGTTCCGTAAGCTAATTATTAGGCCTCAAAGCTCGACATTTTCAACCTAAAAACACACTTTGTGCCAATTTTCAATGAAACTGTGTAACTTACTTCAGATTTGTCCCTAAAAACTGACCATTTGACCGGTGAAAATTGATATAAAGTTGCCTAGGAACACTGCCAAATCTGGTATCATAGCCACAGACAATAAATTTGGACGAAAAACAAACCTAAAAACTGTTTAACCAATTTTGAAGTGCCAAAGGTGGAACAATGGTGTGGTGTGAGGGGAGGGGGATTTTTCCTGAAAAAATAGCCAATGCGGCAACCATCTTGGCGATTTAAACCAAAATCGTTTAATATCGTCCAAATAATTATAATTTTTGCCTCAATAAGAAACGATTCACTCCAATATGAATCGATATCAGCGTCAAAACTATTTATTCAGTTCCAAATGATGATGTGTGGGTGGGGGTGGTTCTAAAGCCCTTAAAGGTTCATCCCTTTGGTTATTTGGTGTCATTACTTCGATAAACCTTTTATTGCGCCCTAATTTCATTTATTCTATCCATCACCCAAACCGTATACCACCTGTTGGGTGGGTCATGAGCTATATAAGTCGTGGAATGACTCTGGTGGGTTTAGTAGGAGTGGATGGGGGTACTGGTTAATCATTATCAAAATAACCTTAAAAAGGGCGCACACCAACACTAATATAATCCCTTTGAAAGCATTGTCCTATGGAACAGGATTCGCGTGTTATGAGGTGTGGAGAGGGGGGAGTGGAAGAATCGTGCACGTGTTTTCATTTGACTAAAAATTTGTTTTTATGAAGGACGCCGAATTATTATGACGCACGAGGGCGAAAGGCAATGACGCAGTTTTAGTTGGGTTTTTACTCTTTTTGGTTTTGTTTGGGCTGCCTTTGACTCGAATCCCCCCCCCCCCCACCGTACCGCCACCCACCCAATTCACCAGTTTCTGAGAATTAAATTGTTTCTTTGCAACAACCTTATTAGGTAACTCCTGTTACACGCTATTAATTATTAACTTAGACCTAACAAAAGCAGCTAGAAATTGTGTTTAACGACCGTGGAAAGGTCATATTATGTGATATTATAACTTAATTCGTTAATTATTGAAAAGAAAAAATGTTTTCAAGGGGCCTATTCACTCAAGTTCAATACATTTTTTTAGGGCTCAAATTGAAGAAAAAAAAACCGCTAGTTCATTGCCAAAAGTTGAAAAATCACTATAATTCCTGGCTAGAATTGTTAGAAACGTTAATTCGCGGCTAAAATATATGTATAGAGAAAAGCGCTAATTGACGGCTATAATTGAGAATAAGCGCTTATTCACGGATAGAATTAAGAAAACTTGCTAATTTTACGTTGCCGTCGCTGAAAGCTCGGGGAAAATGCAAATGTGTGTGGCTATAACTGTGAAAAAGCGCTAATGTGGGGTTTCGCGATGCAACATTTCAGACAAAAATGAAAGAGAGTTGCTAATTCACGAGGCTAAAATTTTTAAAAATCGCTAATTCGCGGATTGAAGCAAAAGGAAACGCTAAATCACGGCAACAATTGAGAAAAATTGCTCATACGCGGGTTGAAAACGTCAATTTTGTGACTTAAATTAAAATCTCGGATAATATTGAGAAAGATCAGTATAATTAGCCGCTAAAATGAGGAAAAACGCTTATACGCGGCTAAAATGAAGAAAAATCGATTATTCGCTGATGAAATTTCGAAAAAGCTCTGAAGTGTGGAAAAGAGCGCTCTGGTTCATTCACCATTCGATAAAAGGCCAATTCGCGGCTTTTGAAGTGACGAAAAGTGAAAAAAATCGCTTATAAAACGGCTAGAAGTTTAAGAAAAAGCGCTAATTCGCAAAAATTGAGAAAAACTCCAATTCACAGCTGAAATGTAGAGAAATCGCTAAGTTTGCGGCAAAAATTTTGGAAAATGGGAAGTCATGGTTTTTTCTGGTGGCTAAAATTGAGAAAAAAGCGCTAAATCGTGGCTAAAAGAGAAAATAATGGCCAATTCGCGGCTAAAATGAAGAAAAAAAAAGTTATGAAAAAAACCCAAAACTGTCAATTCATCCCCTCAAAACTGGCTGATTAACATAAAAATTGATAATTTTGCACCTGGAAACTCAAATAATGTTTAAATTCCGCCCGAAAAACAGGTTTTCCACAGAAAAATGGCCACTTTTCGCAAAGTCCACCAAAGAACTTCTCATTCACAGCTAGAATGGTAAAAATCGCTTATTATTAACGGATAAATTGAGAAAAAACGGTCATTTTTGAAAAAAATGAGAGAAAAGGCTAAAATTGAGAGAAATAACAGCAGAATTACATCATTTGGAGGTTTAATATCTGTGACAAATTGTAAGTTTCAGGTCTAAATATCCGTGAGATTTCACGTTGCGGGTCTAAATATCAGAGAATTTGCAAGTTCGTTTTTTTTTGTTTTTTTTTTTTATTTATTAATTTTAGTTTAAAGTCATCGTCGAGCTCAGGCTAGCCTCCCACGATCGACGCCCTAACGAAAAACCGCAAAATAGGGACATTTTTGAAGGCAAACATCGGCAAAATTGGAAGCTATTCCTGTGGGAAATTCACGAAATTGGTTTTTTTTAAGTCACTGACTTTCGTGGCTTAAATTAAGCAGGTTTCAGCGGCTTTAATTCAAGCAAAATTGCAAAAGTTTGAGGGCTTTTTTTTTGTTGAGTGATTCCAAACCTTGAAAGGGCTGGCCCCCACCATACTGCGTCCATGGCCTCACGAATAGTCGTGGAATTGAAAAAATTAATCGTCAAGCACTATGAGTTTGTAAGTTCGGGCCTTGATTTGAGCAAAACTACAAGTTTCCTGGTTGAATACCCTTGTTCTTTTTTCTTTATGTGTCCCAGCAATTAATTAATTGCAAATTAGACGACCCTTGTCTTAGGACTTTTCAAGGGATTACTCCCCCCTCACCGCACCACCCTAGTCACCCCGCAGTGAATTCGAGGGAGTGGGAAGGCTGAAAATAAAGAATTAAACTTTATTGAAGCTAAATACTCTATAAGTTACTATAAGTTCCGAGAGGGAGTTTCTCTCTGGTGGGGTTCGCTCTTAGCGAAACTAGGAGGTCGTGGGTTCGAATCCCACCCTGGGAGCAATTTTTTCTCGGAACTCAAAACAAGTAAAACTGGTAAGTATTTAGCTTCAATAAAGTTTAATTCTTTATTTTCAGCCTCCCCACTCCCTCGAATTCATTGCATGGTGACTAGGGTGGTGCGGTGAGGGGGGAGTAATCCCTTGAAAAGTCCTAAGACAAGGGTCGTCTAATTTGCAATTGGTTGAATACCCGAGAAATTGCGAGTTTCGGGTCTTAATTCTTGCGCTAATGCAAGTTTGGGGTCCTAATATCCGAAAAATTGCAAGTCTTAATTTCGAACTTACAAGCTTCTCGGTGCACTTTTTGCAGTTTTTTTTTTTGGGCAACATTTGGCGCCATCAGTGACTGAAAAGTCGCAAAATTGCGAGCTTCCCGTCTTTATTTCAGTGAAATCGAAAGGAACTGTGGTGTATTTTTTGGTGGATGCGGACCCTGGGCCAGCCGGCCACGTCTTCGCCAATACCCAGACAAATATATCCGTGTAATTGCAAAACAATTTCAGAACTATTTGCAAGATTTTGGGCCTTTTTTCGTGGTGGTAGATCCAAAACAAAGCCCTCTGAGCCTAGCGAGTACCAAAGAATTTAGGAAGTTCCATATGGCCGAACATCTGCAGCATTGCGATTGCGATTTTCGAGTCTTAATTCCTTCGATATTGAAAGTTTAGGGTTTTTTTCTCACTAGCCACATATGCATTTTTTATATCCTGTTAAGTTTAGGGCTTTAATTTTCAATTTAAGCAAAATTGCAAGTTTTGCGTTTTTTTTGTTGCGGCGAAACTCTGATTAGCGGGCTTCATCAGCGTAAATCCTGACAATTTTCATGAACTAAGAAGTTTCCTGGCTGAATATCCGCGAGATAGACATTCTCGGGACTTTATTTTCGTGATAATATCAATTTAGGGTCTTAATGCAACCAAAATTGCCAGTTTCTTGGGTTTATTGAGGTTGAAACTCTACTGTAGATGGAACTCAACTGTGGTTGGATTATTGTTGTGGTTAGACCATTGCTGTGGTTTGACCTTGGCTGTGGTTCGACCTTTGCTGTGGTTTTTGGTTTTCTTTTAAAGTTGGGTCTTTTTGGCTGTGATTGAGCCTTTGGTATTTTGGTTTCTGGATATAGGCCAACTTTTTGTGGTTGGAGATTAACTGTGGTTTCAAGCTTTGCTGTGTTCGGGTGTGTTTTTTGTTTTGTAGTTTGGCTGAGAAAGGCCTCGTTTGTGTTCGTAGCCCTTGGGGTCGATTTAGTCTCTCTATGGCACTGCGGTTACCACGTTAAACTGCCAGTCCGGGTTTAGGCGTTTTCAGGCGCTAGGACCTTCCCAGAAAATGGCTGACTGCAGTGAGTTGACGAGCTGAAGGGTGTTTAATGGAAGATAAATGAATTAGTTCTGTCAACTAATTGGAGCCCCCTCGTCACCCTCGAATTTCATTTGTTTAACAAGGTGTTATAAGAACTTTTATTGCCAAGTTTACGAGGTATTCGATGAGGCGTAAATGTTGCGCAAGGGTTGAGGGTGGTGATGAGAAAGAAGTTTTGAAGGTTTTTAACGAACACTCATCGCAGTTATTCACCCCTTTTATTCCCACCCGACCCTATCATTATGGACACCCTCGTCGATTTTTTTTTTTTTTTTTCTTCTTCTTCTTGTAACTTCCAACCACAGCAACGCTTGATCCTTTGGACAGTTTGTTTGTAAGCTTGGGCGGAAAAGATGATAGCTGCGTCACGTCGTGGAGGGTGGGGTCGGGTTTTGGAGAGGGTTGAAATCAAACGGGGCATGCTCTTCTCTATATCTTTTTCCCTGGTATAGGGTGAGGGGTGGTGGGGGTGTTCGTTACTGTGGGGGTGAAAATAAGCGGGGGCGGCGGCTGTGGCGGTGTGAACCGGCTGCATGCGGGAGGCAGCATTTGAGCAGTCGGACTAATGAGTCAGCCGACGAAAGCGCGATCGGTAGCTCGGGAGAATATAAGAAAATTGGGGGAGGGGGAGGGGCCGTTTTAAAAACCCTTCCGCAAATAAGTTATACTTTTTTTTTTTTTTTTAGCCAATGATCGTTTGTTTTGGCCACGGAATGGAAGACAACATGAACAAATATCACGGATTTGTTCATGTTTTACGCTTTCGCTATAGTTCGATGAATTGACCTCGTTTCGATCATTTCGCATAACTAAAACAAACAAAAAAACGCCTAAAAAATGAAATTTCCATCATTTAAACAAATCGTCACCCTGATTCTCATCACGACCGGAGCCACACTCGCCGACTGGCTCAATCCAGGCGTTACAAACGCCGTCGAAGGCGGTCCAAAGCACAAATTTCCACACGACCGCGACTTACCATCCATGCCGCCACCGCGGCCGCATCCAAATTCGAACGACCCAGGTGTCTACGATGATATGCCGTCGCCTTCGACCCCCGACGACAACCACGGCGGCGGTGGTGGTGGTGGTCACGCGGGTTTCGAGGTGATGACGGTTGAATTCGCTCGTGTTGAAACGCCTTTTATGATCGGCCTATGGATATTTTGTTCGAGTATCGCCAAAATAGGCAAGTAAATCGTATTTACTGTGTTTGACAGTTGTTGAAATCGAGTAGAGTTGTGACAGTTTTCAACGTGAGATTGTAAAGGTATACACAAGCATCACATTTTGCTTCACGTTTTTACTCTTTTTTTGCGCTCATCATGTTACCAAACGCTCTCTCTCGAAGATTTATTCCTCTAAATATTCATAAATATCCTCCCAATTCCTTCAAAGTTGTAATATGAGCCAATATATTGCATGAGTGGCCCTTATAGAATGAGTTGCGTGCGTGTGTTCCCGTCATTTTCTCCCATAGAAAATCTGCCTCTAATATTTTACCCCCCTCCTCACTGGATCAGCCCATCCACCCTACAAAAACTTTTTTTTTTCTTTTTTTAAAGATTTCTGGCTGGAGCCCAGCGCACATTAAAACTATTTTGATAGTTTGTTTTGGGTTTCCCCAACCTTTCACGGCCACTCGCGTGTTTTTCTTCCGCAAATCAGGTCAAACATCGAAAGTTCCCCCTTTTTTTAGTCAAAAGCATTCGCCAACAGTCCCCCCCCCCCATTGTTCCAGCTTTCTCTTATTTACTATGGACTGTAGGACTGAGAAACCACAATAATTAAAGTTCGTTCGCAAAAAAAAAAATAGAAGTAATTGACCGCGAGGGAGCTGCCATACTAACCCAAGAGGGTTAAGTTCAGTCCAGATGGATTGGAATGTGTTTGTTGTGTGTGTAAGGTGAACGGGGGGGGGGGAAGAGTAAAGAGACCATAATTGTTACTATATTGTATCGATTGCCGAAACGTAAAAGATAAACCCCGTCAGCCCGTCACAAAGACAAAGGGGATAGATATACAAGCGTCATCGATCTTGAAAATAGTTTAGCCCCCCCCCTCCGTGCTCCCAACCATCATCACGACCCCTTCGCGGATCTCTACCATTACACAACCGTCAGCAACAAGATCTTCAAACCGAGAATTGAAATTGTGGGGAAAAAAGAGTTTTGAACGTGCTATGGGGCGTTAAAATAACAGCACGCGATACACAGTCACCCGCGCGTTTGCCTTAAAGAAATCCACAGCGTTTTGTCGTGCGACTGGATCTCGCTTTATAATAAAACGGCCCCCGGGGGAGACTGTTTTTGACGGGACCACTCAAAGTTAGAAGTTTAAAGGTCTTTCAAGCGCCATTCGCAGCCATTCGTATTAAACCAGACCCCCCCCCCTCTGCCCCGCCTCACAATCACTCCCACGTCCTTCATCGCCCCGTCAAAAACTTTACGGATCGCGTTAAAATTGACGTAAATACTGAAATCTTTTATTTGACGAAGGAAAAAATCTTAATTTTCAGGAGTCTGGAGGCGATGACCCGAGTGAATTGGCGTTTTCTCAATTTCAGCCACGAATTACCGCTTTTACTCGATTTTAGCCGTGAATTGAGCGCTTGCTTTCACTTCTGAGCCACGCGAATGAGCACTTTTAGTAAATTTAAACCCGCGAATTAGCACTTTCTCTCAATTTAATCCGTGAGTTAACGATTTTTCTCAATTTTAGCTGCGAACTAACGGAATTAGTCATATCGATCCGTGAATTTGACATTTCTTACCATTTTAAGCTGCGAATATAAGTGCTTCTCTGACAGCTTTAGCCTCGAATTAAGCTTATTCTTCATTTTAGCGTTTTTTATCGCAATTTTTGTGTGGAATCAATAATTATATCGAGTTTTCTCGGTTTTAGCCGCTAACTAGCGTGTTTTCTCAAATCTATCTGTGAATTTTAGCGCTTTTTCTCAAATTTAGCCTAGAATTAATTCTAAATTTTCATTCAAGAATTGTCACTTTTGCTCATTTTTAGCCGTGAATTCACAAATTTTATCAATTTTATCCGCTGTGCTGAGTGCTTTATCATGATTTCAGGAGAGAATCAGTTGGTTTTCCCAGTTTCAGCCATGTACTTAGCGAGTTTTCCCAAATTATTCCGCGAATTACCGTATTTTATCAATTTTATCCCCGAATTTTTCTTTTATTATCCACGAAGAACCACTTTACTTTAATGTTAGCCCTGGCGAATCGATGAATTTTCTCGAATTGGGATCCCCCCCCCCCATTATAGCTGCTAAAGAGCGCTTTTTGTCCTCCTTAGCCTGCACGTATTAGCAGTTTTCCTCAGTTTCAAACACTTATTAGCGGGGTTTATCCAAATAGATCCCCGAATTAGCACTTTTTCTTCAAGTCATGAATAAGTTGCCTCGAGAAACCATGAATTAGCTGAGTCTGCTAAGCGATTCATCGTGGCTTAAATTTGAAGACGAAAAAAACAAAAACAAAAAAAACAACAACAACAACAACACACACGCTAATTCGTGGCTAAAGCTTTAGAAATAGCGGCGATTCTCGAACCGAAAATTGAGTAAAAGCGCTACAATTCACAAATAAAATTGAGAAAATCCGAGATTAAAATTGAGATTTTTTAAAAAGTGCTAATTCGGGGCTGAAAATGAGAAAAGTGCTTAAAAAACTGCTAAAATTGAGTAAAGCGTCAATTCACGGATACTCGCAGTAAGTTCGTGACTGAAATTGAGAAAACGCCAAAATGGGGAAAAACACTGTACAGCGATTAAAATTTTATATATATAAATGATTCCTTGATAAAATTTAAAATTCATAAAGAGCACTCATTGAGAAAACATTAATTCGCGGATTCTTGTGGCAACATCGTGGCCTACAATGAGAAAAAGCGCTAATTCATGACTAAAGGTTTAGAAAAAGCGGCGATTCTTGAGCCGAAATCTGAGAAATAGTGACCACTAATCGCAGATAAAATGTGCTGATTCGTGCATGAACTGAAGAAAAAGCGCTAATTCGAGGTTAAAACTGAGAAAAAGCTCTCATTCACTATGCTAACAATGAGAAAACGCCAATTCACGTAATACTTGTGGTAATATCGCGGTGACTGAAACAGAAAGAAAAGCGCTAATTCACGTTGGTTTCTAAAATTAGTTAATTCGTCACTAAAATAGAGAAAAACGCTACTTCCCTAATAAAATGGATAAAATCACTAATTAGAGGCTAAAATTGAAGACAATTCTAATTCGTTGATAAAATTTGGAAAGAGCACTCATTTGCAAAATTGAGTAAACGCTAATTCGCGGATTCTTGAGGTAACGGAAGATTGAGAAAAAGAGCTAATTGATTGCTAATGGTTTAGAGAAAGCGGCGATTCTTAAACCGAAAATTATTGAATTATGCATGACGCAGATCGAATGGATAAATTGCGCGGATCAAATTGATAAAAAGCGCTAATTCCCAGCTAAAACTGAGAAAAAGGGCTAATTCGAGGCTAAAGGTCAATACAGACTACTCGGGCGTATGACGTGGAAACAGGGGATATAAAATTCCAGCACAGGCTTTTGTTTGTTAACGTTCACATGGCTCGGACACGCATCATCCCACGTGTTCCCACGTCATGTCAGAGCTATGTGAACACAAACCAACAAAAGCCTTTTCTGAAATTGTATCACACAGGGGAATGCGTGCGTCCCACGTCACGTCCGAGTAGTCTGTTTTGACCTTAAGACTGAGAAAAAGCGATCATTGACTGCTAAAATTGAGAAAACGCCAATTCACGGATACTTTCCAGTAACGCATCGCGCAACTGGAATTAATAAAATAAAATAAAAATAAATAAATAAAAATAATTTTAAAAAAACGCTAATTCACGCAGCTAAAATGGATAAAGACGCTAATTGGACCCTGAAATGGAGAAGAGCTCTAATTAGCAGATATAATTGAAAACAGTTCTGATTCCTTGATGAAATTTCGCAAATTGAAAAAAACGCAGATTCTTGAGGTCAATATTGAGAAAAAGAGCTACAATTCACAGATAAAATTGAGAAAATGCGCTAATTCGTGACTAAAACTACAAAGTGTTATCGTTGTTTTTGTCACCTAAATAATATACTTATTCATACTCATAAATTTGGGCTTTATCTCAATTTTAGCCACAAAGTGGCCTCCCGGAAGCCGCGCATTGGCATATTTTCAATTTTTATCCGCGATTGAATTGGCTTTTATCCGCGGATTAGTGATTTTCCTCAATTTTACCCGCCAATTACTCACCTCAAATTAGTGCTTTTTCTGAGTGAGTTATTTTCCTCAATTTTAGCTCGGATTATCATTCATCTTAATTTTTTCCCGCTAAACGAAGCCCACGGAATTAGCACTGAATTAACATTTTCCTCAAGCCCAGCTGCAAATTTAGCGTTTTTCTCCACTTTAGCCGTGAATTATCCTTTTTTCTACACTTTATCCGCGAAATCCGATTTCAGCCTAGTGCTTTTTCTGAATGAGTGATTTTCCTTGATTTTAGCCGCTCGAAAAAGAATTTTTTCCGCTAATTTGCGATTTTTTGCGAAGCCCACCGTAAATTAGCGCTTTTTCACAAATTTTAGTTGCGAAATAGCAGCGTTTATATTTAATTGAAAAGTAGCGTTTGATTTGAGTTTTCTCGATTTCACAGCCGCGAATCAGCGTTTTGATCAATTTTAGCCGTGACTTGAGCGTTTTTCTTCATTTTAGCAGTGAAGCAGCGTTTTTCTTTACATTAGCCGCTAATTAGTGACTTTCCTTCAATTTTAGACGCGAATTCCCCGCTAATTAGCGACTTTTTTCATAGCACACCACGAGTTAGCGTTTGTTCTCGCAATAGCGAAGTAGCGTGTTTATCCAGTGAATTGGCGATTTCTCCTAATTTTTAAGCGAAGAATCGGCGTTGTTCTCAATTTTAGCTGCAAAATAGCGAATTTTGTACTTTTCAGCAGCCAATTAGTAATTTTTCTTGATTTGAGGTGTAATTATTAGACTTTTTCTTAATATTTGCCGCGCAATTTATTGATTTTTCTCAATCTTAGCCGCGAATTAGCGTTTTTAAAAATAATAATTATTAGGTCTACACTAGCTATTTTGTTTCACTTTTAGCCCTGAATTAGCGCTTTTTCCCAATACCACCCGTGAATTCTAAATTTTTGACGCGATTTAATCAGCGATTTTTTAAATTTTTGGGCGCGAACTACCTTTTATTACAATTTTAGGCGCTAATTAGGGCTTTTCCGCAATTTCTTAATTTCAGCTTCGAATGAATTTGGGTTGGGATTTTGTCAGTTTTTGCCGTAAATTATCATTTCTCCGTGACTTAGCGTTTTTTCGCGTTTTTTAGTATTTTTTTATCCGCATATTGGCTATTTTTTTGCAATTTCAGTCCCAATTTGCCACTTTGCTTAATTCAAGTCCTCAATCAGCGTGAATTAACGTTTTCTCTCGACATTTTAGCCGTAAAATGTCCTTTACACGCCGCGAATCAGCAATTTTTTCTCAACTTTGGTCTGGAAGTTGCGTCGATAATTTTTGCTTTATTATTTTGCTTCACTTTCGGCTGAGGCGTTGACTTCAGAAATCTCGGATCTGACGGTGAGTTTTCTCGATTTTAGCCGCGATTCTGCGTTTTTCTCTATTTTAGCCGCGAGTTTATCGTTTTTCTTTATTTTAGGCGCGAGTTAGTGATTTTTTTTTTGTCCATTTTTACCCACGAGTTATCGTTTTTTCCACGCATTTACCAGCGCTTTTTCTCAATACCATCAGTGGATTTTGCGACTGTGACGGACAATAATTATTTGGGTCCCACCCCTCCCTCCACCACAACCGCCCTGTAGTGAATGACAGCTCTGGGACGTGGAATTCGATGAAGATGATGTGATAAAAATGTCAGATCTCGCCCATCATGTATTTTCTAGCGTTTTAATTTGACTATTCGGCCTGAATTTGATTATGGAAGGGGGGGGGGAGCTCCTCTTTCCAAAGTTCTTATCGTTTAACGATCCCACACTGTGGTCGCTTGTGACGTATTAGACCCTGTATAAAGCTATAAACTCAGCGTTGCAAGACTTCAAGGCTCTCAGTAGTTCAGCACAGTCATGTCTGGATGTTGAAGGGGGGCGTATAATTGGTCACTTTTGTTGTTCAAACGCTAAGGTTGACAAAACTCAAATTGGAAATAAAGTTGTGTGGCCTCCCCCCCCCCCACTACATCACTGAACACTTGGGACAAATCACTTTGACCTTTTTTCCCCCTGCAGTGATTTTCCACATGACTGTAACAATCGAGGGGGTAACTACACGTTCTAAAAAGGTCCTAAAGGATTCTTTTTCATTCCTCTCCCCCCCCTACCACAACATTGTTTTTCCCACCCACCTACTCGTTTTCCCTATTCGATAACCACTCTATTAAATTAGTCTCTCCTTTCCACACTTCTTTCCACGCTTTACGGGACTTCTGTATTGTGTGGTGGTTGGTGTTGGGGTTGGGGGGGTTTCACTGTTAAGGTGAACGACCCTGTGTGAGATTATACCGGCCCATCAATCCTAAAGGGGAGGGGGGTATCTACACCCTCCGTCATATCTTTCCCACCCCATTAATAATCCTAAAATCCTCCACGTGCTCGCAATTTGGTGGAATATGGAAATTTGAAGGTGTGTGTGTGTGTGTGTGGTGGGGGAGACTAACAGCCACCACCCTCCTCTTCATCACGCTCACGCACTTGTGTATATGTCCCACCGGCAAAGTGGGAAATCAGGCATTGTGGGAAATGCCTAAGCATTGTTCACAATGCCTGGTGCTACTAGACAATGTGGGAAATTTCTTCATTATTTCTCACATTGCCTGGCTGTTTTCAGGCCTTGTGGATAATGCCTAACACGACTCAGGCAAAAGTGGGAAATTTAATAGTGGGGTCCTTAATGTTTTCATTTTTCCGTTCAATAGTGTGCCTACTGAGAGTTTTTAGTCAGCAAGAGTGTGCTATATTGAATTTAACGTCCCTACTGTGTACGTACACATAGGCGTAGCAATAGCCCCCGCGATCGAGGTCTACAACTGAGACAAATAATGTCCATTCGAGGATGTAAAATTGATAACAACGGTAATTCGTAGTTAAAATTGAGAAAACACCAATTCGCGGCTTCTAAAGGGCAACTTTATGGCTCGGAAAAGCGCCAATTCAAGGCACAAATTGTGGAAAAAAGCTAATTCACGGGTAAAATTGAGAAAAATCACTAATTCCCTGCTAAAATTGAGAAAAAAGTCAATTCGAAGTTGGAAATTGAGAGAAATTGCTAATTGGCGGTGTAGCATCACAATTGGTTTTGTTATCACATGACTTTTAAGAATCAATAAACAGCTTTTTAGTTTTTCCGTTTCAATGCGATTGACTTATTAACTTAGATTCTACAAATGGCGACGAGGATGGGATCGAGCGTCTCGTCAAAGGGATGATTTTGTCTACAATGAGAGCACTGAGGTGACTCGGCCCAAAGATTTCGATATCGAGAGTTTCAATCCCGATGCTGAGGACTGGGAGTACTGGTTCGGACGTTTCAGTTACGCCCTCTCCGCGTCCTGTATCGAGGATGAAAACCTAAAGCGAGACTACACTCTTGCTAAGCTTAGTTTGAAACCCTTCAGGGTCATAGCGGACTATTTTCACCCTCAGCCGTTGAATAAAGTGACTTATGAAGACTTAATCGCAGTACTAGCTAAGAATTTCGGGCGGAAAGACATTTCACTTTGCGAACGCATCAATTTCAATTCTATGTGTCGGTCTGAAGATGAATCAGCAAATTAATTCATTGCCCGTTTGCGTTCCCAGTCCATTAAATGCTAGTTTGGGGACACAGTGAAGGAGCGCATGAGAGATCAGCTAATTTTTGGAATCAACAATGCAGACTGGCAACAGGAAATTCTTCGTAAACACCCTTCGGTCAAAACATCTTTCGATGAGATCAAGGCTCTAGTTCTCCTGCTTGAAACTTCGAAACTACAACAGGAGACGATGCTGAATCGGAATCTAGATCGAAGGAACACACATCGAGTTGAGTCTAAATTTAACAACCCGAACCGTCTTATTACATTGGTCGACACATTGTTTTAAATGCGGCGATTCCATTCACAAAGACCACGTAAAATGCCCCGCCATGGGTATACAGTGCCGACATTGCAAAAAAAACAAACCATTTCGCAAAAGTTTGCATGAAGACAGGTCAAAATAAAGAAACGGACGACCTGTTGCTGGATTTGTGGAACACGCAAGCGTCTTGCTCTTGTTCACTGTCATTTTTTTAGTGCGTCCAGCCAACAATCGAACGTCAGAACAGATCTTTGAGATAGGAAGCAGGAACAGCATAGCCCCAAATGCCAAACGCGTCGCATGAGTAGGGTTGCGAAATGTCCGGGGTCAAATTTGCTAACATCCCAGCCTGCGAACTGTCACGGGGAACCCCGGATAGTCATGGTTTGCTAATTTGGCTAATTCGCTAATGGCTGATTCGTGGTCTCGCGATGCAACGTCCTGACTAAAATTAAGAAAATTCGCTGATTCCCGGTACATGGAGGCCATTCTACGAATAAATTGTGAAAATCAACGCAAAAAGTTTTGTGTAAAGTTGAGAAAACACGCTATAATATTGACAAATAAAAGACACTTTCAGGTTAAAATTGGCCAAAAATGGCAAATTTACAACTGAAATGGCGTAAAATCGCCCATTCGCGTATGAAAAAGGGAATAGGATGCTGAATGGACGCAAAATTAGCACAAAGGCTATTTCACACTGAAATTGGGAAAAATCGCTAATTTGCAATTTGCAGATATAGAGTTATGGAAAAACATTAATTCGCGGATACAAAATGAACAAAACCACTAATTCGCGGCACAAATTGAAAAAATCACCAATTAGCGCAGCTAAAATTAAGAAAAACGTTAATTTTCAGTTCAAATTGGGGGAAAAGTGCTAATTCTCAGTTAAAAATGGGAAAAATTGTTAATTTGCAGCTTAAATTGAGTCAAACGCCGATTCTTGGCAAAAATTGACAAAATTCAGTAGATAATGCACGGGTTGCATGGAGATGCTACCACGCTGCTAAAATTTAGAAAAAGCGAAAATTCGCTTAAAATTAAGAAACATCAATAATTCACGAATTAAGTGTCGTGAAATTTATAATTTAAAAATGATTTCTTGACAGAAAATGATGGATAGATGTACATTTTTTGGTTTGAAAAAAAAAAATTACATTTATAATTTAAATTCGTACCTTCTGAAGGCATTTTTGTGGCTAAAATCATAAAAATGGCAAATTCATGCATGGCTATAGTAAAATGTTAAAAATTACGCTAATTCACGGCTAGAACTGAAAAGAAGCAATAATCTATATCTATAAAAGTTTTATAAAATTGCTAATGCGGTGGTATAATGTGAAAAGCCGCTAATTTGCGGGTAATATTTAGAAAATAAAATAATCAGCCTGGTCTAAATTAAGAGAAAGGTTAATTTTAAGCCTAAAAATTGAGAAAATTGCTAATTCGCAGCTAAGAATGGAAAACATCGCCAATTTACAGCTGAAATTGCTCCAGACGCCAATTTGTGACTGAAATTCACAGGTTTGAAACGCCACGACACGTCGCCGCTACAATTTAAAATAAAACTGATAAAATGCGGTAATGAATAGCAAAGTGTTGAAAGAAATTACTAATGCGGGGCTTATATTGAGAGAATCAATAATTATTAGCGCGGCTTAAATTGAAAAAACCGAAAATAATTTTGACCTGACATTTGGAAAAAGCGCCAATTCACTGCAAAAGGGAAACATATTGCTATAATTTGCCGCTATAATTGAGAAAATCGCTGATTCACAGGATATAAACGCTACCTAGCTATTAAAATTGTGTAAAATCACTAATTCGTCAGCAAAGTGCAGTAAAAGCTCATATTCGCGGCTGAAATTGATACAAAATTCCAAGTTGCGGCTTTACAGGCGTAGGTTTTTTCCTGTGCGGGCGGAATATAATTGAGGAGAACAGCGAGTTGGCCATTTTGTGGCTGAAATTCTAAAGCAAGTTGACAACTTTGACTTTTCCGTGCATAAAATTTGGGAAATTCCCGTGGGACGACCGTGGGGGAAAACCGGCGGTTTAAATTCCAAAAATTTTTGGCGGTTCCGTGCAGTAAAAAAAAAAAAAAAAAAAAAAAAGCCCGTGAATTGCGCCAATCCTCGTGTATAAAAAGAAAAACTCTCTATTTATCTGTTTCTGCCCTTAAAAGTGGAGGAAAAACCCCTGAATTTTGGCCATTTCGGGGCTGGTATGCCAAAAATTCGTGGTTCTCGGAGCTGTTCCGCGGATATAATGCCGAAAATTCGGCGAGTTTTGTTGTTTTAGCGGCTAAAAACCCTAAAAAAATTGATTTTTCATAAACCGTGAATTGTGTAAAGCGAGAAAAACCGTGAGTTTCCGCGATAAAACCGACTACTCGGCGCATGCAGTTGATTAAAATACACGATATTTGCAATTTCACGGCCTGAATGACCCAGTGACCCTCCCCTCCTCCACTCTCACGACCAAGCAATGAGCTACACAAGTGAAATTATGGTACTCAACGACCAGAAAACCGGCGAAATGTTTGTTATTTGCAGTGATAATGATTGGTGGGTGAGGGGCAACCACCATGACATTCGTCCCGGGCAACAAAATGACACCCTAGGATCCTGCACTGCGCCAGTTCCAAGAATGGAACCTCTTCTGCGGCTTCAATTCTCACAGTTTTTAGTGTTTTGGTCTTTTGGCTCGTCGTCACCACCGACCCATATAGGACCCCCGACAAATTGGTCCGCAAATCGGAGACGATCTCTCCAAAGGAGCCTGTGACGTGCGTGGCTGAAGAAGGCGCAGTTCCGACACCGCGAGACCTTCTTTTTGACTCTCGAATCTTTTCACGTTCCACCATTGCCGTCCCACAGCTTTCAAACCCTTTTGGGGGACATTATTACAGTCGCATTAAGATTTGCTCCAATGGAAAAAAAAAAAAAAGTGGACGACGGACGACGGAGGACGGACGACGGACGACAGACGCCATACTGAAAATCGAGATTTAGGCGTTTTCGGGGTCCAGGAACACGAATCTGGTGTCAGCTAAATTTTTTTTTTTTGCCATTACCAAACTTCCTTCCCTACGGGAACATGGAAGTATTTTTCTGAAATTTTGAAAGTAAGGGGGGGGGGGGTTGACAATAGAGGATGAAGTTCGGCTCTAACTCAACCGACAGCAAACATTATGGTGGTGGGGAGCTCAAACATTGATGGAACAAATATTATCAATAGCGCTGTAAACTCAAAAAACTTAAAGGAGGGAAAATATGGAATTGGGGGGGATTATTAATTCTGGGGTGGCCCAAGATATCTGTTTACAAAATGAAATGCACTCCCTCGGACCGCCAGCTGCCGGAGCGATACTTTTTAAATACGACTTATTTTTTTGTTTTTTTTTCTAAGACAATTAGGACTGTTCCAGCTTGGAACGTTTGTTTAAAATAGAGTTGCAGATAACAGTCAGACATACATTTTTGGAGGTACCACCAGAAGACCAGGACACAATTCCAAAGATTTTTAGTGTCGTTCGGGCATGCAATTAAGGATGTACGAGGTGTCATGGTGCATGGTGGTGGTGTCGAGGTGTGCATATAAGGATGTATGTGTTGTCTTAACTATCCAGCGTGGATCCCAAAAAATGATGTAAACGATGTAAAAAATATCAATAAAAATGACTATTCCTGACATAACACGTCCTTCGCGACGTAAGACCCGCGAGTAAACTGAGAAAGATCGCTCGTGCATTCCGTATGGTGAACCAAAAACATCGTAATTCGTGAAAAGTCCCCCTATTTTGCGGCTAATATTGGGGAATACACTACAGAAAAACGTTAATTTCCAGCTGAAACTGAGAAAAGTGCTAATCCCCTGGTAAAAATATTAAAAAATCGGTAATATGCTGCTGAAATTGAGGAAAACGTGGATAACTAAGAAACATCGCTCTCAGGATAAAAACGATACTTTGCTGCTAAAGTTGAGAAAATGCGCAAATTCATGGCTATGGAAGGGGGTGGGGCAAAACCGCTAATCTGCGGCTGAAATTGAAAAGAACGATACACTCGGCCAAAATTGAGAAAAGCGCTAATTTGCGAGTAGAGTTCAAAAATCGCCCTTAATTGAGAGATTGAGGCTATGATGAGGCCAGCAAGATGTCCAGATTCAAGAGTGTGCTGGCTGGGTGGAATGATGACTAAAATGTGAAATTACCCGCCTCCTTTCAACCTTACGAGATTTCAATCTGATCCTTCTCCCCCCCCCCCAAGACAAATTCCTACTTACGCCACTGGTTTGGAGTTTTGATCTTTGAAACTTTTGTACCGTTTTTCTCAAATTTCAAATTGGCAACCCTAAGCTCGAGGATATCGTTCGTGTCATAATTGCTTTGAAACTCTTTTTTTTCAGAGAATTTCATGCAAAAACTCCTCCAAAAGGTCCAAGTAAGGCGCGAAAGTTTTCGAAGTAATGTTGGCTCTGAAGATGGAAATGTAATTGGTAATTGTTAATTACAAATTACTTCGAAAAAGTGCTTTTAATTACAAATTATCAATTACAATGGCGTGTTGTTATCAATTACAAATTACCAATTACTAATTGTAATTGAATTACGTAATTCAATTACTGCCCAGCCCTGCTCATAAAGGTTTTTTTCGTTACAGACGCCTTCCTTTTGGCGTTTCGCCTTTGCGCCGGGTCTTTTTCAAAGGACAATAGAGCAAATTTTATCGGGAATTGATGGATTTGCCAATTACATAGATGACATCGTAATTACAGGTTCCACCCAAGCAGAACACTTTTCACGCTTGAGAGAGGTTCTTAATCGTCTTAAGTCTGCAGTTGTACGAGTAAAACTTAGCAAGTGTAAGTGGTTCCAGAACGAAATAACATACTTGGGACATCGCGTTAACAAGTGGGGCATCAAACCTACAAAGGAACACTTGGAAGCGATCACCGACATGCCGGATCCTTAATGCAAAACAATGGACGATTTCCACGCATGCGCTCTCCAGTCCTACTTCAACAGTTTTGCAACCCGCTTAGGCCAGGTTATGGGTTACTCTTGTCTTGTGCTGTGTAAAGTGAAATTATTTTTCTCTCATTCCCGTCAAACTAAAACCACATTTGCAGTTATTCAATTCTGATTTTATTCTTCAGCCTCCGTCTCACGAAACATATCGATGAAAACTCGTCGTTCCGGGGGCACCTTAACATGAAGTCCCATCATAGTTGCGCATTTATCACACTCCTTCACATGTACTTTCTCTTCCCTTTTTCCTCAATTTGGGACGTTTTCAGTCAAGTGCCGGTAAGGTTGAAGGAAAGGGATAAATTTAGTAGCTGGGTCAAAACCAGGTCGACCCAGAATGGAAGAACTCTTACAGTCACTGAAGCAGCAATAGTATCGCATTTTTCTGACTTTAGATGAGAAGCACGCGAAGGAAGTGTAATTGCAGACTCGAAATAAACGAAAAACTCAAAAATCATGTAGTATTTAAAACCGAAATACACTCTTAGTAATGCTAGTAATGTAAAAAAAAAAAAAAATACTGTTAAGCCCTGTACACACGGAGACTTTTCTGTCCTGTCACGAAATTTTTAATATTTTTAGGAATGTTCGTTTGTCGTGATGTCAAAAAGTATAAAAACCATACGTTTCTATGAAAAAACCAAGAAAAAACGGAGAAATTCTGGAAAAATCTCTCCTATCTCCCTACCACGCGCAAACACAGCTTAGAAATACCGCGTCTACATTAGCCCTGTGAACAAAGGACAGGACATAAAAAAAATAATAATAATAAAAAAAACAAAAAAAAAACGGAGTTTAGTGTGAATACGTTTTTAGGCTGGCAAGTGGCAGCTGAGCTTGAGTTTTGAGACCCCAATACCCTCCACCCAGCACCACCAACACTAGGCGGCGCTGTGGGATCCTATACTCCTGTAAAACGTATTCACGTTGAAATGGGAGTAACTTTTGAGGCTTGAAAATGAACAATTTCTGTCGGAATAATGTAGGTACATACGGTAACAGGGACGGATTTAGAGATTTCCGTCTGGGGGGGGGGGGATTCTTAAGCACTTTTACATCGGAGTTAGGATAATATCGAGCACAAATCCTGATCATGGTCATGGAGGAGTATCGAGTGTCATCTATCGTCGCAGCAAGTGTTCTTTATTTGTAGCCATTTCCCTTAGGCCGGTCGTCCACTGGAAGCGTTTTCGAGAGGCGCTAAAATAACGCGCTACAACGAGCGTACATTCCAAAGCATTGAATTGAATGTGACAAACAGGAAAAAGAGCCCGGGAAGCATTATTTTTCATAAATCGTCAAAAGAAACTCAAATCGAGAATTTAAAACAATGTTTGAAGAAACCATAGGTATTGTTGAACTCACAATCTATTGAAACCAAGGAGCCTCGCTCTTCGCATTACTCAGCGGATCCTCGACCGGATCATCAGACTGAGATTGTTGAAGATTTCTTTGAATCACAGTATTCGTACCAATTATCGTAGGAATCTTGGAGGTCATGAAGGAGAGATTCAGTCTTCTAGTCACGAGTTCGAACTCCTCGTGCTCATTCCGCATAACATAATAAAATTCGACTTGACGGAACTGGAATATCAGCTTCTTTGCGTGTAGAGTTTATTGAGTCAAGTTCAATACACTTAATTACTGAACAATGAAGACTCTTTCAACGACTGATCAAGTTGACTTTATGGCCATCAGATGGCGCAGGATTTGCCCATCATGACAGCAAACACAGCCCTGTACCCTGCTGCGGATCTCCTTAAGATGTGGCCAGTACCTAGGCCGTTGCCGGCCCTTACCTGGCCTGTACCCCATCTTTGGCCCAGACTCCCCAGCAGAGTCGGTCCCATCACTCAGCTCGGCTCGTTCGCCGTAACTGGTGGCCAGGCACCCACGCCCGAGAGGCACAACGTGGAGGTGGGTCTTTCAGAGCTGGGTATGCTGGCTTGCGCCATGAACCGAAACCGGGCAGGGAAGGTGCCCCTGTACCCTGCATAGTAGCCAAGACTCAAGAGTCGTCCTTGCCAATCTGGGCCTTCATTTTTTGCCCAATATTCTGTGTGGGAGGCACACGACGAAATTTTTTACTGTTTGACCCTTTTAAGAAATCTAATGTCCCCACGCACATTAATGGCCACATTTTAATGTACTTTAATGTGTCTTATTAATGAGAGTATAGCCACTTCTACGTTTCCCGATGTTTTGAAGCTTACGGTGGTCATTCCATTATTTAAAGGGGGAAGTAAACTGGATGTGTCCAACCATCGGCCAATTTCACTGCTGCCGGCTGCCTCCAAAGTATTTGAGAAAATAATGAAAGATCAGATCGTTGATTTCTTTGAGTATAACGGGTTGTTCAATGAACGACAGTTTGGCTTCCGTAAAGGAAAAAGTGCGGTAGATGTTCTTCTTCGCCTAGCGTCTGTTATCTATGAGGGTTTCAACGAAGGGGGTATATCGCTGATGGGCTCATATGATTTGAGGAAGGCTTTTGACTGCGTTAATCACGATATTTTGTTAAAAAAACTACGAGCGTATAATTTTGGGGAAGAAGCTATCCGGTTGTTGGGCTCGTATTTGTCGAACCGGTATCAATCTGTCCGTCACAACGGTGCTCATTCGTGCTTTGAGCGGATTGAGTTGGGAGTGCCGCAAGGTTCAATACTGGGTCCGGTATTATTCCTGATCTTCATAAATGACCTCATCAGGTACTGCGATGACAAGGTGGTTTTATTTGCGGACGACACGACGCTGATTTTAAATGGGGGTAATTTACAGGTAGTTGTTACCAGGAAAGCGATTATGGAGAACAGATTAAACTGCTGGTTATCTACCAACGGATTGATGCTTAATGCTGACAAGTGTTCAACAATGTTATTAACCATGAAAAAGGTCGAGCTCGCCAACACCGTGGACAAGGTCAAGCTACTAGGGATTACTTTTGACCCTGGGATGTCGTGGGAGGCTCACGGTTTGAATTTAGCATCCAAACTGAATACTGGTATTTACTTACTGAGGCATTTAAAGAATAGTGTATCGTTAAACGTGTTGTTGTCGTTTTATTTTGGGTGTATTTATCCTCATATGACTTACGGTGTTCTCTTGTGGGGCCATTCTACGGCGGCTTCCATGATTTTCAAGCTTCAAAGAAGAGCAATTAGAATTCTATTGGGCCTGGGCTTCTCGGCAGATTGCAGGCAGGGGTTTGTTGACTTAGGTCTCTTGACGCTACCTTGTGTTTGTATATATATTATGCTGTGCAATACGTAAAAAAGAATTTGGATAGATATGAGAGGGGCAATACGGTTCATAACTATGACACAAGAAATAGCAGTAACCTAATTTCGAGATTTTGCCGTTTGAAAAGATCGCAAAACATCACTGATTTTTTCGCACCCAAGTTTTTCAATTGCCTTCCGCCTGACGTGAGGGAGCTAAATATGGGGCCTTTTAAGAAAAAAGTGAAACAAATGTTGGTAAAACGAGCGTTCTACTCTTTTGACGAGTTTCTCAATAGTGGTTTACTTCCATAACTCTTGTCGAAGTTCATTTGACGCATGTATACCATTTTTTGGTGTTTGCAGTGTAGAATAATAATAATAATAATAAATGTAATAATAATTAGGTAATTTAATAAATGCAGAATTAAGAAGAGAAAAGAAGACGAGGAATGATAGGACGGGGGTCGAGGTATCATCTGTTCAGTTCCCCAAACCTCTAGGAGGTAGAATGCTGCCAGAAAAAAAGGTCTTGAAACAAATCTGGGAAAAAGTCGGACATTTCTTGCGCAAGTACTTGTCTGCCCATATGGCAATATATTTCAGTGTTTAAACTTGGTTCAAACGAAGCATTTTGGTTTTTTGTTTCACTTCAGCAGAGGGTTTAAGAGAGGGGGTAATAAAAATGCTTCAAATATGTGCGGATAATTTCATACTAAGCCCCTCCATGGGCTTCAAAATAGGGATAATAAAAAAGAAATAATTCAATTTCTTGAACTATCATTCAACCAAACAAACCTAAAACTTCACTTTTAATATTTTTAACTACTTAAAACACCAGCTACAATAGAAGACAGGACAGAAAAGTCTCCGTGTGTACACGGCTTTAAAGAGGCTCTAGGCAACTAGAAATAAACCCATAACCTGCAGTTCTAAACCTTCGCTTTTTCCACGGAAATCGTCTATTGAGGGCATTTTTAGGCTCTGTAAATTACTACAGCTGTTTTGTTCAAAATTTGCAATCACTCTGCAGTCCATTACACGGCCTTCTACATAAAGGCATAAAATGGCACTGGACGTCAGTAGAATCGGGCGTGGTAAAGAAAGTAAAAGAGGCATTGTTAGCATCAGAAAGCTTAGCACACTACGATAATGCGTTACCCCTCATCTTAACTACGCCAGCGACCTTGGAGTGGGAGCGGTGCTTTCTCATGTTTACCCCGATAAGAAAGAAAAACCCATATGTTTTGCGTCACGAACACGCCCCCCGCCCTTGTCAGCTCTGGACAAGGAAAGTCTCGGAATAATATTTGGATTGTCCAAATTTCGACAGTATCTCATTGGAAGACATTTCAAAATAAGAACAGACCATAAGCCTCTTATTCATTTACTCGGCGAGAAGAACGAAATACCAAAATTAGCAGCCAGCCGATTAACTAGATGGGCTCTCATTCTGTCTGCTTTCGATTACGAAATCTTGTATCAACCGGGAAAAGACAACCCCGCTGACGCTTTATCGAGACTTCCATTGGCTATTTCACAGGGGCGAAGCGTCCATGTAAGCAGTGTAAGCATTGCTTACAGTTTTGGCATTCTCTTTAAAAGCATGAACTAAATATAAATTAATAGATCAGTAGTTATGGCTGTAATTGACAAAAACTATTATTATTATGAGGTAGTTTTTGTCAATAGCAATTAGCGATAGCAAACAAATATCGCCTCATGCATTTGTTCAGAAGAGCGTGCGGGCTTCACTGTTCTTCAGTAACTCCAGAGGGTCACCATGAGCTAGCGTAAAAATACCGTCAAAACGCGGTATCTATGGCGTTATAACATTATTTGTGATAGAGCGTCCTCAGTTACCGCTTGCGTTAATTTTTTAACGCTAGCTCATGGTTGACCCCCAGCCCTAAGAGCCTCCCAAGTCTCAACGAAACGGTAGGCTTGTAAGCAATCCTAGAAACGAAGACAGGTTGGGGGGTTACCCGCTCCATATCTTTCCCACCCCACCTGCCTTCCCTCTACCATCCATCGCGCCGCGCTTCAAACCTCTCCTGTAAGCAACTTTGAAAACACATACAAGTCCCGGAGAAAGCCGATAATGAACGAGCCCGTTGTAGAAACTTTTCGGGTGAAAGAAACCATGACTGGCCTGCTATTTTTCAACATTTTTCAATTCATTTTATTAGTTTTGAACAATATTTCACACTTCGTGGTAAATTGTACCGTTTTATTTCCTCGACATTTAACAATGAGATAGTCTTGGACTCATGGTTAGTCCGTACGTCCAAAAGCCTAACTTCTAGTAATAGTTCTACCCTAAAACTATGGATTTAGATTATTTTAGCAGAATGTCGGTCTGTCGATTTCTGATGTGAAAATACTCGACCGTTTTTGTTGAAATTGTTGGGTCGGGTCAGGCGCGGATCCAAAGTCAGCTTAAGGAGGGGGCCATATTATATGACACCATCCGGCCCCCTGCCCTAGAAATATACCACACGTCACACAGTTATCCAGACAGACACAGTTGTCAATGGTCTCAATCTCTGATAATTGAAAAATCGGAAAATTAAGGAAACCCAAAGGTCGAAAACATGAAAAAAAACAAAACAACATTCATCGCAACGTGAACTATTAGTTTGGCAAAAATACGCCTACCGCCGAATGAAGTAAACTCAGCGCCGTGGTGGAGGGGAAGCTCTTATGTCTCACGGCTAGCACTGTAATTTTAACCCTCAAAATTGGGTTTTTTTAGTGAGCGAAATTACTGTTTATCGAGTGAAACCATCTAAAAACTGTTCTTAGTGCGCAAAATCGGCGCAATCGGTCACTGAAATAGGCCACCCAGTCAAGTTGGTTTACTGGCAAACAAATTTACCAAAATTGGCTGTTGATAAAATTGACAGTCTCCTCATGAAATTAACACTTTCCTCGTAAAATTGGAAATTTCCCAATATAATTGACAATTTCCTCATAAAAGGGACAATTTCTCATATAATTGACACTTTTCTCATAAAATTGACAGTCTCTTCGTGAAATTGACATTTCCTTGTAAAGCATACAATTTTCTCATAAAATTCACGATTTCCTCATAAAATTGGTAATTCCCCTATAAAATTGAGTATTTCTTCATAAAATTGACAAATTTCCTTATAACGTAATACAATTTCCTGATAGAATTGACAATTTCCTCAAAAAATTGACAATCTCACCACAAAATAGACAATTTCCTCATAAACTTGTCAATTTCCTCATAAACTAGACAATTTCCACACAAAAATTATTATTTCTCCATAAAATTGACAATTTCCCCATAAAAGTGAAAATTTCCTCGTAAAAGAGACAATTTACTCTAAAAATTGACAATTCCTCATGTAATTAACAATTTCCCCATAAAATTTACCATTTCCTAATGAAAGTGACCATTTCCTTATAAAGCATACTATTTCCGCATAAAAGTGACAATTTCCTCATAAAATTGACAATTACTTCATCAAATTGACAATTTCTTCATCAAATTGACAATTTCATCATAGCATAGACTATTTTGCCTACAAAATTGACTATTTCTTCATGAAATTTACCATTTCCTATAACATATACATTTCCTCGTAGAATGGACAATTTCCTCATAAAATTGACAATTTCCTTATAAAGCATACACTTTCCTCATAAAATTCACGATTTCCATATAAAATTGACAATTTTCTCATAAAATGGACAATTTCCTCATAAAATTGACAATTTCCTTATAAAGCATACAATTTCCTTGTGAAATTCACGATTTCCTTATAAAATTGACCATTCCCCCATAAAAGTGGCAATTTCCTCATAAAATTGATAATTTCCTCATAAAATAGACAATTACCCCATAAAATTAATAATTTCCTCATAAAATTGACAATTCACTCTTACATTGTTCATTTCTGCAAATTCATTCAAAAAAGGCAATTTTCTCATTATACTGACAATGAGGAAGTTTCACATTTTCCAAAAATATTTGTTTTCGATTAGGCACATTAATCCTTTCACGTAAATAAATAAATAAAAATTTTAAACCCTTCAGAAATATTTTTTATTTCTCAACAAAAGTTGGCATATTTGAAATCCCGCCAAAACGAACATTTTCCGCAACGTAATCGTCGTTGTATTCTCTGTCCTTTTCATGCCTCTAAATAGCTCATCTGTTTATCCTCCACTATTTTATTATTGGAGAGCTCTAGTAGAAAATAAGGCAAAGAAACACAACAAACCGCTCTTCAACGGCTACATTACAGGTGACTTTTTTTCGGAAAGCGCCTATGACGCAAACATGCTAGCTGGCGTGTTTGAAATGACCTAAAACTTCAAAAATCGCGTATTTATTAACTGTTGGATTATTTTACGAACTGATCACGATTTATGCTCTATTTTAGAATAAATAAACCTTAAAAAATAAATTTATGAATAAGTTCTGACCCATGAAACTTCCTCATTCCTTTTACAATTGTCATTTTCTTCATAAAATTGACTATTATCTTACGAAACTGACGATGTACTCATCGAATTGACACCTTTTAGAGTGAAAATTTCCTCATAAAATCAACCATTATGCTCATAGGCTTAAGATGCCTTACAAAATTGAACGTTTTCTCCTTTTTCTCATAAAACAGACAATTTCGTTATGAAATTGACCATTTTTTCGTGAAACCGACGAGTTTTTTCATAAAATAGACAATAATGTCACCTTAACATTGCTCTTGGAGAAGCGTTTCGCATTATTTGTTTCCCTTGACGCTGCATTTCACGTAAATGTCGCATTGAATGTGGCGATTCACGTGAGTGTTAAATGGAAAGTTGGTTATTTAAATTTGAACAATTACAGCCGCGTAGTTTTTGACAGTAAGCATTTCGGGCCCAATCCCGGTGCCCCTCATCAGCAATCTTATCGCCACTAAGGCAAAACTAAGAAAACCAACAAAACAAAGATGAACGATTCACGTGAGTGTTTTCCCGAATGTTGCGTTTTGCCCGCCGTGGGGCATTTTGCGTATAGTTTACTCGTTGTGCCGCGGCCTTTCGAAAGAGTTTTTTTCCCCCACAATGTGACGTTTCGCTTAAAGTTTGCCCTTGGCGAGACCTTTCGCATTCATTTTTCCCTTGACGTGGTCGCGTTCCACCCTCGAGTCTCTGACAAAATGACCCTAAAATTAGAGGTAATCACCCCTCCTCGATAGGATTTTGTAGGAGATTTTTTTTTTTTTTTTTTGCGCAAGTGACCTCGACTCCAAGGGAGGGGCCATGGCCCCGGTGGCCCCTCCCTTGGATCCGCCACTGGGTCGGGTACAGTTTAGACCCAATTGATCGAGTTTTGCTTCACTCGGCAGGTACGTAAGCGAAAAACGGTTATATTAGGCCGAAAATGATCAAATTCATCGGATGGTTCTCGACTACCTATGCGAAGTCTCACGCTATTCTCGTGAAATCCGACGTCGAATGTAACTAATGTTCTCTGTGGGGATGAGTTATATAATATATGCAGCAAACAGATAATGTTCGGTACCCCCGGGCCCTAATAGGCCTTCTCCAACCATACATGATGAGGGGGGGGGGTTGCTTACACATACAAATAAGGCACGCTTCGCCACTGCTATTTCAACACCTTCTGACGAAGAAAAAGAAGGCGAACGTTTCGGTCGTCAACTGTTCAACGTCAGATTAGAGGACATCGCTTTGAACAAGTCATATCTTCGCCGAGAAACAATAGAGGACCCAATACTATCAAAGGTCATTGGTTTCATTAAGCACGGTTGGCCTAGCAGGAAGGATACAATTCCCGCGAACATGCACACCTTTTTCGAGAAAAGGAATGAGCTCTCTTTTGAAGAAAATGTGCTGCTTTGGCATGGCAGAATAATCGTTCCCACGAAGTTGAAGTCATCCGTTTTGAGAGTTCTTCACGACGGACATCCCGGTATCACCGGAATGAGAGCAGTTGCTCGGTGTCACGTGTGGTGGCCTAACACGGACAGAGAAATCGAAGCCCACGTACACAGTTGTGTCACTTGCCGACATTATCGCCCTAAAGAGAAGGAAGTACCTCTTTATTCCTGGTCTGTACCTAGAGAGCCGTGGAGTCGAGTTCACATCGACAACTGGCGGTCCATTTCAAAAGAAATATTGGCTTATTGTCGTGGACGCCACTACAAAATGGTTGGAGATATTTCCGATGGATAGAATCATTACTTCTAAAACCATACGGATTTTACGAGAAATATTTTTAAAATTAAGAAGAAAAAAAACATTCATTCACGGCTAAAATTGGAACGAAGGCTAATATTCGCGGCTAGAGTTGAGGGAAAGTGCTAATCGGACGCTAAAACAGACAAAAACGCTAATTCATGGCTAAAATTGAGAAAAATCAGCAATTAATCTCTGCGACAGCGAAAAAAACGCTAATTAATTGTTGTTAGATAGATACGAGGGATACTTCTGTCGCCGGTATTTTAATTAGAGTGATAAATTAATTAAACTAAAAGAGGTTGCGGGTTCATATCCCGGCGGGGAGCCCATTTTGTCTCGAATCTCAAATTGTGTTCAGCTTTGCCTTTCCGAGTCGTCCCAGTAACATCAGTTTAATTAATTTATCACTCTAATTAAATGTTTCTGGAGGCAACTTAATTACTAGAATTGAACTAATCGCGGCTAATATTGAGAATATGGGGTCATTTGACTCCAAAAATGGGGAAAATACACAAATTCTGAAGGCAACTAGTACGGCAGGGGTATCGGATGGCAACTCCGTTGCTAAAATAGAGAAAAAGCGAAAATAAAGAAAAAAGGAGGCTAAATTTGAGTAGGCGCGCAAATGTGCGTGTCTTGGGGCAAGTAAGTGACAAACATTTGGAAAAACGGCTGAATAGTGGAGAAACGCCAATTCGCCGCTGAAATTAAGATACTTGATATGATAAATTCGTGGAAACATTTGAGAAAGGCCGACAAAAAGCACTACTTCGTAAATAAATTTTTAAAAAATCACTGACGAATCTGAGGTGGCAAATATACTAGAGCGATACGATATCGTTTCGACATCGTCGACGCTAATTAGCAGCGTCTAGGACAGCTAGAAACAACTGGAAAAATGTCAGAGATGGGTGTAGAAACGATATTGTAGTACCGCCACAGTATGAAATGAACGCCGCCTGAGAAAAGCTGCTGATTTCGTTTTATACGGTTGAAAATGACTGCAGTCAGCCGAAACCGGGGCCAATAAATTATTTTTACGCGACGAGAACATGCAATCTTTCTCCTTATTCCAAGTTTCCGTGTATCGTTGCATGTACGTGAATAACTGAGATGAGGAAATCCATCAAAAAAACGTAAAAATCTCCCTTTTCTCACTCATTTTTAAGCTTGAACTTACATGAGACGAAGGGGCGCCAAAGGCTGGTTTTGTCGAGAGAGAGAGAGAGTGAGGAGGGGGGCATTTTCAACAAGCTACGCCACTGATTCTACACGAATAGAAGTGAGGTGCTCCAAAACTCACCACTCCTCGATCTTTGGTTTGTTGGGGATGTTGCCGTGTGTTATATGTCGTCAAGTGTGGAGCTTGGCCCTCTACACATCAATGCCACGAGGATAGCCGGACCCCCCCCCCCTCCCGGTAAGACATCTGCTGGATGACTTGACAGCCATTTGCTGCCTAAAATTAGCTAAATTAGCTATCCCCACCATACAGAATCCTAGACTCACTATACTCGCGCCCCAAAATGGCAAAACTAACTATTTGAGCCATGAAAATAACCAAACTGACTTCACGCGCCCTGAAAATGGCTAAAACTGATTCCGCCTTAAAAAAAGCTAAACTGATTATACGTATGTGCGCTATAAATAGCCAAGCTGGTGATTCCCGCTCTAAAATTGTCCAAGCTGACTTTTTTAAGAGTCCTAAAACTGGATCAACTGGCAATTTGTGCACTGAAAATGCCTGAACAGATGATTTCTGGCTCCAAAAATGGCAAAATCAACCACCCGCGCGCCAAAATTGGCCAAACTGACGGTTTTCGCGCCTTAACTTGACGTACTATTCACGCACCATAGATGGCAAAACTGACTCTTCGCGCCCTAAAAATGGCACACTCGTACTCAGATGTGGATTCAAGATTTGCTCAAAAGAGGGGCTTGGGCTTGGGGGATTGTGTGCTTCGCTCGACTGACTAAAAATGGCTTGACAGGACTGTAATTTACTACTTAAAAACTGCCAAAATGACTATAATCGCGCCCCCAAATGGCAAAACTGACAATTCTTGCATTGAAAATGTCTATTTGTGCCCTAAAAATTGGCATTTACCACTCTATAAAACCGCCAAAATAGCAAAAATGGCGATTCTCGCTCTAAAATGGCCAAAATGACGCTAGGTGGCCTGGAAATGCCTTAACAGTTTATTCCTGTCCCGAAAGCTGCAAAATAGACCACTTGCGCGCCAAGAATGGTCAAAATAACGGTTCGTGCGTAATTTGCTAGAAGGGACTTACTGAACCCGCCTACGCTGCTATGATTGGGCAAAGTATAACTGACGATTCACGCCCTGAAAATGGCAAAATCGACCAGTCGCACGCCAAAATGCCTTAACTGACCATTATCGCCTAGGTTTGACGTCCCATTCGCGCACGCCCTAAAAATAGCAAAAATGACGATTCTCGCCCTAAAATTGGCCAAACTGACTATCCAAGCCATGAAATCGGCAAAACTGACTCTATGCGCCCTAAAAATAGCTTAACTGGCGATTCGCGCCTTGAAAATGCCGAAACACAGACGATTCCTGTCCTTAAATTGGCGAAACTGACCATTAGCGCTTTGAAAAATAGAAATTTCTCGCTCTAAAAACAGCAAAACTGACCATTTCGACTGATAAAACTGATAATTCGAGCACTGAAAATATCGCACTGACTATTCATGCCTTAGAAATGACCATTCTGACATTTTGCGCCGTAAAAATGGCCAAACTGGCTATTCACGTCCTAAAATTAGTACAAATACCAACTCTACATAATAGCGGCCCGCGAGATTCGTCCTTTGAAAGGTCCGAAACGGATGATTATTCATGTCCTGAAAATGCAAAATCGACCATTATCCAGCATCAAAAATGGCCAAACTGAACCTCGTGCCCTGAAAATGTCTAAACTGACGATTCGTTCCCTAAAAATAACAAAACTGACTATTTAAGTCCTAAAAATGGCATACTCGTACCAGAAATTCACAGTCCAAAGATTAGCTAAACAGATCATTTGTGTCCAACAGAGGCTACTGCGCGTCTTTAAAGTGGCTATCGGCACCCAAAAAAAAAAACTGATCCTCTGCGGCTTGTAAACAGTGAAACTGCGGACAATTCGTGCCTTAGAAATACTGGAACTGATCATTCGCGCCTTGTATAGATGGCTTAAATGACGATTTGTGCCATGCTCTTCCCTAGGATTCTAGGTCATAATATTATGTTGTTTTTTTTTTTTTTTATATGAAACTTCTTGGAAGCGCATAAACTCTGACTTGAAATTCAAATCTTGTTTTCCTTTATGCGTCAGATTGACATCCTCGTCGTTTACCCTGCGGGACTACAAAACTTCAACCAGAAAAACAAATCAAAATACTCAGAAGTGGGAAATAAAAAATACGGAGATCCCCCCCCCCTCCTTCACTCTTCCATTGCCGGGTGAAATTGCGTATCGAACGAGAAGGATTTGCACCAGTGACGTTCGTTCGAGTGCTTTTCTAACTATAAATGGATGGAGTGACTGAGAGAGGTGAGGTGGGGCTATACGGCTTTCTCCATTAACTTCGTCATTTCTTTTAACGGTCGCGTCATGTTCAGCTTCCCTTTTTTCTCTCTCTCTCTCTCTCTCTCTCCTCGCTCTAAGCCGGCCGCTTCTAATAGATCTGCTTCAGGGCTTCAACGCTGAGTGTTTCTAGCGTTAGAAAAACGTCATGAAACCAAACGTTTGTTGTTTTTTCCCCCCGGGGGCAAACGGTCGATCTCGATCGTTTTGTTGTCGAGTCAGTCTAGAATTGTCGCTTTGTGTGTTCAGCTATAGCGCTTTGAAATAACATTGAAGGAAAGCCTTGAAGCTACGAAAATTCATGGGTGGCCATCATTGGGAGGGGGGTCCATAATTTTTTTGCTCTAAAAAAGCTCCACAAAATACAATTTTCCTTGTAGGTATACTAATAGACTATAGGCACAGTTTGATGGCCTCGCTTAGCGCATAAGCTATGCGACACGTGACGACGTCATTGTCATCTAGATTTTCTCTTAAAAAAGTTGCCCGCGACCCACAAATGGAAAGCAATCCCTTTAAGACCCCGTCGTCACTAAGCCCAAACTCAAGCACTCCCGTCCCCCCCCCCCAGCACCCTGAATACAATTCGTTTATTGGCTCTATACCCACCATTTTCTTTTTATATCAAAAGAGATCAATATATTACGCCGGTTCAAGTTCCGGATTCTTCTGGAAATGACCGACTCATCTGCCCCGTTTTTTGTTGGGTTTTTTATTTTAAAAGCCTCGTTACGAAATAACGCAGGCCTATAATAGGTTTTTTTTCTCCCCGCAGTGCTAAGCCAACACTCAAGAAACCCCCTTGAGTCTGTGATAATAAAAGGATTTTTTTAAATTTATTTTTAACGGGAAAGGAAAAAAGGTCTTTACGACTTTTCCCTTCCCCTTCACCGTCATCAACAAACCAATGGGAAAGTGTCATATTCAAGTGCGACTTTTCCACACTGTCACAAAGTGTAAAGATGAGTTCGAAACACAAAAAAGTTCGAAAAATTGTGTGTTTTGTAGCGACAATAGAGGCCGTTTTCAGCGTTTAGGCGGGGGTGTTGGTGCGGTGAACTAATGGATGGAGTTTTCTTTGTCTCTATATGCAGGGCGGAGTGGCGCCTCGGTGAATTCAACTGTGGTGTGACGAGGGGGGGGAGGGGGTTTCTTCAAAAGCTCCCCTATAGAGTGGTCATCCGCCTTTGTGGGGCGGGGGGGGGGATTTATCGACTTAATCCCCCACCCCCATCACTACTACTCACCACACAACGTCTCCTCGTTGAGGAAAAACCAATTAAAGCACGAGAGAAAACTCATGAACGTCATTATAGGAATGGGTCAGATTAGACCTTTTTCTCTCATCATCGCCATCGAGTTGCACGTCCCAAGAGCCGTCGTCAACTACAGGAACGGTTGTCCGTGGAGGAGGGGCAGGGGGCGAAAAAGGTGATTTACAGCCCCCGTGAAAACCGTAAATTTTAACATGACACTGTACTAAACTTCACTGTGAAACTCAGATTTTGTGCTTCACTCTATTCAAAATGGCTTAAACTATGAGAATTCGCGGCCCAAAAATAGTAGAATTGTCTAATCCTCTCATATTAAACCCACACCCCATAATAACAATACTGTCGATTCACGGATTGAAACTGGTCATTCTGACAATTTGTGTTCTAAAAATGACCCAACCAGCAATTCACGCTCCCTACACTAACCTAACTAGCCTATAAATTAGGCTATAAATGGCTAAACTGGAAATGCGCTGCCTAAAAATGGCAAACCGACCATTAGCGGCTTGATGGACTATTTGTACCCCCCCCCCTCCCAATAGTTAAACTGACGATTCATGCTTAATAAATGGCTAAATTGAGCGTTCCTACCATAAAAATCGACTAAAAACTGGGGGACCAATTCGCGCCCGGAAGAAGTCACACTGGTGCTATCCACAACCTGACATTGACAAAACTGACTCAATTCAACCTTAAAATTAGCAAATCTAACTCATATCCGCGCTTAAATTGGTTAAACTGACGATTCCACACCATAAAAATGTCTGGATATTTACGCTCAGCCAAACGGTCCATTCGTTGATTGAAAATGGCTAAACTGACGATTCATGCCCTAAAAGTGGCGAATCTGTCTCATTTGGCCCTATGGAAACGGCATCGAAAAAACGGGGCCTTGAAAATGCCTAAACTGACGATTTGTGCCCTGAAAATAGTCTAACTGACTATTTTCGCCCTAAAATTGGCAAATCTGACTTCAATTCACTAAAACTGAAGATTAGCTCCATGAAAATGTCCAAACTAACGATATTCGTGGCCTGAAAATGGCAAAATGGAACATTAGTTTCGGGCTTCAATAATGGGCAAACTGACCATTCGCTCATTGAAAATGTCCAAAACAGATGAGTTACGCCCTAAAATTGTCAAATTCGACTCACTTGGCCCTAAAAATGGCAAAACTGAGTCGAATTCACCCATAAACTTGCTAAACTTATACCTAAAGTGACAATTTGTGCCCTAAAAACAGCCCAGCTCGCTATGCTCGCCTTAAAATTGGCAAATCTGAGTCAAATTCACCCTTAAAATTGCTAAACTTACAATTAACACAATAAAAATATACAAACTGAAGATATTCAAGCCCTGAAAATGGCCAAACTATTCACAAACCGCCAACAAAAATGCCTAAAACCCACGATGCATGCTCTAAACTCGGTCACTTTGACTCACTTCGACTTACAAAACGCAAAACTGATGATTCGCGCCTTGAAAATGTCTAAACTGATCATTTTTGCCCTGAAAAAATAATCAAACTGGCGATTCACGCCCTAAAAATGAGGATAAAATTGAAAAGGCGCACTATTTTACTGTTTCCGGGGGGCGAACTACGCATATTTGTGGCTAAAATTGCGGAAAAAACGCGCATTTTCTTCTATTTCCGTTTTTCGATGCAATTCCCAGACCGAAATTGGGAAAAGATCGCTGATTCGCGGCGTATAGTGGCCATTTTACGGCTAAAGATATATGTATAGAGGAAACGTTAATTCGCACTGATTCAAGGATTAAATCAAGCAAAATGACAAATTGGGACTGAAATAAAGAAAAATAGCAAATTCGCGGATGAAAAAATTAAAAAAGACGCTATTTCGCGGCTTAATTTGCTAAAAACGCTAATTCACAGCAAAAGCAGGAAAAAAAAAAGTCCTCAATTGATTCGAATGAAGAAACATTGATAATTCGCGGATGAAATTGCGGAAAACCTCTAATTAGCGGCCAAAAATTCGGATAAAAGATAATTCGCGGCAAAAATGTCAAAAAATCACCGATTAAATCGCGTCTAAAATTGAGAAAATGCGCTAATTCGGGCAGCGCTGCAGTTGGCCATTTTGGGAAACAGTTGTTTTGGGTGATTTCCATTAGAAACTAGTGGAAGACTGCCTACATGAGCTAGTTCCCTAATGGCCAACGATAGCGCTGCCCGAATTATGAAATAGGCGAATAAAGAAGTGAAGAAAAAACGACAATTCGAGGATACAAATAAAAAATGGAAGTAAAATCACTAATTCACGGCTAAAGACAAGAAAAAAGCTAAATTCGTTGCTAAAATTGAAAAAACGATTATTTATGGCTAAAATCGATAGAACTAAACTCCGTGGTATCTGAAATTCGGGGCTAAAACTGAGAAAAAGCGATAATTTGTAACTAAAATTGAAACAAAATAGCTAATGTGGTGCTAACATAATAAAAAAACGCTAATTCCCGGCTAATATAGGGAGAAATCACTAATTAGCCCGGCCAAAATTAAGAAAAAATCGAATAATTCACAATTGAGAAAAATTGCTAATTTGCAGCTAAAATGTACAAAATTCTCTATTTTGCAGTTAAAATTAAGATAAATGCTGATGCGTCGCTCAATACTCAATAAAAACGCTATTTCGCTGCTAAAATTGAAAAAAAGCGCTAATTTGTGGTGAGCTTTGAGAAAAATCGCTAATTCGAGACTGAAATTGAGGAAAATTACTAATTTTTTGATGAAGTGCTGAAAAAGCGCGACAAATTGCTAATTCGTGGATGACGTTGAAAAAAAAAATGCTAATTCGTCGGTATAAATGAAAAAAAATCACTAATTTTGCGGCTAAAGTAAAGATACTCGCAAAATCAAGGTTAAAATGGAAAAAAACGCTAAATTCGCGGCTAAAATTGAGCATAATTCCGTGGTTTCTGAAGGCAACATCGAGACTAAATCTGAGAAAAAGTGCTAATACATAGCTAAGAGTGAAACAAGTAGTAATAAAAAATGCTAATTCATGCCTAATATTGAGAGAAATCGTTATTTTGATTTGCTAAAATTAAGAAACATAGCGCTCAAACAAATAAAAAGGGCTAATTCGCTGCTTAAAAGTGAAAAATTCGTTATTTTGCTGCTAAATTTAAGTAAAACGCCGATTCGTCGCTTGAAATAAAAGAATTCGCAAATTCTCTGGATTAAAACGTTAAATCGCTGCTAAAATCAAGAAAATCGCTAATTCGTTGCTAAAATTGAGGAAAATTACTATTTCACGCATGAATTGCTGAAAAAGCTCTAATGAATTAAAAAAAAAAAAAAGTGATAATTCGTGGATGCAAATGAAAAAAATCTCTAATTACAGCTAAAATGGAGAAAAACGCTAATTAAAAGTGAAAAATAGCTAATGCGGTGCTAAAATAATACAATATGCTAATTTACTGCTGATATGGAGAAAAATCACTAATTTGACTTGCTAAAATTAAGAAAAACTCCAATTCATAGCGCTCATACTGATTCAAAGCGACATACTCATTCATAGCGCTGCTTAAAAGTGAAAAACGCGCCATTTAGCCGCTAAAATTGAGGAAAATGGCAAATTCAGGGGATAACAACGCTACTTCGATGCTAAAATCGAGGAAAAGTGCTAGTTCGTGGTGGGCCTTGAGGAAAATCGTGAAATAGCGAGAAAAATTAATAACAATGCTAATTCGCGGCTGTGAAGAGAGCAAAAGCGTAAATTATAGGAAAAGCGCTAAATCACTATAATTCACGGCCAAACTCTAGAATAACGCTAACTCGCGGCTAGAATGGAGAAAAATGTGACTTGCGGCTAAAATTGACAAAAAGCGCTCATTAACGCGGCTAAATTAGAGGCTTAAATTGAGCATTAGTGCCATAATTGTCGATTATAATGTAGAAATAGTACTAATTCTCTAATTGGCTAATATGCACAAGCCATATTATGCGAACAGGCAGAATTAAGTGTTAATTTTTGACGCCAGCTCCGTCATTCTAAGGCCATGTTTGGCTCACGCCAGTTTGGTCAATGTTGGTGCGCTAATGGTCAATATAACAATTTTTCAGGTGAAAGGGGTTGGGGGGGGGGGTAATCACCATCTTTTTAGGTACCTATATACTCAGGGCGCACGAATTGCCATTTTTGCCGTTTTTATGACGCGAGAAATCACTTTGGCTATTTTTATCGGCCAAATCTCTGTCAGTTTGGGCATTTTCAAGGCGCGAATTGTCATTTTTGCCTTTTTGGGGCGCGACTATAGTCCGTTTAGCCATTTTTATGGTGGGAATAGTTGGTTTAGCAATTTTTAGGAAGCGAATGACTGTCATGTCAGTTTTACTGGAGTGCAAAGTACACAATTTCTCTAGCCCCACCCTTGAGCAAATCCTGAATTCGCGCATATAAAATCCACCCGTTGAAGGGCCGCGATAGTCCTCGTCTAGGGGCCCCGCGAGGGCTAGAAACAGCTAGTTTTTGGTGAAAAAAAATTCAGATTCTATATTGCTCTATTATCCGAAATGTGGGACAGCCCAAAATCTTGCATTTTGGACAATACCTGTGTGGTGAGGGGGGGGGGCAGTCCGTTGATACAAACAGTGAAATAAGCTAAAGCCCTGAACGTATATAGACTCCCCCCCTCCACCCTACAGTTTTATCACCCTTTATTGACCTAGAGCGAGATCAAAAAGTAGGCATAAAAATGGAATGCTCCCTAGAATAAACCCCTGTTGACAGATAAATGCGGCGTTTTATCGCTCTGTTTGTATTCGGGCGCGTAACATTTAACGAACGATAAAAATAAAAATGAAAAAACCGTTATTCAAACACGTATTAAATCTCTAAAGTTAGAAACGTGTTGGTGTGGCGACAGTAGAGCCGTTTTATAAATGGAATCATTTTCTCACGTGTTGAAAAGTTGAAAGTATGAATGAATTGAACGAGACAAGTTGTACGTTGAACAGAGAATTCACATCTCTCTGTATAAAACATTGAAATAAAAGGCTTAGCTTTAAACGTGCGTTATTGGGGACGATTTAAAGAAGCTTTGTCGTAATTTTTTGTTGGCCGCAAGAAATTCATCAACTTTTTTCTTTCGAAAATGTTTCCCACTGGAACGAAATGCAAAATCGTATTGCGTCAACCTATGGGTTGGAGGTGGGGGCAAACCGGTAAAATCTAGACATTCACATTTATTTCTGTACATCTCTTGGAAATGAAAGTCAAAAATAGCTTGCATCCAACAAAAAAACATCTGCATTAGTGATGCCCACTCTTACACACCTTCACTCTCCGCCCCCCGCATCACCGAGGTGCCGCCTTCCTATGGCAATTTTATTCGTCAACCGCGTATCTCTGTCCGCCGAGTTTTTCTTTGACATGTCATCGAGCCTATCGCTTTCTGTCCGGTCTATTGTCGGCGAAAGAGAACGGTGCATAGGAATCTGCACAATATTGATGCGCACGACTTATCACTTTTCTCTTCTATTGAATGAGACGAAGAAACAAAGATGGTCGGTTTCAATACTTTCCTCCTTTTTCTGTGTCCCCAGAATTCGTTGATCGGTGTAAAATTAGTGCTATTATATTCAGTGAAGAGGGGGTAGAGCTTTTCTGTGGTTCGACCTTAGCTGTGGTTAGAAATTCGCTGTGGTTTGGCCTTTGATGTGGTTCCACCTTATAGCTGTGGTTCAAGCCTTGCTGTGGTTGAACCTTGGCTGTGGTGGTATAGCTATGGTTGAACTTGAACCTTGCCTGTGTTTTGACCTTTGCTGCGGTTAGAGCTTTTCTGTGGTTCGACCTTAGCTGTGGTTAGAAATTCGCTGCGGTTTGACCTTCAGCTGTTGGGATGGCGATTTTCCAACCCCAGGGAATTAAGCGGTTACAATAATAATATTACCGGAGGACCTTATTGGTGGTGTACTCACCTTGACCGGTGGGTCACGCTCTTCCAGCTCTCGAGTGTGGTAATGGGGGGGGGTGGAGGAAGAAAAGGACACTGCCGGCAGGGGAGACAGACGACGGGAATGGAAATTGTGGGAGACCGAAAGAACCCCGCGACTCGAAAAACAATGGTGCTTCGACGATTTTTAAAGAAACAAACGTGAGTAGTCGCGGCCAGGAAATGTTGTGAGATGAAGATTGAGGGATGAATCGTGAGATGAAAGGAGTTTTTTTTAGTTCGCAGTCGTTGAAGTTTAGCGACTTCGGCGAAATCAAAGAGAGAAACCTATTCGTTGTTGGCTGTGATGAGTTCATCGGTCCAAACGATAAGAGAATTATCGGTTTTTCAAGCTTTGAGAACGTCTTGAAGAGTAACTTGAGATGAAGCTGCGTGAGGCGTAAAGCGTCGATAGAAACGAAAACGATTAAGAGTTCCGAGGAACCGGCGAAGAGCTCGAAAGGTGGATGGTCGTTCGGCCTATGTTAGATCGTGGACGCGATGAGGGATAGGTGAGGTACCGGACGGTGTTAGAAGCCGAGAAAATCTATTTCTTCGACGCCGAAAACACATTTATTCGTGTTTAGACAAACACCGTAGCTCCGAATGCGTTGAAAGACAAGCGATAGGTGTTCGACATGTTCTTCGTGGGATCGAGAGGCTAGTAGAACGTCGTCGAGATAGCTGAAAGCAAAGGGTAGGTCTCGAAGGACTTCATCCATGAATCTGTGGAAAGTTTGGCCGGCGTTCCGAAGGCCGAATATCATCATGGGAAATTCACAAAGGCCGAATGGAGTGATGATGGCAGTCTTTTCGATGTCAGGGGGCTGTCGATGTCCAGCTTCGAGAAAATTTTGGCACCTCGTAAGAGGAGCTGCGAAATAGGTCAGGGATAGGTAGGGTATGTTATTAATAATAATAATAATTGTAATGAGATCACAAGTCACGATTCAGAACAACAACAACAAAACTTGTATTTATTTCCATATGATATATCATTAAGATTATTAATTGTGGAGTGTCGAAGAAGGGGAAGGTCTGGGCAATAGGGTAACGATAATAATAATAATAAACTGATTTATTGTAGAGACCCAAATGGGCATTACAACGTCAAGTGGCAAAATTTAAAATCACAGAGACAGAGGCTTCCATGAGCAGAGAGCGTCCTTCACCTCATCCACGGAGTAGCAGGCCTTTGCAAGAAACAGTCCTTTAATCTTCCTGTTGAATGCTTTCGGAGGCTGCTGCGCTACTGATCCAGGCAGCATGTTATAGAGATCAATCCGAAGTTGGTGAAAGCTCTTATTAGTGAGTCTCAAACGGGTTCTATCTTTTATAAGCTTGTTGGTGTTCCGCGTCGAATAGACATGGACATCCGAGTGTGACTTGAACAGTTGTGAGTTAGACTTCACGTAATTCAAAACTTGGAGGGCAAAAGCAGAAGTGAGGGTGAGTATCCCAAGAGCAGTGAAAGCCTCCCTACACGAGTCCCTCGGCCTCAAACCCGCAAGAAGCCTCACGCAGCACGTTTCTGAAGCTGAAAGGCTCGACCAGCCTGATGTGAAACGCCCCAAAGCAGAACCCCATAAAGAAGATGGCAGTGAAAGTGTGCGAATACACTTCTCAGCGCAACCTCCGACACAGAGCCCCTGACAGTCGCCGCAACAAAAATAGACTGCGAGAGAGCTTTCCGTAGACAATGTCAATGTGGTATTCCCAATTGAGTCTGCTATCCAGTTTGAATCCCAGGAAGTTGGGCGATTCCTGCGGGGAAGGCGCCACCGACGACGCTGATGCCACCTCCAGGCACTGGGTCTTGTCAGAATTGAGGATGAGCTTATTTGCGCCACACCATGCCTCTAAAAACTCCGAACATTGAGAGGCCAGATGGGGGGCCGAGTCACTATCAGGGAGCGCGAATTGTACCGAGACGTCGTCTGCATATATTTAGCATTTCTCAAGTTGCGCAAATCGCGAGGCAGGCTAGCCGGTAAGTCGTTGTTGAAAACAGCACACAAGTCCGGCCCCAAGTGGGAGCCCTGCGGAACACCATGTAGGACCGGACGAACAGAAAATACTTCGGATCCAGTGGAGACTGTCTGGTAGCGATCCGACAAATATGATTTTATTAGCTGAAGAGAGCCATCCATAAAACCGTAGCCCTCCAGCTTCCGGCAAAGAATGTCATGAGGTATGCTCACGGAGTTTTGCTCACCTTGTCGATGATAAAAAGACGGTTTGTGAAATTACGGCGATCACTAGCTGCTACCTGGGAGCGAGAAGTCGTTTTCTTGGGAAAGGAGCTCGGTGGGCGACATTTTTTGGCTTGGTTATCGAATTTCGAGTGTTAATAGCAAAACTCTGGGGTATTTTAAGTCGTCGGGCTCGGGACTTTTCGTGACATTTGTTCCTTTGTCGGTTGATGTTGTGTGTGTCACAGGTTCGATGAAGAAATAGGCCTTCCCGGTTATTCGGTTTTACGCCATGATCGTGATAGTAGGAGAGGGGGAGGGGTTGCGTGCTACGTCAGGACGGGCATTGATGCTAAAGCTGGTTCTTGGATCTAACCCTACCCGGGACGGGGGAGTTGAGTTCTTGTGCGTGCAGATTGAGCGTGACGGTCTTAGACTGGGCATTGGTGTGTTCTATCGACCATCTAACGTATCCTTGGGTTTGCGGATTGAGAATGTATTGTCTTTTATGGTACCTCGCTTTGATCACTTCATATTGACGGGAGACCTGAACGATAATCTTTTGGGGGATTCAAGTGACAGCCGGAACATTTTCATAATGTTTAATGATTATATGTCAATAATCCCGTACTCGGCTACTCATCGCACGTCGCTGGGAAGTAGCTGGCTAGATGTAATTGCTTATTCGGGGGAGCGTTGCGGGGACAATGACGGCTGCTGGCAGTCGGCTTTTGGCGATTTGTCTGATCAAGATGCGACATTTTTTTTATATATTCTTGCCGCCTGCGTGTCTTCCTCGAGGTATATTCTTTGGTAGGAATGTTAAGGGAATTGATGCGAGTCGGCTGATCGAGGTCCTTTCTGTTCAGGATTGGAGTCGGGTCATGTGCTCACCCGTCGGTCGATGAAAATAAGATCGAGATACTCACTGATTGCCTATTGGAGATCCTCAATGATCTGGCTCCAATAAAGGCTCGTGGCTCCTGTCGACGGGGTGGGTGAGCTGCTCCGTGGTTAATGCCGGATTTGATGGGCCAAATTAAGCATAAGGAAAGGCTTAGGACACTATACAAGAAACGAAAAGTTCCCCAATTATGGACAGAGTACCAAAAAGTGAGGAATGAGGTCAACCAGGCGATTAAAAGGGCTAAGAATCGCTACTTCTGTGATTTGTTCCGTGGGGCCGGTAGTTCCCGTGAAACCTGGCGCCATCTTAGGTCGTTGGGTTTGGGTAAGAAGTCTTTCCGTGATGCAATGGCTCTTCCTTGTTCTGCTATTCATTGCGCTACCAGTTCTTTTGTTGGGGTCTCTAGTTTCTATAACGTCCGACTTATTCTGCCCACCCCTTGGTCAAGGGCTGGCTTCGCCCCTGCCTAGGAAGGTGTTTTTAAATAAAATAAAATTATGCAAGATTACTGTAGCACAGGTCTTGGAAAACGAAGTGAATAAAAATATATTAACACTAAAGGTTCAATACTAACGATAAGTCCAAGAAAAAAAGTCAACAGACTTGGGGAGAATGCTACTGAGTTCATTGGGCAATAGAGGAACTGGTAAAGTGTTATGTGGTAACCTCAGGCGCGGATCCAGGGCCGACTTAAGGAGGGGGCCATGCCTTCAATCGGTCCAAAAATGATTGATGAAAAATTTAAAAATGGACCTAACCACTATTTTTGAGGTTTCACGACGCAGGGAATTAACCATTTCTGTATAAAATTGAAGATTCTCTGAAAAATGGCAATTTCCTCATAAAATTGACTATTCCCTTATGAAGCTGACGATTTACTCATTTAATTGACACCTTTAAAAATTAAATCAACCATTAGTTCATAAGCTTTAGAATTCCCGTAAAATTGCAAGTTTTCTTATAAAACAGACCGCCCGAATGAGGCCTTACGCTTAAGTATTGGCCTGGATGTGACGTTTCGCACTAAAATTGGGAATTTTTCATAAATGTCGCCTTCATTGTTGCGTTTCACGTAAATTATTTCCCATTTTCGGCTCCAAATGGACAATTTCTTCATAATAGCAACACAATTTTTCATGAAATTGACAATTCCTCATACAATTTGTTCTTGCGTTTTGTCCACCAAACGGGACATTTCGCGAAACGTTTTCCCTTGGGTGTTCCGCGACCGTTTCAAAACAGTTCCACTCTCACCGATGTGACGTTTCGCGTAAACTTAGATCTTGACGTGGCATTTCGCTGAAATCAAGCCCTAGACGAGGCTTTCGCGCATCAATTTCTCGGATTTTGCTCACTGAAAAAGCAAATAATTTCGGACTTTCATTCGATGGATATCCACTTTCACTGGGATGGCCCAAATTCAGAGACCGATCTGCATTGGGCCACCCGTTGAAATTGGTTTTCGCCGGGCTTTTGAGATTTGAGGTTACAGGGAGGGAAATACCACTTTTTTTTTCTACTGGTAACGCGAAATAGTGCATTTTTCACAACGAGAGAAGAAAGTGGAACTTCATCGGACTCGTTTCCACTTTCCTATCTCGTTATGAAATGTGCTATTATACTGGCGACAAAATCCCCGAAATTGGTTGTTCAGTGAGCTAAATTCGAGAAATGTATTTTACAGTGAGCCAGATTCGGGGAAATGTTTTTCGCCCGCGATAAAAATCCGCCAACTTTGGTTTCTTAGAGAGTAAAAATTTGATAAATTGATTCTAGTCAAACCTGCAACAATGGTTTTGCAGTGCGGAAGAATCAGCAAATTCGGTCTCTGAATTGAAACTGCTCCGCGAAATTTGTTAGCGGCAGCTAATAAGTAATATTTATTTTTGAGTGAACTCAACACGAAAAAATATCCACAAGATAGGCTTTTAGAGAGCGAAATCTGTTGAATTTGTTTTATTAGTGAGCCAGATCCGGGGAAATGTGTTTCGGGGGAAAAAAATCCGGAAAATTGATGTTCTAGGGAGTGAACTCCGAGAAATTTGTCTTTTAGGGCCATTTCACACTTCGAATCGAGGATACCAAAAATACAGTACGGCAAACGCTCTCATTCACTCTTAAGATTCTGGTATCGGATATTCAAAGTATGCGATTCCGGAATCTAAGTGTAAAGGAGTGACTCGATTCCGGAATCTAAGTGTAAAGGAGTGACTCGATGCGGGAATCGGATACAGGAATCTCAAGTGTGAAAACGGCCTTAGTGTACCAACCCATCTAATACATGAAACTGTAGTGCGTAAAATCTTTGAAAACGGTCCCTAAATTTGGGCACTTGGGCGCACTGTATAAATTTGTTTCATAGCAACAAAAATCCGTAAACTGTTTTTTTTGTGAGTTCGTCACGTAAATAGAGAGATCCCGTAAACGCTAAAGTTAATTTTTGTGTATGCGTTGCTAGGGTAGTAAACATTTCGTAGGTGGAAATGTGAATAGCGTTAACGTTAGCGGAGCTGTTTGTAAAATCTCTCTAATATTTCTTTGTTGCTGAGAAAAATCCGCAAAATTGGTTTTTAGATAGTGAAATCCGAGAAATTCGGGTTTCAGTGAGCCAGATCACGGAAAATGGTTCTTTCTTTCGACAAGAAAAATCAGGAAAACTGGTGTCTTATGGCGTTTTCCATTCACTGCAATACACTCGTGCTGTGTAAGTTTTTCCACCCGTCCTCTCTGAATTGAAACATAATATGTTACGGAGAGGATGCTGCACTACACTTGTGTAGTGTGTTGAATGGAAATCACTATTAGTGATCAAAATGTGAGAAAATGTTTTTTTAGTCATGCAGAGCCGCGAAAAGGGGTTTTTTTTTATAGTGTACGAAAACCACGAAAGTGGCTTTTCAATTAAGCCACTCCGCGTTTGGTTTTCAGCACACAAAAAAAAACACGAAATTTGCATTTTATTTGGCGAATAATCCGAAAATTGGTTTATTGCTGGAGCCTGACCTGCGAACATTATTTTCACTGTACAAAATTTGGCGATCCTGACGGATTTTAACTTTATTGCTGGTATCAGGGAGTGGTCAGCTGCCCCACTAAGTCTGCGCTTTAAACACAAGGTGAGGGCAACTGACTACGCCTGCCAACCACAAAAAAAAGGGCCAACCACAGCGAAGCTCTAACCACAGAAATCTTAAACCACTGTGAGCCTCCAACATATATACAACATTTTGGGGTTTCTCACACGGGGAATCCGAAACTTTTAAACGAATTTTAGATAAGAAGATTCAATGAAAGGGCTCTCACTGTGATGCCACCGTTTTTGACCACTTATCGCACGAACTCTCCCGCGGACAGCCCTGAAGTCCAAGGAAAAGTCCCGCGATTGCACACTGACCTCGCTGGGCGGCGCGCCGCCCAGAGGGGACGTGTCTCGGACCGCACAGTCGTACCTTTGACAAAATTTGACTCGATGGGATTTTGGAGGAAATTTTGATGATTTTTTGTGTACAAGTGACCTCGACTCCAAGGGAGGGGCCATGGCCCCTGTGGCCCCTCCCTTGGATCCGCCACTGGGTAACCTGCGAGGATGGATAAGGTGACGGCTCCAATTTTAATTCAAGAGACTCTAGCGCAGTGAAGCGATAGAAGTGACGAATGAAGAGGCGATTATAAGTGAAAAGGAATGTCACCGTTAGAGGGTCGGAACGGTGATTTCAATGTGGTCGTCACCGGAGCCAATAGTGACGGAGTAGTCACAGTGACAAAATCACCGACAGTGAAATCACACCTCACCTCTACCGGCCTGTGCTTCCGTGGGGGGGGGGGGGCTTATTCTCGTTGAATTTCACGCGTTGTTCGTCAAAAGATGGTCGTGATGGTCTTGGGAGGATCGCATAGACGTTACTCGGCCAAAACGTTAGCCCGTCAAGTTAACGTGGAACTCGCCCTCCTGTGATGAGCCCTTGTCATTTTCTTCAAATGCAATCGAGATTTTCCAGAATAAACGGCAATTTCATAGTTTGAAACGAATTCCATTATTTCTCATGCGCCGATACCGCGAATTTTAGGTTTTGTTGGCAATTATATCAGATATATGAGGTAGGTATTGTATCAGATTAATATGCTTGAAGGGCACTCTGAAAATGTTAAGCTTATAAACAGGGGTGGGCAAATTACAGCTTTTTGAGTAATTAATTACAAATTACAAATTACTTCCAAAAAAGCGGATTAATTACAAATTGCCAATTACTTTTCACTTCCACGAATAATTGCAAATTACAATTACTGTAATTGAATTACTTTTTCAATTACCAATTACCCAAGAGCTGGATTTGTGGAACACGCAAGCGTCTTGCTCTTGTTCACTATCATTTTTTTAATGCGTCCAGCCAACAATCGAACGTCAGAACAGATCTTTGAGATAGGAAGCAGGAACAGCATAGCCCCAAGATGCCAAACGCGTCGCATGAGTAGGGTTGCGAAATGTCCGGGGTCAAATTTGCTAATTTGACTAATTTTGCCCCACATCCCAGCCTGCGAACTGTCACGAGGAAACCCCGAATAGTCATGGTTTGCTAATTTGGCTAATTCGCTAATGGCTGATTCGTGGTCTCGCGATGCAACGTCCAGACAAAAATTAAGAAAAAAATCGCTGATTCCCGGTACATGGAGGCCATTCTACGAATAAATTGTGAAAATCAACGCAAAAAGTTTTTTGTAAAGTTGAGAAAACACGCTATAATACTGACAAATAAAAGACGCTTTCAGGTTAAAATTAGCCAAAAAAGGCAAATTTACAACTGAAATGGCGTAAAATCGCCCATTCGCGTATGAAAAAGGGAATAGGATGCTGAATGGACGCAAAATTAGCACAAAACGCTATTTCACACTGAAATTTGGAAAAATCGCTAACTTGCAATTTGCAGATATAGAGTTATGGAAAACCGTTAATTCGCGGATACAAAATGAACAAAACCACTACTTCGCGGCAAAAATTGCAAAAATCACCAATTAGCGCAGCTAAAATTAAGAAAAACGTTAATTTTCAGTTCAAATTGGGGGAAAAGTGCTAATTCTCAGTTAAAAATGGGGAAAATTGTTAATTTGCAGCGTAAATTGAGTCAAACGCCGATTCTTGGCAAAAATTGACAAAATTCAGTAGATAATGCAGGTGCTGCATGGAGATGCTACCACGCTGCTAAAATTTAGAAAAAGCGAACATTCGCTTAAAATTGAGAAACATCAATAATTCACGAATTAAGTGTCGTGAAATTTATGATTTAAAAATGATGATTTTTTGACAGAAAATGATGGACAGATGTACATTTTTTGGTTTGAAAAAAAAAAAAAAAAAAAATTACATTTATAACTTAAATTCGTACCTTCTGAAGGCATTTTTGTGGCTAAAATCAGAAAAATGGCAAATTCATGCATGGCTATAGTACAATGTTAAAGATTACGCTAATTCACGGCTAGAACTGAAAAGAAGCAATAATCTATATCTATAAAAGTTTTTTAAAATTGCTAATGCGGTGGTATAATGTGAAAACCCGCTAATTTGCGGGTAATATTTAGAAAATAAAATAATCAGCCTGATCAATATTAAGAGAAAGGTTAATTTTAAGCCTAAAAATTGAGAAAATTGCTAATTCGCGGCTAAGAATGGAAAAAATCGCCAATTTACAGCTGAAATTGCGCCAGACGCCAATTTGTGACTGAAATTGAGAAAATTCGCTAATTCACAGGTTTGAAACGCCACGACACGTCGCCGCTACAATTTAAAAAAAGCGCTAATTCGCGGTTGAAATTGATAAACATTCTTATTTGCTCCAAAAACTGAATATACGCCAATTTGCGGATTCTGAAGGCAGCTTTTCAGGCTGAAATTGAAAAAAAAAGCCAATTTGTGGCAATAGGTGAAGAAACCGCTAATTCCCGAGTAAACTGAGAAAAATCGCTAATGCATTGCGTACATATGGTGAAACAAAAACATCGTAATTCGTGAAAAGTCCCCCTATTTTGCGGCTAATATTGAGGAAAACACTAAAGAAAAACGTTAATTTCCTGCTGAAACTGAGAAAAGTGCTAATCCCCTGGTAAAAAGATTAAAAAATCGGTAATGTGCTGCTGAAATTGAGGAAAACGTGGATAACTAAGAAACATCGCTCTCAGGATAAAAACGATACTTTGCTGCTAAAGTTGAGAAATGCGCAAATTCATGGCTATGGAAGGGGGTGGGGCAAAACCGCTAATCTGCGGCTGAAATTGAGAAGAACGACACACTCGGCCAAAATTGAGAAAAGCGCTAATTTGCGGGTAGAGTCCAAAAATCGCCCTTAACTGAGAGATTGAGGCTATGATGAGGCCAGCAAGATGTCCAGATTCAAGAGTGTGCTGGCTGGGTGGAATGATGACTAAAATGTGAAATTACCCGCCTCCTTTCAACCTTACGAGATTTCAATGTGATCCTTCCCCCCCAAGACAAATTCCTACTTACGCCACTGGTTTGGGGTTTTGATCTTTGAAACTTTTGTACCGTTTTTCTCAAATTTCAAATTGGCAACCCTAAGCTCGAGGATTGCTTTGATACTCTTTTTTGTTCAGAGAATTTCATGCAAAAACTCCTCCAAAAGCTCCATGTAAGACGCGATATAGTACCCGCTGAGTTTTCGAAGTAATATTGGCTCTGAAGATGGAAATGTAATTGGTAATTGTTAATTACAAATTACTTCGAAAAAGTGCTTTTAATTACAAATTATCAATTACAATGGCGTGTTGTTATCAATTACAAATTACCAATTACTAATTGCAATTGAATTACGTAATTCAATTACATGTAATTCAATTACTGCCCAGCCCTGCTTATAAATTACACTTTCTTAAATCAGGCGTCGAGATGATTAGCTCCACTCACGATTTTTACTGTAATTTTCGGAAATAACGCAACCGACAGACTCCCGTCCTACGTGAGTGTGATCAGGGGGGAAGGGGCATTTAAGCTTTTTTAGCGTTTTTAATGGTTTCCTACAGTGTTTTATCCATGCAATTTCGATGACGATCGCGCACCCGCGACAAACGCTAAAACCCACTTCCCGTCCGTGTCCCAACTCACGTATAGGGCACGGAATAAGAAAACTGTGTCGCAGCCCGTCAACGACAAACCGCCTGTTTTATTTCATGCCCGTTGGAACATCATTCGAACGTCCCATTCTTATTAGTGTACATTATTTTACTATTTTTTTGCAATATGAATAGCGTTATTTTTGTCCAACGTTTCGACATTTTCCAAATTTAGTAAAGCGGCCCATACACGTACAATAATATTGCACAATAATAGGGATTGTACAATAAAATTGATCGTTTGTGGGTTGTATTGATGGGTTGCACAGTGGGGGTGCATGGAAGGTAATACTATTATTATGATATGAAAGTTTTGCTTATTCCTTGTCTAGCTGCTGTTAATTACGTGTGTGGTTCAAAATATGGGAATACGAACGCAAAAAAAAAAAAAAAAAAATGTTTTATGAAATAACTCCTTTTTGTAAGCACGCCAAGAAGACAATTTTATTATTTATTGTACTTAACAAAAATAATCACAAACATGATTCCAATAATCAAACCCTGTGAATAATAGCAATCGCGTAAAATCAGTTTGCCCCGACAAGATTCCTTAGCTTTCAGAAGTGATCCTTGGCCAGTCTATACCAGAGATTTTGTCAGAATATCCGCTTCACTTTCGGTAGGAGTGACGAATTTCATACATTTGAATACATTCTTGTTGAACCACATTTTCCAAAATGTGGGTTCGTATGTCGATGTGCTATGCCTCGTGTTACTTGTAGGCAATAAGCCTTACAGAGTCCAAATTCAAACAAATTATGGGGTTGGATGAATTTTCAGTTTTTTCCCATTCGTATTTCTTAATCTTCTTCTTGGACAGGAGTTTATCGGTAGCTTATTTCTCTAGTTATTTCCTTTCTCCTTCGATTTCTTCATTGTCTTTTTAATGGCACGTAGATTGAATTAATTTTTTTTTATTATTTTCCATTTATTACATGTTGCAACAGCTACATATACATATATAAATAAGAAATAAATAACATCTAGCAACTTCACTTTCACTTTACACAGTTTGTGGCTCCACTACACTTATAATGTAGCATACCAAGTCGAGGGGTTTGGTCCTTTTTAGCCGTCGAAGGTCTCCCGCAGTATCCAGCAGGGCGAGTGCCTCAACATTAGAGTGTTTGTGGAGCCTCTTTTCGTGCTCCGCTGCTCGTCACGATGCACGTATGGTGGATATATATATATACCTCGTACATACCAGGGCGCATTTGTTATCATTCTCAAAACTTACACACTGACACCCAGAGGCCCAGAAAAGGCTTCAGAACTTGCTGGTGTAGCAGGAGCTTGTTGGCCATCGAGAGCTCAGAATGCTTCCCGAGCAGCCCAGTACCTTTCTCCTCTTTTAGTGCATTTCATTCAAAAAATGCACTATTGGTCTCGCCCTGATGGTCGCATATATGGGTTGTGATACTTTTTTTTCACGTTTCAGAACCCCTAGAACACGAATCCGAGGTCGGTTCGTTTATATATATATACACCTATGGCCCCTCGCTTGTTAGCACGATCACGGTCGCAATTTTTGACTTAGGGCAACCAAATTTGGTCTAAAAATCAATAGCGTAAATATCTCGGATGAGTTCGTGATCCAGATGAATCGGTCCACGGGAACGGTGTGAAAGAGGGGTTTGAATCAGTTGAAAATTCGCTACCGCACGGCTGTTGCTGCAATTGCCCCCAAAATTGACACGAGTAATGAGAAATGAACGCGCTTTCGTATGAGACCCTTGTGAACCAAATCCGTTAATATGGCAGGGGAGTTCTCAGCGGAGGGGAGCTATGAAATTAACGCTATGCCTTACTGGACCACCCAATTACCAAAAAATTTCATTGACACTGAATTTTGAGCCGTCTCTTTTATTTGATTTGCCTACAGCCTAATAAATATTGAGTAAAAAATCCTGAGGTGGGCCAAAAAGGGAGGAACAAAAAAAAATTGTTTCGGATTCGAACCCAGGCACTCCGCATTGCGCAATCGTGAAATTGTGACATGCCATTTAACCTAATTTAACTGATCTGAAAATTAACGTAACCTGAAAAAAGTTTTGTTCCGACAGCAGCCTGTCGGGAAAAGAGCATTTCATTCATGCGACAATCGAGTCAAACCTCATAAGTTAGAACGATGTCAATCAATTATGAATGAAATTTAGGCCGGGATAAAGATTTTAATTGCAAATAACTCCTCTAACAAGAGTCCACCTTCCCATATCGTATAGGCAACCAAACCGACTCTGTTTCATTTTCATCATTTTGTTCCCCCTCAGTTGGTGCCAAAAAAGGGGCCTGCAGTAAAAAGAAACACGATTTTATGATTTTGACTTTCTATACCACGGCCTAAATGTCATTCATAGTTGATTGATATCGTTCTAACTTATGAGGTTTGACTCGATTGTTGCATGAATGAAATGCACTTTTCCCGACAGGCTGCTGTCGGAACTTTGTGACTGAATAGTTGCCCGAGAAAAATCGCTAGCGTGCCCCTAGCCTTAGCTTGTGCCTATTCTTATATTCTTATAAAAGAAACATATGCATTTTTCTACGATAACCATGAGACATGTTAAAATTGCTCCTTCTCTCGAAAATGTCATTCCATTTGTACCCGCTCTCAACCGGAGCTTCTGCTGCTCCATGCCCGAGCAATGACGTCACTTGCTTCGCTCCAGAGCAATTCCACCTTGGCAAATAGAAAACGCCATCAATTATTCGTCAAATATTTGACAATGCGTTTCAATTACCAGTTGGTCGGTTTCTAGGCAATGCTTTAAATTAATTAATTATTATTGGAAGGTATCTGTCCAATATGAACACACATGTGGGTTTGAGGTGGTGGTGTCGCTGAGCCGCCGCCTCGGCCCGCGGTTGGGTGGGCGGCGGGGTGGGGACGCGTCTCAGAATGACCTTGGCCTTCATTTATAAATAAGTGAAGAGAGCGGCGCGGTGCAAAACAGCAACAAACCCTCTGCATTGTCCGCGAGTCAATAACTGCGCGCTATACACACCCGTGGAAATAATTATTATGTCGCACTCCAAAGCCTGCGTTCAATCAAATAACACAGAGGGGACGCACGAGCACTAACAAAATAAAAATGATTTTTCATTTCGTCGGTCGAGCTTGCCGGTGTGAACGTGTGGGACGAGTGCCACGAGGAACTCTTTTTTGTTCTTTCTGGTTATACGACCGCCACGGCGTGACACGGTGGCGGTGAAAAACAAGCGGCGAATTATGTAAATGAACTCAAACCCTTTTTTCCCCTTCTTTGAAAACTGTGTGGATCGAAATACTAGAAAATGGCGTTGATTCAAAGCGAATGAAGCGACGCTGCAAATATTTTTGTGCAAGTTTTATCTAGGAAAATGAAGTGAAAATGGGGTGGCGTAGTGGTGTAAGGGAAAGGAGTATATGTGTCATATGGGGGGTGGGGGGTCTAGCAACAGTTATTTTACTGTTTTAAGGGAGGGAATCTAAAAGGAGGGGAGTCCAAGTCCAAAATCTCAAATTTTAGATCCTTGAGTACTTAGTATTAGAAGAGATATCCTCTTTTGACAGTAATTTTTGCTTCTGGTTGACTATTATTTGATATGCGGGGGGTGGGGGCATGAAATAAGTCAAATGAGAGGAATTTGCACTCTGTCCGCCTCAATTTGCGTTGTAATCAGTCGTGAAAAGAAAATCTTGGCGACGGAGGACATTAATTCGGGTATCTATAAGTACATTTTTTCTCTTTCCTTCCGTCGTTTTTGTTAGAATAACTTGAGTTGGAAACCCCCTCCCCCCGAACCCCTGGCAACATTCCTTCCTTTTTCAACGATCTAGCCCTCCTAATGGCCGTTTATTCTGAGGGGTTTTGCCCAGCCATTTTTCTCTCTCAGGTCGATTTTCGAATCTCTCATCCCCTTAAGGTAATTTTCCCCGACGTCGACGACCTTAAAACAGTTAATTTACACCTCTCCTCCCCTATTAGCCTTTCTATTCTTGAAAGTGCCCCCTCCCCCCCACCCACCGAATTGTTCTAGGTCAGGCCACACATCCTGTATGCCTGACTTCTCTACCTCTAAAACCGTCACATCAATATCCTCAAATCTCTTTTATACCGAGTCGTGTCTTATTCACCCAAAAACCCTTTTTTTTTTTTTTTTTTTTTTTTTTTTTTTGCGTGCAACATCCATGTGGCCTCAGGGGCGAATCAATAAAGAGGAGAACACCACCGCCTACCTCATAGTTCCACCGCCCGTCATCCACCCCCCCTCTTCCTCTTAACAACTCTTTATTAGACACTCGTTTTTTGGGTGAGCGTGTGGGGGACCGGCCGGAATTTTTCGGCTTCTCTATGTACACACGAAAACCTTTCCGTAACCCCTCCCCCCCTCCGTCGCACTGTTCACACACATTCATCAGCGTGAGGAAAATTATGTTTGGGGCGGGGGGGGGGGTAATTAATGTCTTTCGTTTTTCTTATAAGCTGTATACCAATAGGACTCATACTGTCCTGGTTCCAAGGTTATGTTTGGTTTATTTCAATATGATACGTTTGTCCCTTCTTTCGATGGGCCCAAATATTCGTCTTTTGTGACTCCCAAAAAACTCTCCCCCACCCCACCCCTCCGACAACCACCAAAGCACAAATAATTCAACGATTCTTCTCTCGTTAATTTGTTTCCCCCCTCAATTTTACAGGCTTCCACATGGCACCCAAATTGAATCAAATCTTTCCCGAGTCCTGTCTTCTCATCTTTGTCGGCGTTCTCATCGGACTGATCCTTTTCTGCTCGTCAACGGTTCACGTCTCACCGATGACGCCCGACGTTTTCTTCCTGTACATGCTTCCACCCATCATACTCGACGCTGGCTATTTCATGCCCAACCGGCTGTTTTTTGACCATCTCGGCACGATACTGATGTTCGCCGTTGTCGGGACCATTTTCAACACGTTGACCATTGGTGAGTTTTTTTTTTTATAGTTTGGTGTGTTTTGCTTTAACTGAAAAATGTTTAAAGGCTTGGAATGAGTCCAACGGGTTGCAGAGTAGCCAGAAGACTAGAAGAGCGCTTAACAGGGATTTGGGCTATTCAAATCAACTAAAAACGCGAATACCTATATTGGGCTACTCGCCTAAAACAGAAATCATCCATGATTCAACCTGCTGGGGAACAATTTCGGCTAATGTTACGGCTTTACTGCTAATTTACGGCTAAAATGTAGAAAAAGCGCTAATTCAAAGCAGTGGCGGATCCAAGGGAGGGGCCGTGGCCGTGGAAGTCACGAGGTCACTTTTGCATAAACATAATCAAAAGTACCTCCAAAAATCTAACGAGGGATTGTCACATTCTCAAATTTTAGGGTGAAAGGTTCTGGTCTGAGGCAGACGTGATTTATAAGTCCCCCCGAAGCGTTTTTAACAGAAAAATACTGTCCCTTCTCCCTTAAACGGTCCAGAAATGAATATTTCATGTCATGTTCGTCGGTATCAGCCGATTCTATTGACTTCAGGGTCACTAGTACGAGCGGACGGTGACAAAACGAAAAAGTTGTCTCAATTTTCGGTTTCCCTAAGTAGAGAAACCCCCAAATAGAAAGATTCAACCGCCGATCAGACTTGCTAATATAGGAGGGGCTTGGATATTGTGTGTTTCGCTCTACTAGAAATGGTTTGACAGCCATTATCTGCTTTAAAATAGCCAAACTATGGCTGTTCCCACCGTAAAAACAGCTAAACTGACTGCAATCGCACCCCAAAGTGGTTAAACTGACGATTAGCGCCTAGCAAATGGCTGAACTGACTATATTCGCGCCCTAAAAATTGCCAAACCGGAAATTCCCGCTCTAAAAAATATCCCCAGAAATGGCTAAGCTGACGCTGAAAATGACTAAATCAACCATTTGCGCGGAAAAAAGTGGCAAAACTGGCAATTCGCGCGCCAAAAATGGCCAATACTGATCATTCTCGTCTCCGGGCTTGACAGTCCATATTCGTGTTCCAAAAACGACGTCTAAACTGACTATTCGCACCCAGAAAATGCCTGAACAGATGATTCCAGCCCTGAAAAGTGCAAAATTGACCATTCGCGAGCAACGAATGGCCAAACTGACCATTCTTTGCTTTTGGCTTGACGTGCCTATTTTTATGGTCTGAAAAATGGCAAAAAATGACGATTCGCGCCTTGAAAATGGCTAAACTGACTGGCGATTCACGCTCTAAAAATGACGAAACTGACTTTAAGAGCCCCGAATTTGCGCCCTAAAATGCCTGAACAGAACTGGCGGATCCAAGGGAGGGTCCATAGGGGCCATGGATCCTCCCTTGGAGTCGGCGGTCACAAAAACATCATCAAAACCACCTCCCAAACACTAACGAGGAATTATCACCTTCTCTAATTTTAGGGTTAAAGGTTCCGGTCCGAGGCAGACGTGATTTATAATTCCCCGTTTAACCGAAAAATAAAGCCCCTTAAACGGTCCAGGAATGAATGTTTCACGTCAAGGTCGTTGGTAGCAGCCGGTTTTATCGACTCCAGGGTCACTAGTCTGAGCGGTTGATAACATGAACAGCGGTGAGGTTGCCACGGCGTCTTAATAAACAGCGACCTTGGATCCTTTATGCGGCATTTTTTCGAGCCCTCTGAGCTGCCCAGAAAGGTCCACAAGCATCGAGATTCTTCCTTGGCCTTCAGGCCTGTCCGCGGGATATTTCGGGTGCAGGACAAGTTAAAAACAGTGGGGTCACTGTGAGAACTCTTTCATTGATATTCTTCTGATTGATAATTTGTCTCAACTTTCATTACTTGGGAAATTCTCTGTTTCGCTCTATTAAAAATGGCTAAACTATGGCTATGCCCACCATAAAAACGGCTAAACTAAAGGTAATAGCACCCCAAGTGGCAAAACTGACTATATTAGCGCCTTGAAAATGGCTGAGCTGACTAAATGTGTAGAAAAATTCTCGCTTTAGAAAAGTCTAAACGGACTTCAAGCGCCGTAAGCTAAAAATGGCTAGCCTGACGATTCTTGCAGCCCTGAAAATGGCCAAACTGACAATTGTATTAAAAAATGGCCAATACTGATCTGAAAATAACATACTGACAGTTTGCGCAGTCAAAATTGCCAAAGTGGAGGTATCACGCTCAAAAATTGGTTAAACTATGCGGCTCTAAATGATTGAACTTACGATTCATGCTTGAACTTGTGCTGTAAATTTCTTGATTGACTAATCACGCCCTAAAAATTACCAAACCGACAATTCGTGCCCGGAAAATGGTGAAACTTACCATTCGTGCTTTAATAAATGCCCAAATACTGAGCCTCCACGCCATTAAAATGGCTATACTGCATTTGCGCCTTGTATAAGGCTTTACTGACACGATTCTTGCCATGCGAAATGGCCAAATAAGAAGCTATTCGCGCCGTAAAATATTAATTGACTCAATCGATGACTCAGTCGTCCCCCCCCCCACCAAATACGACCGTCTCCACCTTACCCACTGCGCTGAAGGAGGAGGCTCAAGCCCTCTGACCCCCTCTCCATGGATTCCCGCCTGCCAAGGTTGAATCTTTACCGTGTATCGTGTCTTGGAGCTGTGCTGTAATTCAGGCAGCTGTCGATTGTGTTGATAGCATGTTCAAACGTAGTACTGTCCACAACCTTATGCGAACGTGAGCAGTAAGTGGTTGAAAACAAGTGGCATCCAGCAGGGGCGTAGCCAGCCCGGCACAGATCCAGAGTTTGGGGGTGGGGGGGGGGGCGCACGTCTTGAGAAAAAGTGCTCGTTCGCGGATGAAATCCATGAAAAGGACATTTTGCGGCTAGTACTCAGGGAAAACACCCATTCACGGCTAGAATTGAGAAATAGCGCTGATTCACGTTAAGTTTAAGAAATAAATCTCATTATTCGCGGTTGAAATTGATAAAACACGCCAATTTGCGGTTTCGCGATCCAAAGTCCGGGCCGAAATTAAGAAAATGCGCTAATTCACGGTTTACAATGCTCTTTTCACAGCTAAAATTGACAGAAAAAAATTGATCGTTCAATGTTGAATTGAGTAAAATCGCTCAATTGCGGCTAAAATTGAGGATAAACGCCAATTCACAGCTAAAATTGAGAAATGGAGCTCACTCACGCAGGAAAAATTGATAGAAGGCACCAGTTCGTGGTTTTTCAAACCAATATCTCGGTGAACATTGCGAAAAAGTGCTAATTGACTGTTTAATTATACATGTATACATATAGCAAGTTTGTGGGTACAATCGAGAAAAGCGTGACCTAGCGCATACATTTCAAGTTTTCAAACATTCAAGGTTCACGATGCAACGTCCGGATCAAAATTAATGAAATTCGCAAACATGCGGATTATGTGGACCTTTTCACTGCTGAAATTGCTCAAAAAATTCGGTCAAGGCAGAATTGGCGGCTAAAATTGAGGGAAAACGAATTGGCAAAATTATTGTCACCGTTTGTTGTTGATTGGTGGAATTGTCGTGACTAAAATTGAGAAATAGGGTTCATTCACGGGTTAAATTGAGGAGAAACTGCTCTTTTGCGGCTGAAATTGACAGAACGCACCTATTCGCGGTTTATAGGAGATGCCCAGTGCTGGCCGTAATAAATGCGTTATTTCACGGTTTTTTGAGACCTTTTTACGGCTAGTTCGAGGTAGAATTGAGAAAAAACACACAGTTTCAGCTAAAATTAAGGAAAAACGTCAATTCGAGGCTACTGTTAGGTGATTAATTGATCGTATCTGATCAATATTTGTTGTTTTGAAAAAATAAATCTGGTAATTTTACTATGAAAAAAGTGGTCTGAATTATTATTTCAAAGAGGTTATGCCGAGACGTAGACGTGACTCGGGATCACCTCCTCCTCCTGAGGAAGGAGTTTCAAGGATAAACATGGTGCCAGGTTTTCACGGCAAGAACATGGCTCCACCTGATCAAATGGATTTTATTCGGCCGGACTGGAAGAACTGGTTACGTCGATGGGAACGTTACAGAACTGGTACACTACTGAACGAATTACCCGGAAATTATCAAGTTAACCAATTGATATAATCACTTGGGACCGGACGCCGAAGATTTATATTTGATCGATTCAAGCTATCGAAGACAGACATGGTTGTCTTCGATAGCTCCTTTAGCAAAAGGAAAATTATGAGGTCGTGTTGATGAAGTTTGAAGAACATTTCGAAGGGAAAACGAATTTCGTGTATGAAAGATGCTGTTTCTTCAAAACGAAGGCAAGAGTCTGGAGAGCCAGTTGAAAAATTTCTACAAGACCTTCACTCAAGAGCACGACGATGCAATTTTGGAACACTGTTAGACGAGCTAGTAATGCACAAAATCATTGAAGGCATAAAATGATCCGCAGTTATCGGAAAAATTTCAAATGAGTTCGGGCTTGACGCTGTTGGACGTGGAAAACAAGGTCCAAAAGGCAGAAAGGGTCCGTTTCCAACAAAAAAACGGTAAGAGATGTAACGTTTAAGCCGAACACGGGTGCACATTTAGAAATAGACGCAGTGAACAAAGGTGAACAGAAAAACAAAAAAAAAGTGTCTATACTGTGGATTTCCCGGACACCAGGAAGGTTTAATCTGTCCGGCTAGAGAGAAAAGTTGTCTTATATGCGGGAAAACGGGGCACTTTTCGAAAGTTTGTTTACAAGGGTTAAAAAGAAGAGCGAACATAACGTTGGTTGAACAAGAGCATGATCCAGATAATCAAGTATTTGTGGGCAGCATTAGTGACTCAAATGCATTTACAGTCCCCCATCTACGTCAACTCCCACAAAATCACGTTAAAAATAGACACGGGTGCGGACGTTTCGCTAATTTCTAACAAATTATTTAGACAATTGGGAAATGTCAAGTTAAAAAAACCCAATAAAATAATTTTAGGACCCGGGAGACATAGAATTCCTTTGAAGGGCATGTTCACTACGCTACCCACGTACAAGAATAAACTGGGGATTTCCAGAGCGGCAGAAGTATTTCATAGGAACACAACGAAGATTTTACAAGGAATTCCAGGTGTTTTAGTTTTGCTAGATGATTTCCTTGTTTTTGGCAGCACTAAGGAAGAACATGACGAACGCCTTTTCCTAGTTTTACAACGATTGAAACATTACGGAGTAACGTTAAACGAATCAAAGTGTAAATTCGGGGTCAACGAAGTAACCTTTTCAGGTCATAAAATCGATCAAGAGGGAATTAGAGCGGACCCTGAAAAAGTTAAAGCCTTGCAAGAAATGTCTTTTCCCACAAATTTGACCGAAGTTCGTTTCTAGGGATGTGTAATTATTACCTCAAATTTATTTATTTATTTTATTTTATTTATTTTACAGGATTATTTATCATTACATTTTTTCACATTACCTTACAATATAATTCTTCTGCCAGCTCCCATTAAGAAACCTTGTGTTGGGAGCTGGAGCTCATTTCTTCGTACCTATTATTTATTTATTTTCACAGGATTAATTATCATTACCTTCCAAAAAAGCAAACAGAAACCCACCTATACAACGGCTCAATAATTTAAACTTTTATAAGACATACCTACAGCAGAAAGCAAGGAAGAAATACCTGAACAATAGAAACCCAACAATGCCAAATACATAATAGAACATGATCAGAAATAGTAAATAAATTAGTGGGATGACATAACAAGTTCAAAAACAAAAACATAACATATCACACATATTCAACAGAAAAAAAACTCAATAATTCGCAAACATCACAATATTATATCACAGTCATAAGTTAAAGCCGAGGTTACTAAGTTTTAAGCTTCGTAAAAATCGCTTGAATTTACCTTGACTAGGGAAATCACAGTAATTAAATCTATGTTTAAGTGCCACTCTCAGAGCTACTACAAACGCGTGATTATAAAATAACGACGTCCTCACCTTTGGTAGTTTAACATTTGTTTGCTTAGACAATCTGGTATTATAAATAATTGGTAACGAGTTTGTATAGCTAATTTTATAAAACATTAAACATACATTAAATAAGTACAGCTCCTCAATACCACTAACATCCGCCAACTCAAATAATAACTTCGTTGGATAATCATACGGTTTCCATAGCATAATTTTTAATAGCTTTTTCTGCGCCACTGAGAGTGTATTCAATATATATTTACTGGTATTACCCCATGCTACTATGCCATAACTAAGCAGAGACTGGCAAAGAGCGTAATAAACACTCTTCATCAAAGCGAATGCCATAAAAGACCTTAATACCTTAAAAACATGAAACAATTTACGCACTCTTTTTGTTACATTAATGACATGCGACTCATATTTAAGTCTACCATCTAGTAATACCCCCAGGTACCTCACTTCCTCCACAAACCCTAATGAAAAACAATCAGAAAATTCCATACAATTACCAACACACCTATTCGAGTGATGGTGAAGAGCCGAACCCAACTTCGGAATTTCATCTCTTAATCTGAATTGTACCAAACACGTCTTTTTCAAATTTACAGCCAAAAAATTGCAATCCAACCATTTCTTAATTAATTTAAAGTCTTTCACTATTGTCTCCCCAAGATCTTCTATACCTGATCCCTGGAAAATGATAGCGGTATCATCCGCAAAACAAAAAGTCTTCCCCACCAATTCAAGTGTTAACAAATTATTAATATAAATAAGAAAGAGCAATGGTCCAAGAACTGTTCCCTGCGGAACACCACATTCATTGGGTATCTCACAGCTCACACTTTTATTGACCCTCACTACCTGAGTTCTACATGATATGTAACTTGCAATTAAATCATTAACTTGCCCCCGAATACCCAAACATTCCATCTTCCGCAGCAATGTCCCATGTTCCACAGAATCAATGCCTTCTGTATATCAATAAAGAGCCCGATAACATACTTTCCAGCATTTTAGAAGTGATAATTACTTTATTTCACTGAGAACTGAACTGAGGTAAAAGAAGGACAAGAGATAAACTGTGTGGGTAGTCGGAAGAAAGGAAGGGGAAAAGGAAAAAGAGAAGAAGAATACAACAGTGTCTCCCCCACTTATGTGAGAGTTTTGGTTTTTCTTGACTTAATTGTTCTTAATTTATGTTTTTGAATAAAACGCGATTTGCACGCACTGCACTTCGAAAATAAAAACTTAAAAATTGAAAACGTTGAAAATGAAACTTAAAAATCGAAAACTTGAAGTGAAACGTAAAAAATGAAAACTTTTAAAATGAACGTAAAAAATTGAAAACTTTGACAATAAACGCGCGATTTGCACGCACTACACTTCTTCGAGGATGTAGTCGTTGTGCCATGTTGGAGGACGAGTCTCTCGAAGTGGGCGTCTTCGTGGTGATGGCACCCTGCGAATTTCTTCATCTCTGGTGTCTCTGGGTGGTACGTCTGATCTAGTTTGACCCGACGTGGGTCGTGGTATTTCGAAGGACTGAGTAGGACCAAAAGTGACTCTTGGTTTTGGTATTAAGCGGTCGATGTGTCGCTTCAGTGTTCTGCCGGAATCAAGAGTGACAGGGTAGTGCCGTTGGCCCAGTTTCTTTATGATTTCACCGAACTGCCATAAGTCTTTATTCTGAGTGAAAACACGGATCTGAACTCTCTCTCCTTTTTGTAATTGACGTCTGACATCATCGCTATTAGTCGGTCGTGGAATTTCTTGAATAGCTTTAATTTTTGTTGGAGACTTTGAAATTTTGTTGAACGATATCACGTGTCCGAGATATTCGATCGATTCTTTGAAAAATGAACACTTGGCTTTATTCAGATGTAAGTCGAATTCTGAGAGGCGTTTTAGACACATTCTTAAATTCTGGGTACAATCTTCGATGGTTTTCCCGTGTACAATAATGTCATCGAAATACGCTTCCGTTTTCGGTGTCCCTTTTAAAATCTGGCACATGATGCGGTTAAAATCAGATGGCGCTGTTTTTATACCAAAACTAAGTCTGTTCATCCGGTAAGTCCCTCGATGTGTCGTTATTGTTTGAATGACGCTGCTGTCGTCATCAACTTTCAAGTGTAAATACGCCTTGTACAAGTCAAGCTTGCAGAAGTACCGTGAATTCCGGAGACTGTTAAGGACGTCGTCAATGCGGCGGATGGGGTGGTTTGCTTGTACTAACCTCTCATTCACACCACACTTATAGTCAACACACAGTCGTACACCTCCGTCCGGTTTCGAAATGACTACCAGGGGTGATCCCCAATCGGAGGTATAGCTACTGGCGAAATTATGCCGTCAGATTCCAGGGCGTCTAGCTCACGCTCGACTTTCTCCCGCAGAGCATAAGGGACGTCTCTTTCCCGAGTAAAAATAGGTTTTGCGTTTGGTCGGAGCTGGAGGCTAACGGTGAAGTTAGGCACGGTGCCTAATTTTTCTTCGAAAATGCCCGAGAATTCGGGATGTGAAATCATCCCTGTGGGAATCCAGCTGGTGCAACTCTATGCCTCGGAACTGAAATCGGAACTGAAATGCGCAAGTTTTTGAAATCTGTTTCGGAAATTAAAGAAAATTTTGCTCCGGAATCAACCTCGAAACACTGTGATTTTCCGTTTACGGCGACTGTTACGAGGTATTTGTCTGAATCATGGCTCAATTCGAAGAGGGTCAATGACGGTGCATGGCTGTTGATGTTGTATTGTTGACAAATTGTTTATTCCGTACGTGTTTCCTTGGTCTGCATCTGAGAGCATGTGTACAGCGTTTGATGAACTCGAACGTCTGTTTTTAATCTGAGTGGTTATACAGACCTTGGCGACATGACCAATTTTCTTACATGACGTGCATTTCAGCTTTGATCGATCGACGCTACACTCATTTATCCGGGGGTTATCACGTCCACAGCGAACACACAAATTATTGAATCCTAAGGCTTTATAATCAGTCCGAGTTTTATTGTATGAATTCCGACTGGTAGGAGCGGAGCGCGAACGACTTCGGGATCGATTCTGAGTGGAACTAGCGACTTTATTTGCGGCTGTGACGCTATTTAAGGATGTAATGAAAAACGCGGGTTAAAGACACCTTTAGAAAGGTTTTATTTGACGAGAATTAATGTGAGCCAACGAGTTTGGAATGAAAAATAAAACATAAGAAATAAACATGTGAGAAAGGGGACAGGGATTAATACTACATTCTTCCCTCCTGGGTTTAGTCCAGAATGTAGTCAAGTAAGTAAGGGGGTGGACGTCTTTCCCGAGAACTTCTCCTTGGTACGACGATAACTTGATTTCTGTCGACGTTTAGAGGGCTTTGAGAGGGAGCGTGATCAAGGGTTTGTCTTTCATCCTGTTCAGGATCTCTGTCTTCACAGCTCGATGGTTGGAGCATGGATGGTTCTTCAGCTTCCTCGAGTGGGTGTCCAAATGGAGCTAAGTGGCGAGATGAAACGGTTGTCTCCCGTCCGTCAGCGAGTCTGACGTGAGAGTAGTCTGCGTTACCATCCAAAAGCGTAACTTCCTCGACTAACGGATCGAATTTCGATGTGCGATTATATTTTTTTAGGTTTGCGGGACCGGGTTTCAGAAGCCATGTCGGTGTTGAAATTCCCTTTCCCGTACGACGAGGGTGCTTGAACAGTAGTTCATGAGGTGTGGCATTGGTTGAGGTACATAGTAAGGATCGTATAGAATGAAGAGCTTCGCAAAGAACACTTTCCCAGTGTCGGGTATCGATGTTTCGAGAGCGTAGAGCTAATTCTATCGTCCTCCACAGCACGCCGTTATATCTCTCGACTTGACCATTACCAGCAGGATTATAGGGGGTGGTACGGCTCGATGCTATTCCTTGTGAAGTAAGGTACTCTTTCATTTCAGCAGACATGAAAGACGATCCTCTGTCCGTATGAATGTAGGAAGGAGCTCCGAAAATTGAAATAAGAGAACGAAGGTGAGTTATGACGGTCGAAGTGGACGTATCACGGCACGGAAAACGGGAAAATTCATCAATGACGACGAAGAGATACCGATTTTGGGTGGACGAAGGCAAAGGACCTTTAAAATCGACAATAAGCCGCTCGAAAGGAGCTGTTGCTTTTATTAAAGTGCCTTGATTTCTATGAAACCTCGGCTTAATTGCAGCACAGTGCTTGCAAGCTGCAGAAATCCGACGTATTTCGTCCAAAGAATAAGGAAGATTCTTACTTCTAACCCAATGGTACAAGCGGGTTACACCGGGATGACAGAGTTCGTCGTGAATTTTCTCAAGCTTCTCGAGAGAAGTTTGGATTGTGGAACATATTCTTGAAAAAGCATCTGCCGCAGTGTTTTGGGATCCAGGCCTGTAAATGATATCATATTGAAAACATGACAATTCGAGACGCCACCTCAATATCTTCTCATTCTTCACTTTACCCGAATGCGAGACATTGAACATGAATGATACAGACCGTTGATCAGTGATCAGTTTAAAGTGGCGTCCGATCAGGTAATGACGCCATTTGCGGACCGCTTCAACAATCGCTTGAGCCTCTTTTTCCACTGACGAGTGTTTTAATTCAGAACCGGATAAAATTCTGGAAAGAAAGGCGACTGGACGATCAGCTTGGGATAAGGTCGCAGCCAAAGCATTTTCCGAGGCATCAGTTTCGACAACAAACGGCAAATCCGGATCGATACACGTAACGACAGAATTTTCGATGTCCGATTTTAAATTTTCAAACGCCCGCAAGCCTTCCGGCGACAGGGGGAACGAAGAACGAACCAGAGGGAGGATTTTGGCCGAAAATTTAGGAATATGTGCCGAGTAATGAGAAAACATTCCGACAGTACGACGCATTGATGCGGTATCATGAGGAGGAGAGAGTTTTCTGAGTGGGTTGAGGCGATCAGGATCCGGTTTGATGGCTTTATTTGAAATTTGGTAGCCCAGAAGATTAATAGAACGAAGCGAAAACGATGACTTTTCTTCGTTAAGGGTGAGACGATATTTCCTGGCGGCGTTCATAAAATTTTTGAGGTTTCGATCGTGTTCTTCTTTAGTTTTGCCGCAAACTGTCACGTCGTCCAAGTAGGCGTAAGTTCCTTGGAGGTTTTCTTTGCGGATAATTCCGTCGATGGCTCGCTGGAACGCTGCAACGCCGTTGGTGACGCCAAAAGGTATACGATTAAAATGGTACAGCTGCCCGCATGCTTCGAACGCTGTGTAAGCTTTGTCTTCTTCTTTTATAGGAATTTGATGGTACGCGCTTTTTAAATCAATCGTACTGAATATTTCGTTACACGCGACCTTGTTTACTATTTCCTCGATCCGAGGAAGAGGATAGGCGTCCAACAGTGTGAAGCGATTAATTGTCCTAGAATAATCGATCACCATTCTTTTTTTATGGTTTTCGTTCGAGACAACGAGAGCCTGAGCTCGCCAAGGTGAGAAACTTGGTTCTACGATCCCTTCTGAAAGTAGACGTTTGATTTCTGCTTCGATAAATTCGAGGTCACTTGATGAATGTCGACGAGATTTAGTAGCTACAGGAGCGCAGCCTTCTTTCAAATTATCGAAAAGCGAAGCTGGTTCCACGAGGGCGGCGGTCAAAAAGAGGAACAAATGGTGAGAGCCTCTTTTGCACCCCCAAAAACTACCTGAAGAGAGGAATGGGCCTTCAAGAGATCGTGACCTATTATGAGATCAGAACAGAGATCGGGGAGAAGAGACAGCTCCACGCCTTCATACGAGTGGTTAAGAAGTGTTAGAGTGACTTTACATCGCCCAGTTATTCGCGACGTAACAGATGTGGAGGCCATTGACACCTTTCCTGACGACGGAAGAACACGAAGACCTAACTTGTGGGCAGTCTTCGTATTAAGAAAGCTCGAGGTACTTCCGGTGTCGACCAGAGCGAATACTGGGTGGCCATTGATCGTAGCCGCAACTGTGCTTTTGGTAAGGCTACCGGCTATCGAGCTGAGAACTGCGGTCGAGTGCCGTGAGTTTGACTTTAAATTTTGCTTCGACGCTTGGTAGGACGATCTACAGACGGAAGCGAAGTGCCCCTTCTTGAAACATTTTGTGCATTGAGCGTTTTTCGCTGGGCAGTTAGTTCGAGAATGTTTCTTTTTGCCGCAGTAGAAACATTTTTGATGAATAGCGGCGACTGTTTCTTGGGAGGAGCTCGAGGATACTGAAGATTCTCGACGAGAGCTTTTAGATTTCGATGGAGATGGCAAATCGGATCGAACAGCGTTAGCTGTTGATGTCGAGGGGAACGAGAGAGATTGCAGACGGGCCAGTTCAAGTGATCTAGCGTCCTTAGATGCTTCGTCTAATGTGAGAGAAGACTTTTCGAGAAGACGTTGGCGAATCTCCGGTGAGTACAATCCATTAATGAATGCGTCTCTGATGAAATCGTCCCGGTTTTGATCGGCGGTGACAGCCTTGAATTGACAATCTTTGCCCAGAACTGTTAATGCCCGAAGGTACTGATCTATTGACTCATCGGAGTTTTGACGGCGAGTCGCTAGCTTGTATCTTGCATAAATTTCGTTGACGGGCTTGTCGTAGATGCGCTTGAGCACTTCAACAGCCTCTTCAAACGTCGAACAGTTACTTATGAAGTTATCGACGTGATGAGAAACGAAGTTGACCAAGAGTTTTAGTTTCGTAGCGTCTGATGGCGGAGGCTCTGCGCATGCAATGAAATTGTCGAATGTTCGATACCAGTGACTCCATTCAGAAGCGGCCGTACTAGAATTTGGGTCAGCTTCGAACCGTTCAGGTTTCAAAGAGCTTTGCATATTATCATCAAATAAATTGTAATGAAAAACGCGGGTTAAAGACACCTTTAGAAAGGTTTTATTTGACGAGAATTAATGTGAGCCAACGAGTTTGGAATGAAAAATAAAACATAAGAAATAAACATGTGAGAAAGGGGACAGGGATTAATACTACAAAGGAATTACTGGAGGGGGCGCGATGCGTTAATTCTCTGACGTTTTCGAATTAATTGACGCTTCAAGAGCCGTTGCTTTTGACAAAATGTCGTCGAACTGAGTAGCTCCCGATTGTAGAATTTGTTCCCGCAACCAATCGTCGCGGAGGCCACGAATGAACTGTGCGCGGAGAAACGCGTCTGAAATTGAAACGGATTTACCGCACGAGCACGAGGTTGTAAACTCGCATTCGCCCATGTCCCTCTGAAGGGAGGATACAAATTCTGCGATCGACTGAGACTCTTTTTGATACACATTGAGGAAGTAGTGTTGTGCTACGACCACGTTTTTCTTTGGAATTAGCATCTTTTTAAAAGCCTGGAGTAAATCTGAGTAAGGTAACGATTTTACTTGTTTTTCAGGACCGAGAAAAGCAGCCAAACTGTTGTAATGTATGGACCCGATGGAAACACAAAGGAGCTGAGCAATTTTTCCTTTATCGGAGAGGCTTTTCATAGAACAATAATTTTCAAAACGTTCTAAGTAACATGTGAACTTTTCCTTTTTTGGGTCATAACTTTCGAAAGGAGTTATTGATGAGATATCCGGTGTACCGGTACTGCGTAACTGAGCTGCAACTTCGCTGAGTAGGGCTTTGTGTTGGGCATTTATCATCCCCACGATTTGTTGAAATTGAGTCGCGTCCATTTAGAAAAAGGAAAATAAAACGAGTAAGACCAGAGGAAAAAAAAAAGAACGGCTTACCGAGAAGGCTGAGTCTGCTAGAAGGAGTAGGACAGGGGGTGCAATGGAATGCACTGAGTGTTATTCGACAATTCGATTTCCCCGGAAATCGATACTTGGCATTCAAATATACATGGTGACCGACTTTTCATCAACGCCTTGTCTGAGAGACGTAAAAATTCAACATTTTTTAACCAACCAATAACGGGTTTTAACTCAAAACTGACGTTTTTTTAACAAAAAACTGAATATTTCACTCTAGTATAACTGAATATTTTACTTCAAAACTGACGTTTCTACGCCAAAGACGAATTGTTTACGCCTAAACTAAAAATTTCACAGCACAACTTTTAAAATCCAAGTCTTTACCCCCAAAACTGATGGAGTTCCGCCTAAAAATGGCGGGTTTAACCCGAAACGGATCAAAAACGAATGAACAGACCACACTCAGTACTAAAAACTGCCGATTTTATCCTTCAATTGGCGATTCTAGTTTAAAAAAACAAAAAACGTACAATTCCTGGCCAAAGCTGACGTGCCTCCCCTCCTCCAAAAACTGGCGAGTCTAACCTAAAACTAAACTTTACTGTTCCATTTCAAAAATGAATATTTTACACCCGAAACGACAATTTCCCCTCAAAATTAGATAATTTACTCCAAAACTGACAATGTCACACTTTAACTTAAGTTTTCCCCAAAACGGGTGATTTTAGGCCAATCTGCCTTGAAAACAGGTGATTTCACAAAAGACAAATTCATCGCAAATGTGACTTTTATACTAATACAGACGATTTCGCGCCACAGCTGACGTGTTGCCTCATAACTGATGAAGATAATACAAAACTGGTCATTTTACCCCAAAAATTACGATTTCATCCCAAAAACGTTCCTAAACTGACGATTTTACCCTGAAGCTTGCGGTTCCACCCAAAAAATATCACTTTACCTCAAAACTGAATATTTTACTTCAAAATTGACATTTTACTTTGTTGGGCACAGCTTTTCAGGGCACAAAGAGTCAATTTTGACGATTTCAAAGCTGGAATAGCCATTGCGATTTTTAGGGCGCATAAAGTCAGTCTTTCCAGTTATAGGAGCGAATAGTACGTCCCAATTCAAAGCGAGAACAGCCAGGTTGGCCATTTTCGGCGCTCCGAATGGTCTATTTCGCCATTTTGGGGGCAGGAGTCACTTGTTCAGACATTTTAAGAGCTCGATTCGTCAGGTAATCCATTTCTAGAGCTCGTAAAGTAAATTCGGCAATTTCTAGGGTTCAAATATAGTCATTTTAGCCATTTTAAAGACACGAATCGTCAGTTTTGCCATTTTCAGGGCTCAAAAATAACTATTCCATCAAGCCAAGGCCATGAAGTTTGACCATTCCTGGTGCGCAAATTGTCGATTTTGCCATTTTTCAGGGAAGGAATCATCATTTTAGGCATTTCCAGGGCACGTGAAGTCATTTTGGCCGATTTCAGGGTTTGATTAGTCCGTCAAGCCAAACGCGCGCATTATGGTCATATATGGCTCAAGAATGGCCAGTCTGATCAATTTTAGCGCACGAATGGTCGATTTAGCTACTTTCGGGGGGGTAATCATGGCCTTTTTAGGCATTTTCAGAAGTTCACCAGTCGCCACCAATTTTTAGAGCACGTGAAGTCCAGTTTTAGCAATTTTCAAAACTCGAATCGACAGTTTTGTATTTTTAGGCGTTAGTTTAGTTACTTTAGCCGTTTTAATAGTGCAAATTACTAGTTTTTACTATTTTTAGGCAGAGAAAAGGCTGTCAATCCAGTTTTAATAGAGCGAGCCACACCATTTCTCTAGCACCTCTCATGAGCAAATACTGAATCCACGTCTGTCTGCGAAAATGGTATTCTAGGACGCAAAAACGGCGCATTTGGTCTTTGAACTATGTCACCCTTGCGATATCCGTTTTGTGAGCGACAAAACCCGTTGAAATTTATTTTTTTTATTAGTGAAATCCGTGAAGTAATTTTTTTAGTGAGCGCCGACGAAACAAAATGTGATTATCCTGAAAGATTTTTACTTTCAGAATGCATCTAGGGGTGGGCAACTGCCCCACTGAATCTGCATTTTTGAGTCTAGGGGAGGGCAGCTGCCTATGTTCCTAGTAAAATTCGTGCATTGCAGTTTTTGATCCATGACTCACCTTCATGTTTGCATTTGAGGCTGTGGGTTCGCCGTTCATAGGAGTTTTCCACGGATAAAGTTAGAAAAAGAATTATATATTTTTTTATAACCGATGCAAAAACACGTGAGCTAGACAATTTCGTTGATAAACCTGACTAAACAGTGATAGTGACATTAAAAAGTTATAGAACAGGCCCTCAGTAGTCACTTAAGTGACAAAATCACTGGTTTTTGTCACTGTGACCGACAAAAGCTGTCACGCCACACCTCTAACGTCTACAGAACGCATACGCAGATGCGTATGGCTAGGTTCTCATATACCTTAGATCATAGCAGGGCAACAGTTATTCTTCGTTCCTGACGCTCTCTCAAGAAGCCCATTTGGAGTAAAAGAGCCTTCCAAGGCAGAAGACGATATAGAAGTTTTTGTGAATGAGATAACCCAGCCACACGTGAAAGATGTCTTAATGAGACAAGTAATTGACGCTCAGGAAAAGGATCCAGGAATCAGCCAGGTGAAACGTTGTCTTATAGATGGGCGCCCAAAATTTGTAAAAGAGAGTCTTAGACCCTTCCTTCGTTTCTTCAACGATCTATACTTGAAGGGTGATGTGTTAATGTACAAAGGGAGGGTTGTCATTCCCTCAGAGTTGCGTCGAGAAGTCTTGGAAAGACTACATGAAGGACATGCGGGCGAAAGAAAAACTCTAGAACTAGCAAAAGTATCAGTGTGGTGGTCGGGAATCACCAATGCTGTCAAAGATAAGGTCGGAAGTTGTTCCAAATGCATAGAAAATCGAGTACAGCGGCCTGAACCGCTAATGCCACCGATTACACCATCTAAGCCGTGGGAAGTATTGGGGATCGATCTCTTCAAGTTGAAGGGATCATGGTATGTGATACTCGCAGATTATTTCTCGAAATATCTGGATATCAAGAAATTGAATTCCTTAAGTTAAATGATCGAACATTTAAGGAGTTTACTGGCCACCGAGGGCAAATGCTCCAGGCAGACGCCGGCAACAGATTTTATTTGTAATCATCTCCATAAATCCTATCGAATAAGACCAGTTTCAGGACGATGTTCTTCCGGTTGATCAAAATTCACGGTATTACGTGTTTTTGGCGAGCCACTGAGGGCAAATGCCCCAGGCAGACGGCGGCAGACGATCATATTCGTAATCAGCTTCATAAAACCTTTCGAATGAGACTAGTTTCGGGTCTATGTTCTTCTGGTTAAATTAGTGTCCCAAATTAAGGACTTTAATTAGCTATAAAATCCTTAGGCCCCAGATACAGCATGGCAGACTTCCCGACTCGTAAATAGGGGGTCAAATGCCATCATTTTGCACACATTCGGTGACTATGTTCTTCCGGTTGAATGGGACTGTCGCCAGCTCTCGGTCTATAAGAAATAGAATCCCAACGGATTCTGATAAATTCGTACCGGAATGGCGAACTCTGACCCATCACTGTCATGATCGTACTCATGCCTCACTCCAACTCCACATAGACGCCCCTCTGATTGTCATTCTACTCTTGCAATTGTTTCTTTTTCAACCATATGTGTCTCTTTCCTTTTTTATCCCTTAGTTCCTTTTGATGATTCAATATATGATATAAAAACTATTCAAAACTCGTGTCTCCGTGTTTATCCCTCATTAATACACAATAGTTGGCGACGAGGAAGAACCTTGTAAAGTCTATCGCGATCATGAATTTATTGTGAAGTCAATCGCGGACTACGTCGCATCCCTACAACGAGACATTGCTGAGTGTGAATTTTCAGTTCTGTGCGAATGCAAAAAATCAGACTCAGTCACTGACGTTTTTCTACGAGCCCAATTTATCCGAGGCATTCGTGATGATTGGGTACGAGAACAACTTTTACAATCAAGTACAACCAAATTCGAAGAGATTGTTAGTAAGGCGACATCACTTGAAGCATCCCGAATTGAGTGTAAAGAACTCACCAGGAAGCCCAATTCCAGTTTCACGAACGACGACACGTATAAATTGTCACCTTCCCAATCTGTACCCGTCAGTCGAAGCCGCAATTCAGTTTCTAACTCGCGGAACAATTCTACTTCTTTCCGATGCGACTCCAGGTCATCCAGCTCCAGCCGAGCACGATCGAGAAATAGAAAAAAACCAAATTACAAAGCTCTCGGGATCGACAATTTGTGCTTCCGGTGTGGCAAAAACAACCATCGGATCAACGAGTGTCGTATCGAACGACATAAGGCTAAATGCAACTCATGTGGCAAAGAAGGCCACATAGCTCGTGTGTGTATCAAAACCCTGATGGGTGAGTCTCAGAATTCCGTCGAACCAGTTCAAAACGTTTCCAGTCCTTACGGAATAAATTTGCTTACTCCGGCATCGCCTCAAATCGTCGAGTTATTCGGGATAGGCTCAGATTCCGACAAATATATGATCTCCGTTTCGATAAATAATCGCTCCCAGCGTTTTAAGGTCGATTCTGGCGCAAAATTCTCGATGCTGAATGAAGCCGATTTTCAGCGCTTAAACTTGCCACTTAAACTTCAGGCCGGTCGTCCACTGGAAGCGTTTTCGAGTGGCGCTACAACGCGCGGCAACGAGAGACAACGATTGTACATGCAAAATGACTTAAATTGAATTCACTGCAGCTAAGCCTGCAGTGGACGATGTCACATTTAATTTGAGCCTTTGGGATGTACGCTCGTTGTCGCGCGTTGTAGCGCCGCTCGAAAACGCTTCCAGTGGACGACAGACCTCAAACTCCAAATATAGCATTCCGATCATATTCTGGCGATATTATTCAACCAATCGGTAAAGTTCAAGTTCAAGTCTCGTTTAAAAACAAGACTATTACAGGTGATTTATACATCGTACCTAATGGTCACTCTGCTCTCCTTGGCCGCTCATGGATCAGGAGTCTTAAAATCAACCTACACGAAATCGATTCTGAAAATCTCTTAATTTCCTCTGCAAACAGTATTTCGCCTGTTGATCTCATTCCTAAGATTTATCAAGAATTTGCCCCCATCTTCGAGGAAAAAATTGGTTGCACTCCAAATTTCGAAGTCAATCTCCAGTTAAGAGAGGGAGTCAAGCCAATTTTCACAAAAGAACGCAATGTTCCATATTCTTTGCGCCAAAAAGTTGAGAAGGAACTCGATTCTCTTGAATCCAGTGGCATTATTACACCTGTTACAACAAGTGATTGGGGATCTCCTATTGTCGTCATTCCTAAAGCAGACGGAGGAGTAAGGATATCCGTCGACTATAAATGTGGCGTAAATGAGCATCTTGTTAAAGCAAGTCACCCCATCCATCGAGTCGAAGACGTATTGAACAATCTGCGTGATTCCCGTTATTTTTGTAAGTTAGACTTATATAAAGCTTACTTACACATCAAAGTGGACCACGAAAGTTCCCTCATTCAAACCATCACAACTGTGAGGAGATCACCTTTTATCGCCCCCCCCCCCTTCTGGACGATGGCTCGGCCTCGCTACGCGAAGCCGACTTGGATTCATTGTCTCTCGGGCTCTCTCTCTGGTCTCTGCGCGACATCCTCGGTGCGAACATATATATATCATTTTATTAAGTTATAAACACGTGAGTTCAGATTACTTATATCTATAAAAAATACAGAAGCTTCCTTTTATTTTAATAAACTCGTCCAAGTTTATATCAACCTACGGCCTTCTCCTCCTTTCCAAGTGCTTCGGCACTTTTGATTGTGACCCCCTCACAATTAAATGACATCCCTTGGTTAACGTACAACCCCCCCCCCTCAGATTACAAGAATATATATATATATTAACAAAAGAAGAATTAATCGTAATTGGTTTTTTTTCTCTTTCTTTAAGAGCCTTCTCTTCTTACCGAGTAGAGAGTTCTTTCGTTTATTTTTGAACCTTGATCGAATCCTATATCTTTTCCTTTCGAGTTGTCAGAATTCTTTCTAAATCTTTCCTCTCCTCACAAGATACATAATTTTAATTATTCATAAAAAGGTGTCACCTCAATTGAATCCAAACCAATTTGACAACATGCCCGATCCGCCAGTCACTTGCACCAAATGCGCTCGCGTTCTAGGAGAAGGCGAACGACCAATTATATGCACTAATTGCAAAAAACCACGCTGTGAAAATTGCTCAAGTATCACGGTGGAAAATTTCGTTAAACTGCGACCGGAATTGAAAGAGAAATATATCAACGATTGTTGTAAGGTAACACTCGATAAAGTCTACGTTTCCCTTCAACAACTCCGACAATCTGTCGAAACAATGGGTAAAACCGTCTCATCGCATACGAAAGACATTGAGAGATTGAACACGAAGACGGACACTCAAAATACCCAGTATAAGGAAATCCAGACTCAACTCGCGACGATTCTTCAAGCATTAGAGCAACAGAGCACTCGCGTTGAGCGGCCAAAAACGCCGCCTCCGACCGTACCGCCCCCTCCTCACAGTCAGACGGACACAACCGAGCCGAAGAGGTCTGCTTCGTCCACGGAGGAAGGAGAAGGGGTCTCCTTTGCTCAACAAACCAATGTCAATGTTCTCCAATCTTTTATGCCGGAACAATCGACCTTTTTTCAGCCGTCTCCACATTTCTTGCAATGAATTGTCCGAGCCGCTCGTCCGCTTAATTGAAAATCTGCCAAGCTTGTCTACTCATGACCCGAGATCCATCTTCAGATTTCTTTATAAGCTGTCGGAAATTAACGATATAGCTAGTGACTTATTCCACGTAATATTTTTCCACGTAGTAACTATGCAACAAAACCCTCTGTTAAGTCAGATTTTGTCCAAATATTTGAACAAAATAACCTTCGACAACGTAAAAGAGGAGCTATTCGCTCGAGGTCTAAACTACGTCAGCATAACGAATTTGAAATTACACTACGTGTATGAGCCGCAATTACAACATCAGTCCTTTACCGATTATTGCGCGAGGAAAGTAAAAATAGCAAAGCTCTTGGATCATCCCATTGACCAAATTCTACCTGCTACTTTGGCAGGAGCGAATGCTCGTACGCGTGCGAAGTTCCACTTTAAAGTGCAGCCAGTGTCAATGGATCAACTCCTGGAGTTTGCGCAGGAAATAGACCAGTCTCAAATCTCGTACTATCAAAATCCAAGTAGTCCATGGCGAAATGTATCGAACACACAATCTATTAATCGAGTCGGAAACACTTCCTCGAATGGAGACTCCGGATATCACAGGCGGCAACAGTCTAAGCCATTTGATGGTCCGACAAAGGGACAGCAACAGTATCAATATCAACGCCAAGCCTCTCGAGAAAAACAGGCGAAATCTTCAACAAGATTTCCCGTTCAAACATCTAAATCCAGACCAACGTCAGAAAAGAAAAATCCAAAACAGACCTTCTTCGTCCTATCAAAAGATTCAATCCCCGAACCGACTCTGCAGCAAATTATTTCAAAGGCCAATCAAGATCAATCATCGTCGGACACAGAAGTAACCAAGAAGAATGGCTCCATCAAAAGAGGAAAAAAACAGTCGACAAAAACTCAGTCAACATCCACATGACTAGACGAAAGGGAAGATTTGATGTTCGCGATAACGTTAACAACTTCGAATAAAATTGAAATTATGATAAATTCCTCTTCTCACCCAGCGCTGTTGGATACGGGCGCTACAATTTCAGCGATTGACTCGGATTTCTTTAGCACCATTAAATCAAATCTTCCTTCTCCACCTATCTCATGCTCCTGCCGGGTAGCTCTAGCCACTCGGGCAGCGGTTTTAGAAATTTCTCACTTCGTCAACCTAGAAATTTCCGTCGGAAATTTCAGATCAACCCACAAATTTTACATCGTCCCGGACCTATCGATCTCAGTTGTCTTGGGTTACGACTTCATGGTTACATCGAAAATGATTCTAGATCCAGCTGCCGGAACCTTCCATTTCTCATCGGATCCATCCACTAAGTTCAAATTTCTGAACAGTCTTTCTCAATCGAACCGGTCCTTTTCTCGCATACAGCTTCTTTCGTGCTTGGACCAATGTTCTAAAGTCGTTCAGTCGGAACATCAATGCTTTGTCGAAAGCTTGCAGCTCGATTTTCCCTCTGTTCTCAATGACTCCATCGGAGAGACGCAGCTTCTGGAATACGACGTTCGCTTAAAAGAAAACGTAGAGTGGCGAGCTCCCAAAAAAGCCTACAGTCTACCCCCAGACAAAACCAAGGTTTTGCGTCAAATTATCGACAACCTCAAGTCGCAAGGCATTATTGAGCCATGTCTTTCCGCTTACACGTCACCATGTTTCCTGGTTCGCAAGCCACACGATCCGCAGAAGGCACCGTCTTATCGCTTAGTAGTCGATTACCGTTATCTTAACTCCTGCATCGAATATATCGACTATCCACTATCCACTATCGACAGTCTCTTCATGTTCCTTCAGGATGCGAAATATTTCTCGATTCTTGACCTGAATTCCGCATATTACCAAATTCCACTTGCGGAGCAATCTAAAAAGTTCGTTGCGTTTAATTGTACCTTTGGTACTTACACATTCAGAAAAGTTCCCTTCGGCTTAGCTACAGGAGGCCAAGTATTAAATCATCTAGTTCAAATGGTGCTGGGACAGTACAAATTCAAATTCGTCCTCACCTACCTAGATGATGTACTCATATATTCACCAACGTGGGAGTCTCACAAAAGCCATGTCCGGATTGTAATGACAGCTTTTCAAAAGGCTGGACTGACGGTGAACCCACAGAAAATTTCCATCGGTTGCACCAAAATAAACTATCTGGGACACGTGATCTCACAGGGCGAGATCAGCATAGACCCCTCACGAATTAACTCCTTGTTAGCAATAGCCCCACCAAAAAACCCAAAACAAGTTTCTCAGTTTTTGGGTGCAGTCCAATTTTTTTCGAAATTCATTCCGGATTTATCATTGATCGCCGAGCCTCTAAACAGGCTACGCTCGTCTAAGCACCCGTTCCAATGGACTGCGGAATGTGCCCACGCGTGGGAAACACTTCGCTCACGGCTGACCAACACCGCATCTCTTGCGTTACCAAACTTCCAGAGACGTTTCCGAATGTATACGGATGCTTCTGGGGTAGGTGTATCGGCGGTTTTAGCTCAGTTGGATGATACGGGAGTCGTCCGTCCAATCGCCTATGCATCTAAGAAATTCAGTGAGCAGCAAAAAAAATATTCTATTTACGAGCAAGAATTGCTCGCGGTCCTCTATGGCGTGGAGAGATATAAGGATTTCGTCTGAGAGAGAATTCGACCTCTATGTTGATAACGCCGCACTAACATATCTCGCATCTATTAAGCAGAACGCGTCCGGACGTCTGGCAAGGTGGTTGCTACGATTGATGCCATTCCGTTATCGCAGTTTTCATATTTCCTCAACTCAAAATGGTATAGCCGACTACTTGTCACGACACCCGGTGGAGGAGCCCGACGCATTTGACAACGAAGGCGACCAACCCCATCAGTTCCTTGGCAGCACGAATCAGCTACAACTAGACGCCATTGCCATTCTGGGAAATTTCCCCGAAGTATTCTCCGATTTTCAATACGGAGAGCACATCAACAGGATATACTCCAGCCGAACTCTTCATAGGCCGGAGGCTGTCCACCCCTCTATCGATATCCTTGGACCTGGAAGAGATTGTGGACTCAGAAGTCACACCTGATTTGTCAACCGTGTGGAACAACGCATACGCCAACCTTCTTCAAGCTCATAAAGCACTAGAAACTCAGTACAACAGACGGCATAAAAGCGTTACATTCCAAGTAGGTGACGTTGTCCTACTAAAAACATACACCTTGTCATCAAAAATAAAAAAAATCGCTTCCAAACTTGCCTACAAATACTCAAATCCTTATATCATCCTAAAGCGATTAACTCCTGTCTCCTATGAAGTCCAAAACCAAGCTAACCCCAGTGACATTAAAACGGCTCACGTGAGCCAACTAAAAAAGCACAACGTGAACTCTTAAAATATATAAAAACAAAAAATACACTTAATCTTGAAAGATATTCTTGTTTTGTTTCATAAACATCCCCACCATAAGAAAGTTCAAGCGTTTGTTCCACAAAACGGAAGCAATACCGCCCCCTCCCATCAGAAATCCCTACGCGCCAAGAGAGACCAGGACAAGAGTTTAGACCTTTCTACCTTTTCTATAAAAAAAAAAAATAATAATAATAATAATAATAATACGAAATAGTGCGAAAAATAAACAATAGAAAAAAATAAATAAAAAATTGAATAATAAAAAAAAATAAACAAAAAATAAAAAATTTCAAAAAAAATAATAATACGAAATAGTGCGAAAAATAAACAATAGAAAAAAATAAATAAATAATTGAATAATAAAAAAAAATAAACAAAAAATAAAAAATTTCAAAAAAAATAATAATACGAAATAGTGCGAAAAATAAACAATAGAAAAAAATAAATAAAAAATTGAATAATAAAAAAAAATAATACGAAATAGTGCGAAAAATAAATAAACAATACATAAAAATAAATAAACAAAAAATAAACAAAAAAATAAATAATTAAAAACAAAATAATACGAAATAACGACATAACATAAAATAAAAGTTGATGAATATAATAAATAAATAAAAAAAATTGAATTTATATAAAAACATGTAAATTAGATGGAAGAATGTAAGATCACGTGAAGACAAAATAGTAGCATCAAAGCATATCTGCAAGATGTAAAATGACCAGCACCATGACCAAGACCAGTACCTACCAAACAAGCAGCAAACGGATCTTCTACCGAACTAACCTCACTCGGCAAATCCGTCCACCCGATATCACATCGTTTGACGAGCAAAACGAGATCCATGATATAAAGCCAACCAAGTACAGGTGCCAAGCCGACGGCCACCTCCAGCGACAGCCCCAGCCAGCGTATCGCGCTTGACGAAGGGGTATTTGTGAGGAGATCACCTTTTATCGCCCCCCCCCCCTTCTGGACGATGGCTCTTGGATTCATTGTCTCTCGGGCTCTCTCTCTGGTCTCTGCGCGACATCCTCGGTGCGAACATATATATATCAAGTAATTAAAGATTATTTGAGTACAAACATTCAAATTTTATTAATGGCCGACTAGTTTCGGAGTAGACTGCACTCCATTTTCGAGGCCGAAACAAATTTCTTTGACAAACGTCTCACGCAAAATTCCCAAAAATCCCGGCGACGGATGTACAAGGAAACTTGTTTCTGTACTCAAACAAGTACAGAAACAAGTTTCCTTGTACATCCGTCGCCGGGATTTTTGGGAATTTTGCGTGAGACGTTTGTCAAAGAGATTTGTTTCGGCCTCGAAAATGGAGTGCAGTCTACTCCGAAACTAGTCGGCCATTAATAAAATTTGAATGTTTGTACTCAAATAATCTTTAATTACTTAATATTAATAACATTCACGAAACACTTAAAAATATATATATCATTTTATTAAGTTATAAACACGTGAGTTCAGATTACTTATATCTATGAAAAATACAGAAGCTTCCTTTTATTTTAATAAACTCGTCCAAGTTTATATCAACCTACGGCCTTCTCCTCCTTTCCAAGTGCTTCGGCACTTTTGATTGTGACCCCCTCACACAACGCACAGAGGAACATACAGAATGAATCGTCTCAGTTTTGGTGTAAAAACCGCACCTTCTGAGTTCAACAGAATATTATCACAAATTTTACAAGGACTTAGAAAAACAGAGCATTATTTCGACATCATCGTCCATGGTCCATGGTGCATCACTTCAAGAGTGCCATGAGAATATTCGAGCGTGTTTGAAGCGACTGTCACAATTCGATCTCCATCTCAATAAAAACAAATGCCAATTTTTCGAACAAAAAATCGAGTATTTAGGCCATATAATCGAGTTCAATAAAATTAGAACAAATCCAAACAAGGTGCGTGCTGTTAACGAAATGCCTCGACCTCGCAACGTTCAAGATATTCGACGTTTTCTTGGGCTTGTTACTTATTACTCGCGTTTTATTCCGCACTTCTCTTCAGTTTCGGCTCCACTTCGGCGTCTTCTAGAAAAAAATCATCGATGGCATTGGTCAACTTCATGCGAATCTGCCTACCTTCGTCTGAAAAAGGAACTTTCGAGCGATACTGTATTGACGCCGTACGACCCTGATTTACCTCTTATTCTCACTTCCGACGCTAGTCCGGATGGAATCGCTGCTGTCATCAGTCACAAAGTTCAAGGAGTGGAACGGCCAATAGCTTATGCTTCACGATCTCTGACCCCTTCTGAGAAAAATTACAGCCAGCTTGACCGAGAAGCCCTGGCCATCATATTTGCAGTTAATCGTTTTTATAATTACGTTTATGGACGACATGTTTTCCTAGTTACCGATAATGAACCGCTGACTCGAATTTTGGCCTTACCACAAATGACGTCATCAAGGCTTCTTCGGTACGCGTCTTTTCTTTCTGGTTTTGACTATACCGTTCAATTTAAAAAAGGCGTCGACAATAAAAATGTTGATTGTTTATCTCGGACAACGCAATTACAATCGGCAGACTCTACGGACGATCTGATGGGTCTAGAGGTAAACCAGTTGTTTACTGACACAATTTTCCAAATTTCCAGCCCAAAAATTACCTACGATTCTATCAAAACGGAAACAAAGAAGGATGTCGAATTAAACGCGATAATTAATAAACTGATGTCCCATCCAGCCGATTCGGAATATACGCTTCACAACGGCGTACTTTTTCGAGGTGATCGAATCATTATACCTTCGTCCTTGAGAACACAAATACTTCAAGAACTTCACGAGACCCACATGGGTATTATGAGGACGAAACAGTTGGCTCGCCGGTACGTTTTTTGGACAGGCATCGACAGCGACATTGAGCGCATGATCAAGAGCTGTACAGAATGTGCTCGCACCCGTTCAAACCCACCGATTGCTCCTGTTCACCCTTGGGAGGAACCCAACAGCAATTGGGAACGCGTCCACATGGACTATGCGGGACCTTTCCAGGGCCATTTTTTTCCTAATTTGCGTAGATGCCAGATCAAAATGGGCCGAAATTCGAGCTATTAAAACTGCTCCAACCAGCTCAATTACGATTTCTCTGCTTCAAGACATATTTTCCTTCCACGGTTTTCCAAATTTTCTCGTATCAGACAACGCATCAATATTCATCAGCGACGAATTCAAGAGTTATTGTTGCAATAACGGCATCTTCCAAAAATTGATCGCCCCTCAACATCCATCCACGAATGGGCTTGCGGAGCGATATGTACAGACGCTAAAACGTTGGCTTCGTGCCTCAGCTTATGACTCTACCCCCATGCAAGACAAAGTACGCTCTATCCTCATGCGGTACAGAGCAACTCCACTTGCTTCCGGAAAGACACCAGCAGAAATTTACTTCAACCGACCAATGCGCATTCGACTCGACGCAATTTTTCCATCCCCACTAAAAACATCTCGGAAACAAATTTCTAGCCGCACACGTCAACCCATCACTTGCAAAAAAAAGAGGAAAAAAAAATGCCAAGATGAAGGAACGCGACCACTTCAGCCGCTATCAAAAGGGGAAAAGGTTTGGGTTATTGACAGGAAAGAGTACGGCCTCATTTCAAAATTTTGCGAAGAAGCTCCCCGACGTTATGAAGTCAGACTGGCCAATGGCAAAATATTACATAGGAATCGACGGACCTTAGTCTTGGTGAAGGAGTAAGCTGAAGAGGGGGGATGTTAGGTGATTAATTGATCGCATCTAATCAATATTTGTTATTTAAAAAAAATAAATCATTCGGGATTTTGACTTGAAATAAGTGGTCTATATTTTTATTTAAAAGAGGTTATGCCGAGACGTAGACGTGACTCGGGATCACCTCCTCCTCCTGAGGAAGGAGTTCCAAGGATAAACAGTTACAAATAGTGCTCATTCACGAGTAAAAAGGGGGGGGGGGATTCTGTGCAATTCCTCTTGAGGAAAAACTGCGAATCCACGCCTGTGGGCAGCTTCACTGGCGAAAGTAACAGATGCATCGTTGCCTTTTTGCAGGCTTATAACAGCATCTGGAGGTTGGAATCGCGTCATTTCACGGTCATCAGAGACTAAATTTGCACAGAAACTGCCACTATCCGTCAAAAAATAAATATCTGGTGGAAAACTGTCGTTTGAAGCCTTCTATTTCGGATTTTATGTCGAAAAACTGAGTCTCCCCTCCCCCCCGAAAAGTGATACTTTAAATTTTAGACCTGAGACGGTAAATAGAGCTGGCAGTTTCTCTCCCACCATATGTCTGTAAGGCACAGCGGTCAAAACACCGTTTGAGCTAACCCAAACACACGAAATTGCTGTCGATCCTTGTGAAAATGGGATTTTTGTGCGAAAAATCAGCAAAATTCGGTTTCCAAGTTAAGCCGACCCTCAAAATCGGTTTGTCAGCAACCGATGAGCGAAAATGTGTTGGTTTTTTAGTTAGAAAAATCCGCAAAATTTGTTTTATGGAGCGAAATACATTAAATTTTTGTTTCTGTTAGCCAGATCAGGGAACATTTTTTTAGAATTTTTGGGGTGGGCAGCTGCCCCACGAAATCTGCGTTTTTGATTCTAGGGGAGGGCAACTGCCCTGGTTACGCCCATGGCATCCAGTGAGAACCACTTCAACCGCTCACCTGGTCGGAAATTCACGAGATTCGTCTCGATTTTCGGACTCCCTGTGTCGAGAAACCTCAAAATTCGCGGTTTTGCCAACTAGTGTTTTTAATTTGATCATTTTTGCCAGAAATTTCCCAGGGACGGTTTTTAGGCTGAATGTTTATGTTTTCAAAAGCAAAGTGTTTCCTTTGGACAATGCTCAATTGCCCCCAGAAAAAGTGTCGCAAAAAGAGGTCAAAAGATAAGGTTGAACGCGCAGATTATTGGTTTCTTCGAGCCCAAAACTCAGAAGTTCCAGTGGCGGGACGTGAGAGGCCATGCCTTCCCCCTCCACCCATAGGTTGAGTTCACTTCATCGGGACCAGGAATATTTTAGCCAGACAGCTAGAGCATTTCATGGGGGCATGGCCCCTTCTTGAGCCAACTCTGGATCCGCGCCTGATTTAAAGGCTATACAAGTGAAAAAAATCGCGGCTAAAATTGAAAAAACAAAAAACGCTAATCCGGGGCTAAAATTGAGAAAATGGCCAATTCGTAATTGAAATTGCGAAAAGGCGCTAATTCGCGGCTAAATTTACAAAAAACGCAAATTTACCGCTAAAATTAGGAACACGGGAAAGCCGGGCCACGACAGAACTCAAAGTCTCCCAACGGACTAAATATATCACATCTGACGATGAGTAAAAAATCTGCAAAATAAGCAAATTTTGGGACTGAACATTCACAAAATTGCAGTTTCAAGTTGAAAAGTCACGTCGGTGATTTGTGATTTTGGCGGCGACATGGATGCCCTGCGCCCGCACCAAAGTATTGACGAATAGCCACAAAATTAAGCGTTTCATCAATTTTTAAACCACGAATTGGCGTTTTCTCGCTGCTTAATTCAATTTTAATACCACTAACTCGCGGAATTAAGAAAAAGTGCTCATTTCAGCTCAAAATCAGCATTTTTTTTTCTCAATTTGAGCCACGAATTGGCGTTATATGTCTTAATTTCAGCTACGTGTCAGCGTTTTCCCCTCGATTTTAGCTGTGAATGAGCGATTTATCTCCTTTCTCGCCGCAAATAAACAACAAAACAAACGACAAACAAAAGAAAATAAGCTAAATTCTAACCGCGAATTTGCGTTTTCTCGATTTCTACGGCTCAGTTCAAATTCAATAGTGCACTAATTCGCGGCTAAAATTTAGAAAAGTGTTAAATAGCCGTTAAAATTTGACAAACCCTAATTCCCGGACAAAATTGAAAAAATCACTAATTAGGGAATGAAATTGAGAAAAGGCGTAAAAAATTGAGAATTATTGGCTAAAATAAGGAAAAAATATAATTATTTGCAAAATTGAAAATAATCGCAAATTAATTCGTAGATCAAATAATGCACAAAAAAACCCAATTTGCGGCTAATATTGAGATAATCACTTAATAGCGCGGATAAGAATAAGCCTGAACGCTACCGAGCTGGAACGCTTATTTCCAGCTAATTCCTTGCAAAAAATCGAAAAGATTGCTAAAAAGCAGCTAAAATGAAAAAAAACGACGAATTAATAATTCGTCGATAAAGTGTATTATAAGGTCTGATTCGCGACTAAATTGAGAACTCACAAATTCGTGAATTCTAAAGGCTAAAACAAAAAAAAATCGCTAACGAATAGCTAAGAATGAAAAATAACTGGTAATGAGAGGCTAAAATAATATTAAAAAACCGCTAATTTGCGGCTAATATTGAGAAAATCGCTGTTTATCGCGGCTAATATTGAGAAAAATCCCTGTTTATCGCGGCTAAAATTAAGGAAAACGTTATAATTTTCTGCTCGAATGGAGCAAAAATGCTAATTCGTTGCTCAAAATCAGAAAAAGTGCTGACTATCGTCTTAAATTGGATTAAAACGCTAATTAACGGCCAAAATTGAGAAAAATCTAGAATTAAAATCACTGGTAAAATTTTTTTAAAAAAACACTAATTCGCGAATGAAATGGAGAAAAAGTGATCAGTAGCTAAAATTGAAAAAAAAATGGATAACACTGAAAAACGCTGTTTTTCGGCTAATATTGAAAAAATCACTATAATTATCACTATTAATTGAAAAAAGACGCTCAATACGCGGCTATAATTGAGAAAAAGTGCTAATTCGCTTAAAAATGTGAAAAATCGCTGATACACAGCTACAATTGAGAAAAATCGCAGAATCACTGGATAAAAACGCTACTTCACTCTAAAATTGAGAAAAAAAAACAACTAATATTGGTGGCTGAAATATCGGACATTCAGTAATTCGCGGCTTTAATAGGAAATACGCCAATTCGCGGCTTCTGAATGAAACTTTGTGTCTGAAATTGAGGAAAAGCGCAAATTTATGGCAATCACGTTATCCCCACGATCAACATTTTGAGAAAAGTGCGACTTGCGCGGGTAAAATTGCCAAAAAGCGCTCATTCGTGGCTGGAATTGAGAAAAACGCCAATTGGCAATAAATTTTGCCGGTTTCGGGGTCTCGAATGCAACATTTTTCGCTTTGACTCATTCAAAAAGTAGTTTTTGGGCATGACATTGAATTTAGCTCTCTTTAAACCCGATATTTAGCAGATTTGCACGCCTGAACTGACCTTCAAGTTCAAATTATTGAGTGGCTGGGGGAGGGGGGGGTCATTCAGTGAACGGAGAGGACGGGCAGCCTAGGGGATGGCTGTCTACTCTCTCGAATTCTTCCAGCGTGGACTCAGCGTGTGTGCGGTGTCCGTGAAGCCAATTTCACAGGTTGGGCGTGGACCAGGTGCATTATTCAATTGCGCCTAGTCCACGAGCGACCGTGGAAACTGGCATTTAGCCAGGGAATACATGGTGGAACGCCCTCAACGGCCGGTTAAACTACAGAAATTCCACTGTCTTGATATACCCGGCCCCCCCCACCACCCTATCATAACGATACACTGATACGCCTGTTGTGTGCAGGCCTGTCGAAAAGAGCTTAGGGGGAAGGGTGGCACTCGGTCCTTTAACCCTTGGCCCAGCCTTCCTAGGGGCTTTCCCACAACAGTGGCTGGAGGTTATAACTGTGGTTGAAGTTGGACCTTTGCTGATGTCGGATCTTTGCTGTGGTTGGATCTTTTTCTTAATTTTAGCCACAAAAGGCCCTTCAGAAACCGCAAAATATCCCAGCTGAAGCTGTGAATAAACACTTTTACTCATACTATTTGCTTCTATGCACTCCTGAATCGTGATTTTAGCCGTGAATTAGCGTTTTTCTCAATTTCAGCCCCACATTAGCGCTTTTTCTATAATTTCAGCTGTGAATTAGCGCGGTTTCTTGACTTAACTGCGAATGAGTGTTTTCTCCCCCCCCCCCTCTTATTTTGCTCGCAATTTTATCCACGAATAATAATTTTGCCCCCATTTTAATCACGAATGTATAGATTTTTTTATTCATTTTATCCGCGAATTAGCTCTTTTTATCGATTTTATTCGTGAATCAGCCCATTTTCCAATTTTATCCTAGAATTAGCGCTCATGTTTCTCAATTTCTCATCAATCTCACTTTTAGCCACGGTCTTATTATACCACCCAAGAACAGTACATTAAGGTGATTTGTCAATATTAGCCGCTTAAAATCTATATACAGAAACTGGGGATTATAGAGCTTTTTATCTGTTTTAACCGTGAATTGGCCTCGCGTTCACCACGAATTGATGCTGTTTTCTCAATTTTAGCGGCAAATGAGAGTTTATTCTCAATTTTAGCGGCAAATGAGCGTTTATTCTCAATTTTAGCGGCAAATGAGCGTTTATTCTCAATTTTAGCCTCTGAGTTTGTGCAAAAACAGTGGCATATTAGTGTGTTTTCTCAGTTTTAGCTGAGTAAGGATCTACAGAAGCAGTGGGTAATAGCGCTTTTCAAGCCCTACCTGTACCACTTTCCTTAACAATTGACGCTACACAGCAGTGTTTGCGAGGAGTGGTGGGAGGGGTCAGTGGAAGGGCTCATCCCTGAGGCCCAAATATTCTCTCTATAGGGCCCTGTGCTTGTGTGTATAATGTAAAGCCGCGCAGTCAAATGCATTTGCTCTTCAAAGTGGAAGAGCACGCACACCGTGAAAACAATACAATTTACACCATACTCGTTCAACCGATCTTTCGAGCGTTCCACTTCATATAAAACAGTCCCCGCGCGCGTTGTTAACGATCGTTTGCTATTCTTACTCCGTTAAGGCCACCCCCCCCCCCACACACACACACACCATAACGCGCCATTTTGTTCAAAAATTAAGGTGAAACCGTTCCACGACTCAACGGAGCCCTTTTTTTTCCGCACTTATAACGAGGTTTTTGTTGAAAGATTATCCCTTGTTACCGGTTAAGGGGGGGAAGGAGGAAGGAGTGTTCCGACCCATTGAATCGGGACAAATTGCGAGTGGTTTTGTCGAACAGCTCCCCCCCCCCCCCCGACCAACTTCCGTATTCATATGGATCCGCGGAAGTTGTTTCGCATAGTTATTATGCGCCTTCAAGTTTTCCATTTTCCTTCGAATTTTCTAGTTTTTTGTTTGTTTTGTCGTTTTTTTTTTCGCAGGGCTAAGCCTGTGGGGAGTTGGCCTGACGGGGCTTTTCGGTGTTGACACTCCCATCTTGGACATGCTACTATTTTCGGCGCTCATTTCAGCCGTTGATCCTGTCGCCGTGCTCGCCGTCTTTGAAGAGATACACGTGAATGAAATACTGTACATTGTCGTTTTCGGGGAGTCGCTGCTAAATGACGCCGTTACAGTCGTATGTACCCTCCCTGACCCCACTTCAAAAGTCCACCCCCACCACCCATCAGATTTCCAATTATAACCGACTAACCGAATTCAACAGGTACTTTACCACATGTTTGAAGTGTACACAGCGATGGGGCCGTCCAAAATTTTATACACCGACGTGGTGGCCGGTATTATGTCGTTTTTTGTCGTAGCCATCGGTGGCACACTAATCGGCGTCATTTGGGGCTTTCTCACCGGCCTTGTGACTCGGTACACTGACCAGGTTCGCGTCATCGAGCCACTTTTCATTTTCATCATGGCGTATTTAGCCTATTTGAACGCGGAAATTTTCCACATGTCCGGAATTTTAGCGTGAGTCCCCCTCCCTTTCCTCCACAACACCTCCAGAGTCATTGCAATCGCTTTTTCTCTCCGTAGAATCACTTTCTGCGGCATCACAATGAAAAACTACGTCGAAGCAAATATTTCACACAAGTCGCATACGACAGTGAAATACGCCATGAAAATGCTGAGTAGTTCGTCCGAGACGATTATTTTTATGTTTTTGGGCGTGTCCACCGTGAGTGATCGTCACGACTGGAACACCTGGTTCGTTGTACTGACCATATTGTTCTGCTCAATTTATCGTGCCATTGGTAAGTGTCGAAAACTGACGAATAACCCCCCCCCCCCCAGTCCGCCACTTAGGGCCTTCCCCCTTCCTCATGACCATAATGGGAATCGATTGATCCAACAGTTGGTTGTTTTTTGTTTTTTTTAGGAGTCATCATACTGACCGCCATTGTAAATAAATTTCGTTTGTACAAATTAAATAAAGTTGATAAATTCGTAATGTCATACGGAGGGCTTCGTGGTGCTGTAGCTTTCGCTCTAGTCCTTTTAATTAATCCGAACACCGTGAAACTACAACCGATGTTCGTCACTACTACAATCGCGGTGATTTATTTCACGGTATTTTTTCAGGTAAGCACCCCGCAAGCCCGCCCCCTCCCCATTATCATAACATTCGACTAATCATAAAAATTACGTTTATTTGACCAGGGAATTACGATTAAACCGATTGTTAACATTTTGAAAGTTAAAAAAAGTGCCAAAAGGAAGCCTACGATGAACGAGAGGATCCATGAGAAGGTATAGAAATAACGCGTAATTTAACGGTTTAATTCTCGTGAGTGGGTTCATTCGGGCTAATTTTTCTATTTTATGAAGATAATGGATCACGCTATGACTGGCATAGAAGATATATTGGGCCATCATGGCAATCACCATTTACGAGACAAGTTAGTTTGGGTAAGGTTACGCAAAATACTTAATATTATTATAACGTTTTTGTTTTTTGTTTTTGAAAGTTAAAAAAAGTGCCAAAAGGAAGCCTACGATGAACGAGAGGATCCATGAGAAGGTATAGAAATAACGCGTAATTTAACGGTTTAATTCTCGTGAGTGGGTTCATTCGGGCTAATTTTTCTATTTTATGAAGATAATGGATCACGCTATGACTGGCATAGAAGATATATTGGGCCATCATGGCAATCACCATTTACGAGACAAGTTAGTTTGGGTAAGGTTACGCAAAATACTTAATATTATTATAACGTTTTTGTTTTTTGTTTTTAAAGGTTTAAAAGATTTGACAATCGCTTTATTCGTCCGTACCTCCTACGGAATTATCAAGGAGACGAGCCTAAAATTTTAGAGACTTATTCAAAGCTCGCGATGCGGGACGCTATCGACTACATGAGGCGAAACGCGTCGACGATCGGCAACATTTCAGGAACTGAGTCGATGTCGGCCATTTTTAGAAACTACACCACCGGGAATCTGTCTGGAAGGTATAAAAAAAACATGGTGGTTTATAATAAATTAATACTTAATTGTGACACTAAACAACAATAACGGGGGGGGGGGAACCCAAATTATTATAGAATGCAATTGGAATTGTCCTCCCTACCCCCTTTCCCCTCCGATCTGACTACCTACTTGGTTAAAATAGCCAATGAGCGTCGTAATTCCCATTACGTACAATGCGACTATATGAGGCGAAACACGTCTACGATCGGCATCATTTCACGAACTTTTGCGTTTTTCACTGTTTTCGCAGCTTACAGGCATCAATTAGCGCCTTTACTCGAATATGGCAGACGTTGTCTGAATTAACAGCAAATTGGTACTATTTATAAATTTTAGCAAGGAATTAACGCTGTTATCTATCAATTTTAGCCAAGAAGTAGCACTTTTTCTCAAAAAACAATTCGGACGGGAATCACTGTCTTGATTTCAGCAGGGAATCAGCAATTTCGCCCCCTTCTATTAATTAATTTGATCTTTTTTCCAGTCAAAGTATCCTCTTAAAACCGCGAAATGGCGTTTTACTCAATGTTAGCCGCTAATTAGCCGGTTTTTTTCACCTAAAGTCACGAATTAGCGCTTTTTATTCTCAATTTCGGCCGTGAATTTAAGCAGTGAATCAGCATTTTTTCCGGAACTATTTTTTTCTTCTTCTTTATTTTAGGCAGAATTGCCACCAGTGACAGCGAATTGGCGTTTTTTTTTTTCACTTTAAGCCACAAGTTAGCGATTTTTCTTGATTTTAGCCGACTTTGATCTCAGAAACCGCAAATTTAGCAGCGGGTTTTCCCAATTTTAAATTTTACCCGCGAATTAGAACTTTTTCTCAATTTTATCAGTGAATTTTCCACCTTTGTTCATGATTTTTTTTCTCAATTATAGGCAATTTCGAGAACGGCGAATTGGCGTTTTTCAAATTTTAATCGCGAATTAACGTTTTTTAAATAATTATTTTAGCCATGAATTAGCGCCTTTTCCCACTTCTATCCACGAATTAATGATGTTTCTCAATTCCAGCCGTTAATCAGCGTTTTTGTCTATTTTTGCTGACGATTGGTGCCGTTTTTTTCTCAATTTTAGCCGCAAATTAGCACATTTTCTCCCTTGTATTCGCGAATTGATTATTTTGCTGAATTTTAGCCTTGTATTATCCATTTTTTTTTTTTTTTTTCAATCTCGGCCTGAATTTTTCGATTTTAGACGCCAGGAATTAACGTTTCTTTTTCTCTCTTTTAAGCGGTGACTTGGCCTAAGAGCGGCACAGTCATTTTACCGCAAATTGGCCTCCATAAACCCCGAAATTTGCGATTTATATGTATTCAATTTCATTTGCGAAACGGCTCTTTTCCTGTATTTTAGCCGCGATTTAGCGTTTTCCCAATGTTAGCCGCAAAATTACGACTTTTCTCCGCTTAATGGGACCTAATTTGTCAGAGCCTTTTCTTTCTTTTTTTTTATAGCTGCGAATTTTCGTTTTTCTCTATTTTAGCGTCAAAGTAGGGTTTTTCTTCTTCTTCAGATAATTATAGTAATGAATTGACTCTTTTTCTCATATTTTAGCCGACTTGAAGCCTTCAGAAACCGCGAACTTTCACTTTTTCCCAATTTTAGGGACAAATTATGTTGCTTTTAAACATTCTTGGCCCGTGGCTTATGATGCCCCTTCCTTCGGCTGAAATTTTAAAAACAAAAATTCACGCTAATGCGCTGTTTGTAGTGCTAGTCTCCGGCGAAAATTGAGAAAGTGCGCTCATACACGGCTGAAACTGAAAAAAACAACGACTATTCAAGGATAAAATTGGGAAAATTCACTGATTCACTGCCAAAATTCAGACATTGTTCAAAACACAGACAAAATTCATTCATTGTTGTGGTCGGAGTTTTGCTTTGGTTCGACCTTGGGTGTGATTCGACCTTTGCTGTGGTTGGACCTTGGCTATGGTTCACCCTTTGCTGTGGTTCGATCTTTTCTGTGGTTTGAATTTTTCTGTGGTTCGACCTTTGCAGCTGTTGGGCTTTGGCTGTGGTTCGCCCTTTGCTGTGGTTCGATCTTTTCTGTGGTTTGAATTTTGCTGTGGTTCGACCTTTGCAGCGGTTGGGCTTTGGCTGTGGTTCGCCCTTTGCTGTGGTTTGACCTTTGCTGTGGTCGGAGTTTTGCTTTGGTTCGACCTTGGGTGTGGTTCGACTTTTGCTGTGGTTGGGCCTTTGCTGTGGTTCGCCCTTTGCTGTGGTTCGATCTTTTCTGTGGTCAGAGTTTTGCTTTGGGTCGACCTTGGGTGTGGTTCGACCTTTGCTGTGGTTTGACCTTTGCTGTGGTCGGAGTTTTGCTTTGGTTCGACCTTGGGTGTGGTTCGACCTTTGCTGTGGTTGGACCTTGGCTGTGGTTCGCCCTTTGCTGTGGTTCGATCTTTTCTGTTGTTTGAATTTTTCTGTGGTTCGCCTTTTGCTGCGGTTTTAATTTTGCTTTGGTTCGATCTTTGCTGTGGTTTGAATTTTGCTGTTGTTCGACATTTCCAGCGGTTGGGCCTTGCCTGTGGTTCGCCCTTTGCTGTGGTTCGATCTTTTCTGTGGTTTGAATTTTTGTGTGGTTCGACCCTTGCTGTGGTTTGACCTTTGCAGTGGACGGAGTTTTCCTTTGGTTCGACCTTGGGTGTAATTGGACCGTGGTTGTGGTTGGAGTTTTACTGTGGTTCGACCTTGGCTGTGGTTTGATCTTTGCTGTGGTTTGAATTTTGCTGTTGTTCGACCTTTGCAGCGGTTGGGCCGTGCCTGTGGTTCGCCCTTTGCTGTGGTTTGACCTTTGCTGTGGTTTGACCTTTGCTATGGTTTGACCTTTGCTATGGTTTGACCTTTGCTGTGGTTTGACCTTTGCTGTGGTCGGAGTCTTGCTTTGGTTCGACCTTGGGTGTGATTCGACCTTTGCTGTGGTTCGATCTTTTCTGTTGTTTGAATTTTTCTGTGGTTCGCCTTTTGCTGCGGTTTTAATTTTGCTTTGGTTCGATTTTTGCTGTGGTTTGAATTTTGCTGTTGTTCGACATTTGCAGCGGTTGGGCCTTGCCTGTGGTTCGCCCTTTGCTGTGGTTTGACCTTTGCAGTGGACGGAGTTTTCCTTTGGTTCGACCTTGGGTGTAATTGGACCGTGGTTGTGGTTGGAGTTTTACTGTGGTTCGACCTTGGCTGTGGTTTGATCTTTGCTGTGGTTTGAATTTTGCTGTTGTTCGACCTTTGCAGCGGTTGGGCCTTGCCTGTGGTTCGCCCTTTGCTGTGGTTTGACCTTTGCTGTGGTTTGACCTTTGCTATGGTTTGACCTTTGCTGTGGTTTGACCTCTGCTGTGGTCGGAGTTTTGCTTTGGTTCGACCTTGGGTGTGGTTCGACCTTAGCTGTGGTTGGGCCTTGGCTGTGGTTCGCCCTTTGCTGTGCTTCGAGTTTGGCTGTAGCTCGACCTTACGTGTGGTTGAAACTTGTCTTATGGTTTGAGCTTTACAACCAACCAAACACCTACCACAGTCCAGGGACAAGCACACACGAGGTCGAACCACAGAAAAGCCCCAAACACAATAGAGCCCCAACTATAACAAACCCACAACCACAGGCAAGGTTGAACCACAGGGAAACGCCAATCACGGTAATCGTCCAATCACAGTTAAGGTCGAATTATAATGCTGAATTTAAAAGACGTGATTCGAACTATTCGAATAACTGCCGCACTGCACCTGACGCCTGAGACTGCGCGTGTGTACTGCCTCACAGACCTCTGGGTATGTCTAAGCATTGCAAACGTGTAGCAGGTAGTGAAAAAGGGACGCGCGTCTCACAGAGACCGGCGTCACGCTTGCCCGCCGGACGTCATTTATTGTAGCGGCGTGACGTACTGTTTTACGGTTTCTCTTTTTCCTATCGGGCGTCACTTACAGCCTGTGTGCACAGGGCCTATCAAACGCTTAGAGATGATGGCATGACGCGAAGCGGCCCAGTGTTGGCCAGAAACGACGCGTTAAGGCTCTATACTTTCATTCATCTCGCTAATTAGGCCATGAAAAAAAAACAGTTTGACTGATTTTGGTCTGGTTGTAAATCATTCCGCGTAGGGGCCAATTATTCAAAGTACGAATTTTGCACATTTTTCTCTCAGAAAACCCAATTTCGCGGGTTTGACTGTTTCACAATCCAAATTTCGCTCTGTGTGGCTCTTTTAAAACCAAATTTCAAGGATTTGACTCGTTGACAAATTCGTACGGATTCCGCCCCCGCCAATTATTTTCGTAGCATCACGAACTTCCGAGAAGCTTCAGAGTGGCCTCTTAGAACACCTCCCCCCCATCCATCCATCCATCCAACAACCCGAATGGCAATTCCAACTGTGTCTTTAAGAATAATTTTTTTTTTGGTAATACGATCCTTTTGAAGCATGACGAACTAGAAATTCAGCATCTTGTCCCAATCGTCACACATGACCAGTATAAATGCACCCCGCTAAGGACAAAATTGACTAGCATCACCCTCCTATTATTTTATTTTGTTTCCATCTAAAAATCCATGTCTTTTGTGTTAGAAGTCTTTGGCTTAACGTTTTAATTGTCTATGACTCCCTTTTGTGCAACGGATAGTTTTAAAGAGGACAAACAAGGCGATGTTCAAAGAAGTGCAAGCATGAGGTAAATTTGGTACAAAAAAAAAAAAACAACAAAAAAACAGTAGAGTAGTATGTGTTGTGCTTTAGATTGAATGTGAATGACTTCACAGTGGCTTTTGGGACATTATAAATAGTTTAACGTTCCTTAATTTTCCTATCATGCAGTTATTCCCAGTTGGACTCGAGTACGTGGAACATCGATCTTCAGGAACTTGAATATAATCCGTCGAAGAAGGATTTGACGGACGCGAAAATTCATCATTTGCTCGCTGAGGAGCTTGTTCAGCCTTATAGAAGGGTTAGAACCGTTTTTTGTTTGTTTGTTTTCAACAAGAAATTGAAATTATTTTGCTTTAAAAAACAAAAAAAAAAAACAGCATCGAAGACTGAGTTATTCGAGGCACGCCGTAGACGACCGAGATCTTTCGACTCAGGTCAATTATAAAATGCACTTGAATATCAGACGTTTGGTGGGTCAGAACAGACATCACCATAAAAGGAGTAAACGACTCAAGGTGAGGACCAGTTTTGAATGAAAAAGAAAACAACAAAAAACAAGTGTGACGGTTATGACTGCGTGTGTTTCAGGATGGCAAAAATCACGTGTCATTCCCGGGTCTTCAAAACGGATCGGCCAAACAGTTCACTCACGGTAAGCCAAACAGTCCAACTATAAGACCGAAATTTAGCGGTTTTTGGCATTATTTTTATGCTAAAATTTAGCAAAAAATGCTTATTCACTGATTCTGGAGGCAAAGTTAAGTGCCAAATCCCAGTTTTTGTTCGTCATTATTTGACGAAAGAGAACAATCACGTCAATGTGCAGTTCATCGGGCAATACTACGGCTAAAATTAAGAAAAAGCGCTAAATTCTGGCTAAAATTGTGAGCATAATCACGAATTCTCGACTAACATTGAAAAAACTAACTGATTCGTGGCCAAAATTTGGGAAAAGCGCCAAATCCAAGCTGACATCGAGAAAAAGCGCCCTATCACAGCAGAAATTGTTAAAAATCGCTTAATTCGTGGCAAAAAAAAAAAAAACTTAGCATCTAAAATTTAGACAAAACGCTTAATTTGCAACAAAAAGGAAAGTTCTTGGTTTCTGATGGAGGCAACTTCGTGGATAAAAAGCGCTAATTCACGGCCAAAATTCGCTGCTTGAATTGAGAAAATGAGGTGATTAGCGGCTAAAACTGAGAGGAAGCGCTTAATTCGTGGCAAAAATTAATAAAAATAACTAATTCACGGCTAAAATGGTAAAAAGGTGCTTAATTCGTAGCTTAATTGAGAAAAAGCAATTAATTCGCGGCTAAAGTTGAGAAAAAGACTAGATTAGTAAAATTTTGCAATACACGTGTGTATTTGTGGGTTTTGGAGGCAATATTCCGTGGCTAAAAATGAAGAAAAAGAGCGCTAATTTTACAGCCAAAACTGGGAAGAACGCTGTTTTGCGGCTACAATTGAGAAATAGCGCTCAATTCGCGGCTAAAATTGAGGAAAAGCTCTTAATTCGCGATGAAAGTTGAGAAAAATACTAAATTATCCGCTAAATTTGAGGAATGGTGCTTAATTTGCAACAAAAGTGTGAATTTGTGGTTTTTTAAGGCAATATTTCGCGGCTAAAATGGATACAAAACGCTCATTCACAGCCAAAAACCGGGGGAAAGTGCTGATTCACGGCTAAAATTGAGAAACAGCGCTTATTGGCAGCTAAATTGAGAAAAAGCGCGGGATTCGCGGCTAAACGTGAGTAAAAGGCCTAGTTCGCGGCCAAAGTTTGGAAAAGGCCTGATTAGCCGCTAAAGTTAACAAAATAGCTTAATTCGCTGCTGAAATTGAGAAAAATTGAAAAAAAGAAAGTTGAGAAAAATACTAAATCATCCGCTAAAATTGAGGAATGGTGCTTAATTTGCAAAAAAAGTGTCTAATTGTGGGTTTTTAGGCAATATTCCGCGGCTGAATTGGTTAAAAAGCGCTCATTCACAGCCAAAAACTAAGAAAAAGCTCTAAATCGCGGCTAAAATTAAGAAAAAGCGCTTATTGGCAGCTAAATTGAGAAAAAGCGCGGGATTCGCGGCTAATATTGAGTAAAAGACCCAAATTCGCGGCTAAAGTTGGGGAAAGGCCTGATTAGCCGCTAATTCGCTGCTGACATTGAGAAAAAAACCTTATTACCGGCTAAATTGGAGAAAAATACGAAACTCGCTGCAGAAAATTGAGAGAAAGCGCTTTTTGCCGCTAAAATTGAGAAAAGGCGCTCAATCTGCGTCTAAACTTGAGCGAAACCCTAATTCTGAAATTGAGGAAAATCTCTTAATTCGCGACTAAAGTTGAGAAAAATACTAAATTTTATTTATTTATTCTAATTTTGATTGAAATTATCCGCTGAAATTGAGAAAAAGCGCTTAATTTGCAACAAAAGTGTCTAATTGTGGGTTTTTAGGCAATATTCCGCGGCTGAAATGGTTAAAAAGCGCTCATTCACAGCCAAAAACTAAGGAAAAGCGCTGATTCGCGGCTAAAATTGAGAAAAAACGCTTATTGGCAGCTAAATTGTGAAAAAGCGCGTGATTCGCGCCTAATATTGAGTAAAAGGCCTAATTCGCGGTAAAGTTGGGGAAAAGGCCTGATTAGCCGCTAAAATTAATAAAATAGCTTAATTCGCCGCTGACATTGAGAAAAAGACCTTATTAGCGGCTAAATTGGAGAAAATTACGAAATTCGCTGCAGAAAAGTGAGAGAAAGCGCTTTTTGCCTCTAACATTGAGAAAAGACGCTCAATCTGAGTCTAAACTTGAGCGAAAGCCCTAATTCTAAAATTGAGGAAAATCTCTTAATTCGCTCTAAACTTGAGCGAAAGCCCTAATTCTAAAATTGAGGAAAATCTCTTAATTCGCTGCTGAAAATGAATGAAAAGAAAAATGTATCTAGAGAAAATACTGAATTCGCGACGAAATTTGAGAGAAAGCGCTTATATTCGCCACTAAATTAAGAAAAGGCACTTATTACGTGGCTAAAATTGAGAAAAAGAATTAATTCGCAGCTAAAATTAAGAAAAGTACTTATTCACAGCTGAAATTGAGAAAAACGCTTAAATTCACGGCTAAAATTTAGGATAAAAGCTTATTCTCGGCTTAAATTTGCAAAAATCGTTCAATTCGCGGCTAAAATTTAAAAAAAAACTGTTTTTTCGCGGCTGAAATTGAGAAAAACCCGGCTGTAGCGGCTAAAATTGAGAAAATGCGCTCAATTTGTGGCTGAAATTGAGAAACAGAGCTTATGCGAAGTTAAATTGAGGAAAAAAACGTTTTTTCCTGGCCGAAGAGATTGAGAAAAATCCGCGTGAAAATAGCTATGCTTACGATATGCCAAACCGAATAGTGGCGCTCCAAAAATTGCCCAACAAACCATTCGCACTTTAAAAATGTCTGAGCTGACGATTGGGCTAAAAACTGCCAAAACGCCATAAATATATTCGACTTTCAATCCTCGGCCTTTCTCCCAAATGACCAAACTTGACCATTCGATCCATGAAAATGGCTGTTCTGGCGATTACGTGACCTAACATTAGTCAAACTGACAATTCACGCCCTAAAATTTGCAAATATGATTCAATTCAGGCCTAAACATAGCTAAACTGACGATTTGCGCCAACACCATCAACGATGTCCGTACCCTGAACATGGCCAAACTGACCATTTTCGCTCCAAAAATGGTGAAATCGGTCAGTCGTGCCATTAAAATAGCTAAACTGACAGTTCACGTTCAATTCTCCCTAAAAATGACCAAAATGACCATTCGCTCCACGAAAATGGCCAAAATGCAGACGATTCGTCATCGTGCCTTAAAAATAGTCAAACTAACAATTTTCACACCCTAAAATTGGCTAAACGCACTGACGATTTGCATCATGAAAATGCTTAAACTGCCCTGAAAATGGCCAGGTCCGCGGTCCAAATATGACCAAACAAACCATTCGGTAATTGAAAATGGCCGAACGGTTTGTTCGTGCCTTTAAAATTCTTAATAAATGTTTATATCTATGGCGTTAAAATGGCCAAACCGACCATTATTGCTCCAAAAATATTCAATCTGACGCCTTTTTGCTTCTTGAAAATGGCCAAACTGACAATTCGTGTCCTAAAAATAGCAAAAACGCAATAAAAGGGCCTGGACTTTGCAATCCTCCTTTTCAAAAATGGCAAAACTGACCGTTCGCTCCACGAAAATGACGGAACTGACGATATTCGTGTCTTAAAAATAGCCATAAACGCCATAAAAAGGTCAACTTATGTCGCAATAATGTCATCAATAAAATTCACGTTCAAATCTTCCCTGAAAAGGTCAAAATGGCGATTTGCGCCCCCCAAAAAATGCCTTATGACTTCCAATACTCATGCCCTGAAAATGCCCAAAACTGACCATGTGCTTTTTGAAATTTTTCGTTTTGAGCTCATTGAATAATAAATTTTGCGTGTAATTGATTTTTCAACATACGAATTTTGCGGGATTAGTAATTAAAAAGCCAAATTTCGTGGGGTTTAGTAATCGAAAATACAAATTTCGTGGGATTTAGTAATTGAAAAGCCAAATTTCATGAGATTTAGTAATTGAAAAGCAAAATTTCAAGGTTTTCAGCTCTTAAAAAAACCAAGTTCGCAGTTTTGGCACGGACAATGTCCAGGGTGGGCCTCTCCCTGTTCGTGTTCCGCCCCTTCTAGCAACATGGTTTGACCTTATTGCAGATTATTTGGACGAAGTACTCCACGAGGCTGAAAACGAGGGAAGCGAAAAAGATTCGAAGAGAAATCGCGACGACTGGGAAAGTGGCATCACTTTTACGGCGCATCCGTCACGTAAGTAACGCACTTGATTTTTTTAAAAAAATAAACTTTACGTAGACTACTTCGAGATCAAACGACTAACGTTTTGAAGTATTTGAGTGAATTTTGACCTCACCTGATGGTATTTTTGAGCGAACGAGTTATATAACAGTTTAAAAATGACAAAAGTAAAACCGTAAAAAAGAAGGAAAATGACTCTCCCTTGTAGGGGAAAGGCTAAAAGAGGTTTATCCAAAATAATTCTGCATGTATATACATTCTTCATCTATTTTTCACCAAAAAGAGTCAACTTTGTCGACCAACAGAGGCCTTCTGATTGTGCTTTTCTTTGAATGCCCTATATCCTATTTTGATTGGTGCAAAATATTGTTTAAACACTCTTTAATTTTCGTGCTCAGGATTTTCTTGATTTGTATATATAATAAAGGCTGTTGACGTGATCGCACCACGCACCACCCTCTAGCCTTAAAAAGTCTTGTGGTGCTTAAAGTTAATGATTAAGCACGCATTAAAGGAGAAAATTCAATAAAAAAACTGAGTGGGGCTGTAAATGAGTGCGTTAATTTTATTTAATTTAAACAATTGCACTATTCTCCTTCTTCTATTGTCTGCCTGTGTGTTTCTGTTCTCTCGGCCTATTGACCCCCCCCCCTCCCGTCACGTCACCCGCAACCATCAAATTACACCGCCATGAAATTGAAATTAGAAAAAAAGAAAAATGTTTTGGCAACAAATTTTAGCCGACGACGATGACGAAGATTCGAGTCAACACGAGGGGAGTCGACTTTTGGCAAAATTGGGCACTGGAAGGCGAGCCACCCTGTTCAAAATGGCCGCCTCGTCATCGTCAAGTCGTCCACAAAGCGGCGAGTACATTGATCAGCCCACTGTTGCTGAAACGTCACTACCGTGGCGACGACGCGAGGGTAATTTTTTTTTTTTTTTTCCAAGGCACGCACAACACATATACACACACACACAAAAAAAAAAACAAAAACAAACTTGAAACGCGCATCTTCCCTCTCACCCAACAACCCCCTCGTCCACAAGAAAATCCCTTGAAAACTGCGGCCGTATAAAATATTTTGCGCCTCCGAGTATTTTTTTTTGTCCGCTAACAGCACAGAACACCCCGCCCCCCTTCACACGAATCCATACAAAGTACAGTCGAGTAACCACAGTTTGATTTTTTTTAAGAAAAAAAATGGGTCAAATACGTCAAAGCAACAATTTGAACGCTTGCACTCCGTATTCCCGCACCCCACGTTATATTCTGGTAGTTTCGTATTCAAAGTCCGCGAGAAGGGAAGAGTAATTGGAACTTCCGGCTGTTTCAGTAAGTAAAACGTAGCTACCCCCCCCCCCTATCCGCTCCGGGAATTTCATTGCCTATAAAAAGGACTACTCAAGCAGGAAAACTCTCCTGCTGAAGATGATCATGCCCCCCCCCCATACCACTACATAAGCAGGATAGACGAATTCATCCAGAAACAGTGCCCTCCCCATGTTACAGTTTCCGCCTTACATGAACCCCCATATATTATTCCCAAAAATTCTGAACAACACTTCCTACAACAAACCTTTACCTTGCAAGAATTTCACTTGGCTGTACGCCGTAAGATAAATACATCCCCGGGGTTGGACAACATTCATTATCCCATGTTGACTAATCTTCCGGAAACAGCTCAGAAACTCCTGTTGCGCGTATTAAATGAAATTTGGACAACTGAAAACTATCCGAAAAGCTGGAAAGAGTATTTGGTGGTACCGGTTCTGAAAACTGGTAAGAAACCGAATAATTATTGTTCATACCGACCCATTTCGCTTTCGTCGTGTACATTAAAGACGTTCGAAAGAATGGTGAAAAATCGCTTGGAATGGCGTTTGGAGTACAACAATTTACTTCCTAAAACCCAGTTTGGTTTCAGGAAGGGGAGGAATATTATATGATTGCCACACAAACCTCGTCAGCGAAATAGAAATGGCATTTACGACAAACAAAGTGCTAATGGGACTATTCCTGGACATTGAAAGTGCGTATTGTGATGGATTGAAACATAAACATCACAATCCGTTTCTACGGGAAACATTGATTCCATATGAAAAATAAATGTTGTTGTCTTTCAATGAACTAGTTGTCTGACTTAAGGGCTATCTCAATTGACGACGAGGATGGCTCCAAAAACGAGAAGAAAGCAGATGTCTAGTTCGTTTGGAAATACTAACGAAAACGAACAGTCAGTGATGAATAATTCGCCGGGCGAAATTCCTAATAGTCTGAAGAGCGATGGGGCTGTTAAATTTCGTTTCGATCGGTTCGACCAAGATGTGGAAGAATGGCAATACTACATCATGAGATTTGAAATCGAATTGGCAAGGCAGTCAATAGAAGACGAAAAGGTACGCGCTATTTTACTTCTTTCGAGCATCGGACCGATTCCATTCAAGGTACTCGTAGACACTTACAGTCCATCCGATGTAAGGAACGTAGCAGCGTATGTTGAGCTTAAGAAGACACTGAGTGTTGTTTATGGGCGAAATACCAACGTGTATGCGGAAAGAAGAGCTTTTGCCCTTAGATATCGGTCGGAAGGCGAAAGTGTGTCTCAATTTATTTTGTCACTGCGTTCCTTGTCCGGTAGCTGCGAATTCAAAGGGACGTTGGAAGAGAGATTAAAAGAACAGCTCATTTTAGGCATAAATGAGTCTGCCTGGCAGGAAGAGTTAATCAGATTACATCCTACTGTCGATTCGAGTTTTTGTGATGTAGAAAAATCAGCCTTATTGATAGAACAGTCTTACACTCAGCAGAAACGATCCTTTGGTACTAATAGAGTCGTGTCCCGAATTCCTCGTTTTCAGGGACAACCAAAACAATATTCTCGGCGCTTGTGCACTTCATGTGGCAATAATGAGCACAAAGATGGGCAGAAATGTCCTGCTGAAGGGGCAAGGTGTTACAGTTGCAAAGGGAACAATCATTTTGCTAGAGTCTGTCGTTCTCGTTCAGCGTTAAAAGACAAGAATTTACCACGTGAAAATAGGAAAATTCGACACAGTGAAGTGCACGCTCGTCAACATAGCAGCTCCAAGTCTGAAAGCAGTTATAAGGGTTCTGATTCAGACAAACCTGTTGAGAAGCTTCGTACGGTAACTGTTGAATACTAGATTTTGATCTTTTCATCACATGATTATAAAAAAATAAAGAGTCAGTTTTTCTCAGTTTTCGTTCGTACAAAGTTGTTCTTATTTTAGGACATAACATTTTGGCGACGAGGATGAAGCCAAAGAAGAGAGCGGCTGCGGCAAGGATGCTGTCTCCTAATAGCATGACTTCTCCGGACATCTCCACAGTATTTACTTTCCGATCGTTAAATCTTGGAAGTTTACCGGAGTTTTCAATAAATGGAGATGACTGGAAGATTTATGAAGAGAGGTTAAAGGAATTTTTCATAGTAAATGCAGTAGAAGAAGAGAGGAAGATATCGGTTTTAATCACGGTCATGGGCACCGAAGCTTATGAGTATTTGCGTAATTTGTGTGATCCGGAGCTTCCATCACAAAAAACATTCGATGAAATATGCTCAATTATGTCGCGGCAGTTTTCGCTACCGTTTCTGTTTTCAGGAAGCGCATTGAATTCTACCGAATGAATCAAGAAATAGACGAACCAGTGGCTCAGTGGTTCGTACGGGTAAAGAAGGGCGCGGCAGAGTGCAAATTTGGAGGGCAATTAGATTTTGCGTTAAAAGAAAAGTTAGTTTGTGGCATGATCCAGTCATCAATTTTAGATAGACTGTGCGAGGAGGATCCAAGGGAAAAAAGTTTGTTGGAACTCTACGAGCTGGCTTTGAAGAAAGAATCGAATGAAAAGCGTCGGCCAGTGGAAACGGTGAGAGAATCAGGCGCCGGCATCTTTCAAGTCACTGAGGGCACTAACGCGATCGGTAAATTGAATCGAAAGCAAGATGGGAGCCTTGCTACTTGCGTTCATTGTGGCAAAGGTAACCATTCTTTTTCTGATTGTCGCTATAAGAGTTACCGATGCAGAAAATGCAAGAAACAGGGTCATTTGGCAGTAGTTTGCAAGTCAAAAACCTCTGTTAATGAGACTGAACCGTGTGTCGATGAAGAGGAGACAAATTTAGTCGACATGCGTTCATTAGAAGGGTTAAACTCAGTCAGCCCAATTACCGCTCGCGTGTTGATCAACAAAATTCCTTTCGAAATGGAAGTAGATACAGGTGCAGGGGTTTCGATTTTACCTTTCCAAGTTTATAAAAAGAAACTTTCGTTCTTATCGTTGTCTCCATCGACAATTAAATTGAAGAGCTTTTCGGGAGAGATAGTGAGGCCGGTAGGTGAGCTGTCGGTCCAGGTCGAGTGGAAAGGGAAGATGCGTTACGGTCATTTATGCGTCGTACCGAAAAGCTCCAAACTTCTATTGGGTAGAGACTGGTTGAAAGAATTTGATAACGACGTCTTTAACATAGCGGAAGTACAGACAGAGACGGAAAATGAGCGATTGCAGGAGAGTTTGTCACGGGAGTTTGCTAGCGTTTTTCAAGATGGAGTAGGCTTGTACAAGTATGAAAAAATTCAATTGAAAGTGAGCAGCGAAGCTAAGCCTAAATTCTTGAAGCCCCGTCAAATTCCGTTTGCTTTTAAGAAACTGGTAGATGATGAACTTGACCGTTTGGAAGCCGAGGGGATGATTGAAAAAGTTAATTATAGCCCCTGGGGTACACCTCAGGTGCCTGTGCTAAAGTCGGATGGCAAGTCAATACGGTTGTGTGCAAACTACAAGTTAACTGTTAGCAAGTACCTAGAAGACGTACAGTATCCGTTACCTCACGTGGAAGACCTGTGGTTTAATTTGCAAGGTGGTCAACAATTCACTAAACTGGATTTGCGTCAAGCGTATAACCATTTAGAACTTGACGATGACAGCAAGTTGCTGTTGGCATGGTCAACTCATCGAGGGGTTTACAAAGTGAATAGACTTCCATTTGGTACCAAGCCAGCTGTAGCAATTTTGCAAAGGGTCGTGGAGAAATGTATACAGGGCGTTCCAGGGGTTCGCAACTTTTTAGACGATTTAATCGTAACTGGGCGCACTAGAGACGAACATTTTTCCAACTTAAGAATGGTTCTGCAACGTCTGAGTGAAGCGGGTTTCCGGCTAAATTTTAAGAAGTGTGAATTTTTCAAAAAAGAAATAGCGTATTTGGGCCACAAAATTACTAAGGAGGGCATTTCAAAGGACGAAACGAAAACTGAGGCAGTCCATACAATGCCAAGGCCTAAAAATGTTAGTGAGGTTCGAGCTTTCACGGGATTTGTTAACTTCTACGGAAGATTTGTGAGAAATTTGTCTGATATTTTGCAACCTTTGTACTGCTTACTTCAAAAAGGTGTGAAATTCGACTGGTCCGATAAATGTGAAAAGGCGTTTAATAAAGCAAAAGAAGAAGTGCTAAGCCACCAAGTTTTAGTGCATTTCGATCCAAAAAAACTGGTCAAGTTAATTTGCGATGCATCAAAAACTGGTTTAGGAGCTGTGTTAATGCATGAAATGGAAGACGGCTCAAATAGGCCAATATGCTTTGCTTCTCGTAGTTTGAACAGTGCGGAGAGGAAATATTCGGTCATTCATAAAGAAGCTTTGGCGTTATATTGGGGAGTAAAAAAATTCTATCACTACTTGATCGGTAGAAAATTCATACTTTTTTCGGATCACAAGCCCTTGTTGGCTCTTTTCGGGGAGAACAAAGGCGTTCCTGAAATGGCAGCTGGCAGGCTACAGCGATGGGCGCTGTTTATTTCTGGATTTGATTAAGAGTTGAAGTACTTGAAGAGCTTGAATAACGCAGCTGATGGACTTTCTCGGCTGCCGAATACTAAGGAAGATGACTTTGAAAATGAAGACGGCTCTGATTTGAATTTACTAGACGATGTATTGGCTATTGATTTAAAAGAAATATCAAAGGCAACCAGGAAAGATAGCGAATTAAGTAAAGTTTTTCTTTTTGTAAGGGACGGTTGGCCTGAACAGGTTGACAAACGCATCGAGCCCTACTTCAGAAGAAGGTCGGAATTAAATATTGAAAAAGGGGTCCTCATGTGGGGGTACCGGATATTGATGCCGGGTATTTTTCGAGAAAGACTTTTAAAGGAACTTCATCTCGCTCATCAAGGTGTGATGAAGATGAAGAACAAGGCAAGGTCGTATTTCTGGTGGCCGTCACTAGATGAAGCAATTGAGAAGTATGTTAAGAGTTGTCCGATTTGCATGGAGCAACGGGCAGAGCCAGCAAAAGCCGTGCCAAAACCTACGGTTCCTTTTGAACGGGTGCACGTGGACTTTCTCGGACCACTAAATGGGAAGATGTTCTTAATTATCACAGATGCTTTCAGCAAATGGGTGGAAGTGTACAATATGAATAAGAGAACAGACACATCGGCCACGCTAAATAAACTGAGAGATGTATTTTCGCGGTTCGGACTTCCAAAGGTTGTGGTTTCGGACAACGGACCGCAGTTTTCTTCAGCGAAATTCGCTGAATTTTGTAAATCGAATGCTGTTCATCATGTGCGAGTTCCTCCTTTTCATCCGGCAAGTAATGGCGCCGCAGAAAACAGTGTTAAAAGTTTCAAAAACGGAATTAAAAAAATTTTGCGAGATTCGAATTGTGAGGCGAGTATTGATGCGGCGATGTCAAGATATTTGTTTCATTACAGGACGTCGATGCACTGTACGACGGGGGAATCGCCGGCAAAACTCATGTTCGGAAGAGAATTGAGGACCAGGCTAGACATTTTGCGGAGAGATTTTAAGGAAGAAAAACTCAAGGGGGAAGATGGCGCTAATAAACGAAAAGGTCGAATGGTGCATTTCGAAAAGGGCGAGACGGTCTATGTACGAGACTACCGAGAGAATGCGGACAAACGGAAATGGGTCAAGGCCGAAGTAGAAGAAGTTCTTGGCGACTATACGTATTTGGTGAAGCCGTTGGGGTTCGCTAAACCGTGGAAGAGACACTCGACCAAATAATAAAAACGTCAGGAGCGGATGAGCAGCTCGGCACTTCGAGGAGAGGATGTTGAATACTAGATTTTGATCTTTTCATCACATGATTATAAAAAAATAAAGAGTCAGTTTTTCTCAGTTTTCGTTCGTACAAAGTTGTTCTTATTTTAGGACATAACAGTAACGTCTAGTGGTAGTAAAGCAGTGCTGGACGTAGTTGTAAATGGTGTGAAATTGGAAATGATTTACGATCCCGGAGCTGTCCATACAGTAATAAGTAGAAGCATCTGGAAGAAAATTGGGGAACCCAAACTCGTGCCAGCTGGACAATTAGTTTCTTATACGGACGTTCCTATTGAGACCCTTGGGAAAACATCGGTCACAGTATAGGCATTTGGTAGAAGTCTAAAACTACCAATGTGGGTTATACAGTCGAATGACGCTCCGTTATTTGGTTTCGATTGGACACGTGCTTTCGATATTCCGTTACCGAAAGGTGCCAAAATACGGCGGGTGTTGTTTAAAAATAATGTACCGGTGTCACAAGTTCCCAGAAAATCTGAAAAAAAAGAACTGTTAGAATTAAAAACAATTCTTAAGCGGTTCGGGTCCGTATTTTCAAATGAGCTCGGAACAGTGCGAGATCATCGTGTGACAATTAATGAAACCTGATGCCGAACCTAAGTCTTTTTCAGCCAGGAGAATTCCCTTAGCTTTGAAACCGCAGGTAGAGGCAGAAATCGATCGGTTGCTAGCTCAAGGCATCATTGAGCCAGTTGATATTTTGAATGAACCGGTGGAATGGGTCACGCCTGTAGTCGTTGTAGTCAAGCCTGGTGGGAAAGTTCGTTTATGTGGTGATTTTCGAGTATCCATAAATCAACACGTCGTTACGACACATTATCCCATGCCAACGTTCGATGATTTAGTGGCTAAGTTAGGAGGTGGATGCAGATTTTCGGTTATAGATCTAAAAGACGCTTATTTGCAATTGGAAATTGAGGAGGAATCCCGGAAATATCTAAGTATCATCACACACAAAGGTATTTTTCGTTACCATCGCATGTCGTTTGGGGTGAATTTTGCGCCACATTTTTTTTCAAGCGCTAATGGACAAGATTTTGTCTGGGTTACCGGGCGTAGCATGTTATTTAGACGATATGATAATTACAGGGAAAACAAACGAGGAACATTTTATGAACTGGTTAGAAAGCGCTGGAATTCGCGCGCAGCCTAACAAGTGTCGTTGGTTGGAAGAGTCCGTCAAGTATTTGGGCCTCATTATTGACTCAAAGGGCATTCATCCCACTACTGAACATTTGACAGCCATAGCTCGAATGAAAGTTCCAACCAATTTGAAAGAATTGAGAGCTTTTCTTGGGTCAGTAAATTATTATTCGCGTTTTGTTAAAGACCTTCAAACTCATTGTGCACCCTTACATGATTTGTCAAAAAAGAACCGTGATTGGAAGTGGTCTTCAATAGAGGAAGACGCATTTGTGAAAATTGAAAAACTTCTCGCGTCGTCCGAAACTTTGGTACACTACAATGATTATTTGCCTCTTGTGGTGTCAGCGGACGCTAGTGAAGTTGGATTAGGAGCGGTCCTGATTAGGAGCTTTCCAGATGGTTCTTTGAAACCGATCGCTTTTGCGTCTCGTCTCCTCACTAAAGCCAAAAATAACTATTCCGCTATCGACAGGGAAGCTCTAGCTCTAGTCTTTGCTGTGACGAAGTTTAACCATTTCATTTTCGGTAGAAAGTTTATTCTACGCACTGACCACAAACCTTTGTTACACATATTTGGCGAAAATGTGCCTTTACCGAAAACAGTCTTGAACCGATTGAGTCGCTGGGCAATTCGTTTGAGTTCGTTCGATTACAAAATAGAGTACGTCTCGGGGAAAGCTAATGGACTAGCTGATGCTTTATCACGCTTACCAGTGGCTGAGTCGTCGTTCGAAAAAGATATGAAACCGGATGCGATGCAAGTACTTCACCTTCGAGCAGAGTGCTGCCCTGTTTCCGAAAAAAGTCTTAAACGCGAGACTCTTAAAGACCCCGAATTGCTGGTGGTTGCTAAGCACATTCAGAGTGGTTGGCCCACTAGGAAAGAACTGCCTGAGGAGTTATACACATACTACGAGAAAAGAGATGAAATTTCGATGGAGGAAGACATTTTAATGTGGCGAGGGCGCGTCGTGGTACCTCGAGGAATCAGAGCGAATTTGTTGGACATGTTTCATGAAGGTGATCCCGGATCTACTGCTATGAAATCAATAGCGAAAATGCATGCGTGGTGGCCGCATATGAACAGCGAGATCGAGATGTCGCGAAGTGCAAACCGTGTCAGAGATCGCGGCCACTAGATCCGGAATCACCTGTTCATTATTGGAATATTCCGAATGAACCCTGGTCCAGAATTCATATTGATTTTGCTGGACCATTCGAGTCAAAAATGTGGATGATTGTAGTGGATGCAACAACGAAGTGGTTAGAGGTGATTCCAATGAATAAAAATTCTAGAGTTCGCGGGGAAATCACCAAATCAAACGCTCGGCAAGAGTTCCCGGGAGTATCAGACTCAGTGTCCCACCCAAACCCAAGCCATACCACAGTGCTTCGCAGTTGGCATTCGTTGAAGCTTTGCAATAGTTGGATTTTCTTTGTTTTCGGAGCTTCACTGTGGGTTTGGAGCTTTGTCAGGCCTTTGCTGTGGCTGAATATTTGCGGTGGTTTGACCCTATTCTGTGTATGGAGCCACTGAGTTGGTTGGACCTTGACTGTGGTTTGAACTTTGCTATTTCTGGACCTTTGCTGTGGTCCACAGCTTAGCAAGGTCGAACCACAGCCAAGGCCCAACCACAGCCAAGGTTCAACCACAGAAAAGGTCGAACGACAGCCAAGGTTCAACCACAGAAAAGGTCGAACCACAGCAAAGGTCGAACCACAGCAATGGTCGAACCACAGCCAGGGGTCGAATCACAGCCAAGCCATGGTGGAAGCTTCCACCCACGCCAAGAAGAACGCCCCTCCACCTCTCTTGACCTTACGACACCGGAGAATCAACAGGATACCGCGTATCCGTGTCACGATTCCAGTTTTTAGACAGCTACACAGAATTCAAGGGGCTCAAGCGTCAGATGCATAGTCTAATACGTCGTTTCCAGGAGTTTATTGACAGTTTCAATGGTATTTTTTAATAGTGTCCATGTCAAACCGTCTTTTTCTGAGGCGATCAACGTCATGACTATAAACCTTCTTTTGGTTCTCTCGCGGACTTTGTTCTCCTTTGGAGGTCTCACTGTCTCGGGTCAGAGTTCCACTGTCGGGGGGGAGTTTACTTATCGGTTCGAAACAAGCGTGTTTTACCCTTAAATAGACCGTTACCCCCGGATAAAGAACCCCCACCCCACAACTGACTGAATCGCTTCACTTAGCCTTGGCATGGCTACACTTCTTTGTACACGCTCTAACGGCTCTAAAGAGGCACAAAGCACGGCTTGCTGAGTAGTCTACCCCGCCCCCCTCTTCTTACAATATTAAATTTCAAATAGAAAAACACCACCCTCGCCCCTTCACTCGCCACAATGGCCACCCCACCACAGCTGAAATGAAAAGAACTGAATGCCGTGGCTCGCTCCTTTGTTAACGTTGAATTCCTTTCGTTCATCCTCCCACAAAACATTAACACATTCCGAGAGAACAATTTAATGCTGTCGCATGTATGTTAACGAAAAATATGAATTTCAAAGGAAATAACCCAAAAGAAATGGGAGAATCATGAGCAAAATTAGAGCTTTTATAACGAGCATGCCACCTTTATTAGAAACTCGTCATTTCAACACTAATATCCTTTTAATTATAACATTTTTCGAGTTTATTAATTGTATGGTAATTTTGCTTTTTGGTTTTCCGTATGATTTTTGGCTTTTATACCCTCCCCTTCATCAAAAATTTGCTTCTGGTGCTTCAAAAAAAAAAAAAAAAAAATCAACGGTAGCGATGCATGAAAAAATGAAAAGGCAGTCGTCGCGACCGATTGGATGGTGGTTTTGGAGATCAAGTGAGTCTAATTTTTTTTTTTTTTTTTAAAGGATTTATTTATTTATTTCCTTTTATTGCTCGAAAAGGCGTAAGCGGAGGCATTTCTCCATTTTTCGTTCGTTTTTTGTTTTTTCTTCTAAGCCCTTTTCACTTTTAAGGCTACAAGTTGTAAGGGAGAAGGGACTGAATGGGAATTCATATTTTTATAGATGAAAATGGACCAGCCGGTAGTCCTCAGAAGAAAATGTCGAAGGATTCAAACGGTACGTTTATACTAAGAATGTTGTTTGTTTTTTTTTTATAGTCTTCGAGTTAGTTTTTTTTCGCTTTCACTTTATTTATTTTTTTTGTGTGTGTATCAAAAATTTGAAAGAATAAAAATACGTTTGCACTTTAGAAACAGCAGGTGAGGCTTGTTTGGTTTTTTCTAGTAGCACGGGATTAGTAGCGTACAAAATCGGGAAGGCACTTCTATGCGTCAATGTTGTGTTGGGTGTGTGAGTGAGAGCGTAGACATTTTGGAGAGGATGACACGGCTTCGTAGAATAAATTTTGTATTCAAACATGTTACAACTATTTCTTCTTTTTGTTTTTTTTTAACGCCATTCTATGCGGGTGGGGGGGCTCGTTAAACAGCGAGTGAAGATGGTCGCGTGGCGACTCCAACGGCCACCGAGACGATGCTTCCCTGGAAAAGGAACGATGAAAGTGAAATGATGTCTGGAGCTTTAAAACAGTCGGAATTTCCGTCGTGGTGTTCAAACAAGGAATATTTGGCGTATAATTCGCCGTCGGCTACTTTTCTAGGTATAATACGATTTATTTTCTTAATTAGTAATCACCCTCTTAAAATCATTAACGCGTTTTTAGTTTTATTCGTTCAATTTTAACTGCGTTTTTATTCATGCTTTACCTACTGCCTGCGCCCCTGTGTCACTCTCCCTGTTTTTTTGCGTGTATATATATTTTACCTTTGACGTTAATTGAACTTAAAAAAAAAAAAATCGTCAGGGAGAGTACAACCTCCACGGGGCACTGTGTTAGGTCTTTTTAGAAAGGAGAGCGTCGACGCAAACGCTGCGTCGCCCAACGGCGGCGCCGCCGGTGGATGTTTAGGACCGTCAGCGGCAGCGTCCATAGACCTTGGGGACAGCTGTTCGCCGAGTCCAAATGACGATGACGAAGACAATTCAACGGTGCTATTAATCGAACAGGGGACCAGTAGTAATTTGGGAGTCGTTGGACCGTCAACGTTGATGATGGTCGGTGGACGCAGTGGCAACGCCGGTGGTGGTCGAGGGGTGATGGTTGGTGGTCGACGAGAGGCGGAGTATTTGGACGGTGAGTGTGATTTTTTTTTTTTTTTTGTATTAATTAATTATGAAAAACCTGTTGTGTTTGAGCTGCACAGGAAGCCCCCTCCACCCTCCCCCAAAATCCTCGGATTCGGACGGTCACCCCTGAATACAACGGTGCCAAACGTTTTCAAAACTATACACCATAATACTCGGCTCGGATTCGGAAATAAAGAAACTCAATTTTTCATTGCTTTAGCTCACAGAAACCATTTTTCCTGTTTTAGCCTTGAAACTTCATTCTAAATAAGGATTCGTCCATTAAAAGTTGTCAACCTGACAAACCACGCCCTAGTAATGACCGTACTTGCACGATTTGTGCCCCCAAAATGGATCTATCCACACTTTAAATGACTAGATTGACGGTACCCGCCAGGAAAATCCTCAAGCTAAAGATCTGTGCTCATCAAATGGCTAAACTGACAACTAGCACCTTGAAAATGGCTAAACTATAACTTTTCGCGCCCAAAAATTAACTGAACTGACAATTTGTCTAATGAAAATATAGTCAAAGTGACTATTCACTCTCTACACATAAATGGCACCAAAATTAAAAAATGGCAAAACTAACCACTCACGCCTAGAAAATCGTAAACTGACGATTCGTGCCAAAAAAAAAAAGCCAAACAAACAATAGCTAGTTCACGCTCGAAAAAATGGCAAAACTAACGATACGGACCTCCTAAGGTCAAACCACAGCCAAGCCCCAACCACTGCAAAGGTCGAAACACAGTAAAACTCCAACCACAGCCACGGTCCCAACCAAAGCAAAACTCCAACCACAGCTGAACTCGAACCACAGCCAAGTTCCAACCACAGCTAAGGTCCAACCACAGCCATTGCCCAACCACAGCTAAGGTCGGACCACTGGAAAGGTCGAACCACAGCAAAGGTCCAGCAACAGCCAGGGCCCAACCACAGTTTGGTCGAACCATATAGCTAAGGTTGAACCACAGCTGTGGTCGAACCCCCCTCCCCTGGCCACAATGCGGCTATTCGTGCCCTTGAAATCATGAATGAACTTTTCATGTCCTACAATACGCGATAAACTAATGCGTTTTTGTTCCCGCGCCGTACAGGGACGTCTCCCCTCGTCATCATACCACCAGGTGCGATCCAGTTTTTCTTCTTGTCGCGTGAGGGGGGGGGGGTGTTGCACAAAGATCCTTCTGCTCAATTTTAACCGCAAACGAGTTTTTTTTTTATTCTACCGTGAACGAGTTCTTTTACCCAATTTTAGCCTTTAAGGGACTTTGCAACGCGAAACCGCTAATTAATGAGTTTTCCTAAGCTTAGCCGCGAAATCAAGCACCTTTTCTCAATTTTGACTGCCAATGAGCGCTTTTTTTTTCTTCATTTTAGGCGCAAAATGAGCGTCTTTTCTCAATTTTACTACCGAATGGGCGCTGCTTCTCTATTTAGCCGCGAATTGGCGGTTTTCCTCATTTTTAGCCGCTGAGGAGTGTTGCTGATTTTTTTTTTCAATGAGACTTTTTTCTTAATTTTAATCGTGAAAAGGCCTTTTTTTCACTAGCGCCTTTTCTTTCATTTTAGCCTGGACTTTGCGTCGTAAAAACGGGTGCGTTTTCTCAATTTAAGCTGCGAAAAAGCGTTTTTTCTACATTTGAGACGTTGATGCAGAACTCTAATTCTCAATTTTAGCCACGATAGAGCGACTTTTTTCAATTTTATCTGTGAATGAGCGCAATTTCGCGTTTTTTAGACGTGTTTTTTCTCAAATCTAGCAGAAAATCCGTGTATTTTTTTTTTTTTCAATTCTACTGAGCCATAATTCTGAATTTTAGCCGTGAAAAGGTCTTCACAAATCGTGATTTAGCATTTTCTTGATATTGGCCCGAAACCTCGGCTTTGGACCAGCGAAAGAGCGAATTTTTCTTTATTGCAGCCGAAAATTTCCAATTTTTAGCCGCGAATCAGCGTTTTCCCTCAATTTTATCCGTAAATGAGTGGCTTTCTAACGATTCTACCGCGAACAAACCCTTTTCCCTCATTTTTTTAGCTGTGACAGGGTGTCCATAAACTGCGAATTAGCGCATTTTCTCAATTTTTGCCTTGACTTTGTATCGCGAAACCTTGGCTTTGGTCGGTTTCTCAATTTAAGCCATGAACAGCAAATTAGTACATTTTGTTCTCAATTTTCGTCTGGACGTTGTCCTGAGTCAACACTGTGAATTTTTTTTTAATGAGCCAAATTCGTGAAATTGTATGAGTGACGTCAGCATCTCTCAAAGTGACCTAATGAAACTGTTTTGCCAGATTTGCTTGATTTCAAGTGTTAAAAACCGCTTTTTCTCGTTTTTGGCCGAGAAATAGCCTCCAGAAATAAATAAATAAAACGCGTTTTTATAGCCCAATCCACGCAACTCCGCGTCGCAGGACGTGCTCCACACGGCCCGAACAATATCCACAATAAAAGGGCCTGTTCTCTAAAAACTCTAAAAGCGTCCTTTTCGCAGGCGGCGGTGGATCAACGCCCTCGCTCGTCGACGACAAATGGCCACTGCGCGAATCCTCATCATCCTTGCAGGCCGGCGGCAGCGGCGGCGCTATTTCACACAACGGAGGTGGCGGTGGTGGTTGTGGTGGTGGCGGCCCAGGTCCACGTCATCAAACAGCGACGTCGACGACGGCGCTACCACCATTCAACGCCTCCTTAGAATCTTTCAGCAGTTCAATTTCAGATGGCTCGCCTCAGTGTCCATAGCAAAAAGAGCCAAGGTGCACAGTCACCAATCTTTAAAAAGGATGAAGTAGATCAACAGATACGTATCTCATGATATCACCCTCCCCACCCCTTTCCAATTGCCCTTTTTAAATCACTTTCACACTACCTTTTTCACAGTGTTTCAAACAATTATTTAAACGCCAAATAGGTACATTCTTCTTCTTTTACCCTGGAGGGATAAAAGTATATCGAAGTTTTTAAAACGGACAATAACACTGAAGGGGGATAATGTATATTTTAGGGCCTATTTATTTATGTATTTTGATAAGAAAACTATTAAGAAAAAACAAAAAAAAGGAAGAAAACGGCAATAATTTGGAAATTTCCTTCCGTAAGAGTTGGCCTTAGTGTGTACATATTTTATCAAAAACTTTGAAAAATGTATTAATATTTTAACTGAAAAAAATAATCCACCAGTGGCCTATTTTGACTAAAATACAAAGTATGGGAGAAACAGCAGAGCTATCAATCTATGAATGAGTTTTAAGACTGGTGCTTTATCGCGTGCATTAAAAAGAATTACCTAATAACTTTATTTAAAAAAAAAAAAACAGTTAAGAACTGAAATCGCGGGTATTTGTTATTGTTGTAACACATTCTTGCTGTTCATTATATCGTCACTTGTGAGAAATACGAATATTTTTTTGGAGAATATACCCCTCCCCTCGCCCTAAACCCTTTCAGCACTTATAATTACTGTTGAAAATATGATGAAAAAGCTATTTAAAACAAATTAGATGCTACATGTAGGCGTTTAATTAAACAAGTGTTGTTATAGTACGCTTTACTTAAAATAAAATAAATAAATAAAATAAAATGAGAAAAATACTATTTAAAATAATTCTTCCTTGGATTGTTTTTCATTGCATAATAAGTCCAAACTCAATCGTTTCAATATAAATGGAAAGAAATAAGGAAAACAAGATTGTGATAGAATATTTTTATAACAAATCTTCAACACTTATGAGTATTTTAATAAACTTTTTACTTGCATTATTTGAAAGGAGGCTTGAAAAAAAAAACAGGTACGAATTAAAAGAAATAATAAAAGACGGATCTGTAGGCTAGGTTGCTTCAACGCTATTTGCCTCTGCTGTTGAATGCGAAAATACTGCAATCCGCGAATGTGCGAAGACAAAATATGTAAAATTGTTATGAATATTATAATTAACGTATAATTTTTGTACAAATCAAGAAATATAAACTAATGGAAAGAGCTGAATACAACTTAATTAGCGACTATCAATTACCCCTTGATCAAACAGCTTTGGATGTCTTGTAGGCCCTCCCCCCCTCATTTCGTGGGGGTTTTGACGTTCAAAACCCAAATTTCGAGGGGGTTCCCAGGCCTTAAAAACCTATTCCATGCGGTTACTACGCCCAAACTACCAGCTTCGCGGGTTTTGACTCCTTAAAAAACAAATTTATCGGTTTTGGCCCTTTAAAAAAAAATCAATTTTGCTGGATCCTCACGTACAAAACAACAATTTTGTGGGATTCCCACGCCAAAAGAACCAATTTTACAGGCCTCGATCGCCAAAAAAAACCAAATTCGCGGGCTTCCATAGCGCCTTGAATGATTGGACCACTCTTTCCACGAGGCCATTTGAGCACGAATGGTATGGTGGAGAGTTAAGATAACGAGTCCCATTGCGCGACAAAAAGTTACGAAATTCCTCGGAGACGAGTTGGGGTCCGTTGTCCGAAACCAAACATTCGCACGGTCTGTAGTCAGCGAACATTTCTCTAGTGTAGCGAATTAGGGCCAAAGCAGACATCGAGGATGCTACTTTAATTACGGGTCATCGAGGAAACGCGTCCACAGCGATTAAAAACACGTACCTGTCGACAGGTCCAGCGAAATCGAAATGTACCCGCGTCCAAGGACGTGTAGCTATGGGCAATGATTTTGGTGACCTTTGTTGCTCCTGACACGTGACACAGGCCTTGACTTGGTTCTCTACGTCTCGACTCAGCCCTGGCCACCGGACGTACGATCGGGCAACGAATTTAGAGCGTGAATAGCTGCGAGAACACGCTAGTGCAGTTTGGCCGGGACGACCACTCTCTCGCCGCGAAGCAGACAGTCACGTTGGACCGAGAGGTTGTTTGAGCAAGAATGGTACGGCTTAAGCTCTGACGGAACTGTGGAAGGCCACCCATTTCTTGACATGCTTGATGACTTGCTGGAGAATGGTGTCGACAGCAGACTCTTTGGTCACCTCTTCGGACGTCACAGGGCCGTTTTGTAATTCCAGCAGGTGAATTCCGACAGGATCGGGTTCTAAATCGCATTCCTGGAGAGGTAAAAGCAGACGTGAGCAAGCGTCGGCGTTTCCATGCAGTTTGCCCTTGCGGTATTCGATTTTATAATCGTATCGTAGCCAGGTTAATGGCCCAGCAAAGCATTCTGGGTGAAAGTATCTCGGAGACAGGCGAACCTGGTTTGAAGATCCCAGCGGGGGCTTATGATCCGTTATAAAGGTAACTCCAGAGCGCCCGCATATAAATTGGTGGAATTTACGAGCTCCGAAAATAAGGGCTGCAGCCTCACGATCTACTTGAGCGCAGCGCCGTCCTGTAGGCGAGAGAGTCCGGGAGGCAAAAGCCAGGGGTCGCTCCTCTCCCTCCGGGGAGATTTGGGACAGCACGGCACCGAGCCCGTACGGCGAGGCATCGAAAGCCACTGTGAGAGGATACTGGGCCATTATAATGGGCAAGGACGAGCCTGGTGTACAAATGAGGTCAGTGGCGGATTTACGGGGAGGGTTTTGGGGGTTTCAACCCCCCCCCCCCCTAAGAAGATGGTGCCTACTATAAAATGTGGGCTGCGCAGATGATTCTTTGACCCGTAATTCGCAGCTATAAGTAAAAACAGCAATCAATCACTCAGAAGCATAAACTAATATTGAAAAAACGCCCTTGTTTGGAACGATTACCGGCTTTCCAATTCTCTATTAACACTAGTACCAGTTCCAGTACTCGCTATACCCCGGCTTGGCTGAATCTTGGGCGTGAAATTCAAGCGCGGTCTGGGGATTTACAAGAAGCAACCAACAAGATGTGCGAAAATAAAAACCAAATGACGTCCAAGTTGAGCCAGATGAATCGGCACTTAGAGTCTGCAAAGCGCAATCTAGAGTTTGCGGGAAAAAGGCAGAGTACGTATTACAACTTGAGGCGGAGGGCAAGGAATTTCGAGCCTGGCGATCTGGTTCTCAGAAAATCACACGTTTTATCGTCCGCGGGAAAGCATTTTTCACAGAAGCTGGCGCCCAAGTTCGATGGACCATTTCGCGTGAAAAAACGAGTCGGCAGTGGGGTATACTTAGTGGAAACAGCCAACGGCAAACTCTTGGGTAAGTATCACGTGGCAGATCTCAAGCCATTTCGCGAGGGGGACCCTGGTAGTTCCAGGTAACCTCTTCAAACCCGCTTCGTTGCCTACGCGGTATTTGGGAGGGGGAGTGTAACCGGGTTGTTAATTATTAAGAAAGAAAAGGGGAAAAATTATAAATGACAACAATCGTCGCATGGATTTGGTCGGTGTGATGAAGAGGGGAAGCCAAGGTTCACTAATTTCTTTCATATTCTTCCCATTCCAATCCCTCAGTTTTTTCGTGTCTCCTGCCGGGGAAGGTCACAAAAGGGAAGTCCTTAACAATTACGTTGACGTGCTCGTCAGGGACTTTGCCGTGTGGCGGAAGTTACGTTTATTAATTTTGTATCGTTCTCGTACCGCTCTATTAAATTGAAATCCTCCGGCTGCGATTGGGGACTGCGAGCAGAGGTCGCCAGACCATTGTAAATTAATTCGTTATCGTTTCCGAAGGAATCCGTATTACGGTAAACTTTTATTTATTTTATTTCTCACCTGCAGGTCATTATATTTCCCTCTTGGATCTTTAGGGTTCCTGCAGTACCTAAAATTTCTCCTGCACCTCGGAGTCCGTTCGAATTCGATTACTGTCGTCCAATACCAAGGTACCCCTTCAAGGAGGAGTGAAGTGCCAGTGAGGACACCAGGAACACCCGCTAAGACAGCTAAGATTTACTTTACCCAAGTGGAAGCTACATTTTAGTTTAAATTTCGTTTATTCCCCCCCTCCATCAATCTTATTTTTATTTTTGTTTATTGTCAAGCTGAATTGGCCATTTCTCGGCACCTTTCCCCTTACCCGCCAACCCATTACCTTATCGTCAGTTGCGCAACATTTTATTTCCTTCCCATGGCCTAGGCGTAAATTACGGGCAACCCCCCCCCCCCTATCGGGAATCAGAATTTCTTTACCCACAATTGTCAGAAGTGTTTCTTTTATTTTTTTTGGACGCTCTATCCACCCGTCCGCTCTGCCTCGTTCTTTTATTTTGTCCCTCGCTACCAGATTTTCAGTAATTCAGTTTGTTTTTTTTTCCCCTCAATATAACACGACGAAGTACGTCAAATTATGGTTTTCTTCCAATCACCCTAACCGTCCTACCTCATACACGATCGAAGAGGAAACGCACTCTTTATTTCAAAGGTGAGGTCGGGTCCCACGCCCGAGAAAATAAAGAAGAGTTATAATTCCCATTAAGTTCAGCTTAATCAAACCCGGCAGCAAACAGTACGAGGGAGGGTCAAACATTAACGAAACAAATGATGCTCTCAACATTACTACTTCTGGGACGGCTTAGGGTATCCGAATACAAAATGAAATGCACTCTTTCCGACCGCCAGCTGCCGGAGCGAAATTTTTTTCCTTGTAAATAAGCGGAGAACTGTTTAGAAAAGAATGGCGGTGCATTATCCGATACTAAGATGTGGGGTAGGCCGAAACGACTGAAAATGTCTTCAAGGACGACGATGACGCTATTGGCGTCTGTACACGACATTGGAACGACCTCAAGCCATTTACTAAACTCGTCGACCAAAACAAGCAATGTTCGCGAACCTAGCTTCAGAAAATTAATGTGGACTCTCTGCCAACACTGAGTGGACTGCGGGAATGACTTGTAGGATTTGGGACTCGAATCGTTCTGATTTAACTGACAGGCTGGACAACACTGGATGGTTCGCTCTATGTCCTGTTCGATTTTAGGCCACCATACCCACGATCTAGCGAGACCCTTTGATCGGACAATGCCGGGATGATCCTTGTGAATCAACTCGAGGACTTTTTCTCTTTGGCTGCTGGGGATAACTACTTTGTGACCGACGAGAATACACCCCTTGTGAACCGTCATGTCATGCCTGAGTTTAAAAAACGGTTTTACGAAAATATCGACATTATTAGATTTTGGCCACCCCTCAGAACAAAACTGTAAAATCTGTTTCAAAACCGGATCCAACTCTGTTGCAGCGGCAACATCCTTAAAACACAACAGGGAGTCTTCGAAACCTAAATTAAAAATATTAGCGCTTAATTCTTCATTCTTTTGAGGTAACGCAAGCCTCGACAAAGCATCGGCATGACAAATGCTGGTGCCCTTTTTATTAATCGGATAGTGAAGTTGAACTCCGCTAACTGAAGAGCCCAACGCTGAATACGGGAAGCTGCCAGCTGGGGTAACGACTTATTTGGGTGAAAAATGTATTTAAGGGGCTCGTGGTCCGTATTTAAAACAAAAGTTCGACCGACTAAGTATTTTCTGAATTTATTCAGCGCAAAAATGATTGCTAAACCCTCTTTTTCAATTTGACTATAATTTTTCTGAGTATCAGTCAGAGTACGTTCCAAGGTGCTCTTGTCCGAGCGAAGTTTTAAGTCAAAGAAACTTCACACACGAAACCGAGCAATTCCTGTTTTTCGTCATGAGCGGGACTCATTGTGTAATACATGAGCGTTTACCATTCGTCATTTCTTAGATGTAGAACCCTGGTAAAAAGATACCAGTAGTCCAGTACCGCTTTTGTCACTTTTGACCGTTATGCGATATATTTTGAGGCCAAACAACTGTGATCATTGAAGCTGACCATAATGAAACTGTAGAATTTGAAGACATTTGGCTGGGCCACAAGCATGTTGTTCCCTTGGCGGTTGTCTCAATAGTGTCAATCTTTATGGCTATTACTTATTGATACATTTTTGTCCATGTACCACTAGAAAATCAAGGCAAATTGTGGCAAGTATAATACATGATTCCCTAATGTCTTCATACGCCGACTCAGCTCGCTTCCGGGATCGGATAAAGATCATGGAAGGTATTGGGGGGGGGGGGTTCTTTTTTTATAATGCTCTTCGCAACAATTTCTCTCTTCCAAGTTCTCACAGCAAATCAAATTATTACTTCAGTATATGGCGAGGAGGGGGAACCTGTTTACCCCGGTATTTACCACTGTCCTATTTTGAGGACACTAATTAAAAAATCGTTAATTTCTCAGTTGTGTGAGTCAATGAGAGAAACACATTTTTATGGCGTTCTGGGCACTCTATTTCATTATAAAAGTAGGCGTATATAAGTATAAAAATTGCGAGGTGGCTTTGAGCGAATTTTAAAATTCGCCAAAAATTTGTTCACTTTTTGCAAATGAAAATTTTAATTTTGGCTAAACCACTTTTGATAAAATTCCACAAAAAAAGAAAAGAGGGGCCAATGAGCTTAACTAAATTTCAATGCATGAAGTCTTGAAAAAAAATCAAATGCGTTGGCGTAGAGAGCCTGAAATTCGAGTGTCCTCAAAATAGGACAGTGGTAATTAATGAAAACAGCACTACAGCGTTTCTTTTTCTTGGAAAATAACCTAAAAAAGAACCCGACGTTGCATCAGGGCTACATCGATTTTATTGACGATTATTTATTTAAAAAAGGGTTTTATTGAACCACTGGAAAATATCCCGTCAGAATCGTATTTCTTCCCTCACCACGGAGTTGTTCGTGAAGAGAGCACGACTACCAAACTAAGAGTGGTCTTCGACGCGTCCTGCCGAACAGATAACAAACGCTCATTAAATGATACATTCAGTGGCGGCGGAAGTATTTTGGTTCAGGGGGGGCGAAAATTAAGGCGCTTCCCCCCTTCCCTTCCACGCCATACCCTACTGTACAAGGTACAGTTTTCATCAATAGAAGGTGAAGTGTAGTGTAGTTCTAAATTTTAAGTAAATAGAGGAGGCAAGGTATTGTATGGAGGAGCCCAATAGTCTTGAATTTTCAGCATTTAGGGAATGATTTGAATGTGGTATACAACGGCCTGATTCTTGATAGGTTTTTGACTAATAATATTTTATTTTTATCCCACATGATACTAAAACCGAATTTTACGGCCGCAAATGAGTCCCAAAAGTGTCTCTTTTCATGCCTAGGAACTAAAGTATTTTTCAAGCGACATGCTCCGAAAGTAGTCATTTTCTGTACCCAAAAATGTCTGGGAAATTGACCATTACCGCACAGTGACATTCGAGAAATTTTCTGTACTAGTCCAGAAAATATTTTCCGTCCTAGTACGGAGAGTAAATGAACTCGGGTAATAACCTCGTTTAAGGTCTTCTTAAACTAAAGACACGAGAAGTCAGTAGTCAATTTGTCAAAGTCAGTTTTATCATTTCCTTGCTGTCGCGTGAAAAAAGTCGTACATCACTCGTAGGAAGGGGATTTACCTCGCCTCGCCCGCCGGGCTTGTAATGTAATGTACCGAGGCAAATTTTACGGCGTTTTAGAGCCACGACTTTAGCTCCTGCGTATACATATACTATTATTGATTTCTTAGTTGTTTTTTTGCCACAAGAATTCGTTTTTTGTCACAAGAATTCGGGGCAAGTATTCGTTTTAAATAATAAACGATAATCATTCGTACTCAAATAAAACAGCAAAGTGTGGGAATGCAGGTAGGGGCATAACTAGAAATCCGGATCGGGGGTTCGGATGTGGGCCCCTGAATAGCTTGAAGATGAAAAATCTGGATTTTCAAGTAGATAAGATGAAAACGAATGGCTAAACTCGGTTGTAAAAGTGAGTAAAACGCTGATTCGCGGCTGAAATTGAGAAAAATTTCTGAAATTTATGGCTGTTAATATTAAGAAAAAGCGCTAGCTAATTCACAGCTGACATTGAGATAACGCAAAATCACGAATTGTTGGGGCGAAATTAGGAAAAAGCGCTAATTTACGCAGCTAAACCTGAGAAAAGCGCTAATTCAAGGATGAAAAAGAGAAAAACGCAAATTCGCGTCGTCTTGAAAAAAAAAAAAAAAAAAAAAACACGCTAATTTACAGCTAAAATTGTGATAAAGTGCTACAATTTAGCAACTTTCAAAATTTAGAACAAGCGCAAATTCACAGCTATAAGGGAGAAACGCCAACTCAAGGATTCTCGGGGCAACATTGGGACTAAAATTTAGAAAAAGCGCTAATTCACGGGTGAAATAGTCAAAAACGCGAATTCGCGTCTAGATAAAAGTGGAGGAAAACTCAGCTAAGGTATGAAAAATTACGATTTTACGGATAAAATCGAGAAAAAACGCTAAAAATCGTAGCTAAAATTAAGAAAATGTGCTAATTTACTGCTAAAATTGAGAAACAAAACGCTAATTCACAGCTGAAAATGAGAGAAAACGCCAATTCGCCAATTCTTAGGGGCAACTTTAAGGCTGAAGTTGAAAAGCGCTAATTCACGCGCTAAAGATGAGAAAAACGCTAATTCAAGGATAAAAAAGAGAACAACGCGAATTCGAGTCTAAAAATAGAGAAACACGCTAATATGATAAAGTGTTACAATTTGGCAGCTTTAAACATTGGGAAAAAGCGCGAATTCACAGAAAACGCCAACTCACGGATTCTCGGGGCTGGGACTGAAATTTAGGTAAAGCGCTGCGATTCACGGCGTGAAATAGAGAAAAACGCGAATTTGCGCCTAAAAGTGGAGGAAAACTTTAATTCACAACTAAGGCACAAAACATTTCAATTTTGCAGATAAAATCGAGAAAAAGTGCTATAATTTCCAGCTAAAATTAAAAAATGTGCCCATTCACTGCTAAATTGGGGGTAAAAAGGCTAATTCACAGCTGAAATTGAGAATACCCCAACTTGCACATTCTTGGGGAACTTTGGGAATAAAATTGAGAAAAAGCGCTAATTCGAGGGTAATAAATAGAGAAAAACACGAATGGTTTTTTTTTGTAATGGAGAAAAGCGCGAATTTACGGCTTAAATTTAGAAAAATTGCTAATTTGCGGATAAAATTGGGAAAGAGCACTTAAACGCTACCTAAATTGCGGATTCTTAAGGCAACTTCACGGTAAGAGCTTGTACAAAGCGCCGATTCGCAGCTAAAAATGAGAAAACGCACTTTAGAGGCAATTTCGTGGCTAAAATTGAGGAAAATATATACTTCAAAGCTGCAAAAAAAGTATATTTACGGTTTAATTAGAGACTAAAGGGCCTCCTAGAGATTTCCGCCCCGGGCCCCGGACAAGTGTTGTTCCGCCACTGGGTAGCGGTGATCGCATAACAAAACAGCGGGTTTGATGCCCCCAGGGTAGAGATGCCCGGTGCGCACCGCACACGCCGCACGCCCCTTGCTACGCCTGTGCTTCATATTGCTTAAATTTGGGCTAAAACCCTCTCCGGGGAGGGTGGCCGATAGGTGGATCGCCCTCCTTTGCCAGATGGCAGGGGTAAAGTGTAGAAGAAGAATCAATAATATACCTAACAAAAAGTCTGCAGAAAAGTGAAAGATGGGGGGGGGGGCGAATGTTCAAGACATTGCTATTTTTCTTCTTTTCGCAAATGATCCAGGGTTTTCGATCTGAGTGACGGTCGCTTGGTCCTCGAATAAGAAGCGAAAAGGATAGAATAAGAACTTTGGGTGCAGTATTCGGGATAGAAGATTGGCATTGAAGCCTGGGGGGGGGCGACGCCCCCCAGACTAAATTCCGGGGGGGGCCGCCCACCCTGCCCCCCCGGTTCCGCCGCCACTGGATACATGACATTCAGGTCCAAAATTACAGCAGGATATAACCACTGTCTTGATTCGCTTCCGCGTTGGTCCAATTGCGCTTACTGGTGACCTCGAACGGATGTTTCGTCAAATTCTTTTGAAAGAAGAAGATCGAAAATATCAGTGTTTCCTCTGGAGAGAAAATCCTACCCAACCCATTCAAACAGGGTAAATTGCGTCTCATACGGGGTGACATGTTCCCCTTAGCACTGACAACGTTAATTTGCAGGGGAAAAGAATAATGTGGCAGGACGTATTCGGCATGGGTACTACACATCCTCATTTGTCTTGAAACATCAACCCAATATTTTATGAATTTTGGAAGCGATGGAATGATGTAACATGAGGGTGTTTGATGTAAAGGGAGAGGGGGGGGGTCATCGGCATTACCCCCCCCCTAGGATTCAGATCTGGATCCGCCCCTGCTTGAAGCCTGGCTACGGAACTGATTTTCAAAATTAGCTTTTTAAATTTGAATATATTTTTTATTCTATCAAAATTAAATTGTTTACGATTAAATGAATGAACAGGCGGAACCTTGCTCGCCCGCCCGCTCAGGAATCAAAACGCAAATTTTTGCACCCTACCATCACAATGGGCGGGAGGGCGACGAAAACAATTATAAGGTGGCGTTATCAATAAACAAATGATTAACGAATCCATTTTTATTGTTTTATTTGGCGGAAAATTACAGTATAAACAAAGTTAATTTACATCTGGGGCACCAATAATTCATGAACGGAAACAATGTGGAGCTTTAAACTACTCGCTCTTTTAAATTGTTTTCGACAATAATCGCAAGTAAAAGTTCGACCGCACTCGGTCTTCTGATGGTGAACGAGATTGAACTTGTGAGAATAATTTCGACCGCACGCGCAGGTAAAATTGTATTTTTTCCCAGAAACTGAAAAATAAAAAATAATAATAAATAGTGTTCGTCACTAGAAGTATGGCATCTGTGGGCTCCCCCCCCCCCCTATGCTCCCATCCTACACCAACACTATTCAGAGCGATGAGGACCCATCAAGAATAGTGTGTGGGTAGGCAATAAAACGCGCGACCGAACCTGTTGTGCGGTGTATAGCGTGAAGGCTGAAGCCGAATAGTTTTTTTTTTTTTTCACAGAAGCATCCACAGTGCCACTAATCGCCATGCTCTCACTGGTAATTTTTTATTCCCCCTCACAAAAAAAAAACATCGATCTTCCAAGCTGGTCGATCGAAAATGCATGCCTCGACACGTAGAGAATTCGCGTGGATTCCCGCCATTTTTGCCCCCCCCCGAATTTTCTAGTAAATTCCCCCTCCACACACAGTTCAATCGGCTGAAATTATTTTGATGGCAACAGTGGCGAGCGGGGTAAAGTTCGATGAAATCAATTCGTCCAAATGGTGAAAGCGTTGTTTAACAATTATTATTATTATTATTATTATTACAATTAAAATATCATAATAGTCGTTATTTTACATTAAAATCAAGACAAATCGCTCAAAACACTGCCGTGAACACTAAACAAATGGATTTTAAGCGAAGATTTTTGCGCGAAAATTTTCGAACAAAATGTACAGGCGAACGTCATGCCGCACTCGCGTCGCAAGTGAAAATCACGCCGATTCTTCCGCTTGTACGTCCTGTGACACCGTGGACAGGCGTAGGCACCTGTCCAGAGAAACAAAACAAAAAAATTAACGAGCTAACCTAAAATTTAATTTTGTTACGCAGCTGCTGATGCTTTACGGTGGTCTATTTTTCCCCCGCGTGTTTAGTTTGTTTGTGCAAATAAAGACTTCGCGAGCTTTTAAATTTAGTCTCGCACAAATGACACGTCAAATAGAGGCCGCAGACGTGGTCTTGATGCTCTGTCAGGTGCCACTGTTGGGAAAAACGATCGCCGCAGTCGTTACAGGTGTAACAGGTTTTAAGTATGTCTGAAAAAAGAGAAAAATAGTAGAGGGGGGAAGAGGGGGGAGAGTTTAAAGATTACAAATCAGCCAATTTGATTGAAATAACAACAAACACAAAGAATGATATGGTGATAACTAAAAATAATTAACGAATCAATTTATTAATTCGAAAATACACAACAATTAAAAACCAATTAAATTCATACATTCCTCAATAATAATTTATGAACGGAAGCAATATGGAACTTTAAATTATTCGCTCCTTTGAATTTTTTTGTACAGTAATTGCAAGGAAAAGTTCGACCACACTCGGTCTTTTGATGATGAACGAAATTGAATTTGTGGGTAAAATTTCGACCGCACACGCAGCTAAAATTGTACTTTTTCCCAGGAACTGAAAAATAAATAAATATTGACCGTTAAATTATTTGAAGGAGGACACCTGGGGAAACGCACTGGGCACCGTAACGGGCTTTTGTCAAAAGGGGAAAGGGGGAGGGGAAATGGGTAGTCATAATTGTTTATAAAGAGTTTTGAATAATACATTAATTTAATTATTAATCATAATAAATTGGAGTGGTGGATAGATTGAAAAACCTTGAGAATTAGACTAGGTCAGCGTTAAAAGACGACATTATCGAATGTCTTTGAGTCGGGTCATTTAAATAAGTGTACATGGCCGTCTGGCTCATCTGATGACTTTTTGACATTTCATGAAGGCGCATCTTTTCCGGACCTTTTTTCCAATTTGAAAACCCGTCGATAGTGAAAACTGTCGTGCGTCGCCGCGGATCCACCATACCAAAGTCAAAAAATCGACAGTAGAAACAGTAGGCTCTGTCGGTCAGAACACTGTACTCGAGCCAGGTGAACTCAAGATACCATTGAGCGACAAAAGAGCGACCAGCGTTGCCCTTGGGATAGCTCGTCTTGTACGGCTGGTAGGGGCCTTTGAGAAGGCGGTCAAGGAACTGGCCACTGTCTGATGGCGGTGGTAGTGACGGATCGAGGGACGATGGATCATCATCGTCTGGAAAATAAGCGCTTAATGTTAGCTCAAATAAACAAATTAAATTCAACGTATAAATCAGAAAGGAAGATGAAAGCGAAACAAGGCAGAAAACTACAGGATTCAACCTCCCCCCCTCAAAAAAAGCATAACTCATTAAATAAAAAAAAAATCATTTTATTGTCCACAAATAATTTAAATTAACTATTTAAAAAGTGCAGTCATCCATTAAAACAGACACCGCAGCGTTGCTATTAATATTAAAACCGTGAATTGACAGACAGTGAATGCGCAAAGCTTTTTTGTCCTTGTAAGTTCGATTGCAGAACTGACACTCGTAGATTCGTCCACATTCGGACCGTTTATGGTAGAGAAAATGACTTTTATGGTTGAAATTCCTTCCGCAGTGGCAAGAAAATTTGTACATTCTCCGTGGATGCAATCCGCGGGCTGTTGAAATAAAATCATCGCGTTTATTAACATTTTTTAAATTACTTTGTGTGGGAAAGGGGGGGAGGGTGAGGGAAGTGCAAAATAAAACGAAAAAAAAAAGTGATTATTCGGCGGTTTATGTGTACACGGGTCATTTCCAATTCTGTAAGTTGAATAGAAAAGTGGACAAAAAACAACGAAAAAATACTTTTTTTTTTTTTTCATTTAATTTTCTCACAATTTGTGAACTTAGCCAACTGTACATCATCCGTGTAAACGCATCATCCATATTAGGGTTAAAAAAAATGATAAAGTTTTGCGTGAATGGAGGTGAAATACCGTGGGGGGAAAACTCCCCCCCCCCCCGAACACCAGATTGTTAGTAGGCGTCGACTACTTTATATTGCCTACCCCTAAAATGGCGTTTGCGTTCACCCGGTATTTACAGGATCACCATTGTGAACAATCAAACGGTGTAACATGGCCGTTCTCTGGTCTTTGTACGTATTCGAGCACTGGGTGCAGGCAAAAATACGGCCACAATCGACTTTCTTGTGCTGCACGTAGTGATGCTTGTGCGTGAAATTGCGGCCGCAGTCGCATGTAAAGTTGAAGCGTCTAACTGGAGGGGATACAAAAAAAAAATTGAATTAGTAAAAAAAATAAAGATAAAATATTGAAAAGTGTGCCCCCCCCTCCAAACTAATTGAACAAACGATAAAAAATTGAATTTTTCATACCCAAAACACCAAAAAAAGCCGTTTTCCTCTTCGAAGAAGTAAAATGCGACAAAGAAAACTGCTGAAATTGATTATTTTGATTCAGAAATTGACCGGCAAAACCGACTGTTCAGCCCGGAAAACTAAACGATAGTCGATTGTCGTCCTGGCTATTCTTCCTTAAAAGATGTCGAATTAGAACTTTAAATAGAAAATCGGTCGGAAAATCGGAAAACGTGGGGGGGGGGCGGGAATGGTGAGGGTGAAAACACCCTGTACGTTGGCTATTCAATTTGATAAGAGCAAAACCCGAAAAATGGGTTTTTCTCACAGCAAATTCGGTGAAATTTGATGGTGATAACAGCCAGAATCGTGAAATTTGGTTTTAAAAGAGCAAAACACGCGAAATTCGCCTTTGGAAAGACCGAAACCCGTAATTTTTTTTAAAACGAGACCCCCCCCCCCTAGAAGTTTGTTTTTGCGAGAGCCATACCCACGAAATTTGGGTTTATGTATGAGTGAAAGCGCCCAAACAATTTTTTAAAAAACTTAATGAGAACAAGACAGGACCCTGACAAGACGGAGGAGGCACTGGGTCCGTTACCGCTGGGGCCCTGGGCTTCGTGGGGGGGGGGGGTTCTCAATGGGTTGGACCTTTGCAGTGGTTACGAGCTTTGCTGGACCTAGGAGCATTGCTATGGTTTGGTGCTTTGCTGTGGTTTGGCCCTTTACAGCGGTTTGGTCCTTTGCCGTGGTTTGGTAACTCGCAGTGGTACGACCACTGCTGTGGCTCGACCTTGCTGCGGTTACAGTTTTCCTGTGGTTGACGCGTTTGTGTGGTTGGAGCCATACTGTGGTTTGGCCATTTGCTGTGGTTCGGTCTTTTGCCGTGGCTTGGAGGATTTGGTGTGATTTGGTACCTCGCTGTTGTGGTTCGACCATTGCTGTGGCTGGAAGTTTTAAGTGGTCAGGCCATTTCTGTGGTTCAAGCCTTCGCGTGGTTCACCCTTGCCTGTGGTTCTCAATCCCTGCTCTGGTTGGAGCGTTCGTGTGGTTGGAGCCGTGATGTGGTTGGACGGAGCTGTGCTGTGGTTGGAGCCGTTCCGAACAACTGCACGGCTCCAACCACACGAACGCTCCGACCACAGCAAGGTGTAACCACAGAAAGGGTTGAACCACAGGAAAGTTCTAACCACTGCAAGGGTCGAACCACAGCCAAAGGTCCAAACACGAGGAAAGGTCGAACCACAGCACGCAGCTTCAATCACACAAGCACTCCAGCCACGTTCCGGTTCGATCTTTTGCTGTGGTTTGGAGCTATACTGTGGGTTGTAAGTTTGCTGTGGTTTGCTGGGGTTAGGCTTTGCTATGGCCAGAGCTTTTTGCTGATTTTAGTGGCAAGTCCAAGACAAAAATTTAGAAAAAGTGCTAATATTAACGGCTGAAATTTTGAAAAAGCGCTTATTTGCGCTTTAATTTGAAAAAGCGCTAATTTAGAGAAAATCTACCTATATTTGCTGTTCCTCGATGCTACGTCTTGACCGAAATTAAGAAATATCGCTAGTGGGCGGTGTTGGAGGGGCCCTTTTTATGGCAAAAATTGAAAAAAGCGCTATAATAATTTCGTAAATAATAGATGGCTGAAATTGCGTAAAAGTGCTAATTCGCTTACGGCTAAAATTGGAGAAAAATCGGTAATATTGAAGGGTAAAAGTTGGAAAATGTGCCAGTTCAAGATTTCTCGTGGCAATCTCGCCAATTTGCGGCTAAAATTGAGGAAAAACGCTCGTTTGGTGCTGAAATGTTCGAAAAATGCTCTACATATGTATGGCTGAAATTGAGAAAAAGCGCTGATTGTTGCTAAAATTTGTGGTTGGTGCTTTATTGTTGTGGTTTATTGCTTTTTGCCCATTTTTGTGGATTAAAATATTTACAGCGAGATTCCGAAGCAATCGAGTGTGAGGGGAGGAAGTTCTGTTGAGTTCTACTCCCCCCCCCCCACCATCATCACGGGCTCGAATATTCTTTCGACGGCAGTGAGAACCACCCACGAGAGAGCGACGAGAATTGGTGTTTTGTTTGTGACTCGCTGATAAGGTTGGAGGTACGGGGCGGTCACGACTGTCTCCTCCCCCCTCCCACCGTCAGACTCATTTTTTCTGGCTCACAGATCGAAAAACCACTCTTCTGACCCTATAATTCGCTGTTTAGCTCAAAAATTGACCAATTCTGTCCTTGGACGAACACGATTCCCCCCGCCCAAGTCATTGAGTTGCTCTATTTAAACACAAGTTTGATCTCAGAATAGGGGAATTTCGACCACGAATTCATGTTTTTTGAGCTGAGCAATGGAAATTTTGACAACAGGGTAGCCAATTGACAGTCATTCATCACACAACTCGTGGTTTACATGACAAAAACCCGTGTAAAATGATCCAAAACCCTTCCGACGGACTGCCACAGCGCAACTAGCAGCGTTACGGCCCCACTGGTTTAGGAAGCATCACGTACTGTTAATGCACAGATAATTCTTATAATAGACATAAGAACAAAAACAAATTATAAGAACGATTAAACGACTTCGAAAAAGAAAAACTCTTATTATAAGCTCTAAATAGCACCTAGTTTCGCAGTTGGTGATATTCAAATCGGTGCATTCTCAGCGATTTCGCTTCCTTGTACGTTTTGCTACATTCGGTACAGCTGAAAATTCGTCCGCACTCCTTACGCTTGTGTTGGTCGTAGTTCTTTTTGTGCGTGAAATTCCGACCGCAGTCACATTTAAAGTTGTAACTTTTTATTCCTGTCGTCAATGAACAAAAAAAAAATAAATGAAAAAATTAGCAACGCGCGGATTAAACAGCCACACACACACACACACAATGGAACAAAAAAGCCTATTGGAAGCGCATCTCTTTTTTTTTATTTAATTTTATTACAGTTGCACCTAAATTTCGTTTCACAAAATTGTAGGGGATTCAGCCTTGAAGCCTCAGTCTCGAAATATTGCACTAAACAAGAAGAATAAGTGCCGAAATGGATGGAAAAAGGGGCGATTGGTTGGAGAGTTGTAAAGAGAGGGGGGGGGGCTTTTCACGTTTTCTCTTGAATGTCGCCGGTAAATTTACGCTGGTGACGAGTGAACAGATGCAATCTCAACGACACCTCATCTTTATACTTTTTCGAGCAGAAATGACAGAGGAAAACTCGTCCGCGCTCCACTTACATGTCTTTTATGGGTGAAGTTTCGACCGCAGTTACATTTAAAGTTGAATGTTTTCGCTCTGAGCTCTTGCCCTGTCGTAAATTCACAAAAAAATAATAATTAATAGATGGATAAAACACTAAAATTAAGTATAAGTTTAGACCGATAAACAAACTGCGTACCTAAACGGCCGTTAGGCCACCCGCGCTGACGTTACCATTTCTACCACCTAACAGGACACCGCTGGAGTGTAAAATGAAAAAATAACGACAAAACTTGGAATGATGCGTGAAGCGGGGGGGGGGGGGAGTCTTAGTTAGCTTCAGCCGACTCGTAGTGTCTTTCATTGACCGCTCGTCCTTGTAAGTTTTAAAGAGCACACGGGGCAGAGGTGAAAGTTCGCCCGCACACCAGCTTGTGTTTAACATAGTCGGCTTTGTGATTGTTGTTTCGGCCGCACTCGCACGTAAAATTGAAGAGTTTTTGTCCCCCTCCTGCATGCGAAAAAAAAAAAAAAACAATTAATCTAAAGTGGGTCGGTGGTGTGACACCGGAAAAGGGGAAGAGGGGGGGGGTGCGTCAAAGTCCTGTCCGACGCATTAGACGAACGCGACCGCAAGACAAAAGCAGTAAGACACTTTATAGCATCCGAAAATGCAGTTTTCCTGGATGAAGCGTGTTTTATTCGCTTTTAATGACTGGAAATTTACTGTGGTTGGAGCTCTGCTGTGGTTGGACTTTAGCTATGTTTGGACCTTGGCTGAAGTTCAAACTTCCCTGTGAAAGACCTTAGCCGTGATTGGATCTTAGCTGAGGTTGGACGATTGCTGTAGTTGAACCGATGGCTGTGTTTGGACCTTCATTGCAGTTGCACATTGCTGTGGTTTGGCCTTTGCTGTGGTTTGACTTTAGCTGTGGTTGGACCTTGGCTGTGGTTGGACCATTGCTGTGGTTTGGCCTTTGCTGTGGTTTGACTTTAGCTGTAGTTGGACCTTGGCTGTGGTTGGACCATTGCTGTGGTTTGGCCTTTGCTGTGGTTTGACTTTAGCTGTGGTTGGACCTTGGCCGTGGTTGGACCATTGCTGTAGTTTGGCCTTTGCTGTGGTTCGAGCTTTTCGTGGTTGGACCTTGGCTGTGGTTGGACCATTGCTGTAGTTTGGCCTTTGCTGTGGTTTGACTTTAGCTGTGGTTGGACCTTGGCTGTGGTTGGACCATTGCTGTGGTTTGGCCTTGGCTGTGGTTGGACCTTTGCTATGGTTCGACCTTTACTGTGGTTTTATCGTTTTTTTGGTTGGAGCCACGCTGTGGTTGGATCGGTTCCGAGCGACAGAGAAGCTCGAACCACGGGAGATGGTCCAACTAAAGCACGTCAACCACTGCAATGGTGGAAATCCCTAACCAAAGGTAAGGTCGAACCACAGTGAAGGTCGAACCACAGCCAAGGTCGAACCACAGCCAAGGTCAAACTACAGGCAAGGTCGAACCACGGCCAAGTTCGAACCACAGCCAAGGTCGAACCACAGCCAAGGTTCGAACCACAGCCAAGGTCGAACCACAGCCAAGGTCGAACCACAGCCAAGGACTAACCACAGCCAAATATCGAACCACAGCCAAGGTTCAAACACTGAAAAGGTACAACCACACAAACGTTCCAACCACCCCAGGTAGGATTGAACCACAGGCAAGGTCAAACCGCAGAAATGCTCCAACCACAAAATATCGACTGCTCAAAGTGTTTGATCTGACCTCCTGGATGTCCCTCATCCCATGGTGGTCGAAATAAGTGGCGAAAGCACCATGGAAATGGTGTATAGTTGGGGTGAATATTGTTAATTCAGTCAAAATATTAAGGAAACATTAATTTTATTATTAAAATGACTTAAAAGTTTAATTAGCTTTATTTATACAGTCCCAAATAACAAAAAAATAAATTAGGCCTTTAAAGGCTACGATCCGACGTCGAATTTAAAATCGAGCCGTTTCTGTAATTTAAAAAAAAAATAAAGAACTGATGGAAATAAGAAAATAATGGGTGGGGGGGAGGGCTGAAATTCCCCTCCATACCTGGTACATATAGTGATGGTACTCGTTGAAACACGGCTGTGGACAAAGCCCAGGCTCACCGTAGCAGTCCAAACAGAGAATGGCCACCTCTTTCCGTCGTCCTTTTGAATAGCAGACGCGACACCGTTTACGGATTTTCTCCCCTTTGACTCCAATTTTAAAGGTGGGCGCGTGCCGTTGACCACCTCCACCACTGTCCATGGCCGACGATTGTTGAGTCACTAGTGCAGCGGCAGCGTTGGTCTTCCACCCACCACTGGATGATGACGACGACGGTCGACACGCTTCGAATGGGAGAAATACGCCGCCTTTGTTGGGGTAACGGTTTTTCTGGCGCGACGACGCTGCTGTTTTGGTGGGTGGTGGGGGTTGAAGAGAGAAAAAAAAAAATGTAGCGAAAAAACAGTACGAGAAAATAATAAATATAATAATGTACGAAAGGTCAGGCGGTGGGTGTCAGGCGGAAGGGTTTGAGAGGTTAGGAAAGAGAAAGAAAGCCAAAAGGAGTAAGATCAAGGAATTGTCACATGTTAGCGATTCCTGTGACTCACACTGTGGACTCCATGCAAAAAGCACGAAAAAACAAAATCCCGATCCCATGAAATTCGTGTTTTCCAACATGAATAGCCACAGTAAATACCCACTTGTGCAATACACACATAAATTCGAAGAAAAGCCGTTGAAATTGTCCAAAACCTCCCACAGATCAACAATGCAAGTCGTGCACATGCTCGAAATGAAACAGTCGAACAGTAAACAATACAATTTTATATATTTTTTTTCTTTTTGCTTCGCTACAAGTTATTTTAGTTCCCATACAAAATTGTCACAATTTGACACCACTGTGCAGCAGAATAACGTGAGTTTTCAGCGTACGTTTAGTGGAAAAGTCTTTGAAACATTCCGGACATTTAAATTTGCGACCACATTCACGTTTAACATGGTAGACGTAATAGCGCAGCACAGTAAATTTCCTACCGCAGGGACATATTTTTGGATTGCGGGACATTTCTTGTTTTTCATTTATACCTGGAAAAGAAATGCGACAAATACGTTATTTATTTATAGAAAATTCCTTATAATTTAGACCCCTGCCATTCGTCCACCAACTCCCCACCCCACCCATCCGGATAACTTTTAGAATGAACGGTCAGTGTTTCAATGACGTCTTTAATTTAGTTACAAGCAAAACTAGTAGACACAATCATGAGCATGACAAATAATTTCATTGATTCAGTTTTACTTTTCCGTGCTTGTTATACACGTGAAGTACAACGTTTCTCCTGATGAACGCCTTGAAGGGACAATGCGGACAGGAAAATGCTGGTGACTTGCCGCATTCCCATTTTTTGTGCTTATAGTAGTAACTTTTGTCGCGAAACTGTTTACCGCAGTCGCAAACTCTAACGGCTGTAAGGACAATAATAAAAAAAAAAACTAGTGTCACACTTAAGGATAATTGAAAGTTCTTAAAGGTGACAGGGTCGGGGGAGGAAGAGAGAGAGAGAGTGTGAGAGGGGGGCACAAGCTTCAGCTGTCGAATAGTTCAGCTGACGATCTGTAGGTGCATTCGATGAATGTGTTTGGTTAGATTGCTTCGAATTCCAGTCTCTCGTGGACAGTAGGGACATTTGAACGACCGTCCGCACTCATTTCTCAAATGGTAGGAATAATGAGCCGAGTGTTGGAAACGTCGACCGCAGCTACAGGTGAACCTTTTGAACGGCCCTGTGAGGAGGTTCGCAAGAAAAAAAGCTTTAGAAAAAGGATGACAAACAAATACCCCTCCCTCCAGTCAATTCATTGCCAGCACCCAACCAACGCGTTTTTTCTTAAATAAATGAAACTCATTTTTTTTATTGTAACAATGATAACATCATTAAGTTTTCTTGTTTAACGGTAAAAATGGACAGAAGCCACGTGTTTCTTCAAAGAACTCTTTCTAGTGTAAACTTTTGAACAAATAACACAACCAAACCGCAGTCCGCACTCATATCTTTGATGAAAAGCAAGTGAAGAAACTTTAGTGTACTCTTTTCCACACTTCAAACAGCAGCGACCTAGAAAAAGAAACGGAGCCAAAATTACCAAAAGTTGAAAAATGCTTGCGCAATGATGCGCCAATGAGTGGCGCAAAAAAAAAAATGTTGACCCCCCCCCCCACCTCTTCACAAGCCCAATCATCCATCTGAGGGTTGTGGCATGTTTTGACCGCTCCCTGAAGTCCAAGGAAGAGGCTCAACGTAGGTAGACCTCGCTGGCCAACATCTGGAGACGACGAGAAAATCAGGCCACAACAACCTGGAAAACCTATTCGAAACGGATTTTCGAACAGACGAGCAACTAATTCCCTTCTCTCCCCCCCCCCCTGTGTTTTCGGTAATGTTATCCACTTTAGCCCGTTTGGCAGGACGATGGTTCAGGGGCAGGGGAGGGGTCTAAGAATTTTCCCGTGGACTATGACTGAACGTCGAAATCATCAGCCCTGAATTCCAAACGAAACGCCCCGACGATACGGTGTCGACCATAATTGCTCGTGCATCGTGGGGAGCAACGACAACGTGAAACCATCAGTTTTCGCCACTTTAAGGGAGCGATAACAGTGGCCCTTAAGGACACACTTGGCTAAGGCTGGCACCATTTTTTGAAAATGACAAAAAGCGAAATTAAACGCGCACTCCAACCAAAATCCTTAGGTCATTTAAAAAAACAAAAACAAAAAAACTTGTGGTTCGGACCTTTTTGAGGTTATAGGGCTTTTTTGTGGTTGGACCATTGCTGAGGTATTGTTGTTCGACCGTTTCTGTTGTTGGACCTGTTGCTGTGGTTGGACCATTGTTGTGGTCGAACCATTATAATGGTTGGACCTTTGTTGTGATTGATGGACGTTTCCAGTTATTCGACCTTTATTGTAATTGGACAGTTACCAAGGTTAATGGACCTTTTCTGTGGTTCGACCTTTGCAGTGGTTGGACCATTAATGTGGTTGGAGCGTTACTTTGGTTGGACCACTATTGTGGCTAGACCGGTGTTATGGTTAAAGGACCTTTGCTGTGATTGGACCGTTGCTGTTGTTAACGGACCATTGCTGTGGTTGGAGCGTTTGTATGGTTGGAGATGTGCACGGATCCCAACCACGGCACGTCTCCAATCACACAAACGCTCCAACCACAGAACTGCTCCATCCATAGATCGGCTCCAACTACAGAAAAGCTCCCAACCACAAAAGATCTCTAACCATAGCAAAGGTCGAACCACAGCAAAACTCCAACCACCGCAAAGGTCGAACCACACCCAAGGTTCAACTACAGAACTGCTCCAACCACAGAAAACCTCAAACTACTGAAAAGCTCGAACCCCAGCATTGGATTTTGGGCATCCGGCTTCAGGGCAAAACTACCGGCGATCGTACCTTGGAAAATCTTGATCCAATTTTGTCTTGTGAAGGATGAATCCGAGCTGTTATATTGCTGAAATGGCTTCTAGTGGGTCTGGAGGAGGGATGACCTTGTAATAGCTCTGCAGCAAACGCTGTTTCATAGTCATTTCCCCCTTTATCCAGCGATTCATAGGGCCCCAGAAAATGTTCTTGCGGCGTTGAAAACACCTCTGTTCTTTGGAAGGGGAGGAGGGGAGATTGGCAGAGAAAAGCTTTGCTTCTCTCTATGATTTTTGAGCAGGGAGAAGCGCTACACAAATTTTGGCCATCCTTTTTGACGTTGGGGGCCGGTCATACCCACGTAGAGACACCTTTCACGTCACAGGATGCTCCATCAAACTCTGGGGGAGTCACCCCAGTGGCAGTGGCAAAGTAATTTCTGTTTTGAGAGCCACCGACTATTTTGATAGAAATTACGGATACAATTTCACAATTTTTGCGTTGAAAAAATAAAATATAATTACAAAATGTGAGTTCGGGCGACATGTAGCCTAAGAGTATTCTTATAATGCGTTCGAAATTTACAGAGAGCGCAACGAAAAGAATACAATTTTCCGCACTCGAAATTCTTGTGAATTCTCAAACTTATTCCGTGTTCAAACGATTGCCCACACTGGCAGTTATGTACAACTAAAAAAAAAAAAAAAAGACCAAAAATTAGCAAATAAACACACACACACACAAAACATTTTTAAAAAAATCGGGAATTTACATTTCCGGTTGTCCTTCGCGTGTGATAAATTCATATGCTCCAATATGATGGCGTAAATATTCGTCTTGAAAGGGCAAAGCGTGCAAGAGAAATGATCAATATGACACTCCCATTGACGGTGATATTTTAAGCTTTCCCATTTTCTGAAATATTTGCCGCAGTCGCACGCGTGTAAACGCCCTTGAATAGGAAAGAAAGAAAGAAAAAAGATTTAGTAAAATATGAAGGCAAGTAAAACCACACAAATCAAAAACAAATGAACGTACAAGTAATAAAAAAAAAAAAAAAATTAAATGAGGGAACGTTTAAAAGAAACATTTTTTTTTTATTGCAGGTTTTCATTCAAGTGATTGCCATAAGTCGTTTTAAATAATTTGGGGTGGCGACGCATCGTGTGATATTTTAAATCGGACTGTCGATGTGATCTGTATGGGCACCCTGAGCATGCGTACCGCGGCTCTTTCCCGCACTCCCACCTCTGATGGTAAACCAACGAGCCTTGGTGTTTAAACGCCTTACCGCAGGAGCAGATTTTTCTCTCTGTAAACGATAAATAGTTCAGTTTTAGACGAAAAAAAAAAAAACAACAAAACAAGCAAACAAAAAACCATTGTCGATTCGGTGGTTGGGAGCTGAGAGCTAGAGAAACGCTTGAAAGAGAGAGAAAACAAACTCTGTTGCCGTTGTTTTTTATATAATTAGTAATTACGAGTCTCAATTAATTGCTCTTCTGCTTCACAAATTGTAAATTTTCAATTTCAGACGTATCCATAAAAATTAACTTTAAGATGTTGAGTGGCCACGTGAAGGTGTAGGGCGGATTTCTTTCGACTTCGATAGTCGCAAACGTTGCAGGCGAATTTCGGTTCGACGCCACAGACACGCTCGACGTGAGTCTTTAACGTGTAAAACGTTTTACACTCCTTTTCGCGTTTATATCAAACGTTTTTTTGGCTCTCTACGAGAATCAATGTACGGCAATTAAAAAAAGTAGGAGGGATAAAATGATGAGGAGGGAGGGGTGAAGAAAACAAAACAATACAGAATAATTGGAAGGAAATGAAAAAAAAGGCAACATTGATGGCGAAATAAATTAAATTTTGACGAAAACTTAAGAGTAGAAATAATTTTTATGACAAAAATATAACCGAGTGCTTCACAGAAACGGTAGGTACGTTATGATGCCGGTAACGAACGGGGACAGTTTAAGCGCCGTTCCTTGCGACGAGCAATCCTTTACCAAGCCACAAAACGCCATGTGTAAGTAGTTGAAACAAATGAATAAAGATGACGCATTTCACAGCATGTAATGACGGTTGGCCAAATGCGTCTTGAAGTTGGTCACCCGGTGACTTTTGTACGGGCAGAAGGAACACTGAAATCTGGGCTCCTTGCCGCACTCCCATTTTTGATGCGATCGCATGTCGTAGATATTTTTGTAGGACCGTCCGCATGCGCAGGGATACCTTTTCGGCGGACCTGTGTGGCATGAGGGGTGAGAAGGTTGGGGTGAGGGGAGGGGGGAAAATCGTTAAGACAATGAACAAACCAAAGGGCATTCGTCGATATGAGAAGTGTGCAACTACCTGTCGAATTTATCCAAGATGGACGGACGCCTGACAATGACCGCGCACGCCCATGGACCAACCAAGCCGAGCATCAATGAAAAAAAAAAGACACAGAGCCTCAAATATAAAGCGTTTATTAGAAATAACCGCGATAGTACAAAATAAAAAAAAAAAAACTATAAACCGGAGGTGAGCTTATGATGTCTACTGGCGACGTGGTACTTGACATCAGTCACTTTATGACTTCTGTAAGGGCAAAAATCACACCCATATCTTTTCTCCTTCCCACACTGCCACTTTTGGTGACTTTTGAAATCACTGGAATTTTTGTACGACTTTCCGCAGGCGCAAGAAAACCTTCTTTGTTGACCTTGAAAAGAACAGATACAGCGTTAGCCAAAAGAGCAGAGAAAAGATAGAAATGAACGCGTTTACATAGACGAAATAAACCAAAATTTTCTCTGTTCGAAACGTTTTTTTTTTTTTCAATTTACAGGACGCGAGTCAGAACCGTGGCGAATGGCCACGTGAAATTTGAAGTCGGACTTTCGGTGACTTTTATACGAACAAAACTGACAACGAAATCGTGGCTCTTTGCCGCACTCCCAACGTTCGTGCGATATCCAGTGGAATTTATTTTTGAACGTTTTACCGCATTTACACTGGTAACGTCCGCCTACAAAAAAAAAGAAAAAAAAGTGACCATTAGGGTGCAGGGTGTGAAATAAGAAAAATTCGGACATTTGGTGGACGGTTTTCGACCACCAGGCGGCACCACGGCCGGGAGCTTTGCGGCTTTGATCCTATGGAAGAAAACGCGAAGGATATGGGACTGTAGCGCAACAACTTTACTGGCATTCTAACGCTGGCACCATGCTAAATGATTACACGGATGGACAAATCAACCACAGCTCCCACGCCAACTATTGTAGGGGGGGGGGAGGAGAATAATTCGACGTAATAATTATTCGGTTCTTTATTATCTAGAAGCTACAAGATGCAGCCATGACGGTAATAAAATTAAGTAATAATTGCAACGAAACATTTTTCTTCTTCTAAGGTTAAGGAGAGTAATTGACAGAGCCGTGACGATTCGCCATGTGACACTTGAAGTCAGACTTACGGTGACTTTTATATGAGCACAACTGACAGCGAAATCTCCGCTCTTTGCCACATTCCCATCGCTGGTGCGACGTCCAGGTTGACTTGTTTTTGAACGTTTTACCGCAATTACACTGGAAACGCCCGCCTATAAAAAAAATTGATAAAAGACGAGTGAGGGGATGATTGGGGAAGGTTGGAATGAAGGGGAAGAGGGGAGAAAAACAAAAGTTAAAAAGTAAATTTGATCACAGAATTTGAATTTTTTCCAATACAAAAAATTGAAAAACTTGCCCAACAAATTCCTTCCGGACTTCGAGAATCCTAGAAGTCGACAAATATTTGCGTCAAATATTCAACCGTTCTTCTGACCTCGTCGACTCATCAAAGTTCATTGTCAAATTCTTCCACCCAAAATCAAACAGGTCAATCTCGGGTTTTCGGCCTAAGAACCTCTCATTTCGACCTTTGAGTGCACCAACAAGCGACTTTTTAACACAGCACGTACAAACGACCGACAAATTGACCTTGGGAGCGGACTAATTATCCTCAGAGTTTAGACGATTTGTCCTAGAAACGTACTCTTTTACTATACAAAAGGTATAGGTGAGGCTTCTGTTGTGGTTAGACCATTGCTGTGGTTGGACCTTTGCTGTGGTTGGACCTTTGCTGTGGTTGGACCTTAGCTATGGTTGGACATTTACCGTTGTTGGACCGTTGTTGTGGTTGGGCCTTCGCTGTGGTTTGACCTTGGCGTTGCTGTGGTTGGACCTTCACAGTGGTTGGACCTTTGCTGCAGTTGGACCTTTGAAGTAGTTGGACATTTGCTACGGTTGGATCTTTGGATTAGCTCTGACCACACAACTCTCAAACCACAGCAAAAGTCGAGCCACAAAATGGTTCCAACCACAGATCAGCTCCAGCCACAGCAAAGGTCCAACCCCAGCAAATGCCCACTAACCACAGCAAAGGTCCAGCGACAGGAAAGGTTCAATCACGGCAAAGGTCCAACTACAGCAAAGGTCCAATCATATTAAAAGTCCATCCACAGCAAAGGTCCAACCACAGCAATGGTCGAACCACAGCAAAGGTCTAACCACAGCAAAGCCCTAAACTACATCAAACATCCAACTACATCAATTCCCAATCTTAGCACGGCTCCAACTACACTAATACTTCTTCAACACAGAAAAGCTGAACACAAAAAATGATGAACCACAAACATAACGAAGCACAAAAATGTCGTGCTACAATACGCTCTGAACACGAAAATGACGGACTTCAAGATGCTCTAACCTCAAAAAGGGAGAGACAGTGAAGTGGCGTAACTATCAATTCACTCATATCGATAAACGGTTTCTATTTGATTTCTGTTTGTTTTTTCGGCTAAATAAATTAAACAAATAAAACAATAATAATTAAATAATAAAATTAATGAATAGATTAAAATCATTTGTGCCAAATTGTATGTACTGAACGGTGTATTGTTCATCTGACCCCAAAAACACATTTTTCTCGGGCGAAACAATCGAAATTGTGGTCCGAAATAGCCGAATAGACGAAAGCGTTATTTAATAGGACCACATTTTTTCAAGTTTCTACAGAAGTCCACCAGCTTTGAAGGGTTTGGGCGAGACCAACCTATGTCTCCAGACAATCAACTGTTTGGTTATTGTTGGTGGTGGTGGGGGGTCTTTCCTCCGGCGCCACTGAGCGGTGATGGAGGAACAAGAGTGCGCTTGTGTTCTACACCTTTAAAATAATATTTAATGTTTATTTCACTTGTTCACCGGCAGGGATGACAACATTCAAAGTTCTTGGGGGGGGGGGGGATCATTCAATAAACGCCTTATTGAAGGGGTCCAACAATAAATTGGGATAAAATATCACTTAAATTTGATAAACAGCTTTACAAAACATAATTAATAAACAAAAAACGTATAAAACTTATAATAGAAGTAATAAATTGTTTTCAAATGATAGTATTTAATTATAATTAACTCGTAATTAATCGTCGTCCGAAATAACTAACGTTATTGGTGATTCACGCTCTTCGGGTTCCAATTCGACATCAGTATAACAAACGTTGATATTTGATATTGCACCATTACCATTTTCTTGTTCTTCCACCGGCGTACTAGCAGTAGATTCCTTGCAAAAATGAACGGATTTTTCATGTTTAGACAATTCAGCGAGGCGCGTTGTTTTGAACGAGCACAGAACGCAACTCAATTCATCCGACTCCCATTTGCAACACTTTCTATGCTCGTCAAAGTCACGTTTCGACCCGAATCGCCGCTCGCAAGAACAGCTCAACGGACGTCGACGTTTTTTCCCATAGCGACCGCCGTTCTTTCTGTCAACGGTCGTTGACATTTCGGTCGTTCCATTTTCAACGATTTCCGTCGAATCGGCCATCGAGCTAGCGTCATTTTCACCGACGGTTGTCGACTCGTTGTCAGCAATTTCTGACTCTTCATCAGCGGCGACTGTTTCCTCTTCGTCGTCTACATTTAGCGTTCGTATGTCGTTAATTTGAGGAATGTTTTCTGTTTCCTCTGGATTTTGGTCGGAGTCATCCGTAAGAACGATTTCATTATCTTCTACAGATTCTTCCTCTTCGTCTAGATTAATTGTGGCTACATTACTATCATTCGAGCGATTCTCCCTCGTATTAAGGGCCATTCTCTTTAATTCTGCCTTTCTTGCTATCTGTAGGGCTTTCTTTTCGACTGAAAAATGAAGAAAATGGAGTTGAATGAGGTATACCTATAAAAATTGCATTAAAATGAGTCCACCCACAGTTCTTTTTATCGGACCGAGCCATTTCAATACAAAACGGTTTCGGAGGTTTCCTGATTCGTTTCTGGACGCGTTTCGTCGTGTTCTCATCCCCGTCGACCGGTTCCTGTTTGATTTTAACCGGAGGCACGGGCAAGCCGGCCTGTTTCGACGTTTCACCGCCGCCGTTGTTCTTGGCGGCGGCTGCAGCAGATGGCCGCGGCGGTCGTCTCACTTGTCCCGAGCGTAGTTTGTGACTCTTGGTGTGACGCACCAGGTGATCAACTCGACTCGTTTGATAATCGCATACGTCGCATTTGAACGGCTTTTCTTGAGGCGGCACATTCTTTTGACACTCCGATTTCAAGTGCTCTCTCAACACTTGTTTATCTCGGAAGACTCGCGCGCATTTGCAAATAAACCGCTCGACGATTCCCCTACCTGTGAAGAGAAAGAAAAATAAATAATTAGAAACAAAATTTAAATGCCCCCCTTATGCCCCCACCCAAAGTTGAATCCTTCGCTTTTTTTTTTTTGCTAAATTAATACAAAACAATTTCATTTGAATTTATTTCACGTACCGACAACCTTCCGAAAGTAAAAAAAAAACAAAAACAAACAAACAAACTTAAAACGTAATAAACAAATATACTTAGTCATAAATAATTATACAACCCGCAAAAAAATTAATTTAATACATTCAATCAATTAATAAGATTAGACATAAAACTAGTTGATAAATGTCGGAGCTCGTGTCGCTTTACGTGGTTTCTCCAGTGAGATTTGTAGGGACAGAAAGAGCAGGAAAATCTGGGCGGTTTGCCGCATTCGTAATTCAAGTGTGTGCTCAGACTACTTTGGTGCTTGTAGGTGCGTCCGCATGTGTTGCATACGCAATTGGCGTTCTCGTTAGTTCCTCCTGCGGGAGAAACACATTTTCAATAACGAAAAAAGCGGAAAAATTGATGTAAAAAAAATACGCACGAGAAGACGCCTGGCCACCCGACGTCACGCTCGTGACGACCACACCCGCCGTCTGTCGTTGAACACGTTTGACGACGTCACCCGCGTCACGTTGCTGACGCTGCTGCTGTTGTTGTTGTTGTTGTTGCTGTTGTTGTTGTCGTCTAGGAAAATGAGTCGCTTGATGACGCATCACCTCACGGTGATGCAATGATCTGAATGAGCAGAACGAGCATCGCTTGAAAGCCGACTCGGACAGGGCTGGCGACCCAACGGCCGGGCACTGGTTGTACGCACGATGCTCCCACAGTTCGGCCGTGTTGAAAAACAAAGTGCCGCACTGGCAGGCGTAAATCGGGTCTTCGCCATCTGTTCAAATTGGTTTGAGAGGTGGTGAGGGGGCGGGAGAGCGAAAAAGTAGACACATATTTTAGTACAAATCATAAAAAGTGGGGGAACGGAGAATTCACTTAGGAATGTGGTGCAACGATAATAAAAATAGTTTAAAAAAGAAGAAAAATAAAGAAAAAGAAGGAAGGAAACATAAAAAAATGCAATAAAATAAAGAAGAAACACAAAAATAAATAGAACATTTATTAAAACAAAATAAAAGAATTCAAACTTTGCACCCCACCAAAATGGGATGTTATTCCGGAAACCTGAAAAAATTATAAAAATGGTAGTAAAAAAAAACACACATTACTATCATAAACCACACAGAAAGCCTGATTAGAACGATTATTTTTCCCCATTTTATTTGTACTTGAGTATTTCAAAACAGTGATGTTTCTTTCTACAAGTGTCGTTGAAAAAGTTGAACAGAGAAATGCAGAAACAAATTAAATCACAATTAATATTTTCGTTAGGTGGGATTGATAAAGAGGCACAACATATTTTTTTTAAATAAAAAAGGAATTGCTCCATAAAAAAAGTTTTAAATTTGTTACATTAAAACATTTCCAGGGTTGCATCTTAACAAAAATAAGCGTCCGCCTCTTTTATATCGCTCAACCCTTTAAGAATGTCCTGATGTCGGCGAACAAAATGTCTCTTAAGGTTACTCTTCCAAAAACTACCGTACGAGCACAATTTACATTTAAATTCGCGGGTTAGAGACGACGCTTTCTTGTCCCCTCCTCCGACACCACCACCGCCACCACCACCTTTCGAATTTCCACAGGGAAGCCAAACGACCGGCGCACTCCAGTTGAGATCATCTTTAGTTGTTGTTGTTGTTTTTTTTTTCATTGTTATGATTATTGTGGTTTTATTTGTTTTTAAACATTATTAATGTTTTCATCAACAATTTGTTGTATGAGAAGATCGGGAGCGAAAACAGAGAAACAAAAAAAAAAAATATGTGAGGCCAGATAATGTTATAAAAAGTAAAAGAATTATAAAATAGTGATAAAGAAAGAGGAAGAAAGAAACAGGAAAAAAGTGAAAAGAAAGTTGAGAAAAGACTAATTAAAATTAAGGAGAATTCGTACCTTTTATTTACAAAATATATTTTAGTTTCGTATAATACAGATTTGTGAAATAAGCACAAGCGAAAAATATAGTGCAAGGCAATAGGTGGGGACAGGGGGGGGGGAGATTGCGCTTCATTCGATTCTCATTCACCAGACAAGCCAAAAGCGTCCTGAACATCCACGCGATGCCTTCGATAACGGTGACAGTTTACCATCCCGGAAATAATAATAGAGAAAACTGAGAAGGAGGGGATTCCAATTATGCAGAGAGGCGGATCCAAAATAAGTTAATTAAGACCCCCCCCCCATCATCCATATCGGTATTTTTAATCGCGGAATTACTCTGTTGAAGAAACGAACCCACGAAATTATTATACATATTTATATTCTTTTTAAGAGCAAAACCCGCCAAATTAGGTTTTCATCAGAAGTGGGAATGATATTTAAGCGCAAAATTAAATTTGTTTGTTTGTTTTTTTTTTTTCAACGGAATTGCTCTATAAGAAAAAGTTTAATTTCGAGGGTTGCATCTATCAAAAATAAGCGTTCACCTAGGACGTGAAAATCAGGTAAAATTGGGTTTTTGAAGAGTCAACCACACATAATTGGTTTCTTAAAAAGGTCCAAAATTGGTTTTTGGACGTGGGAACTAGGCGATTTGGGTTTTCGAAGAATCAACCCCATTGGTTTCTTAAAAGAGGCCAACTCGAAAAATTGGTTTTTAGACGTGGAAACCAGGCGAAATTTGGTTTTTTAAAGAGTCAACCCCACGAAATTGGTTTCGGAGGCCAACCCGCAAAATTGGTTTTTGGACGTGGAAACCAGGCGAAATTTGATTTTGGATGGGGGTCAACCCCACGCACTTGGTTTCTTAAAGAGGTCAACCCACAAAATTGGTTTATTAATGAGGACAACGCGCAATAGGCATGATGGTTTTTGGACGTGGAAGAAACCAGGCGAAATTGGGGTTTTTAAAAAGTCAAACCCACGAAATTGGTTTCGGAGGCAAACCTGCAAAATTGGTTTATGGACGTGAAACCAGGCGAAATTTGGTTTTTAATGAGTCGACCCCACGAAATTGGTTTCTTAAAGAGGCCAACCCACACAATTGATTTTTGGATGTGGAAAAAAGCCGAAATCGGTATCAGTGCGAACCCCCCCCCCCCACCCCGGAATTTGTTTTTTTCCAACAGCCACGGGCCCCCGAAAGTTGTTTTTTAGGCGTGGGAATCCCGCAAAATTGGTTTTTTGTACGTGTAAACCTCGCAAAATTGGTTCTATGAGCTTGGAATATTCGCGAAATTCATTTTTTAATGGAAGCGAAGCAGCAATATCGAGTTTTTTTTTCAGAATTTTATCACTATTTTGAAGAGCCCACCCCCGAGAGCTTGCTTTGTTCAAAGAGCAGAACCCATGAAATTGGGCTTATGGGCGTGCGAACCCCAAAACGTTTTTGCTCATTTTGTCGAGGAGCGAACCCCGCGACATTGGATTTAGGGCGTGTGAACTCCACGAAGCTGAGATTTTGGATTTTCGAACCCGCGAAATTGGGATTTTGGGTGTGTCAACCCCACGGAATTGGGTTTTTGGAGTGTGATGTCGCAAAATTGGACCTTTTGTGCGTAGGAACCTCGAAACCTTTTTTTTTTTTCACAAGTCGTAACCACGCTAATTAGTTTTTAAAGGCGGGCAACCCGCAAAAATTGGATTTTGGGCATGTGAACCCCGCGAAATTGGGTTTTTGGGTGAGTGGACCTCGCAAAATTGGTCCTTTTGAGACCCAAATTGCGAAATAGTCATTTCGGGCGTGGAAACCCCGAAACTTATTTTTTTCAGGAGTCAGACCCACACAAATTGTTTTTTTTTTTTTAAATAAATGAAACCCGCGAATTGGGTTTTTGGGCCTGAGAAACGCCGCGAAATTAGATTTTCGGGAGATTGAACCACACGAAATTGGACCTTTTGACCCCAATTGTGAAATTGGTCCTTTTGGGAGTTGGGAACCCGCGAAATTGGTTGGGGGGGGGAGTCGCGAAATCTGTCTGTTTCGGGTATCGGTAATCGATTCTTGCAACACCCCGTTATTGCGACATTATTCTATTAGAGGGGGGGGGGGAGCTCTAACCAGAGTTAGAGCGAATATTTGGGTCTAAAATGACTCCCTGGAAATCACCACCAAGCAGGGAAGGGGGAGGGGGAAGGGGGGAGGGAGGTTGTGTTGCTTGAGGCGAATTCTGGCCTACTGTTGGGCGGAGAGGGGGGGGAGAGACTGACAAATCAAATCGACAAAGTACAAAACCCAACCTCGACGAATATACAGTTTATTATTGATGAAAAATTGGATTGGAATGCGAACAGACGGATCTGCCCAGTGCCTGTCACCCCTCCCCCTACACCCACCACCACCGTGCCTTTGTACAGGGCCAGTCACGTTTACAATGCCGAGCAAGCTTTTTTTAATCCCTCCACCTTGCCACTTAAATCACGACCACCGCCGCCGATCGGAGTGCCAACGGTGAACGGTGTGGATGAATTTTACCACCTGAAAAGAGACGATAATATCAAAAATATGATACAAAACAACTTAATTCGAAATAAAAATAATACTTACAATCCCATTCGGGGGCTAGGGGGGAGGGAGTAGAAAATTGCTTAGTACAGAAAAGTGAAGATCGTCATTATTAAAAAAGAAGAAAAAAAAAAAAAAAAAAAAAAAAAAAAAACATACACGTTGTACATAATTGAAATACAAAATAAAATTTAGTTCTGAAGCGTATTGAGCAAATAAAAACAAAAATTCTATAACGAATTATTGAAAAAAAATCGAATTAAATTAATATTTAAACGGCTGCTTCTTTTTGTCAACGTGATGATTCAGAAAATGTGACTTTAAATTTGACTTATAATGTGACTTATAGTCGCACATTTCGCACAAAAACTGCGGGTCCCTACCGCATTTGTAACGTTTATGATGGCGGAGACTGTCGATATTGTTAAAACGCCGACCGCACGAACATATGAGTGAATTAGTCGAAGAACCTGGAAAGTAATTAAAGGGCAGTTTTACCTTAAATAAAACTAATTAAAAGTGAAATAAGGAAATGGAAAGAGCGATTAAAAGAATGTTGGAAGTAAAATTGAAGTTTCAGGACCCTCCCCCCTTTCACACACACAAACACGGTATTCCAGTTAAGCAGAAAGAGAGAAAAAAGTCGTTTATTACGGTGAAGTCAGAGTTAAAATGGCAGTTTAATTCCGCTATGTTTAGAAATTATATGCTCTTTGAGTTTGCTTTTCCAAAAGGTGTGAAACGTGTACTGGTCGCAATTACATTTCTGTTCTTGATTACATTGCCATTTCTTATGCCTGTAATAGTAGGATTTTGAATTGAAAATTTTACCGCATTCACAGCGGTGACTATCTGAAAAAAAAAAAAATAAATAAATAATGATAAGAAGGACTGGTCACATGTTTGATTGAGCGGAGTACCCCAGGGCAACGTACTTGAGCCAGTTTTATTCTAACGCGAAATTAATTTATTTCGTCTCTGGAATGAAGGAAAGCGGAGTACCTCAGGGTAACGTACTTGAGCCAGTTCTATTAAAGTATTTTTAACGCGAAATTAAGTTATTTCGTCTCTGGAATGAAGGAGGTCTGGGACAGTAGTACGGAGAAGTAGACTAGATCGGTGCAGCAACTTTTCTGAAAAGGGGGTGGGGAAACCTTTTCGTGGAGCTGCACCATGACCATTTTTACCATAAATATCCGGGAATTAGGTAAAAAACCGGACAATTCAGCTCCAACAACTCGACGACCGGAGAGGTTTTCACCGTAAGAAGGGCGTGCCTCATGATACTTGAAAAGATGGTAGCTTTTATTTCGAAACGGTCATAACTATAAACTAAGAAAATAATCAATAAATCTGGTAATCAACTTTTACAATGATTAAAACTGGGAAAGCGGATAAAATGTAACGGACAAAATAAAAAAAATAACGAAAACAAATTAAGAAAGAATAACAACACCGGGAGAAATCTCCTCTGGGGTGAAGTTTTTAGTCCCGTCCATTGTCTTGACCACACCGCCCAACAGGCGATTTTCCGTCTCACTTATGGCGTCCAGCCTATCGGTTTCCACCACCACTGTCACGGGTGACTCATTTATTTTCTGCGATTCACGCCTTACAGCTGCGTCCAAAGGTAGGCCCTGTGTGATTGAATAAAATGAGTTAATTTTTGTTTTTCTCGCATGAAACGAGAGGCTGTTCTCCCCTCAACCCTCCCTCGCTCTAAGACCTTTCTAGCGGAGGAGCATTTGTGGTGTTGCAACGTGCGCCGGTCACAGGCTCTGTCACATCTCATGCAGCGAAGAAAAGGGCTGTCCTTCTAAAATGAAAAAAAAAAAAAAAAAAATAGGCAATGTTTAACTTTTTAAAAAAAAACAAAAAACCCTTTAAAACAAAACTAACCGTCCGCCCATGTTTCATCATGAGATGCATGATTAAATTGGATCGTCTGACCGTACAAAATGAGCAAAAGGAGCACGTAAAATCTCCTTTTTCACAGGCTTCACGGTGCATGTTCAAAGGACGCATAAGAGAGAATCTTTGGCCACAAATGTCACAAGAATGGGGACGAGCTATTCCATTTTTTTTTTAAATAAAAAAAAATCGTTAAATTGGAGAACGCACGAAATTAGTAAAAAAACAAAAAAAAACTGAGACATACGTCGACCGCTTGTTATCGTATTGCTCTTCTCCATCAATTTATTGATTTCAACGGGTTTTATAGAGCCGACGGCGTCGTTTTCACACTTGATTTCCACCCTCTCTTCTTGATCGAATGAATCAAGTGGATCGGTCCGGCGAACTTCTCTCTGCTGAGGACGGCTCGTTTCAAGTTTACGTAGACTTTTGGAAATCTGTTGGCGTACATCGTATGCTCGTTGAAGAGGCTTTAAATTTTGTTTTGGACACACTTCTTTCAAACGTTTCTCGTCTGAGGTTGCACCTAATGTAAAACACACAAGAAATGGTGATTTGAAAACAATATGTAATAAATATAAATATAAAAAATATATGAGAACCTCGAAAAAGTGAAATCGGTGGGTACAGACTACACTAGATTCACGCGAGTTTTTTTTTAATAGCGAGAGGTTATATCGAGAGGGTTGAAAGGACATTATTTTCATTATAAGGCTCGTTTCACAAATTACGCCGTATCACGCGGCTCCCGCGTACAATCCGCGTATTGTACACGGGAGCCGCGTGATGCGTGGCTCCGCTTTCCCACGGAGCCGCACATAATACCGCGCGTGTTTGAAAGTATACGCGGCTTTGAACCGGCATCAAAAACCACGCCGCATGTGAAACCACCTGTGTATGAAAAAAAAACCGTCATTTAAGGCTTTCATTAGCGAATTAGAGAATTAGCGCTATTTCTACACTATATCCGCCAATTAGCGATTATGCTAAATTTAAACCGCTAATTAGCGATTTTATAAATTTTAGCCACGAATGAGCGCTTTCTGTCAATTTTAGCCGCAAGTAACGTTTTTCACAATTCTAGCCACAAATTCGGAAGCCGCGAATTGGCGTACTCTCAATTTTACCCATCAATTGGAATTTTGCATTGTATTTGCGAATTAGCGCTTTTTCTGCCCTTTAAACCACGAATTAGTAACTTTACCCCACTAATTAGCAATTTTTGTCAAAGCCCACCGTGAATTGGCGATTTTCTCAACTTTAGCCGCATATTTTGCGTTTTGCTCAATTTTAACTGTGAGTTGGTGACTTTTTCTTTTGGTATCCGCGAATTATCGTATTTCAAAACTTTAACGCGAAATTAGCCTCAATTAGCTCTGAATGTCATTTACGAATTAACAATTTATCTCGATTATCCCCTCGAATTGGCGTTCTTTCGGGCAATTCAACCGCGAATTAGTTATTTTTCTCAATTTCAGCCGCGAATTAGCGTTTTTTTTTACTTTTCAGCAGCGAATTATAGCAGTTTTTCTCAAGTTGAGTTGTGAGTTAAGAGTTACTCTTAGCCGGGCAAATTAATGCTTTCTCTCAATATTAGCCGGGAATTAGAGGTTTTTTTCATCATTATTCTAAACATTAGCTATTTTATTAGACTATTAGCTACAAACTAGCGCTTTATCTCAGTTTTAGCCTCAATGTTGCCTTCAGAAAACACAGATTTTAGGCGTAAATCAGCATTATGCTTAATTTTAGCCGCGAATTCAGCGTTTTTCTCAATTTTAGCCGTGAATTAGCGATTATCTTGACTTTCACAAGAATTAGTGATTATTTTCATTTGTCTCTGCGAGTTAACAGTTTTTTTTTTTTTTCAATTTCGTCCACGAAATTAGCCATTATTCCCCCATTTTAACCGCGAATCAACGCTTTTCCAGCACTCCATCGACAAATTAGTAATTTTCCTCAATTTTAGCCACGAAATAGCGTTTTTCTTGATTTCCCCGCTAATTAGCGATTTTTCTCAAAGCCCACCACGAATTAGCGCTTTTTCTCAATTTTAGCTGCAAAATAGCGAATTTTGTACTTTTCACCGGCAAATAATAGCGGTCCTAAGTGAGCGAAATTGTTTTTCTAGTGAGCATAACTTTCGTTTTTTAGTGGGCAAATCCAACGAAATTTCTCATTTTTTTGGAAAGCGAAACCCTCGATATGGACTTTTGTTACCAACATCCATGAAATTGCTGTTTTACAGGGCAAATTCTAAAAAATTACTCTATTTTTTAAAAAGCAAATCCGGTGAAATTGGTTGTTTTTTTTGCGATAAAAAACCATCAAATTGGTTCTATAGTAAGCTAAACATGTAAAATCATATTCAAAGTGAGAGATCAAGCAAAATGGATATAGTGCGCGACATTTTTTTGTTTTTGTTTTCATGCGGGCGAACCCCCCCGAAAATACTTTTTCGTAATGAGTAAAAATCTTGCCAAAGCAAGGCTCCTACCACAGCAAAAGTAAAATCACAGTGACGTTCCTACCACAGTAAAGTTCCGACAACAACCAAGGCCGAACCACAACCAATGGCCAATCATAGCAATGGTCGAACCACTGCCAAGGTCCAACCAAAAAAAGGTCAAACCACAGCTGAGGTCGAACCACAGCATAGGTCAAACCCGAATCCGAATAATGAATGATTGCAGCCTGTTTCAGTTAAAACTCCCCCCCCCCGCCCACCATATTGATTCTACCGTCGAAGTTTCCAGTTTCTCGAGAACGGGTGAAAGTCCGGTTGACGTAGCCCAAATTGCAATGTTGCGGAGAGAGAAAAAAAATCTATCCGGCCTGCAACTTTCATCATCATGCCAATGGAATTGCCAGTTTTTTGGGAAAATTCGATAGTTTTGGGGCGCAGAGTCGCTGTTTTTTGCGATTCTGGGGGCTTTGTCGCGGTCTCTCCCGGCTAAGACCAGTAACAAACGAGACGCAACCACCTGCGCCTTTGCTATTCCCTGGAGTTTTCGGCGCCTCGCCAATCGGATTCTGCAGCCCAATTACCAGGTTTTTGAGCTACATTCCAGTTTTTACGACACGTGTGGGGTGGGGGGGGGGGCTAGAACCCTATCGGTCTCCAGAGAGATGAACTTGATTCGAGGGAAGAAATGAGACAATTTAAGGACATGCGCACGCGCAGTGTTCACTCGTTTTAAAATCTGACCGAACGTTTACTTGAGTGTGTTGTAGTTGTCATCTGGTGGTTTGATGTTGAAGCGATCGGGCTTGCCGACCTAGGCTCCTCCTTTACTTCGTCAATTACGATCACTTCCGCATTGTTTGCTTGACGCCTAGTGGTCACTCCAATGGTACTTTCAACCTTCTCCACTTTGGGAGATACCGCTTTGGGAGGCGTCACTTTGGAAGGTGTCGTTTTGTGTGGTTGAGAAAGTTCTCGCCGTAACTGAATAAGATGAAAAAATTGTTTTAAATAAAATGGAATTTTTCCAACGATGAAATCTTCACCTTTTCTTCTCGTTCTCGCCTTCTGCGAGAACACTTCTTATAGTGTTTCCGGAAGTCTTTAGGCCGGAACGTTCTGAATAATCCACAGTCACAAACTTGAGGCATACGGCCGCATTCACGTAGCAAATGGTGTTTCATCGACTTGAAACATTTGTAACGTCTGTCACACTTTGGACAGCTGTACGGCTTGTCATCTATTGAGACGCCACCAAAATGAATGGACGGTAAATAAATAAATAAAATAAAAAGTGGGCGAGTGAAGTTTTCCAAGGCTCTCCACGGGCCCTTCCTCACTTACTTAGCGGTTGGGACGGACTGACGAAACGGTGCTTGGAACCTATGGGACACCAACAGTCAAATAAATTCTGGTAATTCTACCGCCCCTACTCACCAACCGAACCAACACGTACCTCGCGGTTGGGAACGAGTGACGATACGGTGCGCCAAATAGGAGATGTGACTACTCTCGTGTTCCAGAAACTCTCCCTCGTTCTTTGAGGTAAATTCACAAGCCGAACATTTTCGGAGACGAGTCGGGCGATTCTTTGTTCCAATGTTGATTTCGACGCAATCCCCAAGTTTCCCTACAAATGATAAGTGGAAGAGAAGGAGATAATTAGTACGGTGGTCTCAAACTGGAATAACCTAAATCTTAACGATATAAATGAAAATTATTCGACTAAGCGCAAGTGATCGTTCCAATTAATGAACCACAAAAAGAGTCTGAAATCAGAAAAAAATCATAATTATTTTCGAAATCAGTGGGTTTTGGACGAACTTACTGGTTATGATTCAAAAAGAACAGTCAATTAAAGAGCGGAAATAGTAACGAAAGCCATTACGAGATAAAAAATAAGTTTATTGTCACAAACACATGAAAAAAAAAAAAAAAAACTAAAGAAAACCATTTTGGAACAGTGTCGAACCGACAAAAACATGAGCGTGTTTAGATAACATGTGCCTTTTAAAATTAGTTTTCCAATAGGACTTGTAGTCGCAGATTTGGCACGCAAAGCAAGGATTGTTCCCACACTGCCATTTTTTGTGCTGTTGAAAATATCGCTTCGAGTTGAACACTTTGCCACAGTTGCAGGCCCATTGCGACGAGGCTGTTTGTAGGCGACGGAAATCACCAGAAAAAAAAAAACGGATAAAAAAAAGGGGAGGGAGAAGGAGAGAGTAAGAGAGATAAACAAGCGTTAGTTGGCTTTGGAACCAGAACAGTTATTCAAAAACAGGCTGTTTGCGGAGTCATAGTGCGCAGGGCTGCGCAGTCATAGTGCACACGCTCTTTAATTACTTATCAAGCTGAAAATAACAGACTGAAATGCAATACTTTGTATTAAATAATCGAATAATTCAACACCAACCAAATAAATATGAAATACAAAAATGTTTCAAAACGGCAGCCTATCCAGAAGCATCTTATGCCTGGTGGCCAAGTGTCGTTTCAAATGAGTTTTCCAATGAGTTTGATAATTGCACAGGTTGCACGAGAAGCTTTTCTCTTTGCCGCAACGCACTTTCTGGTGAACAGTCAAATAGGCTTTCGTGTTGAACTGTTTTCCGCAGGACAAGCACAGAAATGGCGGATACGTTGGTGTACCGGTGAGATCAACTGGAAAGAGGATTAAAGGGGTTTTAATCATTGGAAAAAACCAAAAAAAAATTGTGTTCGATGCCGAGGGAAGAGAGTGACTGAGAAAGAAGGTGGTTGGTGGTGCAAGGGGTGTGGGGTGGAGAAAACCCTCGCACCGAGACGTATTAGTTTCAAAGTGAGCCTGGTGCCGAAAATCAGAATTTTGGGAGTTTAATTTACAGTCTTCGTCGGAGCTGTGTTGTGACGGGTGGGGTGGGGGGGGGGCAAATCGGTGTCATACAGTCGAAAATAGTGTTTCTACGACGAAAATTCACAGTTTTCACACCGATGTCCCAGATTCTGAGGGTTGGGAGGACGTTTTTGCTTATTATTACTGGAAAAATTTCAATTTTATAGAGGCAAAAAATTGTCAGTTCTCGTGGTAAAAATTTCTGTTAAAATGGCCAAAATTGCCGAATTTTCTGAAAAAATTAACGATTAAAACAAAAAGCGGGCCTGGGGTTGAATTCCGCTACTGAAAATCCCACAATGCTAGCGAACTGAGACACGGAACACCGAGGTCTCAACCACCCCCACCCACTGCTCAAAGTCAGAAATTAGTCAAAAACTCACAGTATGAAAGGTGGATTTCTCCCCCCCCCCTGCAGAAACTAAACAGAAAATAATTTTGTCGGAAATCACAATATGGGCGCCCAAACTAAGGGCGCGAAACAAGCAGGCACTATGTACCATGTAGGCATTTTTAGGACGCGAGTAGCTAGTTGGGCAATTTTTTTCGGTGCAGCAAGTCTGATAAGGCATTTTAATGGCGCGAGTTGTCAGTGCAAGGTGCAAAAATGATCTATTTGGCTACTTTTAGAGCACGAATCGTTTACATTTTAGCCCATTTTAGAAGCACAAATGAAAGATTCGTCATTTACCGGTTCACGAATTAGCCAGTCAAACAATTTTATAGCGCGAGAATAGTCAGTATATCCAGTCCTTAGGGTGCGTGTAACAGACGCTGCGAGGGAGGACTGAAGGAAGGGGAAAGGGGGTGACGGCCCACGTTTGGTGCTCAAAGACCATTTCGTCATTTTAACACCATCTGTAGCCTCTGTAGGGCACAAATGATCAGTTTGGTCATTTTTAGAGAGTGAAACGTGAATTACCAGTACGATTATGCAATTTCTAGGGCCTGAATAGTCAGTTTTGCTATTTTAAGGGCACGGAATCATCAATTTATAGACATTTTCACGGCGTCAATGCTCAGTTTGGCCATTTTTGACGCAGCAAATAGTCGGTTTTGCCATTTTTAGAACGGAAATCATTCTGTTTAGGCTTTTTCAAAGCGCAAATAGCCAGATATACTGTTTTATACGTCATTTTTTTTTTGGCGTGAATAGCCAGGCTGGCCATTTTCACGGCGCCAACTGTCAATGTGGCCACTTATAGAGCTTGAATGTACTCACAAATCGGTTGTTCACGTCTTGATAGGCGAAATGATAGCCTCCCAAATCTCTAAATACGCCACGAACAGGTAGGTGTGTGTGCGGGTAAGTTGGAGCAAACCGAGACATGAGTGAAATCGTTTGTTTAGCGGCATATTCTGTAGAATCATCGTTTTTTTTAGCTAAAAATATTCGTTTGTTTAGCTTCACGGCTTGCTCTGTTCACCACGTGTGTGTGCCTTCAAGCAGCCGGACACACATGTGTGAAATTGTTTGTTTTGCGCTATTTCTGTCGAAACGTCGTTTGTTTAGCCTCCCAAATCACTAAATATGTTGAGAACAAGTTAGTGTACGGGTAAGTTCCCACAACCCGTCAAACATGTGCAAAATCGTTTGTTTGGCGGCATATTCTGTCGGTACGTCCGCGTCGGTCGTTTGTTTACGCTTCTTTAGCCTCCCGACTAGATCTGTTCGCCACGAACACTGGCTGCGTGTAAGCCCAAATTCAAGATTCGGGAGCCTAATAAAACGGAAGCTTTGGGTCAAACAAACGTAAACAAATGACGTTCCAACAGAGTACGCCTCTGAAAGAACGACTGTTTCAATGTGCGCGGCGGGCTGCGTGAATTTGTAGCCACAAAAAAAAACGCATTCGATTCGCATTCGCGATTCGAGAAGCTAAACAAACGAATTGTTTGGCTAAACAAATTGAAACAAACGACGTTCTGACAGAATATGCCGCTAACAGACGATTTCGTACATGTGAAGGGTTGCGAGGAAGTTGTTCGTGGCATGTTTAGTGATTTGAGAGGCTGCACAAACGAAGATGTTTGCTAAACAAAGAGTCAAAAACAAACTCTACCGACCATATTAATTGAATTTTTTGAAAAGTTACAAAATTAGCGACTAAGATGAGCAACAAAAACAATTTTTCAATAAATTATAGTAAAATTGTTTTTGTTGCCCGACATGGTCGCTAATTTTACAATTTTTCACACAAAAAAGTGAACAAACGACGTTATGACAGAAAATGCCGCTAAACAAACGATTTCGCACATTTATTGAATTGAGGCGTACACACTCAGGTGTTCGTGGCGAACAGAACTAGTTGGGAGGTTAGATCGAATTGTTTGGCTAAACAGACGATGTTCCGGCAAAAATATGCCGCTAAACAAACAATTTTGTACATGTGAAGGGTTGCGGGAAGTTATTCGTGACACATTTAGTGACTTGAGAGGCTAAACAAACAAAGGTTTTGGCTAAACAGACGTAAACAAACAAAGTTCCAACAGAATATACCGCTAAACAAACGATTTTGCTCATTTGCAAATTAAGTGATAATACATAAAGGAGGCTAAACAAAGTAACAGTTTGTCTAAACAAACAGTTTTATGACAGTATGCCAATAAACGAACGATTTCGTTCATATGTCGACCTCCTTGAATTTAGGCGCACACACACACACACAAGTTTCACATTTTCCAAAAATGTTTTTTTCGATGAGGCATATCAATCCTTCCACGTAAAAAAATAAATAAAAATTGAAAACCCTTCATAGCCCAGGAAAATTAGTGCAAAAAATGGCACAAGCCCCTAAAAATTGCTCGAGAGCTGGAAATCGTTTTAATCCCTCCTAGAGGTCCCGAATAATAAATTTATGAGTTTGCGATGGCTTCTAGATTGTGCTTTAGATTTGAGAGCCTAATAACCGCTCAATTTTCGCAGTTTTTTTTTTTTTTTTTTCAGTTTTTCACGTGTAACTCGAAAAGTACGCATCCTACATAAAATGCCACTATTTCCACTTTCAAAGAGCATTAAATTCCGCGTTGAATGCCGTTTGAGACATTGGAAAACATATGCAGTTTTCACCATCTTCTCTAAGAAGTTGACAACCCTCAACTTTCATCACGTGTAGGTTGAAAATGACTGCTATGATTGTAAATTGTTATAGGACCAATGTTGTAGAAAATGTAATTCTTAATCGGATGGTTCTCGAAGTTTCAAATTCGCCTACCATACGATCGCTTAACTGGCAATTACGCTCAGGCAGATCTTGCGAGCCCATCACGGTCCATCATTGGGACCGGCTGCTGTACCATTAACCTACTGCTTCCTACGTCGGTGGGCATTTATTATAATACCGTCCTTGTGTCACTGTTACCAGAGATTTTGTGAATCAGGGAATCACGTGATTACCTCAATCCCTCGTGAATAACGTTATTTCCGTTAATGCGTAACTCGGTCAGTCAATGTTGTTTAACTTGGCATCGTTCCATATGGAATTCACGATGTCTATTTATTCACGTGAATTACTGCTAGGGATTAACATGAATGCCTAGGAAATGTGTTGTGTACAAATATCCCTGAACTCTTCAGGAAATAACGTTATTTAATAGAAAATCACGTTATTCCCTACTATGTGCAATCATTCACGTGATTCCCGAGTAATTCTCGTGATTCCCTGATTCACGACATTCCCGGTGACTATAGGTCTGTTCCAGCAAGGTGTTTGGACATGTTCTGAGCAGAGTGGCCATGGGACCAGCCAATAAAATTTAAGTCGATTACTTTTTGTTACATTGTTACATGAAACAGAGTTGTAGTACTCAATAGTGCAAGTTTGCCACCCGATCTTATAGAAGTAGGCACCGCTTGCACCGTTGGCCAGTGATGAAATAAAAAGGAATATTGGACAAAGAATACGCACGGGGAAATGAAAGATCTGAAATTCTACACATTGCCCAATCGCTATTTGGCATTCTACAAAATGCCCGGGCCATTTGAAGAATGTGAGTGAATTATATACACTGACCAAATAAGCCGGGAATTGTATAGAAGGCCCTGGGCATTGTACAATAGAGCCCAAGGTATACACATTGCCCGTAACATATGTATACATACATGTATGTACACTGTTGTTCTGCTAGCGATTTCTATTCAACACACTACACAAGTGTAGTGCAGCGTACTCTCCATAAACATTTGTTTCAATTCAGAGAGAACGGGTGGAAAAACTTACACCACACGAGTGTATAGCATTGAATGGAAAACGCCATTATGATTTCTGGAATCTCATTAATGATTGATCGGGGTCTATAACAACCCACGTGATCAGGGGGGGTGATTCTGTAACTTGAAAAATTTACGTGTCGTAACTGGGAAGGAGGAGGAGAGGATGTACCCCGTTGCCTTGGGTTTTCCATACATTTGTTAAGAATTTATTATTTTTTTCTTCGAGACCACACGTTCTCGCGTGAAAATTCCGCAGTTTAATTCACTAGGTATCGTAAAAACCATGACAACGAGGTACCTCCCCTCGCCCTTCTTCCATTTTACCACACGTAAATTTTGCAAGTTACAGAATCACCCCCCAGATATTGACAAAATGATTATGAGTAAAGGCCGGATTATATGCAAGTGCATATTTGCATATTTATACGTGTAGGCCGGATTTTATGCAAATGCATATTTTGCATACCTATGCAATTGCATATTTAGATGATTTTTCCTAATGTTTCTTCTATTATGATGCATATTTTGGCACTTTTTACTGAGAAAATACAGGAATATGCAAGAAAAAGAAAGGAAAGCAGTTCTAAAAAATATATTCTCAAGTCAATGAGCCCAGGAAGGTGAAGCTCGCCCTCTCTCAACTCAATGGTAAGGACTCAACAGCCTGGTTCTACAACGGCCACTTCGGCGCAATCAAAAGCGTGTTCATGGATTTATAGAAGGCAGATTCGGCCCTGTAAACCAAGTGAATCCACCGCCTTTTTGGGCTATAGATAGGGCTGGGCTTCTCGACAGTAAATCCACTTCTATTCGCATACAATTTTATCAATATTCTTACCCCAAGATGGACGATGCGTTCACTACAACTAGTCAATTATACAGTTGCCTTACCCTGGCATCTGTTTGGCTCCAAATCCAAGAGGATATTTCCTACTTTTCAGTGCATTTTTCCGTATTTTTTATGCATATTTCGAGGAATAATGTGCATACTTGCATGCATATATTCATCATTTTTATTTGCATATAATCCGATCTCTAATTATGGGTTTCAAATCATGAGTTTCAATGAGTTTATTACATTCCCTTTTACTTTAAAAATGCTAGAAAGTGATAAGTTTCGAGTTCACGCGACGATTCCTGCGTTGGGCTGCCTTAGCAAAAATTATGCACTACGACCTTATTTGGTTTAAAATTCATAACTCAGCACTGAATTGAGACAATTTAAAATTCGGTCACGAATTAAATTGTCTACAACTTTGGTCTTATGACATTTTTCAATCGGAACAGTCATTTTCAACCTACAGGCGTTGAAAGTTGAGGGTTGTCAACTTTTTAGAGAAGATGGTGAAAATTCCATATGTTTGACTGGCAATTGCGACATAATGTATCAACCGATTCTAATGTCTCAAACGGCATTCAACGCGGAATTTAATGCTTTTTGAAAGTGGAAATAGTGGTATTTTATGTAGGATGCGTACGTTTCGAGTTACACGTGAACAACTGAAAAAACTGGGAAAATTGAGCGGTTATTAGGCTGTGAAATCTAAAGCATAACCTAAAAACCGTCGCAAACTCATAAATGTGTTATTTAGGACCTCTAAAGCTGCGTATACACTTGCAAGCCGGGCCTGAGCCGAGCGGCTCTAAACTGGCTCGAAGTGTGTTTTTGTTACGACGAGCACGTTTTGAGCGGCTCACGAGCCGCTCGTACTAGGCTCCATCTCCTGTCGGTTTTTCATTCAACATCAAAGGAATTGCTTCGTCAAGTTGGGACGGGCTTTTAGTAAGGCTCAGAGCGCGCTCGAGACAAAAGGGAGAAGCGGGGGCATTTCTTTGAGGGGAACTTTGTCAGTTACCCGGTTTATTTGTTTTTCTCTGCTTTCACCATTATCGTTGTCGTCGTCGTAATGGAATGGTCAGAGGAAAGGCAAATTTCTCTAATTGAGGCCTACAAAAACCATCCCAATTTATGGGACCCGCGACTCTGTCAGAACTACCACTGAGAAATAATAAATACACTTCATATACGGCAGCTCTCGGCTCGTCCCATGCTCACAGTTTTCCCCCGGCTCGAGAGAAACAACATTTCAGCGAGCGTGCTCTGAACATGCTCAGAGCACGCTCGGAGCCTCCAACTCAGAACAGGCTCGGCTCGCAAGTGAATACGCAGCTTAAGAGGGATTAAAACGATTTCCAGCTCTCTAGCAATTTGTAGGGCTAGAGCACTAATTTTCCTTGGCTATCAGAATTTTTTTATTTCTTAACAAAATTTGAAATCCCACCAAAACGAACATTTTCCGCAACGTAATATCCCTTGTATCCTTGTATTCTCTGTCCTTTTCATGCCTCTAAATAGCTCATCTGTTTATTCTCCATTATTTTATTACTGGAGAGCTCTAGAAGAAAATAAGGCAAAGAAATACAACAAACAGCTCTCCGATAGCAACGTTACAGGCGAATTTTTTTTTTTTTTTTGGACGCCGCATATATGACACAAACATGCTACAAAAATAGCTGGCGTGTTTGAAATGACCTAAAACTTCAAAAATCGCGTATTTATTAACAGTTGGGGTATTTTACGAACGGATCACGATTTATGCTCTATTTTAAGGTAAATGAACGTTAAAGAATAGATTTATGTATTCGTCATTGTTGGGCTAAATAAATGTAACAAACGACGGTCGGACCGAACATGCCACTAAACAAACGATTTTGTACATGTGGCAGGACCTTGTTCGTGGCATATTAACTCCGTTCGTTTCAGTCCCGGACTACTCCGAACATCACGAGATTCTGTAACCTCACGGGTTATCATGTGGAATAACAGGGAAAAAAATGATAAAAGGTAAGTACTTTCAGGGCTGCTAGTGCAGCTCCGGACTACAAACGAACGGAGCCATTTAGTGAATTGAGAGGCTAAACGAACGAAGCTTCTGGCTAAACAAACGAAAACAAACGACGTTCAAACAGAATGTACTCCTAGACAAACTATTTTGCTCATGCGTCAGGTTCGCGGCAAAAGTGATATGGGAGGCTAAACAAACGAATTGTTTTAGCTATACAGACGTAAACAAACGACGTTCTGACAGAATTTGCCGCTAAACGTAAAGATTGGCCGCGCACGCTTGTTCGCGGTAAATTTCGTGACTTGGGAGGCTAAACAAACGAATATTTTTGCTAAACAAACGATATTGTGTCTCGCTAGCTCGTTCAACAAACGATCCCCGCTCATGTTGTGGCGGTTAGTGTGAACTTAGCCGTACGCATAAGGTTTGTTAAAATATCGAAGTTAAAAGCACGAAGTTAGCCGCACCCAAGTTTCTTTGTGGTTTAAATGGATTGAAAGGTTAAACAAACGAAATTTTCGGCTAAATAAACGATTCTAAGACCAGAAATGATGTTAAACAAACGATTTCATCCATGGGTCGAGTTATGTGAACTTGGCCAAACGATTTTAAGACTAGAAATGGGGCTAAGCAAACTATTTCATTTAAGGGGTATTATTGGGTAGGGGAAGCGTGAAAAGCTATAGCCGAACCCAAGTTTGTTATTCAAAGTGCGTGAAAGGCTAAACCATCAAACATTTTGGCTAAAAATCGTAAACAAACGAATAGGACCGTGTTCACGGTCAGGTTCACAATGTGTATCCTCGAAACGGATTTATGAATGAGTCAATAGCGCGAAATGTTGTTTTAGTAACCGCGAAAGTCCCAAGATCGCTTTTTCGAGAGGGGGGGGGGGAGGCAAGCCCGTCCCCGGCGAAACTCATTTAAAATGAGACAGTTACACGAAATTTCATTTTTCGGACCGTCAGTCCCGTCAAATTTGGTTTTTGAACGCGAGCCAACCCCCAAAAATTGATTTTCGCACACCGGCCGTTCTACTGGGTGACTGGTCCGTGCCCAAAGAAGGCTTGGATAGGGGGGGAAGAGGATGGGGGGGGGCACAACGTTACACGACTGGGAGGGGGGAAGGCGAGTAAAACTCACGAATGCCGTGGTTATTTTAAATGTTGGCCACGTGTGAAATTCTGAAGCAATCTTCGCAGGAAAAAAAAAACCTTTGAAAACACAATACAGATTAAATTATAAAGGGTAATTGATGAGTTAACAATAAAAAAAGAACGCAACGAAAAAATCATGAAATTAAATGTAATTAATTATTATACAACATCTAACAAGTCCGAGTGTTTTTTGAACATATGAACCCTCAATTCCTTCCGCCAGTAGCTTTTATACTGGCAAAAGTCACACTGAAATCTAGGCCCTTTATTACAATAGACGCTCTTGTGTGTGCTCAAATTCCGACGATGTTTGAAAACTCGAAAGCAAACGTCGCAAAAGTATCCTGCAAGAACTGTACAAAAAGAAAAGCATTAAAAAACAAAAACAAAAGGGTGCCGAAAAGGTAAACAATTTTAGTTGTTTTTTTTTTACTAATTCCTAAAAGGGAGTGCTAGTCAAACGTAAGACACTCAAGTCTTAGCCAGCTAAAGTACAGATCATCATCAAACTCTGACTGTTTTGTTCCTAGAAAGAAAAAAAAATTGCGGTTTTATTGTTATAAATCACAAATTGTGTCTCAAAACAGAAGAAGAGGGGCGGGAAAGAGAGTGATTTAAGAACAAATCACAAGAGAATGTACGAAAAAAAAAATGACAAAAATCAATCTGAACAGAATAATTTTTTATGGACAGTGTAGTAGTGCTGTTTAATACGATTCTTGGTGTGAGTTTTATACGAGCAATCGGGACAGTGAAATCGCGGCTCTTGTTGACAGATCCATTTTTTATGCGTGGAATAGTGAGTCTTGTATTTGAACGATTTACCGCACGTAGGACAAATCAATCTGCCTGGAAAAGATACAATTATACGCCAGTAAAAAAAAATTTAAAAATGACAATTTTAGAGAGAAATAAAATATTTCTAGAAGTAGATAACACTTCAATAGTATTTATATATTGTATAAACATGTATATTTACAATATTTTCATTTAATAATTAAATTATGTGGTCACACAAACAATATATTACAACAAGAAAGAATTTACAAACTCCTGGGGCGGTTTTTTCAAATCAGCCAAAACGTTATGTTTCCGAAAAAGATGAGCCTTCAATTGAACCTTTTGGTGAGCCTTGTAGGGACAAAGAAGACACGAAAATCTCGGCTCCTTTTTGCACACCCACTTTCGGTGAGTCGAAAAATTTGTTATGTGTCGAAAAGCTTTTCCACAGTCATGACACTTGTAACCTGAAAATCGTTCGATCAGAATTTGAAAAACAAATCAACCGAAAGACGATTCCATAGTAACACATTGCGGGAGTGGGGGGGGGGTGGTACAGTTTTTAATTTTATTCGTCGAGTCCGGCGGTCGTAATTTCGACGACAGCCTCCGGATGTTTCCTGTATATATGACACTGAAGGGACTCCTTCCTGTGACTTCTGAACACACAGCAGGGACAGGAAAATCTGGGCGGCTTCCCGCACTCTCTGTTGTGTCTGTTTAAATTGTTCAAATGAGAGAATGATTTTGAGCACTGGAAACAAATATAACGCCCTGAAACGAAAAGAAAAAAACATATTTTTTTGTGGTAAGATTTCAAGAAACTACAAATAAAACCACGTCGAGCTCTTAAAACTAAAGACGTAAAGGAGTCGAAAAAACGAACAGACGATTTAAATATAAAACGTGTTAAAATTTATTAAAAATTCACTTGTACAGAAAATACATTCATCAATAAAAAACGTTAGATTTACCCTAAATATGAACATTATGTTGAATTCGAGAGTGGGCTTTAAGGGAAGCATAATATGACGCCATATATGGACACACTCTACACCGATACATTTTCTCAACAGGTTTTCTTTCCAATGTCTGCAACTGTTTAACTCGAACTGAAATGAAAAACAAAAAAAAAACAAAACAAAAGACGATTAAACTAAACCTCGCGGTTGCCCGTTGAAAATGAGGGGTGGGGGAGCTACTATTAAGTCAGTTTGATTATCGAGGCAAATTATAAGGCCCTGTTATAAGGACTTGTAAAGGAAACAAAACTCGTGTAAAATAACAAAATCCAACAAAAAAATTGCGTATAATGTTCATTATAATAAAACAACAACTGAAATACTTACAAAATAAACAAAGGACAATTTTCACTGTTCATTATCACACATAAAACAAAAAGTCACGTTATTCACTTTGAAGGTCTCGTTTCAACGTGGGCTGAAATAAAAGTGAAATTTAAAGCCGGGAACGAGCGATTATCACTCGAAACCCAGTCAAACACACACGTCTCTCATTAATTTTGACTCCCACACTCTTTTTATATTTAGTTAAAGAGATTTAGTAAGTATATAAGACTAGACGTAATTAATGTAAATGCACTGTGAGACCCTGTTGCGGCAATGAATTCATTAGTTACGTGTATGAATGAATAAAAATAAGAGTGACTGTCACTCAATCGTTAGTAAAAAAAAAACACTACCCCCCTCCACTACTATTAAACGATGATAATTCGAGTTTTATTTAAGTAAAAAATTGTCCATTAAACTTTGTAAGAATTAATTATCCCCTGAACCAAATTTGTTGCAGTCTTAGTATTAATGTTGTACTATAGACTAAGGCATGCAGAAAAAATAATAAAAACATACACACAAGCGGAGGAAGAGCGTCAAGATGTGACAGAGCCGCGTCAAAGGGCTCAATGACGTGAAGGTGCATACTGTGGAGAGGGGGGGGGAGGCTTGAGGGATTTGACGGTCAACGTGTGAAACAGCCACGAGGTGACCGGCATGAAAGACGCCTGGGAGAATTTGTCACGTTCTGCGATGAGAAATCTACGCGGGGGAGGGGGGGGGGGCTAACCACAAAACGATTGAACCCCCAAAAAACTTGAACCTAAAAGAAATCGAACCACAAAAGGCTGGAACCGAAAAAAAAAAAATCGAACCACAAAAAGCTGTAACCACTGAAAGTTCTGACAACAACAAAAATCTGGCCACAAAAAGATCTGACCACAGAAAACTGCAACCACAAAATGACCTAACCACAAAAATATTAGATCACAAAAAAGCAGGGACTCCACAGAAAGGTCTAACCACAAAAAGCCCTTGCCTCGAAAAGCTCCAACCACAGAAAGTTCCAACCACAAGAAGCACAAACCACAATATGCCCTAACCACAAGAAGGCCTAACATCAACAAGATCAAACCACGATAATCTTGAACCCCAAAAATTTCGAATCATAGACGGCTGAAACTATACAAGCTTTAACCACGAAAAATCGAACCACAAAAGGCCTCTAACCACAAAAAGCTGTAACCATAGAAAGTTCTAGCAACAAAAAGCTCTGACTACAAAAGAACTGACCATGAAAACGAAAACCTCAAAGCACAGAAAACTGAAACCACAAAAAGCTCCAACAGCAAAAAACCCTGACCACAAAGCAAGCTCTAACCACAAAATGCTCAGACCACAAGAAGGTCTAACCTCAAATAGATCAAAACCCAAAAATTCGAACCATAGACAGCTGCGCAGCCACAAAAACACTAACCACAAAAAGCTCGAACTTCAATGAGTTATAACCGCAAAATGCTTAAAACTCACCACAAACATCTAGAACCCCAAAAATTTCGAAGTGCAGCCACAAAAAGCACCAACCACAAAAAGCTTCAACAGCAAAAAACCGTGACCACAAAAAGCGTGAACTCCAGAAAGCCCAAACCACAAAATTCTCTGACCACATAAATGTCTAATCTCAACAAGGTCGAACCACAAGATTTTATGAACCCCAGAAAGCTCGTTCCACAGCAAGTCTACCCTCCAAAACTGCAAGACCAGGTTCTCAACAACGGTAGCTGTTGTCAAACGGCCACTCTGAAAACACTCAGCGTGTACCCATGAGCGTGAAGGTGAACGTTTTACAGAGGTGCAAGTAGGCGATCGGATTGCGCTCTGAGAAGAGCGGATTTCCCCGCTCCGTTGTGACGGAGCAGGACGGATCGTCGCTCCATCGGGAGTGGTTGGTATAAAGGGTTAGGGGGGAAAAACCATGACAACAATAATATTAGACCACAGAAATCATGAACTCCAGAAAGCTCTAACCACAAGATGCCCTGCCCACAAAAGGCTCCAGCCTCAGAAAACTACAAGCACAAAATGCCCTAACCACAACAAGCTCCAACACGGAAAACCCCCGACCACAAAAAGCTCTGAACACAAAAATATTAGACTACAATAAGCATGGTCCAGAAAGCTCTAACCACAGAAAGTCCTAGCCACAAAAAGCTCTAACCACCAAATGCCCTGCCCACAAGAAAGTCTAACTTCGACAAGATCGAACCACAAAAATCTTGAACCCCAAAAAGTTCGAGCCACAGACAGCTGCAACCACAAAAAGCTTCAACAACAAAAAGTACCTACTCACCACAAGAAACTTCCTGAGGCTTCCTTGCCTAAAACAGGGAGAACCATTAATTTTTAAGCTGCGCAGAGAGGATGGAGGGGAGGCTACGGTGCATGTTTTGCCACCGCTGAGTCTGTTATTCCTAGACTAAACACCTGATTTTGGGTCTATAGTTAGTTTTTAGCGTCCGATTTAGCAATTTCGAATCCAAAATTTCAACTTGTAACCTGTAATTTAGCTAAAACCGAGAAATAATATACAAAGGCCACTTATCCAAAGACACAACTAGCGAATCACCCACGAAGTTTCTCAATTTTGACTGCTAATTAGCGATTTTTCCTCAAATTCAGCCGAGAAACTTGCCCCTCAAAAACAGCACAATAGGTAATAGGCTTTCTCAATTTCTGCCGCGTGAGGACGACCTCTAGAAACTCGCGCGAAATTTCAGCCGCGAACGACCATCTTCCTAAATTTTAGCCGCGAGTCACGTTTTTCTCAACTTTAACGGCGAATCAGCACATTTTAAAAAATGTTGGTCGCTAATTAGCGATTTTTCTCTATTGGTGTTCTGGGCAGACTGAGTGGGATACAGTGGACGAGGTCGACTGTATGACAGGATGCCTGGGGGGATCAGGAAGATCAGGAGCGGAGCTCCAAACAACGTTCAAGCTTCAAGACAACGGTTATAAGACAAATCCGACCACGTGTCTACTGAGCGGACGACGGCCCTTCTCACACAAGAGTACAAAACAAAATTCGCGAACAGTACAACATAAAACGGCGCGACAAACAAAATGAATATTCCGAAAAAAGACAAAAATATTGAAAAAGAAAAAAAAAGGAAAACGTACTCGCGCGATTCCGTAAAGAGAGAGGTTGTGTATATTTTTCTTTTTTCTCGCGACGCGACGTGAGTTCTTCAGTATTGCCAACACAAAAAAATGAAATAAACATAAAATTTTGGACAGGAAGGGAGTTCGGTGGGGGAAAAACGGACGAATCTTGAACATGCTCCCCCCGCTGAAGCGACTAGCTTCAGGACGACTCGGTTGTAGACGATGGGAGTGGCGCCAGTTTGACGCATGGTCGCTTGTATATTTTATGCACGATGGATCGGTTGCTGTGGAATGGAACCTTAACCGACGCAACTCGTACGATGCCATCTTTTCCTGGGTGGGTGTCGACAACTCGACCAATTCGCCAATGCAGTGGAGAGGTATCGGAATCTTTTATAATTACCATTGAACCTACATCCAAACTCAGTTCAGGGTGGCGCCATTTTCGACGCTGTTGTAGAGAAGTCAAGTACTCGGTATTCCAGATGCGCCAGAACCGTTGCTGTATGTGATTCACCAACTGCCATCGTTTCAGGGTGTTGATATTTTGAATTTCGACTGATTCTTGTGGAAGAGCGGTGAGCGGCTGGAAGACGAGAAAGTGGCCCGGAGTTAGGACAGCAAAGTCGTCGGGATCGTCACTGATGGGCCTGGAATTGAGGCACGCTTCAATTTTAGCGAGAACAGTGTTGTACTCTTCATAGATGAGGATGCTGAGACCTATAATTTTGGAAAGATGGGTTTTTACCGATCTAACGAGAGCTTCATACAATCCTCCAAAATGAGGCGACGAAGGAGGCTGAAAATGCCACCTGACTCCTTTGGCCGAGAGAGAGTCAGCGACTTCATCGGAAGTGATAGTAGTCGTAACTAGTTTTCGAATTTGTTTTTCCCCGCCAACGAAGTTGGTGCCGTTGTCTGAAAATACGTCGCTAGGTAAGCCTCTTCGAGAGGCGAATCGATCTAGGGCGGCCAAAAACGTTTGAGAAGTCAAGTCCGAAACAAATACGAGGTGGGCTGCTTTGACAACGCCGCAGACAAAACAGACGATGTAGCCTTTTGTTATTGGGGCACGTCAAAGTTTTGAAGCCTTGACGGAGAATGGTCCGGCAAGATCGACCGACACTTTTGAAAATGGTCGTGCTTGTTGAACTCGATGGGGCGGTAGATTACCCATCAGGGGCGAGCAAAATTTTGGGCGCAACTTGTAACACGTAGTGCACCGAAAAACAACGGAACGGGCCACTTGACGCCCAGACAAAGTCCAATATCGTGTACGGACCGCTGTTAGTAATGCCGAGGTTCTTAAATGTCCAAATAAAACATGATAAAATCGGATCACAAGGACTGACAGATGGGATTTTTTCTGAAGAAGAATGGGATGTTTGGTGTCATCCCTCAAATTTGAAGCGTCAAGGCGTCAACCGACAAGGAGTGAAACGAGACAATTCTTTGGACACACGATTTCCCTTCGCAATATTGTCGATATCCTTCTGAAAATGATTGGACTGGACGACTTTAATCCAATAACAAAGAGCGTGGTTGAGCTCGGTCGACGTCAGGGGGCCCTTTGATATTCTATTAACTGGGGTGCATGCTCTGAAACAATAAGCTGTAATTTTTTGGAGCCGAGTCATCGAAGAATTTCGCTCCAACAATAAAATTAATGAAGACTGTTTGATGTTTTCGTTGCAATGGTTAGTCGAGAAGAGGGATACGGTAGACTTTTTTCTCAACTCTAGGGTCTTTTCGTCGAATTTGGTAGTTGAAAGGTAATGAGACTGTGGCCAGTTACGAATAGGCGTAATGATGAAGTCGGGACCCCTCCACCACAGGGTAAATTTTGATAATGTCGACGGATCAAGTCCACGACTAGCGCAGTCCGCAGGGTTCAAGGACGAAGGAATGTGCTTCCACCATTCTACCTTTGTCATTTCTTGAATGAGGTTCACTCGATTGGCGACGAATATCTGCCAGCGACTTGGCTCTGCTTGAAGCCAGTGCAGAACAATTGTAGAATCCGACCAGCAGTGTATAGAATCGAAAGTTATTGCATTTTTGTAGGTTTCGATAACGAAAGTGAGTAATTTCGACGCCAATGTGCAGGCAAGAAGCTCAAGGCGAGGCAGACTTACATGCTTTTTGGTAGGTGAAACTCGAGTTTTTGCGGCGACCAGATACGAATTGGTCACGTCACGATCGGTCACGACGATGTATATAGCGCCGGCGTAAGCTTCCTGTGACGCGTCGGCGAAGCAATGCAAAGAGTACCTGCGCAATGAATTCGAATAGCAATAAAATCGAGGGATACTAAGGTTTGACAAACTTAGGAATTCATTTTTAATCGAAACCCAACGATTGAAAAATGTTGATGGCAGGTGATCGTCCCAATCTAAATTTTGCTGCCAGAGTTCTTTTAGGAATATCTTGGCCTGTAGAATACAGGGCGCCAATAATCCCAACGGATCGAAAATTTTTGCTAGTGTTGAAAGCACGCCTCGTTTTGTAGGGGGACTGTCGCTTTCTGAGGTTTTATAGCTGAAACAGTCCGACCGTGGATTCCAAAACATGCCGAGTACCTTCAAAAACGTATCTACGTCGAAAGTAACGTCTGACTGGAGCGCTTGAACTTCAGCGTCGATGCCATCTAGAACGAGAGGATGATTACTACACCATTTTCTCATTTCAAACCCACCAAATGCAAGCAGCTCCTTCAATTGCTGCATGAGGGTGCGAGCTGAATCAACGTCTTGACAGGAAATCAAGAGGTCGTCGACGTACAAATTGCGCAAGAGAGCGTTCGAGGCCAATGGAAAATGCTCTCCGTTGTCGTTAACAAGTTGTTGCAGGGTTCTAATCGCCAAATAGGGCGAACAGGTGATTCCGAATACCAGTGACGTCATTTGGTAGGTTCCGAGGGGCTCGGACTTGTTGAAATACCTGGTCATCGGGTTGAACTCGAACCTGACAAAACATTTTTCTGATGTCGCCAGTTAACACAACGGGTTCAAGACGAAAGAGAAGGAGAATCTCAACGATTTCCTTTTGCAATTTGGGACCAGAGTACAAGGTATCGTTTAGGGAACGGCCATTTTCCGTTCTACTGGCCGCGTCAAATACGACCCGAAGCTTTGTAGTAGTGCTGTCCTCCTTGGTAACCCCGTGGTGAGGCAAGAAATATCCCGGGGCGGAGAAATTGTCCTTTTCTGATGACCCTCTTCGACGTAGGCCTTTATGGCTTGGTGGTATTCGGTCTTCAGCTTAGGTTCCTTTTCTAAACGTTTTTCTAGCGACAAGAAACGATTTTTGGCGTTATTTTTGGAGGCACCTAGTATAGGCTCACCTGGCTTCGACATGAGAGGTGCGGAGTACCGGCCGTCGTCTAAGCGCCGAGTTTCTTTGGAAAAGAGGTTTTCGCAGTAGGTGTCTTCTGGTCGTATAGATTTAGATTCTGGGACCTGGTCGAGTTGCCACAGAGATTCGGCGACTTCGTCCAAAGTGACGTGAAGAGCCTGAAGTTCGACATTCGAGGCAGAATTCGGGACGGAATCAGCAAGCGAGAAAAAAGAGTTGGACTGTGCCGGCCCGATGAGTGCCCATCCGAAAACTATTTCCATTGCCATAGGAGTACCGGGTGGACTGTACCTACGACCGTCGAGAAGGATTTGGGGAAAGTAATCGGCCCCAATTAAAAGGGAAACGACACGAGGCTCGGCAAATGACGGATCTCCCAGGGGTATGTCCCGTATATGTGACCACATTTTTGTTGTTGGAGTGGTCGAAGGAAGAGGTCCGGAGATTCGTTCAATACAGTGACATTGGCATACCAAAGATGGTTTGTCGACGCCAGGAGGCGAAAGAAATAATTTAGTCGAATCCAAGGTAGTAGTGACTTCTTTGTTCGAAATGCCTTTAATGCACATTTTGGTGGGTGAGCGAGGGAGACCGAGTTCATTAGCAAACGAATCTAGGACGAAAGATGCTTGGCTGCCGCTGTCGAGTAGGGCACGAATTTGATGTTTTTTCCCACGGTAATGGACCGTCACCAGGACGGTTGACAACAAAACAACGGATGCTGTGGACGACGAAAACAGTGAAGAAACGTTGGATGATTCTGAAGGTATGGCTACGTTCGAGCTAGACGGTTCGGCCTCGGGGTCACTGGCTGTTTGAAAATGGAGAAGGGAATGATGCCGCGCGCCACACGACCGACAGAGGAACTGGCTGGAACACTCGTTCAACCTATGAGTTCTGCCGAGACAATTAAGGCACAAATTACTCTTTTTTACAAGGGTGAACCGGTCTCGTGGCCTCATTTTTAGGAATTTGCTGCACTGACGAAGACTATGGGAATTGTTGGCACAAGCAGGGTATTTCTTATCCACCTCGTTAAGAAAAACTTGTTTGGTTCGAGCGGTCGGAGCCTGAGGGCTGAAACTAGATTTTTGGGACCGTGGTGAAGGGGTTGAACCGTATAATTCCGACGCTTGGAGGGATCGAATTCGAGTTTCTAGAAACGAGATCAATTGGTTACACGAGGGATACAATTTTTCGTTGTTGCTTTCGAAAAGTTCTCGAGATTTGGCGTCAACCTTCTGTAAAATTACTGAAGTGAGTACAAAGTCCCACTGGTCCACGGGCAGCTCCAGAGCCTTGAGAGCGTTGACACTTGTTTTTATTGTGGTCAAAAACGTGTCTAAAGACGACGTATCCGCTTGTACTGACGGATGATTAAGGAGTCTGTTCCAATGCGACGTACGTAGCGATAGCCCTGCGTCGGTCGATTTTTCTCTTCTAGTGTTAACGATTGGATGATGCTCAGCGCCTCACCTTTAACAGTTGAACGCAGGTAATGGAGGCGTTCGACGTTCGAGATCTGTTGGTTGTCGATGACTAACGCCGTGAAAAGGGCTTTATAATTCACCCATTCGTCGAAGTTTTTTGGGTCAAAACAGGGGAGTTCAATTCGAGGAAGCTTGTGATGCGACGAAGTCTCGAGAGACGAGCTGCGATGACTCGGGGCGAGGGCGTTCGTTTGAACTTCCTGTAACTGCAAACTTTCGGACGACGAAGAGCCGCTTGTCTGAGCAGACTGAAACCGAGACTCGACCTCAAGCTTTGACTCACAAGTCAAAGAAAGCGACGTAAATCTGTCGAGGAGTTGATAGACGGCGTCGTCTGACGCGCCTGCGGGCCTTACATCAGGGTCTGACGCAAGTAGTTCGAATACCTGAGCTTCAAGGTTCGGCTTCAGCTCCAAAACGTTGCTGACTTCGAGATAATGTTCTTTGGAGAGAGAATCCTTCCCTACGATCGGCTTGAGGCGACTACATCGAAACTTCAATTGGGCGAGGATGTTTCGGGCCCGAGCGACGTCCATTTTCGAAAGAAAATATTGATCAACGTGGAGCGAGAGCTTGATTATCCGGCCCGGAGGACCAAATGTTCTGGGCAGACTGAGTGGGATACAGTGGACGAGGTCGACTGGTGGTATGACAGGATGCGGACGAGGTCGACTGGTGGTATGACAGGATGCCTGGGGGGATCAGGAGGACCAGGAGCGGAGCTCCAAACAACGTTCAAGCTTCAAGACAACGGTTATAAGACAAATCCGACCACGTGTCCACTGAGCGGACGATGGCCCTTCTCGGCAGCGACGACAAGCCCGACGGTGAATTTTGCGGAACACAAGAGTACAAAACAAAATTCGCGAACAGTACAACATAAAACGGCGCGACAAACAATATGAATATTCCGAAAAAAAGACAAATATTGAAAAAAAAAGGAAAACGTGGGCCCCTCGCGCGATTCCGTAAAGAGAGAGGTTGTGTATTTTTTTTTTTTTTCTTCGAGACGCGACATAAGTTCTTCAGTATTGCCAACACAAAAAAATGAAATAAACATAAAATTTTGGACAGGAAGGGAGTTCGGTGGGGGAAAAACGGACGAATCTTGAACAATTGGACTTAACCTATTTTAGCCACAAATGACCACCTTCCTCAATTTTAACCGCTAATTCACGTTTCTCTCAACTTTAGAAGCGAATTAACGCTGTGTTTAGAATGTTGGCCAAGAATTACCGATTTTCCTCACTTTAAGCAACGAATAAGCGTTTTTTCTCGATTCTAGCCTCGAATAAACTTTTTTTTCTCAGCTGTATCCACGAATAAGCGTTTTTTATCAATTCTAGCCACAGTCTTGACCTATTTGTGTACAGGACATAAGCATTTTTTCTACATTTTATCCAATATATGGCCCGCAAAAACGGCTAGTTATCGCTTTTTCTCACGTTCGGTCTTGATGTTGCATCAAAAAACCGCGAATGGGCGCATTGTCTCAATTTTAGACACAAATGAGCACGGACATGCCTCCAAGAACTCAAAAATAATCGTCTAAGGACCTACAGAAACTGAGGAATACCTACTATTTTTTATCTATTTTAGCCGCGAAGTTCACTCCAGATACGACAAATTGGTGTATTTTTCTCAAATTTGGTCGGCAAATGAGCGCTTTTTCTTAATTTCAGGCCGAGGACCAGCCCATGTTTCCCTGTTCCCTGTTTACCTCGATGCACTGGAATCGATTTTTTTATCTTTAAGCTTCTGGGGGTATCCCCCCAAATGAAAAAAGCCGTTTGACGGGTTTTAGTCCTTCAAAAAAGCAATTCCACTGGTTGGGATCTTTTGAAGTTCAAATTTTGCGGATTTGGCACTCATCACAGGACTTAATTTAGCTATTTTTGACAAGTTCAGCCTTCAGGTCCTGGCTCTTTCAAAAACCAAAAACGGCGGGGATGGCTCCTTAAAAAAGCGAACTTCACGGATTAGTACTTTCACACCTTCAAAATCGAAATTTCCACGGTACTGGCTTATTCTAAATATCAATTTCACGGGTTTGGGCCCTTTTTTAAGACAAAATTTCCCCCAAAAAAACCTATATCGTATGTTTGGCTCACTCGAAAACCCAATTTGGCGGGTCCCCGGCTCCTTCAAAAACGAAATTTCAGGGTGGTTGAATCATTCGGGGGGGGGGGGGGTACATCCTTCTGGGGTATCCGAGATTGAGAGTGAATCCGGTGAAAGGACGCCCTAAGAAAGAGTTTCAACTACGTGGTTGCCGCGGTGGGACGCGTGCCCCCCTCCCTTCGCACCCCATTAGATACTCCCTGATCGATTGGATACAAATTTTCGAGCCTTCTTACTAGTCCCCAACACAAAAAACGCCAATACGGAGGGCTTTTTATCGCGGATAAAAAGGGACACTGGACTGTGGCGGACCTACACACCTATCAAGCCCGAGGCGGAAATCTCCTCCTTCACCACTTTCAGATCCTAAATAAAACAGAAATTATACGATTTATACGTAGCTTCAAACGTAGCTTCCGTAGCTAAAAGTGGCAAAAAATTAATAACGCAGGCAAAAATGTTTCAATAACCGCTAACTTACAGCTTATTTTGAGAGAAATAACTAATTAGCCCGGCTAAAATTAAGGAAAACGCTGATTTGCAGCTAAAATGGAGAAAAATTGGAAATTCACGGGATGAAAACGCCACTTCGGAGCTAAAATTGAGAGAAAGTGCTCATTTCGCGGCTAAACTTGAGGCAAAACACTAATTCGCGGATAAAGTAGAGACAAAGCTCTAATTCGCCAATTTGCGGCTTAATTCTGAAGACAACTTCAACACAGGATAAAACGCTAGTACTTCGCTGCTAAACTTACTACGATAAAATGCTATTTCGCGGCTAAAATTTAGGAAAATCACCAATTTGCGGATAAGTATACAAGAATCGCGGCTAAAATTGCAAAAAATCCAATTTTTGCCTGCGTAATTGGAATGACATCAATTCGTGGCACGTGAACGCAACTTTTGATCCAAAACTGAAATAAAGACGCTTCCATAGCTAAAAGTAACGACAAATTCATAATGCTGGGGCAAATGTATTTTAAAAACCGCTAATTTGCGGCTAATTTTGAGAGAGATCACTAATCAGAATTCATTATAAACGCTAATACTCCGCTACTAAAATTACGATAAAGTTCTAATTCGCAGCTAAAATGGAGGAAAATCACTTGGAAAATGATGTAAATTAGCGGCTAAAATTAAAAAAAAAAATCAATTTTCGGTTTTAATTGAAAACACACCAATCCGTGGCACCTGAAGGCAACTTTGGGTCTAAAACTGAAATAAAGCGCTTCAATAGCTAAAACTGAAATAAAGCGCTTCAATAGCTAAAACTGAAATAAAGCGCTTCAATAGCTAAAACTGAATAAAAATTCATAATACGTGGGCAAATATGTTCAAAAAACCGCTGACTTGCGGCTAATTTTGGGAAAAATCTCTCATTAACACGGCAAAAATTAAGAAAAACGCTAATTTGCAGCTAGAATGGAGAAAAACTTCTATTTCACAGGATGAAAACGCTACTTCACTGCTAAATTTGAGGGAAAGTGCTAATTTCGAGGACAAAGTGTAGAAAAAGCTCTAATTCACGGCTAAAATTTCGATTTTGGCAGTAATTAAAAATACGCCAATGCGCGGCTTAATTCTGAAGACAACTTTTTGGTTAAAATTGAAACCAATCTCTAACATAGGATAAAAACGCTGGTACTTCGCTGCTGAAGTTATTACGATAAAATGCTAATTCACGGCTGAAATTGAGGAAAATCACCGATTCGCGGATAAGTGGACAAGAAGATTCACGGCTAAAATTGCAAAAAATCTAATTTTTGTCTGTATTTGGAATTACACCGATCTATGACATGTGAAGGTAACTTTGGCCCTTCCCGCCAAAAACGCTTCCATAGCTAAAAGTGACAAAAAATTCACAACGTGGCGCCAAATATGTTCTAAAACCCGCTAATTTTCGGCTAATTTTGAAAAAAAATTACTAATCAAAAATCACAGCTAGTACTCCGCTGCTAAAATTACGATTAAGTGCTAATTACATCTAAAGGCAACTTTGGGTCTAAAACTGGGGGGGGGGAAGCTCCCACAGCTAAAAGTGACACAAAATTCATACTGCGACCGGTAGACGCTAACTTGCGGCTAATATTGTGAGAAATCACTAATTAGCGCGGTTAAAATTAAGAAAAACGCTAATTTGCAACTGCAATGGAGAAAAATTGCTACTTCCCGGGATGAAAACGGTTCTTCGCTGCTAAAATTGAAAGAAAGTGCTAATTTCGCCGCTAAAATTGAGGAAAATCACTCGGATAAAGTGAAGAAAATGCTCTAATTCGCGGTTAAAATTCTAATTTTCGGCTGTATTTGAAAATACAACCTTGAAAAAAAGTGCAAATTCATGGCAATAGGTGAAACAAATTCAGTATAAGTGCTGATTTGCGGATGAGATGTTAAAATAGCGCTAACTTGTTGTTAAACTAAGGGGAAATCCGTAATTTAACGCTATGTAAAAATTGTTGTTCTTGTCTATTTCGACAATGAGAGGCCCCTCGCCCCAGGCCCTGAATGGGTGTAGGCCCACCAGTGGCCTAAGGGCCTACAGGAACTGGGGTTTGGCGAAATTGCCTCCAGACGCCACGAATTCGTGCTTTTGTTTCCAAAAGGTTCCCCTGGATAAGGAAAATGGATTAAATGAACGACTGACTGTTGGCCCATGCTTGGTATCGAAAAAAAGTTGGATTCCCAAATTTTTGGATCGATAGGGGCGCCCTAGCGGCCGTAATGTCAATTAACGTCGTTTTTCCGATATGGTAAATTTCACCATCGGTAGGGTGACCAGACGTCCTACTTTCCCCGGGCATGTCCTACTTTTTAGAGCGTCCGGGCTCATTTTTTTCAGTCTTCCGGGGAGAGGTCTTGTCCTAAATTTCGGTCTCAAGTTGTAACGTCCAGTCTAGTCGCAACACCTTTCACTTCCAAACTGAGGGGGCTTAGTATCTGACACTCACCCCACAAACTAGACCATTAAACCATCAAAACAGACCGTTTGGACAAACACGCGCGTTAGGTAATTTACAAAACCAAATTTTGTAAGCTTATTTACTCTTTCAAAAACCAATTATCGTGAGTTTTGCTCTTTCATAAACCATTTTTGTGGACTTTCGCTGACTGGACTTCGGGAACTTGGGTCCTTTAAACCCCAATTTTGGGGGTATTTGCCTGATCAAAATCAAATTTCGTGGCTTTGTCTATTTCTAAATTTAGTTTCGCAGGTACAGTTAATTCAAATAACTAATTAGGCGGAATACGAACGATAGAAAAACAAATTCTGCAATTTTGGCGTGTTCAACCTCCTATTTCTCTCTTCCATGACAAAATGTTTCAAATTTGGAATGTTAAAAATCCAATTCAACAAATTTTTGTCTTTTTCGCCCCCCCCCCCCCAGTTTCGCGGATTTTCACGCTTTTTCAATCCAAATTTCGTGGGTTTCGCTCCTACTGGAATCAGTTTACAGGTTAACTGGCTAATTCATAAATTAATGTGGCTCTTTCAAAAACCGAATTCCCGAATTTGGATTATTCAAAACCCAACTTTCGTCATTTTCTTTTGCTGGCTTTCACTCTTTCAAAATCTAATTTTGCGGATTTGATTCATTCAAACTAGTAAACAATTTTAACATTACACTGATCAACGAATAGTCGTGGTTAACTTGTTTCCAGGCGTCCTTCTATTATGCCCTACTTTCCATTGCAAGCGTCCTACTTTTGTCCTACTTTTTTGTGTCAGACGTCCTTGGAAACTACTTTGACATCTGGTCACCCTGACCACCGGGTGTTAGGTTGGAGTTACCTAACTCTAACATTGTTTACATAAATCGTGACGTATTTTTTGACGTTAATTCTGAGTTAACGTAACTCAAACGTTAACTCTCGGTGATGAAATCCACCATAAGAGAAATAAATTCATAACGGAAAAAAAAGACGTTAATTGACATTACAGCCCCTATCGATCAAAAAATTTGATAATCCTTTTTTTTTCAGATGCTAGGCATGGGCAAATAGTCAGTAGTTCATTTGGCCTGGAGGCACTTTTTGCCCTCCTTATCCAGAAGGACCCTTTCAGCGGTAAATGAGCGTTTTTTCTCAATTTCAGCTTAGTTGCGTAAGGACCTACCCGAACTTGAATCAAAAAGTAGGACAAAAAAGAGGGCAACATTGGTAACTCCCCGGACTCCTGAAAAATGAGGCCGGACGTACCTGGACGCTCTAAAAAGATGAACATGTCCGGGGAAAGTAGGACGTATGGTCGCGTTATTTTTATTATTTCAGCAACATTGAAGGTATTTTTGGTGATGAGGCCTCCTGGGGGGGGGGGGAGACTGACGCATGGCCCCCTCGCAGGCTTTTGGTTTCGGCGTGACCACGCCCCCTCATTTTGGCTCGACAGTCCGCCATAGCCATAGTGGGATAGTGGGCTATGAAATAAACGAGACTGCAACGGCACGAGTCATTTTTGCCGCCGGACAATCAATCTTAGGGCCGGATGAATGGAGAGAGCTATGGAGCCGAGTCGTTGGGCTACTAGTAGCCAGGCGTAGGACGTCTTGGCTTAGTTGTAAGCCTGCCCCAGGTGGTTTTAACACTCGAGTGTGACACCGTGTGGCCCGCAGCTTCGGCATTTAACGCCCCAAGTTGCCCTTACATCGAAAAAGAGGAGACCGTCGTTCTGTCCACATGTAGGCCGCCTCTCCGGGAACAACTGGAACCTCATACCCAAGCGTCCCGACGCCCGGGAGTCCAACTCCCAGACGCTTCAAATAAGCTCACGGACTCAAGGGAATGCGAACGATTGGCCACCCTTCTGTCTTGAGCTAGCTACGGGCATTACCTAACTGTTGTATTTGTACCAAACTGTCTCCGAATCAAAAGCAACGCTTTGAAAGGCTTACGCCCGTGTACAACAGATTTTGAAACTAACTCCCAGGAAACAAGGCGAAGTGACCATAAGCCATATGCTCCGGGCACGTTTTAGCTATAGTGTGGGGACACTGGAACGCTCTTTCTCCGCAAAACGATTGTTGTACTCACCGAGGCAGCCCAAAACCTGCAATCAAATGAGATTCTTTTTTAGCAAAACAATGCGATTTAAACGCTTTAATTTTAAGTAATTACCCAAGCTGCTGCCTGAAGAGATCACCGAATGACGCTCAAAGTTCGTCAAGATCCCCAAAACAACAACACAACACCACACACATTTTCACCCCGATGGAGCCCGTCAACTGGGACGCGATCACGTCACAATCACTTTACACCAAATTAGGACACAAAACAAGGGCAAAGTATCGCTGGAAATTACGGGGAAACGGACCGAAAAAATAATTGGGGAACATGGCATTCACACTAAAAAAAAAAAAGAAAGAAAAAAAAAAAAAAAGGATTAGCAAAGCGGGGTAGGCGACAACACCCAGGTTGTCTTGCCTAAGTAGACGTTGCCTCCGCCAGTCGAATCTCTCCCGCCTTGTTCAATCTTTTTGAGTAAGCCATCAATTTATTGTTTAAATTACATTTATTAAGCGATTTTAAAGAGTAAATGAAAGTTAATTGATCAGTTTTATGAGTCGGGCTTCAGACTTCACCCGTCGGAAATTAGCGAAATCAATAAAACAGGCATCGTCTGAGTGAAAGTCTTAGAACGATTCAGGAAGGGGGAACTGTACGAATTGTAAATTTCTTAAATTTTATGCGTTTTTTGAACATTGAAAACAATTAATTAAACTTTATTGCAGGAATTAATTAATTTAATTGGATAAACAACAACGAAAGCGGTCTCCCAGGTTTCCGGTTGCCTTGGGAGTAGGTTACTAACAAGTTTCACGCCATGGCTGTAAGTTTCAAATTTTTTAATAGTTTGTCCTTTTTATTTAACGAAAATTAGCAGTAAGTTTCAATTTTTTGACGTAATTCGCAGGTTTCGGGAATCACAAAAACTCCAGAAGTGAAAGACATCGCTCGAATAGAGCGAATCGGCGCACATTCTCACATTCGTGGTCTCGGTCTTGACGATGGGCTCGAAGCTAGAAATGTACGCGTGCTGTGTTGCTTTTAATTTTTTTTTTTCATTATACAACTTTTCAAATTTAAATTGAAACGCTTCCACTGTAGGTATCACAAGGAATGGTCGGGCAGAAGACGGCACGACGAGCCGCCGGCATCGTTTTGGCGATGATCAAAGAGGGGAAGATCGCCGGTCGGGCTATACTGTTGGCTGGTCCTCCTGGAACGGGTGAGTGTGTTGAAATTCTTAATGTTTATTGGTCACGGACAAACGTATTGGGAGAAAAATGGGATGATTCGAGAATCTGGAAGAAAAATGTGTATAAAGGCGCGTTTAGACCTAAGTGCACTAGCGTACCCTGGTAGGGGTGAGGGGGCAGACCGCCCCGGGCCTCCTGTCAGGCGGAGCCCCCGAGAAGCTTAAATGCGGAAAAATTAAGATTTTTTGGTTCATTTATGTAAAAAGGTTGGACTACGACTTTTTTTTTTACGAATTTCAATATATATCCGACCTGGAGAATATAACGTTACAAGTAATATCAGCAAAGAGTGTGGGCTGACTATTCGATTGGTAGCTCAAATACATCAAAAATATGCGCCTCCTTGAGGGAAATTCACGGCTAAAGTAGAGAAAATGCACCGCCCCCACTCCCAAGTTTCGTTAGGTCCTTAAGCGCGCTATAGTGTACTGATCCGCAATTTGCAACGCGCTAATATTCATGGCCATAACTGCAAAAAAGCGCTGGTTCGGGGTCTCACGATGCAACTTCCAGACCGAAATTGAGAAAAAATCGTCGATTCGACGGCCATTCCACGGCTAAAATGTTTCTGGGCCAAGCCCGTGGCTACGATTGAGAATGAGAATACACGCTACAATGCTGTACAAGTAAACAAAAATCGTGGCAATTATTGCCAAAAACAACGCTAATTCGAGTTTAAACTGGACCAAAATGGCAAATTCACAACTCAAATGGCGAAAAATCGTCTATTAATAAAAATCGCTGCGAATTATCATACAGTGTCTTATTATTTCGACTGTTTATGGGTTTATTATCCATGGATGTAGTCAAATCCGGCTTGAAATTACATTAAAATCGACACCCCACACACTTATGATCCCAAATCCTTTGAAAATCCCCATTTTGGACCCGCTTTTGGCCCATAAAACCCCAGGGATTTATTTGATCAAACTGATCAGATGTTAGGACCAACTAGACCACAAATGGAGTCTATGTGCGGAAGAACGAGTTTTTTCGAGCAATCCTAGGACAAGATATGGCCCGGACGGCGGACGGACATTTTTTTATTTATTTCAGATTTGGATTCTACGGACTTTGAAACGTAAAACTAAAAATTTTGTGGGGGGTCAAAAAAATTTTTTGCGATGATTACAAAGACTTATTATTGAGAAATAATAAGTCAAAAAGAGAATAGATAATGTGCTAATTGGCTGCAAAATGATCAGAAAACGCTATTTCACAGCTGAAATGACGAAAAATCACTAATTCGCGGCTGAAATGGAGACAACGAAAATCTGTGTAGCTTCTGAAAGAATCAAGGCTCAAACTGAGAAACAGCGCTAATCCGTAGAACAAAATTGCTCACGCGGGGCTAAAGCCTAAAAAACAACGCGGCTAGAATTGACCAAAAATATTAAGTAGCGCGGCCAACATTAATAAAAACACTTAATTTTCAATTCAAACTGAGAAAAAAGTGCTAATTCGCTGCTAAAAAATGAAAAAATGGTTAAACTGCAGCTGAAAATGAGGAAAACGCCAAATCTTGGCTAAAATGGTGAAAAATCGCCAATACAAACGAAAGAATCCGTACTGCACTGCTAAAATTGATTAAAAGCGCTAACCCGTAGCCAAAATTGGTTTAAGTCACTAAGTCTTGAAAAATTGACAAAACGCAAATGCCTAGCTTATGATTCGAGGCTAAAACTGAACAATAATCGCTAGTCCATAGCAAAAATTGAAGGAAAAATGCCAACGTGGGACTGAAGTGTAAAAAAAAAACGCAGCTAATATTGAAAGATTCACTATAATTAGCCTGTTATAAATAAATAAAAACTCTTGTTTTCAGCTTAAATTGGCAAAAAGTGTTATTCCCGGCTAAAAATTAAGAAAATCACCAATTCGTGGATGAAATTAAGGAAATTCGCGAATTCACAGGTTAGAAACGCTTCAAAGCAGCTAAAATTGAAAAAAACGCGAATTCGCGGCTAAAATTGAGGAAAATAATCGCGGATAAAGTGTGCTGGAAATACTAATTCCGCCTTCTGACGACAACTTTGTGGCTAAAATTGGGACAAATGGCAAATTCATGGCTATAAGTAAAAGAAAAAACACTGATTCACGGCTAGAACTGAGATGAAGCCCTATACTTACGGTGACCAGAGGTCCTTCTTTTGGAAGGACGGTACTTCTTTTCAGCTCATGGTCCTGTGATCCTTTGCTGTTCTCGAAAGGACCCTAAAAGGTACTTCTTTCAAAACAGGGTACTTCCTGAAAGCCTGAAGGACCTCGTGAAGAAAAATAGACTGTACCGAAATAATAATAATAAACCGGGAGCACACCGTATGAAAAATCTGGGTCATTTGATCGTGTCTGGCACCTGCACAGGACGTTTTTTATGATCCAGGAGATGACACTTCTGAGATCGCCAGACATTTTCTGCGGGACAGGGTCTCACACCAGAGCTAGCTGCAGGCGAACACCCCTTTGGGCCTCTCCTACACCGTTTTGGATCCTCCGGAAGCCAATTTCGTGTTTTGGCTCTTTCAAAAGCCAATTTCGTGTTTTGGCCCCTTCAATAGCCAATTTAGTGTTTTTGCCACCTTCGAAAGCCAATTTTCGTGTTTCGGCTTCATCAAATGCCAATTATGCGTTTTGGCTCCTTCAAAAGCCAGTTGCGTGTTTTGAATCCTCCGGAAGCAAATTTCGTGTTTCGGCTCTTTCAAAACTGAACTTTTTGTTTTGGCTCCTCCAAATTTTGTGTTTTGGCTCCTTAAAAAGCCAATTTTGTGCTTTGGCCCCTTCAAAAGTCAATTTCATGTTTGGGCCCATCAAGTGCTAATTGCGTGTTCTGCCTCAGTTGAAAGCCAATTTTGTGTTTTAGCTCCTTCAAATGCATATTTTATGTTTTTGATCCTTCAAAAGCAAATTTCGTGTTTTTAGATCCTCCTGAAGGCAATTTCGTGTTTTGGCTCTTTCAAAATCCAATTTTTGGTTTTGGTTCCTCAAAATGCCAATTTCGTGTTTTGGCCCCTAGAAAAGAAAATTTCATGTTTTGGCTCCTTCAAAAACCAATTGCGTGTTTTGGCCCCTTCAAAAGTCAATTTAGTGTTTTTTGCACATTTGAAAGCCAATTTCACGTTTCGGCTCCATCAAATGCCAATTTTGCGTTTTGGCTCCTTCAAAAGCCAATTGTTTGTTCTAATCGAATCCTCCGGAAGCCAATTTCGTGTTTCGGCTCCGTCCAAACCGAATTGATGACACTTCTGAGATCGCCAGACATTTTCTCCTGGACAGGGTCCCACACCAGAGCTAGCTGCAGGCGAACACCCCTTTGGGCCTCTCCTACTCCGTTTTGGATCCTCCGGAAGCCAATTTCGTGTTTTGGCTCTTTCAATACCCAATTGTGTGTTTTGGCTCCTTCAAAAGCCGATTTCGTGTTTTGGCCCCTACAAAAGCCAATTTTTGTGTTTTTGGCACCTTCGAAAGCCAATTTTCGTGTTTCGGCTTCATCAAATTCCAATTAGGCGTTTTGGCTCCTTCAAAAGCCAATTTCGTGTTTTGAATCCTCCGGAAGCAAATTTCGTGTTTCGGCTCTTTCAAAAGCCAATTTTGTGCTTTGGACCCTTCAAAAGTCAATTTCATGTTATGGCTCTTTCGAAAGCCAATTTCATGTTTGGGCCCATCAAGTGCTAATTGCGTGTTCTGCCTCATTTGAAAGCCAATTTTGTGTTTTAGCTCCTTCAAATGCATATTTCGTGTTTTTGATCCTTCAAAAGCCAATTTCGTGTTTTTAGATCCTCCTGAAGGCAATTTCTTTGGCTCCAATTCGTTTTGGCTCCTTATTCATAAGCCAATTTCTGTTTTGGCTCCTTCAGAAGCAAATTTCGTGTTCTGGCCCCTTCAAAAGTCAATTTCGTGTTATGGCTCTTTCGAAAGTCAATTTCATGTTTGAGTCCATCAAATGCTAATTACGTGTTCTGCGCCTCAGTTGAAAGCCAATTTTGTGTTTTAGCTCCTTCAAATGCATATTTTGTGTTTTTGATCCTTCAAAAGCCAATTTCGTGTTTTGAATCCTCCTGAAGCAAATTTCGTGTCTTGGCACCTTCAAAAGCCAATTGCGTGTTTTGGCCCCTTCAAAAGTCAATTTAGTGTTTTTTGCACCTTTGAAAGCCAATTTCACGTTTCGGCTCCATCAAATGCCAATTTCGTGTTTTGACTTCTTAAAAAGCCAATTCCGTGTTTTGCCTTTTTCAAAACCCAATTTTGTGTTTTGGCTCATTCAAAAGCCAATTTTGTGTTTTGTCCATTTTGGTCATGTTCTAATTAGAATCAGTGGCAGATTAGTGGAACTAGGATCAGTGGCCGAGACAGTGGGTAGTATTAGTGGCCTCTCCGTCCTTTTTCCTCCATCAATCCCAACACCCCCCCCCCTCAAATATTTCTTCTTCTCCTTCATAACATTTGGGTCCTTCTTTCGTCTGGGAAAAATCTGGTCACCCTACCCATACTACATATAATTAAAATTGAAAAAAATTACTAATGCGGTGCAAAAATGCAAAAGAACCCGCCAATTTGCGGCTAATATAGAGAAAATCAGTAATTATTCTGGCTAGAATAAAGAGAAAAGTTAATTTTCAGCCTAAATTGAAACAAAAAGTGCTAATTCACTGTCAAAAATGGAAGAATTGCCGATTTCCAGTAAAAATATCGGAAAACGCCAATTCGTGGCTAAAATGAACGAAATTCGCTAGTACACGGGCTGGAAATAGCTACTGCACTGCTAAAATTACGAAAAAGCGCTAATTCACGGCTAAAATTGAGACAATTTTCAATTTGCGTCAAAAATTGGAAATACGCTAATTCACGGCTTCCTCGGGCAACTTTGAGACTGAAATTGAGAAAAAGCGCTAATTTATGGCTATGAGTGAAAAACTCGCAAATTCGCGGCTAAAACTGAGACGAAATCGCTATTCCGTAGCGTATGTTTATGGTGAACAAAAAATGCTAATTTGTGGTAAACATTTCGAGAAAACCGTTATTTTACGGCTAATATTGAGTAATTTTCAGCTCATACTGAGTAAAGCGCTAAAAAAAAAATAGCTAATTTGCAGCTAAAATTGTGGAAAACGCCAACTCGAGGAAAGTTGAAGAAACATCGCTGATTCACAGGATAACAAATCTACTTTGCTGCTAAAGTTGGGGAAAAGCGCATATTTATGTCTATAAGGTGGGGGGGAGGGATCACCCCGCTAATCCGTTGTTAATTTGCGGCGAAAAGCGCTAATTTGCTGTTAAGAAGTTGACAAAAAGCACTCATTCGCGGCTAATATGAGAAATGGATAGGTTGTGGAAATAGCGGTAATTTGCCTACACTGTATGGAAAAGGCCATGGCTAAAATTAGGAAAAAGCCTTAGAGATTACCAATAGAGGTTTTATGTATAGTTAGAGACTTTTAGGGGCCTCTTGAAGATTTCCGCCCCGGGCCCTGATACGGCCAGTGCCAAAGTGTCTCGCAACTGCTTGAAATTTAGTGTCAGGCACAAATCGCGTTGGTTTAAACACAAATTTCTAGACATTTTCATCGGTGCTTTATGCATTTAAAGCAATTTGTGCCTGACACTTGACATTTTACGTCGAGACATCACGTTGAGCCGGTATTAGCCCTCACGGGGCCCCTAGGCGAGAATTATCGTGCCCCTCCCCCCCCACCTTGGCTATGGAGAGAATGTTCAGATCCAAGGATGGAACTTTCTGTCAAATATTTTGAACCACAATAAAGGCCCAACCACAGCCGAGCTCCTACCACAAAGATGGCCCAAGCACAGCAATACTAAGGTTGCGCGATTACGCGCTTTTTCTCAATTTCAGCAGCGATCCAGCGCTTTTATCACATTTAGTCACAAATTTGTTGGATGTTGTCACAATTAGCCACGAATTATTGTTTCATCTCAATTTCATCAAGGAATTAGTTATTTTTTCACATTTAGCCGTGAATTTTTCTCGAATTTAGCCACGAAGTTGCCTCCAGGATCGCGAATTTACCTTTTTTTTTCAATTTTAGCAGCCAATTTAGACACGGATTCATCATTTCTCTCGATACAGCTTCGAATATGCGCTTTTTCTCAATTTTACTGCAAGTTAGCGATGTTTTACCATTCGACCATGAATTAGAGCTTTTCCTCAACATAGCTACAAATCAGCGCTTGTTCTTGAATTTAGCATCGTATCAGCGACTTTTTCACTTTGATTTGGCTGTTATTCTCCATTTTAGCAGCGAATCAGCGCTTTTTCTCCAGTTTTGCGGCAAATTAGCGCTGTTTTGCAGTTTAAGCAGTGACTTATTAGTGTTTTAGTTACATTTAGCTACGAATGAGAGCTTTCTCTTAATTTTAGCAGTGAATTAGCGTTTTTGTTTTTTTTACATTTCTATTCGATTCTAGGTCTAAACGAGCGCTTTTTTCCGGTTTTAGCGGCGAATGAGTAATTTTGCTTAATTTTAGCAGTGAATTAGCACTTTACGCATTTTAGCAGCGAATTAACTTTTTTCTCAATTTTAGTCCTGAGTTAGCGGGTTTTCTAAAATTTAACGGCAAATTATTGAAGTATTTGCATTTAACTTCAGCAGCTACGAATCAGCACTTGTTATTGGATCGTTTCTGCGACTTTTTCACATTTACCCACGATTTTGAAGTTATTCTCCATTTTAGCGGCGAACAGCTCTGTTTCTCCATTTTGGCAGCAAATTAGCGCTGTTTCTCAATTCGAGCCGTGACTTATTAGATCTCTAGTCACATTTAGCCATGTATCAGCGCTTTCCCACAATTTTAGCAGTGAATTAGCAATTTTTGTACATTTAGCCATGAATTAGCGCGGTTTTTATGAATTTTAGCCACGAAGTTGCCTCCAAAAACCACGAATAGGCGTTTAGCTGCAAATAGTATTTCTCAATTTTAGCCGTAAATTAGCGCTTTTTCTCAATTTCAGCCTTAGCGTTGCGTCGAAAAATCGCAAATTGGCATTTTTCCAATTCTAGCTTTAAAGATCGCTTTTCTCCGATTTTAGCGGTGAATTAGCACTTTTTACGCATTTTAGCAGTGAATTAACGATGTGTTGACATATTGCGACGAATTAGCGCTTTCCCCCGATTTTAGCGGCGAATTAGCGATGTATTCCTTTTTCTAAATTTTGGTCGCAAATGAACGCTTTTTCTCATTTTGTTTATATCGCACTAGCGCGATGGATGGGTGATGTAGTCGTTTCTATCGTCTTGACGAGAATTTTACTCCGAGGGATAAGCTAAGCCGAACCCCAGTTAGGACCAATGTTTCTCGACGACTCCCAAAGGGGCGTCTCCGTGGCGCAATTGCCAGCGTGCAGGACTGGTAATCCAGAGGTTGCGAGTTCAAATCCCGCCGGGGAGCCATTTTTTCTCGAAACTCGAATCGTGTTGGGCTATGCCCTTCCATCGTCGTCCGGATAACATCAGTTTAATTAATTTATTAATGAAAAAATCACCAATTTCGCAGCTAAAATTGTGAAAATCACCTATTCCTGGATAGAATTGAGACAAATTTTACCTGGAATTCGAAGGTATCACTGGGAGAAATAACCGCAGAATTACATAATTCGGTTCTAAATATCTGCAAAATGTAAGTTTCGGGTCGAAATATCCCGCAAATTGCAAGTTTTTGTGCTACCTTTCGTGAAATTACAAATTTTCGGGGTTTTGAGTGCGGTTGCATCCAAATCTGAAAAGGCTGTCAAATGAAGTCATGAAATTTCATTACTCGGAACTAAAAATCGGCGAAATTGCCAGTTTAGAGTCTAATTATTGGAAGAACTGCTATTTATCTCCGTGAAATTGCCAGATTCTGATCTTTATTTCTGCGAAATTTCGAGTTTCGGGCATTTTTTTCTTAATGGCCGTGGAGCCTGGGCTAGCCGGTGACGATAGTGCCCAAAATTTTCTTGAATTCGCGAAATCGGAATTCATCTGGCTGAACAATCACGATATTGCGAGTTTTTCACGACTCAATATCAGCGAAATTGAATGTTTTGGATCCGTTTCTAGAGGCCAAGGAATCACGGTCAAGCCAGCCCAGACAGCGCTCAAAGCCTGACGAATAGGCGCAAAATTGCAACATTTTTAAGGCAAAAATCTGCGAATCTGGCAGATTATTAGCGATAATGCAAGTTCCAGGACTTAATTTATGCGAAACTTTAATTTTCAGAGCCTTTTTTGTTCTGGTCTGAATATTCGCAAAAATGCTCAGTTTCCGGTCTTTATTTTCATGAAATTTGAAATTGCCTATTTGTTTTTGTTTGTTTTTTTTTTATTGGCGTGGACGGTCTAGCCGGTCACGCACGACAGCGCTCAAAGTCTCCCAGTTCTGGCCTTTATTTCCGCGAAATTTCGATCTTCGGAGATCTTTTTCTTACCAGCCCCCCGGCCCGGGATAGCCGGTCACGGTAGTGCCCAAAGTCTTAAGTTTCCCGGCAGAATATTCGCGATACTGCTAGTTTCACGTCCTCAAAAAAAAACATTGCCCTGAAACTTGCAATTTCGCTGAAATTATGACCTGAAACTTGCAATTTCGCGACAACTTCGCCTGGAAGCATCCAATTTCGCAGATATTTACCTCCAAAACTTTTCGAATAGGGTCTCGTCAGGTTTTCGACATGGTGACAAGCCCGTGCAAGCTCATGTAGTGTGACCGACAAGCTCGTGCAAGCTGGCAATTTCACTCAGATTCAGCGCCAAAACTTGCAATTTATCCTATTATAACCCACAACTTGCTGGAATGAATACCCAAAACTATCAATTTTGTGGATATTAACGTCCGTCTATGGCCTGAGCTGGGGCGTGGGTTCCGCCGCTATAAAAATGGTCTCGAAACAGCACTTTTGCTTTAATTGAGACCCTAAACTTGCAAATTAGCCGAAATTAAGACCTGAAACTGTCAATTTCAATTTCATAGAAATTCACGCTCTATTTCAAAGTTATGGGCGCAGTTGGAGCCCCCTTGCCAAGGGTTTGCGCCTACTAACAACAAAAGGTCCTGGAACTTGCAGTTTTGCCGATATTAGGGCGTGCAACTTGCAGTATTCAGTCAGGAAGCCTCGGCCTGAGCCCCCTCCTTCGGGCTGCGCTCGATGGGTTCGAGTTCTGGGTCTCACCTTCCCTCCGGAAAAGGCGAAAAAATCGTCAAATACCTACAACTTGTAATTTCACGCTATAAACGGCCTTTTCAGTCGCATGACATTACGAAACTGTTGAGTTCTTGGCTCAAGAATCCCTTAGTAAAAGAACCTCCCCCCCCCATTAGCGCGTTGTGGTTGTCCTTGACCATAGCGTGGTCGTCCTTGACCACATAGCGTGGTTGTCCTTGACCATAGCGTGGTTATAATAACATCCCCCCTTTCACCACTACCATCACCAACAGGAGCACGAAACTAGCTATTTACTAGTGAAACTGTTTATTGCGCATGACAATTCCGGGTATCAAGCGCTATCAAATGCACAAATGATCAGTTTGGCAATTTTAGAGCGTGCAGCGTAAATGGCCATTACGAGTACGTCATTATCCAGGGCTTGAATAGCTAGTTTTGCTATTTGCTGGGCCAGAATCGTCAATTTAGACATTTTAAAGGCGTAAAAGCTCAGTTTGGCCATTTTTGACGCGCGAATGTTCGATGGGGCACATTTTCAGGGAATAACGGAAGGAATAATCTTTCTGTAGGTATTTTTAAAGCGCAAATCGTCAGTCTAACTATTAATAAGCCACATACAGAGTCAGTTTTGTCAATTTTACGCCGTGAATAGCCAATTTGGCCCATTTCTACGGCGCAAATTGTCAGTATGACCATTTCTAGGGCGTGAATAGTCAACATGATACTTTCAATACACGAATCGTCAGTTTTGCCATTTTCTAGGTGCCATCGGTCAGTTTGGCCATTTTCAAGGCAGGAATCGTCAGTTTGGGTATTTTCAAAGCGCGATTTTGTCAGTTTTAGCGGGTTTTTACAGCGCATAGAGCCAGAGAGTCAGTTTTGCTATTTTGCAGGGCGAAAATTGCCCGTCAAGCCAAAGACAGGAATGGTCAGTTTGGGCCGTTTTTGGCGCGCGAACGGTTGGTTTTGCCATTTTCGGAGCAACAATCACCTGTTCAGGCATTTTTAGGAAGGAAATAGACAGTTAATTCATTTTTAGGGCTATTAAAGTCAGTTTGGCTAGTTTTAGAGCGGAAATCGTGAGTTTTTCCATTTTTAAGGCTCAAATAGCCCGTCGAGTCAAGGTGTGCTATTGGTCGATTTTGCAATTCACTTGACAGGAATCATCTGTTTAGGTTTTTAGGCTATTTTTAGGGCGCAAATTGTCCACAGGGCCGTTAAAGTCAGTTTGGACATTTTCAGAGCGGGAATCCAAGGTGAGAATCGTCAGTTTGGCAACATTCTTGGTGCGCGAGTGGTCGAATTTTGCTGTTCACAGGACAGGAATCGTCAGCTTTGTCATTTTTAGGGTGCGTAGAGGCAGTTTGGCCACATAGCCATTTCGGCCATTTTTTAAGGCGCAAATAATTAATTTCAAGTTGCGAATCGACAGTTTGGGCATTTTGAGGTGTGAATGGTCAGTTTAGCCGTTTTTAGGCACGCGAATGATCGATTTAGCCGTTTTCAGGGCCGCACAAATCGTCGGTTTAGCCATTTTTAGGGCGTGTGAAGTCAGTGTGACTATTTTTACGCAGCGAGTGGCTCTCAAGCCCCTCCCTTGAGCAAATCCTGAATCTCTGGCTGCATGTAAACAACTCCGGGGTTTTTTTTGGGGGGGGGGGGGGTTCAATCAATTGGCAGGTTTGAGACGGCACTGTGTTTGGCATGGGAACGAAATATCATTTTATCACTTACAAGGCATGAATCGTCAGTTACGTCATCAGTAAGATGGCTCGAATGGTCAGTTTTGTAGTGCGAATGGTCGGTTTTGTAGCATTTTCAGGGATGAATCGCCAATTTTAGCATTTCAAAGACCTGATTCAATATGTTGGGCTTGAATGATCAATCTGGCAACAGAGTGAATAGTCAATTTCGTTAATTTTTAGAACGAATCATCAATTTTAACCATACCAAGACCACGCTACTCTGGTTTCCAGGAGTTTTTCCTGATTTTCTCCGTCTGTCCAGGTAAAACTGCCATCGCTATGGCCATTTCAAAATCATTGGGCACGGATGTTCCTTTCACGTCAATGGCTGGCTCTGAAATTTACAGCTTGGAAATGAGTAAAACTGAGGCCCTTACTCAGGCTATTCGGAAGTCGATTGGAGTGCGTATCAAGTAAGTGGATCGGTGGCTTTATTTCTCTCCCTTCGATGCTCATTTATTTATTTTTTTTAAAGAGAGGAAACAGAAATTATTGAGGGTGAAGTGGTTGAAATTCAAGTTGAAAGGCCCGCTACAGGGGTTGGTGCTAAGGTTGGGAAATTAACGTTGAAGACGACTGAAATGGAGACAATTTATGATTTGGGCTCTAAAATGATCGATTGCCTCGTGAAAGAAAAGGTGAATGATGATTTTACGGTTTTTTTAGAGAAGTTTTTTTTTAGCGATTGTTCCCCCCCTCCACAGATCCAAGCTGGTGACGTCATAACAATTGACAAAGCCACCGGGAAAATCAGTCGTCTCGGTCGGTCTTTCACGCGAGCCCGCGACTACGACGCCTCCGGGCCGCAGACACGATTCGTTCAGTGTCCCGAGGGTGAACTTCAAAAACGTAAAGAAGTCACTCACACAGTGTCCATCCATGAAATTGACGTCATCAATTCTCGAACTCACGGCTTTCTCGCCCTTTTCTCGGGTGACACCGGTGAAATCAAACCTGAAGTTCGTGAACAGATCAACGCTAAAGTGGCCGAGTGGCGCGAAGAGGGCAAAGCTGAAATCACGCCCGGTGTTCTTTTTATCGACGAAGTAAACAAAATTGAGTTAAAAATTAAGGTTTTTCGAGAAAAAAAAAAGTGTTTACACCCAAAACTCCCCCCCTCCCCCACAATCCACCCACCCGCCCAATAGGTTCACATGCTCGACATCGAATGTTTCTCATTTCTCAATCGTGCCCTCGAAGATGAAATGTCACCCGTCGTCATAATGGCGACTAATCGCGGTATTACAACTATCCGAGGCACAAACTACACGTCACCACACGGCATTCCAATAGACCTTTTAGACAGGATGATCATCATTCCAACCAGTCAGTACGATGATGAGCAAATGAAAGAAATTCTCAAAATAAGGTGAGGCACCCCCCTCCCCCTCTCCAATCATTCCAGCGCTGTACAAACGATTCCTCAACTTCTTTGTGCTATTAGGTGTGAAGAAGAGGACTGTGAAATGACCGAAGACGCCCTAGAAGTCCTCACGAGAATCGCTTTAGAAGCTTCCCTTAGATACGCCATTCAACTTATTACCTTAGCCAACCTCGTCGCCAGGAGAAAGAAGAACACCGAAGTAATTTCGACCGCCGGTTTCATTTGTTTTACTCAAAAATTGACGCGTTTTTTAAAATCTATTTTTGATTTTAGGTGAAAATTGAAGACGTTAAAAAGGTTTACTCCCTATTTTTGGACGAAGCAAGGTCGGCGCAAATATTGAGCGAATACCAAGATCAATACTTGTACGATCAACAGCCACAAGTGGTTGAAACGAAAATGGAAAAGGGTGGAGCAGG